>FR990103.1:1322500-1951250 GCA_905404275.2 Hedya salicella
AACGGGGTTACTCTAGTTTTAGTGATAGGCAACGTGAAGGTCTATCAAAAACAGCCGTGACTCAGGAGAACTTTGATGCTGTACGGCAACTGATCGTCGAAGATCGCCATGCGATATACCGTGAGATAGAAGTTTTATTGGGCATTTCAGGGACCAGTGTTTAATATATTTTACATGACCACTTAGGCGTAAAAAAATTTATCTCACGCTGGATATCACATTTACTCACTGAAGACCACAACGGCTCGCGTTAGATGGTGTCGCGAAAATCTACGAAAATCCTACCGAGGAAACTCTAAACACGTTTACGACATTATCAGTGGTGACGAGTCTTGGATATATGCCTACGATCCGGATTCTAAACAGCAGTCGACTGTTTGCGTATTCCAAGATGAGCCAAAACCGACCAAAGTAATACGCTCACGGAGCACTTCGAAAAAAATGGTCGCCACGTTTGTAGCGAAAAGTGACTACATTGCCTGCGTGCTAGAGGATCGTAAAACGGTCAATGCTGACTGGTATACCAGTGTTTGTTTACCAGAAGTTATAAGCGAGTTCCGAAAAAACAACCCCAGTGGTCGTATAGTACTGCACCACGATAATGCGAGCTCGCACACCGCTAAGCAGACAATTGACTTTATAAAAGAGCAAAACATCGAAAATCTGAAGTACCTGCCGTACAAGTCAAGCAACGACTGCGTGGCCAACGGTACCGAACGCCTGAAGAAGCGGTTGAGGCATACAAAACGGCCATTTTGGAGACCCCGACTTCGGACTTTAATAAGTGTTTCGAAAACTGGTTCGATCGAATGAAAAAGTGTATTACGTATCACGGTGATTACTTTGAAAAACAATAAATACCAATTAATACTTACATTGTCTTTAGTTTTACCAAACGATAGAACTTAAAAGGCCGTACTGAATAGGTTTTAATTTCAGATAAGAATTACACTTTAAATAATAGTAGATTGGGCGAGCTCACGAAGTGAGCGAGGACAAATATGTCTGAGCGTAATAATGGCTTTTAGTCACGTGTTAAACACTCTGCTTTTCAACTCTTGCTTTTGACTGCGAAAGAAAATCGCGTATATTATCTCATTTGAGAAGAAGTTTTTCAGCTTTCCATGTTCACGGGTTGGAAATGGAATGAATAATAATCGCGGAAACAGAAGAAAATAATAAAACTAAAACTAAACTAAATCTAAAAAGAGCTTGCTTGGCATCGTACCCAAGATGCTGGCCGCATTACCTCGCTGTCTAAATTCAAAATTGTGAAATCAGCATCTTTTCGAAAATTATTTATTTATCTATAGAGAATCACAATGGTGTAACATTACAGAGAATTCCATGGCGTTACATCGATGCTTAATTGCTATGAACTTAGTTTAGGCTAAATTATTGCACTTTGAGTTACTCAGAGGTCATTCCTCTCTAACACTCTCTTCCATTCACTCATCACCCGCTCCGTCCCAGTCGCAAACACATCCCACTGTGGCGACGCCGCAAGCACGGAGTCACACGGAGTTGAGAAGCGCTACCGCGCGGGGGAGGGGTGAGTGGCGGTACGAATTAGTTCGACAGGGTACTGTTGCTAGAAGGGATACCTCTCGTCGCCTATTGCGATAGTCGTCCGGTACCTTAAGTTTAAGGAGCTTTCCTAAGAGACAGACACTATGAATCTTATTCCTTAAGATGAAAGGTCACATTAAAAATCTATAAAGTGATCATAAATCAAAAAGACTTCTCTCATTGTAACTGACAATTCGAAAGTGCTTGTATCTAAGCCTACTTGAATAAAGGATATTTTGATTGATTGATTGATTGATTAAGACCTGTCATAATGTATGGATCAGAATGATGGGCAACGAAAGTGACGGACGAAAGAAGAGTGCACGCAGCCGAGATGAGAATGTTGAGATGGATGTGTGGAGTGACGAGGGAAGATCGGATTAGAAATGAGTATATAAGGGGAAGTTTGAAAGTAGCCATGACGGACAAAATGAGGAGCAATAGGTTAGCGTGGTATGGGCATGTAATGAGGAGGGATGAGGGTCATATTGTTAGAAGAATGTTAGATATGAGCGTCCAAGGACGAAGAGCGATCGGTAGGCCACAAAACGATGGATAGATTGTGTGAGAGAGGACATGAGAAAGAAAGGAGTAAGCGCTGAAATTACGAATAATAGAGATGAATGGAAGAAGGAAACATGTTGTGCCGACCCTACGTAAGTGGGATAAGGGCAGGGAGATGATGATAATGATGAAAGGTCACATTACGTTATATATATACGAAAATACAGTTTATTAAGTTATGAGCTAAAAACAGTTCCGTATCGCCGACCAAGGTTTTCTCCCAAAAACCTTAAAATCCCATTACTTTTAATAAATTTTATAGAACAAACTTAATGTACAGGGTTCCTACACAACAATTAAAAAAAATCGGTATCGGGGAATAACGTGAGTTGCGAAATTAAATAGTTGCGAGAACAGAAACAGGAAAATATTTATGTTTTTCGTATATTATTAATACAGTGTTCAATCGCAAAGGGAAAAATGAATGCGTTCCACTATATAGCAAGCAAGCAAGTTCAGATTTTTCCTCTGTGGTGGCAATCTGTATTAATATTCAAAAGGATAAAATTGTATATTAATTCCACATTTATATTCAAGTAGTTTATTAAATATATCTGTGCTAGTAATTTCACCGGTAGTATTACTAATACACCGAAATTGTGTAGGTTCTGTGTAAAAAACACACACACACACACACAGTTAAAGTTAAACTTAAATTACAAAGTCAGCTTCTACTATTCAGTGTTCACATCTTATAACGTCGCTATAAGTTTGAGGCCTGTATCTTTTTATCTGTCAATTGCATCGTAACTCCTAAACGGATGAATATTTTTCTCTCAAAGGGGACTTGATTGAGAGCGTTCTCAGCTATGATTCAAGATAGTTGGTGAAAATCATTCGCTTTTTGCTGAATGTGTCGCGCAATTTGTATCGTTTCAACGACTATGGTCTATTTTTATAATTTATTTATTTATTGGAGAACAAACAGAAACAAGTGTGTGAAAATAGGCTTACAATCTAAATATATATGAAACCAAGCATGCACTTATTTCCTAGAAAGCTCTCACTAAGACATACCCTGATACGAGTCTTCACTGTGACAGAATGACTTGATTTTAATATGAATTAAAATTAAATACAAACCACTATTTACCTACGCAAAAAAAAAATAGAATGGCAAGTATATAATATACATCCACATATACATACCTAAAGAAAATAGCCACCACGAACAAAAATAAAGAGAAGAGTGAGTTATCTAATGAAATATCTAACAAACAATAGAAAACTCAAATTAAAAGATAGACTTGACCTGAAATCTTTTGATACTACCATTACAGTCTTATTCTTTATTGTAAATTGAATCCTCAGTTCTGATTTAAGGGTATTGAAACAATTATACTAAGCTTTTGATAGCCTATTGAATCCACGAAACAATTTACTTTTAAATAGATGGAAAATTTGAAATGAGCTCTTACGTGCGTCATCGCTCGCGTGTAACTCGTATCTTGCATAACAAAGTGACTTATATTCATACAAATTTTTATTCCTCCATTTCACACCCTTAGACTCAACCCGAATTTCAAAACTCCTTTTTTAATACACTTTACTGTTTTATATAGAGACGGCACCGGATCTCCATAATAAAATAATGTATATCCTAAATAATGTATTAAGCTTTGGACTTGTCGAATCCGTAACAAGATGGAGTTTTACGGAACAATTCACTAAACAGCGTGAAATATATATATTTTTTAATATAAAAACTGACTCAAAAAAAAATACTAACCAAAACAGTAAAAAATAAAATAATTTAGTTACAGTAAATGCCATTAATGTTATTTTGGAGTCGGTGCTACCCGTATAACAATTAACGTACTAAAGTCGTCAATTCTGAAAATTCGGCAATTTCTTTGGGTGGCACAGAGGCCAAGATAACATTAATTCTATATATTGTATAGATTAAGTTGAAAAACAAGGTTAATTGAAACTAAACTACTTTATTTCCTACTCTTCAGTCATTTTTTTGGAGTCTGTTTGTAAGTAAAAAAAAAACACATTATCAACCCTTAACGTTTAATGTACCCATGCACTGCCCTAATGTTATCCGGAAGAGATCGCTGTTTAGCGATAAGACCGCCTGTTGTTTGCCTCTCTTTGGATGTATTAATAAAGAGCTATTGTATTGTATTGTATTTTTTCCTTTTGTCGTTTTGCTCTGTAAACTTACCAGCGCTTTCCTCCCGATTATATATTTATTTATTCCTTCCTAGAAAGTAAGGCTAGTCCTTGTGGTGGAGACAATAAATACTTTTTTATTTTTTTTATCCCTGATCATCCATCAGCTGCGCAGTTTTCGTATCTTTTAAGGCAGAGCCACACCGGATGCGTGTGTGTAACGGGCACGTAAGACGTGCGCGTGGCGTGGGCGTAAAGTACAAATCCTCATACAAGATGACACACGGCTTACATGATGTGTGTCATCTCTTATGAGGATTTGTCCTTTACAACGCGCACGCCACGCGCATGTCCACGTGCACGTCACGCACACGCATTCAGTTTGGTTCAGCCATTGAGTGTATAAGTAGGAAATCCTTCATATATTATAAACGTGAAAGTATGTATATACGTTCCACTTAATATCAAAAACTACTGGACGAATTTTTATGAAACTTTCCAGTTATGTATGTCAAATTTCATCCCTTTTAGGGACGAAAAAGGGGATGAAAATTTGTTTGGACAGTAAATATTTTTTTACGCTAGAAACTTGAAATCTTTTTAGAGGAGAGACAAGAGCTACCTACTTTTTATCCCGGAAAAATACCTTTTATCCGCGATAAACGAATCTAAGGCGGACGAAGTCGCGGGCGGCCGCTAGTACGGAATATAAACTGAATGTTCTATTAGATCGCTTATCGTAAAACGTTTCCATATTAACCATAGTTGCACTACATACATTACAAAAGCGTCGTGACAAAACAAAAACCTGCGATTTGAGTTATTTTTCACCATTACCACCCTTGACGTTTAATGTACCGTTTGTCGTGTTTTGCTCTTTAAACTTGCCGGCGGCTCCCCACAATTTTAATCCCCGATCATCCGTCTCCGCGGTTTCGCATCCTTTAAGTTGGTAAGTAATACCGCATATTTATCACTACGCCGCCACTTAATCTGAATTTATCGTCGCGATGACGTTGTTCTGGCACGGACTGAGTGCGCCATTATACTTTTTTCTTGCTTAATACACGCTGTTTGGTGTTTCATTGCGGACATTTGCGGGCAAAGTGGGCGTGAGGCCGCCCGCGGAAAGTTGCGGGAATTTAGTATTGTACTATTGTTTTGAGTGTGTCAAAGGTTTTTTTAAGCTCATAAAGGAAGTTGTGAGGAGCTGACTTCCAGTTGATTTTTAACGAAAACCTTGATGTTAACATCACGATCTTCGTGTTTTTTAAAGTGAATTTCTTCATATTATTTTCTTCTGTTTCCGCGATTATTACTCATTGAAATAACACAATTCCACCCTTGACCATGGAAAGCTGGAAAGCTTCCGAAACGTCGGGAACTAAAATGAGATAATATACGCGATATAATCCGTTAAATTGTTTTATTTCAATGAATTTCTTTAGTAAGAAACTATACTCTTATTAACACAAATATCTTAATAATTTAAAAAATCATGACTCCGACTGAAGAGCATGCGCACCGGCAAGGCACCAGCCACTGATCCAGTTGGAGTCTTGAATTTTTTTATTATTTCGATCTTTGTATTTATAATAATGACTTCCAGTTGTTTACTACCGTAAAAAACTTTTTAACGAAAAAATTAAACCGACTCCAAAAAAAAACTAAAAAGTAAAATAGTAACGCCATAATTCAGTTTCTTCAATTTACTTACAAGTAACCGTTTGTATACTCAATCTATACAGTATCTACAATTAATCTTATTTTGGCGTCGGTGCCATATAAAGAATGTGTAAAATATTGAAAATTGACGATTTTAGTAAGTTGTGACACGATGGCACCGACTCCAAAATAACATTAATTGTAGATACTGTACAGATTGAGTATACAAACGGTTACTTGTAAGTAAATTGAAGAAACTGAATTATGGCGTTATTTTTTTACTATTTAGTTTTTTTTTGGAGTCGGTTTTATTTTTTTGTTAATAAGTTTATTTATTTTACACTTCTTAGTTACTCGTTACTTAAAAGTGTATCTCGTGACGATTCGAACAAGGCCAAACACGGCCAGGATACATTATTTTATTACATAGATCTAGTGCCTACCTTCCGGCTCCATCATAAAATCAATTCGATGGTACCATTCTCATCAGGAACATTTAAGTTTGCGACTATGAAGGTGCTTAGCTAAATTAATCAAGATATCTTATCGCCACCCGTAAATTATTTATCATTGAGGAGTTCCGATGGCATTCTGTGGTCTTCTTCATCAGTTCCACTTCACCAATTTACACTTTCTGAATGATAAATTGTAATACTTTTGCCTAAGCAATCGGAAATGTAATAAAAAAAAAGTAAAAAAAATATTTGTAAATATATCTTATAGGTAAATAATCGAACTGTTATGTAAATATCGTAAATACATCTTTTAGGTAAGTAATAATTTAGCGTACGTACATAATATTTGATTCACGTGTACAATATTATCGATAAATAAACAAAAGTAGTCGGTAGGATATTATATCTTTAGTGTAGGTACATAACATTTCGCGTGTAAAACATTATTGTTAAATATTGAAACATTATATAAATATAACATGGGTGACATAGGTGTTATTATTAAGGAGATGCCTTCTATAATTAACCCAGAAGCATAAATAATGATTGTGAATAAATAAAACATAATTAGGTACGTGTTAAATTGTAATACTTTCGTCTAAGCAAACTGTTATGTAGATATTCAAATCAAATCAAATCAAAACCAAAATATTATTTATTCTAGTAGGCCTAGTTACAAGCACTTTCGAAATGTCACTTACATGACAGTGAATTTTTGCTGGGAGAAATACAATATGATCCAACATTTGCTGCAAGGATTAGGGAAACCCCGAAAAACCTAATCAGAACATTTAACTTAAATGTAATATTATTGATAAAATCATCATTTTTAAAATTAAAATAATCAATAATATAAATCCCAAAAGGATTGTCAATAAAAATAAATAATCTAGAATGTGTCCAGAATAAAATTCTTAATTAAAATAATAATAATACCTTAGGTATTCGTTAAATTAATTATTAATATACCTACATGACGCTATAATTTACATTAATCCCA
Organism: Hedya salicella; assembly: GCA_905404275.2. NCBI lineage: Eukaryota > Metazoa > Arthropoda > Insecta > Lepidoptera > Tortricidae > Hedya > Hedya salicella. The sequence continues at coordinate 1,329,872 of FR990103.1, forward strand.
CGTGGCTTCATCATTCATGTAGTCTTGTGTGCTATAATAAGCTTTGTAGGGTGAATGACAAGTCAAGAAGACTGTTCAGAAGGTTTATTCAGGAAACTTACGAAACAGGCTAGGTCTTAGTCTAGACTATTACCCTAGCTAAGTACATGCATACAATTATGATGAGCTTAAGGATGGACCGCATAGGCTGTCTCACCCCGTACCCACTTTGGTGTCACTTGAGGATAGCTGAGGCCGTCTCTCAAGCTAGACCACTAGCGAAAGAATGAATAATCGGGCGGCGCGTGCGCTTATATACGCTCCGGTGGCCGGTTCGTGCAGCTTCGTCTGCGCTCGGGCGGTCGGTGTGTAGAGCGAGATAGGTAGTGAGTGTGCGAGCAGGAAAGTATTCGAGCCCGCGCGCCTTGTGCATTAATGCTATTTGTTATGTCGCTTCATTCTCCCCCTCTGGTACTCGTTGACGTCCCGTAAGAGTACCAGGAACTGGAACAGATTGCTTCTTCTTAGGTCTGCCTCTTTGTCTTATTGGTGTAATTGGTTCTGGATTTTGATTATCTCGGTTTTTGAAACGAGTTATAGCAGATGTGTGATATTTGCCAATGGGTTTATCAGGTTCATCTAAATTAGCAATCTCGTAGATTGAACTCCCAATTTTATGTTTGATCATGTATGGACCATCTCTACGGGGTGCGAGTTTAGCAGAAAATCCACTGTCTTGGCGACTTATTGGGTGAGTCTCCACCAGAACTAGATCTCCCATAACATAACCGGGATCCGGCCTTCGTTTCTGATTTGACTTGACTCTATTATTATCTTGCATTGTTTCAATGTTTTCTTTTGCTATGTTCAAATCTTTTGCTAAATTGCGTAGCTGTGGTGTGAATTCTGATACGAAGTTCTCCGATTCAACTATTTCACTTAAGTTGTGTGCTATTTCATAAGTAGTCCTCATTTCCCTGCCAAATGTCAAATACGCTGCTGTAAAGCCTGTGCTCTGATTAAATGCTGAGTTCATGGCAAACCGAATCGCAGGTAATGTTTCTGGCCACCTGTTATGCTTATCTTTAACCATGATGCCAATTTGGGTCTTTAAATTTCTGTTTTTCCTTTCTACAACATTAGGTTGCGGGTGGTACACAGGACTCAAATTTTTTTGGATATCCAAGCAAAATGTTAATTGCTGCATAACAGCTGATATAAACTGTGTTCCATTGTCGCTTGTTATTTTGCGTGGTAACCCATAACGCAGTAATACTTCATTTAGTAACGTAATTGCACACTGTTGTGCTGTTGCTTCGCTTAGTGCAAATAATTCTACCCATCGTGATGCAGTGTCTTCAACAATAAATATCCATTTTTCATTTTTTTGGCCTTTGGGTAGAGGTCCAAATAAATCTATTGACAACACCTCAAACCGCCGGTTATTTGCTGTCGACTGGTATAATCCTGCTGGTTTCTGATTAGATGGTTTGTATCGTTGGCATTCTAAGCAACTTTTTACATACTTGATGACATCTTTTCTTAGACCTTTCCAAAAAAAACTCTTCTCTATTCGTTTAGTAGTTCTATCTATTCCATAGTGACCACTTGTATCTGTATCATGAAAATGTTTCAGTACATTGGGTATTTCATGATGTGGTACTACTAATTTAGCATTATCGTCTTCTTGATCAGGAGTAAAACGATAAAGCATTCCTTTATGTACAAGGTAGCCTCTTTTTGATGATTGAATATAGTTTTCGGATTCCATGTTTTCTTCTAGAGCTTGGATGATGAATTTAAGGTTTTCGTCTTTTATTTGTTCATCTCGAATATTTTTCTCTCCTCGCCTTGGAAGATCAAGTTCAAGGTGACAGATTTCACATGGCTCAGTGTGATCTTCGCAAGGTGGACGTGATAGACTATCAGCTAAGACATTTGTTCTTCCTGGCGTATATTTAATTTCAAACTCATATGGTTGTAACTGTAAGGCCCATCGAGCAAGGCGTCCAGTAGGTGATTTCAGATTTAACAGCCACTTCAACGGCTGATGATCCGTAATTGTTAGAAATTTTGTGCCTTCTATGTAACCTCTAAACTTGGATACTGCCCATACAATTGCTAAGGCTTCTTTCTCCGTAACTGTGTAATTTCGTTCAGCTGGTGTAAGAAGCCTACTAGCATATTCAATCGGATGTTCGTTTTCGCCCTCCCCCTGCACTAAGGCTGCACCAATAGCATAATTACTCGAATCTGTTTTGATAATGTATGGTAAGTTACTATCTAATTGCTTCAGTACAGGTGCTGTGGTTAAAGCTTTCTTTAAGGTCTGGAATGCTGTCTCTTGAGGATGCTCCCAGTTCCAAGTTATGTTCTTTTTCGTTAGATTTGTTAAGGGTCTTGCTACTTCTGCAAAGTTACGGATGAATCGGCGATACCAAGAAGCTGTTTGCAGAAATGATATCAATTGTTTCAGTGTTCTGGGTGCTGGCAATTCACTGATGGCTTTAGTCTTATCAGGATCTGCTTTTATGTCCTCAGGTGTGATTATGTGTCCCAAATATTTAATTGTTGCACAAGCAAACTTGCACTTGTTTTTGTTTGCTCTAAGTTTGTAGTATCTCAATCTTGTAAATATTTCTCGCAAATCTTCAAGATGTTGTTTAAAAGTAGCCGATCGACAGATTAGATCATCAAGGTAAGCAAACACAGATTCTGCTTTGAGTTCGCGGCAGAATTTATCCATCAGTCTTTGAAACGTACTCGGAGCATTCCTTAAACCAAAGGGCATCCGTTTAAATCTATACGTTCCAAACGCAGTGACGAAACTAGACTTGTTTTGGTCACTTTCATCTATTTTAATTTGCCAATAACCAGATTGTAAATCAATTGTAGTCATATATGGCATTGCTTTGGCTTGCTGTAGCAAATCGTCTATGCGAGGCAATGGATATCGATCAGGAGTAGTGATAGCATTCAATTTCCTATAGTCTATACACACTCTGATATCTGAGTCTCCTTTAGGTACTAACACCACTGGGGCTGCCCAGGGACTTTCACATTCCTCAATTATGTTATTTTTTAACATTTCATCCAATTTTACTTTTAATTGATCTTGCCTTATAGGCGAAAGTCTGTATGGTTTTAAAGCTATCGGCTTATGGTTACCGGTTTCAATCTTATGTTCGGCAAAAGGTGTAGGATCCCCCAGTTCATTGAAAATATCTTGAAATTCATGTAGTAGTTCGTTAAATTGTTTTTTTTCAGCATTTGAAAGGTATGTGGTGTCATGGGGTTGTAAGGAAATATCAACAGAATACAATTTCAATGGATTTATTGGCAAATAATTTATTCTAGGATCCTCAGGATGAGTTTCTTCAATCCCACGCGGTTCACGGGGACGAATCGGCGGAGGCGGAGTATCCAATTTAATGAGTTTCCAGTCGGACAGCTCTTCGTCTTCAATTAGGTGCGGTGGAGTGTCCGGGATTGGTGAAATCATCCGTAAGTTTGATGCCCATGCCAAAAAATCGGACAATGGCTCTTCTTTACGAATAGCTTCTTCTGTTGGTTGTTTAAAATCAATTTTCTTTACACAGGTACTTGTCATTTCATTTTGTGTACGCAGAAAGTTATATTTTTTATCGGGGCTATCCGTGAAAAACCACACCCTTTGTCCCAAATCTAATATAACGCCGTTGGTTTGTAGGAAATCTATGCCTAATAGTGTGCGAGTGTCTGCGTCTGGGAATACCGTAAAGTTTATTGGTAGTACTCTGTCTCCCATTGTGATTTCGACAGTTACCGATAATAGCTCCATCCACTTGGTCGATCCATCGGCAAGACTGACTTTTGTCTTGTATGGGGTACCAGTGATTCCAGCTTGCTTCATCAAAGTATATAATTTACTTCCTGCTATGCTGGTCCTAGCGGCTGTGTCGATATGAGCGTGTCCTTCCTTCCCGTCGAATTGTATTTCGATTGTAGGTACCTTGGCAACATTTTGAACCGTCGGACAGTAAGCATAAAAATGTACAGTTTTTGGTGGGCTATCCTTCATCTTGCACGTAGCGCAGTTACTGCGAAAAACGCCAGGAGCGCCGCAACCGTAGCACGTGATTACAGGCTTGGACACAGTGCTTTTCTCGGCTTGTGGCAGTTGTGGCGTATCGGAGGTGCTTGTCACAGTGCTTGTACTGGGTTTTTCCACTTGGGCCAATCGTATCCTACAGACATCCACAGTATGACCTTTACGTCTACAGAACACGCATCGCATAATTTTCCTATTTGTGTCAATTGCTTGAGTAGTAGACGATGTGGTAGGGTTTGATGTCGATGGTTGCGCTTGTTCCTTTTGCTCCAAAACTTCTAGATGTCGCGCTTTTTCAATCATGTCGGAAAAGTTTTTAATTTCCGAACGTGCCACCTTCCTTTTAAAATCCATTTTCAACAAGCCGTAGATGAAATCAACTTGTTCCTCTTCTTTGTGACGCTTTGCCGGTAACATTCCAATTAATGCCCTTTTCCTGCACAAAAATGTGTCAATCGGTTCACAATCACCTTGTTGATCCTCAAAAAGTTGTAGGTATACTTCGTAAGGTTGAAGTTTCGGTGCAAACGCTGAGCGTATCGCAGTTAATGCAGCTGACCACGTTTTAGTTTCGGATTGAATTCCTGACCACCATGTACTTGCGGTATCTTTCAATAGCAATGGCAGGCCGGCTATGGCATCTTCGTCAGATATACCCTCAATTTGCTTGTAAATGGATATACCCGTAATAAATTCGTCGACTTTGTTATAGTCGCGTTCACCATTATATTTTAAGCTGCAACGCGTAAAATTTTTATTTGTTTTTATTTGTTGTGCTGGCAACCTGCTCAATAATTCTTCAAATTGTTCCGGTGTAAACTGAAACGCCATCTGGTGTTCTGTTTCGTCTTGACTGTCCTCGTGTTTTAATTGTTTTGATTTTCGTCGAGTCATTTAGCGTTGGGCGCCAGATTGTAGGGTGAATGACAAGTCAAGAAGACTGTTCAGAAGGTTTATTCAGGAAACTTACGAAACAGGCTAGGTCTTAGTCTAGACTATTACCCTAGCTAAGTACATGCATACAATTATGATGAGCTTAAGGATGGACCGCATAGGCTGTCTCACCCCGTACCCACTTTGGTGTCACTTGAGGATAGCTGAGGCCGTCTCTCAAGCTAGACCACTAGCGAAAGAATGAATAATCGGGCGGCGCGTGCGCTTATATACGCTCCGTAGGCCGGTTCGTGCAGCTTCGTCTGCGCTCGGGCGGTCGGTGTGTAGAGCGAGATAGGTAGTGAGTGTGCGAGCAGGAAAGTATTCGAGCCCGCGCGCCTTGTGCATTAATGCTATTTGTTATGTCGCTTCAGCTTTAGAAAATAATTTTCATTTCACAATATTTTTGAATTTACCAATAGACAACTCAGTTATGCTGCTAGGAAGTTTATTATAAAATCTCATACAGTTACCCATGAATGATCTCCTTATTTTATGGAGCCTAGTAGCAGGCACTGCGAGCTTATGCTTATTTCTAGTATTAATATTATGTATATCACAGTTCTTCTTAAAGTCGGTAATATTTTTATGTACATACATAATATTCTGATAAATGTATTGACAATGCACTGTCATTATATTAATGTCCTTAAACTTATCTCTAAGCGAGTCTCTATAGTTCATTTTATATATCGCACGAACAGCCCGCTTCTGCAGAACAAATATAGTATTAATGTCGGAAGCACTGCCCCATAGTAAGATGCCATACGACATAATACTGTGGAAATAACTGATATACACTAATCGAGCCGTTATCACGTCTGTTAATTGACGAATCTTACTTACTGCAAAAGCTGCAGAACTCAGTCTATTCGAGAGATTAGCAATATGGGGACCCCATTGGAGCTTAGAATCTAATGTTATACCGAGAAAGACTGTACTATTAACTAGTTCCAGTTCCTCACCTTTAACCATAACGCTTACTTTCTCGTGTTTTACGTTACTCGTGACAAACTTAACACATTTAGTCTTTTTCTCATTCAACAATAAATTATGTACATTAAACCAATTTACTACTTCACAGATAGCATTGTTAACTTCATTGTAGGATCGTTGATTTCGTACGACTTTGAAAATTAGAGACGTATCATCTGCAAACAAAACTATCTCATGGTGGGTCTTTACGAGGTGTGGCAAGTCGTTTATATAGATAAGGAACAGGAAAGGTCCCAATATTGATCCCTGCGGCACACCCATAGAGACTAATAACCCCGGTGAACGCTTTCCATTCACCTCAACCCTTTGTATTCTACCATTTAAATAAGACTCTAATAAATTTAGTGCTGATCCTTTAACTCCGTAGTGGTGTAGCTTCCTGATCAGTGTCTCATGATTAACGCAATCGAAGGCCTTAGAAGAATCACAGTAGATGCCTAAAGCATCTCGCGATTCCTCCCAGGCATCGAAAATGTGTTTTACGAGCTCAACTCCGGCGTTGGATGTCGAGCGACCCCGCGTATAACCGAATTGCTTACTATGCATCAAATTATTCAAATTAAAATGTTTTAACAATTGATATAGCATTAGCTTTTCAAAAATTTTACTAAATGTAGGTAGTACAGATATTGGTCTAAAGTTAGCGGGGTCAGAGGTACTACCTGATTTAAATATAGGAGATATTTTGCTATGTTTCATCAGATCAGGAAACTCACCGCAGTCAACACTGTTATTGAATATATCTGCCAAGTCAGGCGCTATTACTTCTATTAGGGATTTGACAGCATGGACTGAGACCCCCCGTAGGTCATTGGTTTTTTTGACATTAATTGATGTAAATGCCTTTACTACATCTGAAGGACTGACATGTTCAAAATAAAAGTCCTTACTACATTCTGAGACGTTTTCTTTTAACAACAAAACGGCAGACGAAGGTGATGAATTTAAACACTTTGTGGTGGATACTGGTATATCGGTGAAGAAATTTTCAAATTCTGTTGCTACATCTAAACTAGAATCTATAATTTTGCCATCAATTTTTAATTCTAGATCACTAATTGCGTGCCTTGATCTACCAGTCTCCGCATTTATCACTTTCCAGGTGGTTTTGATAATATTAGAATTATTTTTGATTTTCTGGGATAAATAATTACGTTTGGCAATATGACAATCAATTTTGAATTGTTTCGAATATTGCTTTACATGTTCTTTAAATTCATCACTCGTATTAAACCGCCGTTCCTCATACATGGCATACAGTGCTTGTCTACGTTTGTGTAGTGTATTGTACTGTTATTATGTAATAAATATCGATTAAGAAGTCGATTAAAAAATAAGTCTTCTGTACTCAGAATGCTTGTCAGGACAATTCCAGTAACACCAAACACGACTCGGTTACGTTGTTTGGTTACCGTGTTCTGTAGGGTACTCTCCGGTTCCAGCATCAGACCAGTTTTATGGTACCGTATTCAATAGCACCATGTACATTTGTTTCCTCCTAGTAATTTAACTATCCGAATCGGCACATCTAATCGCTACCTTCGAAACACTGGCCGTTTAGAAGTAAAGTTCTAGTGGCCATCTGTGGTGTTCATCGTCAGTTTCCGTACACCAAATCCTATTAACTGAATATAAATTCTTGACATTATCAATAAATTACCGAAAGCGCCCTACATGTCCCTATAACATTTGAAGAGTTCCCTCAATTTCTCCAAGATTCCATCATCAGATCCCGACTTAGTGCCAACGGGACCAACTCGGAGTTATACCCTTTCAATGAAAAAAAAAATTGAAAATCGGTTCACGGCTCTCGGAGATATCGAGTAACATACATACAAAAAAAAATAGTTCGAATTGAGAACCTCTCCCTTTTTTGAAGTCGGTTAAAAAGATTTTACATTGCCCGGTTAATACTACACTTTATAATTATTATCATATCAGCCCAAGGATGTCCACTGCTGAGCAGAGGCCTCTCCCAAAGATATCCATAACGGCCAATCGTGCGCCGTCCTCATCAAACGGTTTTCCGCGATCTTCACCAGATTATTTGTCCATCTTGTTGGGGTCTTCCTGTACGCGGCCGCTACTCGAGGACTTTCTGCCCAAGCGTAATAATAGCCGTTTTAAATAATAACGGTATACACCGTTATTATTTAAAACGGCTATTATTTTGTCTGGCAATGAGGCTATTGAGGCGACCGGGTTAGATTATCTCACAGGTCGGTTGCCACGGCAGCCATAACTTACTATGAACCGGTGTCGAAAGATAGCTATAACTCTCTCCTAGAAAAAGCTCTCGCGATCTTTCCACACCGGTCGCTGAACTATTCGTTCGTTCAGTTTTCTGATATGGCCGTCGTGTGACAACCATCCCGTGAGACCTTACCCGGTCTCCCCTAAACAAGTCATTCTTGTATGTATATGTATTTTATTTTTCGAAAATAACTGATTTGAATGAAATATGGTAAGCAACTTAATTTTGCCTTGCAAACGACCGGTTTAGCTCAGTGAGAGTTACGTTGCCTGCGAAGCTGAAGGTCCGTGGTTCAAATCCCTGTAAGGGCAAATACTAATTTGTGTGATGAGCATAAATATTTGTTCCTGAGTCTTGGATGTTTTCTATCTATATAAGTAAATATATTTATTAAATATTTCGTCGCATAGTACTCATAACACAAGCCTTATTGAGCTTATCATGGGACTAGTTCGATTTGTATTAAATTGTCCTGTAATATTTATTCATTATTAAATATATATATATAGGTTTTTATTTAAGCAAAGATCGGCCGCTCAGTTTCATACTTTTTAAATTGCCTTTAGCACGAGTTATCTCATCAGCCGTATGCAGCAAGCGCAGCGCTGTCCTGACCGCCAAGGATTAATCTGGCCTCATTGCTATGCCAGCGCGGTGCGCAGTCCGTCACACCTCGCGCCGCCACCGGAATACCAATGCGGATCATAAACATGTCTTATCCCCTAATCCCAAGTTTATACCTCCCCTTTCACTCACTCAGATATTATTTAACATGTGAATGAGAGAAATGGTATGATACGAACTGAACGTTTTGAATTTTGGAATATCTTTCTCAACTTGGAGCGCAGAAGTTCGTTAGGAGTGTCTTTAGATAGACCTTTAGGATTACAGGAATACCCCTAGTACATCTCGTCTGTCTAGGTGGCGTAGTAGAATACACTGAAGTATCACTAACTAGAAAGTGCCCTCCGTTCTCAAGGAAAATAGTTATTTGTTATACAAGGGTGCAAAGTTGTATTTTACCCGCGAGTGTGGAATTTAAACAAGAGTAAGCGAAAAGATTCTATAGTTGAACCACGGAGCAAAGCGAGTAGTTTTAAAATAGAATCCTGAGCGTAGCGAGTGTTTCTACGTGTGTAAGTAAAATACAACTTTGCACCCGTGTTTAACACAAAACTTTTCACCTCACTATAACGAGGAAAGTGCAACATGCCATAAAACAGCTCTTAAAAAATAAGTCTATTTGTACACATTATAATAATCATCAGGTTAATTAGAATCATCATCAATAAAAAAGTTTTAAGGTAACATTTTGTTGACAATGTTGACATTTCTGACGATGCGTTTTTAATTGCATCGACGAAGAAGTATATTCAACATAATTATAGAAAAACAAATGTTTCTTGTGGAATTTTAAGGTTTATGACTTAAAATCATTCAATGAAGCTAAATACCAATTTTTATTGAATTTCTAAAACATTTATTTAATGATAATTCATATCGAGCGAACCATTATTATGAGTGTTTTACGTTTTGTTCTCTGTCAAAGGCTACTTAAATACGCTCCAAGGTAGTAAATAATTCCCCATTAGTGGATAAAATGCGTTTTTACCCACTTTTCTTAAAGGATAAAAGACGACTTTCTGAGCTAGTGAGGGGAAAAAGTCAATACCAGGCAAGTCACATATCTCTTATTCTGTTTTCGGCACTAGTGATACAGATGGTACGATGCTATTGGATTATGAGATTTTAAAATTCGAACACAAATGGAAATCTTATTTGAAACACTGCTCGGCAAGTTTTATTGCAATGGCGAATTCTCTCGGAAATCTATACTATTATAAAGTCGTAAAAACGAAATGTCTGAACATTGAAGATATTTTCAAAAAAATGATTGTTACAGACTATTCGGCGGTCACTGAACCGATTTTTTTTTTTGTACGTTTATATGTGTCGTTGTGGCTTCACCACGCCAAATCGGCTAAAAGGCTGTCAACGATTTTTAGTACAATGATAACTGGTTATCTCCAGATCGTTATACGATACTTTTTACTCTACTACGCTGAAGAAGAAAAAGAGGGGTTATGATTTTTTCTCCTCCGCGAACGAAGTTACGGGCACCGTCTAGTGCAGAATAAGGTTATTTACTTCATTCGCGGGGGATAAATAGTCATAACCGGGTAAAAAGTACCTATAACCATTTGGAGATAACTAACCCGTGTACCAAAAATAGTTGAAATCCGTTTAGCGGATTTAGCGTGATGAAGCTACAACGGCACATATAAACATTTCAATTTTACAACTTTATAATAGTTAATAGTATTGAAGCGACAAACAAACACATTCTCATTTACTACATGGGTAAAAAATTCACAAATGCTTCATCGTAAGTCGAAAACATCCCCATTATAAGCCCTCTAATCCACAGCTAGCGTGTAGTCAAGTCACATCATGGCTGGCGTAAGTTACGGCCGACGTGAGCGGGCTATCGACGTATGTGGCGACCGGTGTGTCAGCCAACAGCACGGTGTCTTAATCATGTCTCTCCATTTGGGGAAAGGAATGTTTTGAAGGGATTTGATAAATGACTTAGTATTCAAAAGCTATTGGAAACTAACACCTACAGGCAGTCATAGCGGACTTTAACGGCGTGAGTTCCATGCTGTAAAGTAATACACAATTTCACCATGTTCTGTTAGTCAGTGAGGAGGCCGTTAATAAAATAGAGCGTGTTATATACGATTTATAGTCGTTCAATAACATTCCAAGTTATAAGCCCCCTAATCAACAGGCAGCGTGGAGCCACATCATTTGAGTTGTGAGTTACTATGAACATGAGGGAGCGGGCGTCGCAATCACGTTGTGGCGAGCAGCCTGCCCGTCCGGCCCTCTCACCAGCACAGCTGCCTTCTGATAGGTGCCCTAGCTGTCAGTAAACGGTCCCGCTCAAATGGATGCCCTGGGGCAAACCGTGCGGCGTTAAGCATCAAGCCGACCGGTGTGCCTACCATGAGCTGAGTTTACGATCGGCGCTAGCGAGTGAGAAAATCTCGTATCAAGAGTCTGTGCACCTTTCACGCACGCGCTAATAGTGCGAAAGAGATAGACCGTCATCGAGCGCTCGATACTCGCAAACCTCGTGCCAAACTCATGGTAGGCGTACAGAACGGCCCAGCTGACTGCCTGCCACAGCGAGCGCCCGCTCGCTAGGGCCTCACCAGCAATACCACCCGCCGCCGCGAGCCTCTGCTCACGGTTCCCGCTCCAGCCATAGGGTCCTCCCCAGAACGAGGACACGAGCCCAACTTATCGTCGCCCCGCCACAGCTTACCATGCCCCACGGCAACATAAGCTCCACTGCACCATCCAGGGTGTACGCGAAGACAAAACGTAATCAAGCGGGCTGTCGACACGGTGTGCGATCGGTGACTCATCCGACAGGACGGAAACTTAATCTTAATTATTCTTCTCTACTTTGTCGGAAGGCTGCGTATGTTAAGGTGTGTGACTAAGGTCGGACGCCGGGTACGTTTGGCATAAAATGCTTATTGGATTTTTTTATGCTGGCAATATGACGTGATGCGCTATTTTATCCTGCTGCTATACTGCTAGGTATCTTCAATACTTTAGTATTGAAAAACTAAAATAGTACCGTAAGACTCGAACGAACAATAACAACTCGTACTTGACTGACTTTTCCCGGCAGCCAACAAGACAGTATCTTATTCATGCCTCTATGTTCTCGGAAGGTTGTAAATGTTATGATGGGAATCGGTAAAATTCTTAGTAGTTCATAAACTAGATAACTTCCTGTTAATGTTCTCAAGTGGCGACCGCGTAAAGGACGACGCGGCGTGGGAAGGCCCCCACCGAGATGGGACGATGATCTGGTGAAGATTGCGGGAAACCATTAGATGAGGGCGCACGACTAGTCATTATGGAAATCCTTGGCCTTGGGCTAATATGATGATGATGATAAATTCCGAAAATACAAACGAACATAGCAAGTACTTGACTTCAACGACATGAGTAACCTAAGGCCCACGCTATGTAGTCAGTGAAATTCCCGTTAAACTAACAAAACATGGTAAAATGGAGCATTTAAAAAAACCAGCCAAGTGCGAGTCGGGCTTGCGCACCGAGGGTTCCGTACAAAATATACGCTACAAACGGCCGTATCTATGAAAATCCAGCCCTACTCCCTATTCAAAATGTACGTGGCGTGTAATATTTTTTTTTTGTATTTTTTTTTTTTATTGTAAATAGATGGGCATTTGACCGCAATCTCACCTGTTGTTAAGTGACGATGCGGTCAAGGATGTATCATGCCCGTCTAGAAACAGCCTATTCACTCTTGTCTTGAACACGCCCAAATTATAATGATCGGGGAACACACTCGCAGGCAACGAGTTCCACTCCTTTGCGGTACGCATGATAAAAGTTGCACCATAGCGCTTCGTGCGGATTCGCGGATTTTTGACCACGTGCGGATGGAACGAACGCACGCGTCGTGTGTCCCGATGATGGAAAGGGGCTGGTGGAATTAAATCATGTAATTCCCCCGCACACTCACCGAAATGTAACCTGTAAAAGACCGACAGACGAGCGACCCTACATCAATGCTCAAGGCTCTGCAGCTTAGTGTCAGTTAGAGTAGGGTCGCCAATAAGCCGCCTAGCTCGTTTGTCAATCGAGTCCAAAGTGGCCAGTTGGTATTTAGCTGATCCGTCCCAAAGGTGACAGCAGTACTCCATACATGACCAGACTTGTGCTTTGTAAAGCATTAAAAGCTGTCCTGAAGTGAAATACCTTGGAGAGGATTCCGAGTTTTTTGGCTGTAGTCTTTGCTTTGGACTCGATATATTGACCGAAGTTGAGATTGGCAGTCAACTGAACACCAAGAAGCTCAAGGCTGCCATTTGTAGTTACAGCGGCAACAGAAATACATCTGTGTAAATGTCGTCTGTCTATCTATCACGGTTCATGATATACAGCCTGGTGACATACGGACAGACGGACGGACAGACAGACGGACGGACAGCGGAGTCTTATTAATAGGGTCCCGTTTTACCCTTTGGGTACGGAACCCTAAAAAACGAAATTCCACTAAAAGTATGTTGGAACCCCATAATCCCCCGGCCCCCGGCATGGAACCACACCATGGCTGGTGTGAGTTACGGCGAACGTGAGCGGGCTGTCGAGTGTCGAGGCAGCATGGCAACCGGTGTACTCGTATAAGCCAACAGAACGATATCTTAATCGTGCCTATTTTGCCATGTCGGGTGTTTCGAATGTTTTTATGAGGACTGCTAACGTTAATCATAATATCCGTTATGACAGACGCAACGTTTAATTATTCGGCTCCGTTTAAAATGTATTAACCGATTTAACTAAACACTGTTCCCTCTTCAAATACATTTTTTTTTCCAATTCCTTTACATTCCAGCCCTTATAGGATCACTTCGTTATCCGTCTGTCTGTCAAGCCCTTTTTTCTTAGGAAGGCGTAAAGATATCAAGTTGAAATTAACATCAAATATTAATGTCTGCGGTCGCTTAAAGCTGTAAAAAAATCAAGCTTCTAAGTAAACGTAATCCAAAGATTTTTAACTGAAATTTGTTGTCTTATAGCACAACCCACGAAATAAATCTAAAAATCTATATTTTTTTATGTAATAACACTCCACGCCGCGTACGTACATCTTGAGTAAGAGTAGGGCTCTGCTTACACTGGATTTTTTTAGATACGGCCGTTTGTAACGTATATTTTGTACGGAACCCTCGCTATTCGAGTCCAACTCTCACTTGGCTAGTCTTTTATTAGAGAGTGACAAAAATTAGATTGGAAAGGCAAAATCAGGTTGAAAGCGCGGAGAAAACCGAATCCAGCATAATCTCTAACTTTTTCATATACATATCGACGGATCACACACGTTGTATAGGCAGAAGGAAGCCCGGTATGTATTTATTCCAAAACCTTTGCCCTCAGACCCCGCGGCCATCTTGTTTTCCCACAACTACACAGAATCAAACATTATATTTTCCCGCGAGCACTGGATATTTTAGCCGAAGGGTTCTATATAACGGTTATGTATTATTATCCTTGTTCTGCTACTTTATATTACTGGTGTAATATATAACTAGCGAGCTCGGTCCACATGAATTATTTACAACTTATAACAGGTAAATGTCCCAGTGTCCGCCACCGTCCTGTTCGGCACCTTCAACCTTATTTCGTAGCAATAGAGGGGACAAACAGGCTATCAATTATTGGAATTAAGCTGCCAAGCGTTAAGACGTTTACCTTATACAGCGCTGTCAAAAATGCATATATTCTGCTATTTTGTGGAATAGCAAAGGAATCACATCCAACCCCTTGGTTCCTTTGGTTCTTTGGTGGTTGATTCCTTTGCTATCAAATTGTGTTCACGTGTGTATATATTTTCATGCAGTTTATAACAATACTAGCGGCCGCCCGCGACTTCGTCCGCCATAGATTCGTTTATCGCGGATAAAAGGTATTTTTCCAGGATAAAAAGTAGCTTATATCTTTCCCCAAAACTTGATATTTTACTATTTAAATGAGAAGCATATTACCAAGATTTCAAGTTCCTAGCGTAAAAAAATATTTACTGTCCATACAAATTTCTATCCCCTTTTTCGGCCATAAAAGGGATTAAATTTGACATAAAAAGGTACATAACTGGAAAGTTTCAATAAAATTCGTCCAGTAGTTTTTGAGATTAAGTGGAACGTACGTACTTTCACGTTTATAATATAGTAAGATAATTATAAGGGTGCCCACCTTACCTCTCCACAAAAATTAATACATTGGTGAAAATACACGTATGTGAACATAACTTATTGGCCAATAAAATAAAAAAACTTATCTCTGTGGTATGCCTACTCATAAAAACTCCCCGATAACAACATTCTTAAAATCTCTCTTTGTTAGCAGAACTGCAAACTCTTAGCGTTTCTGATTAGCTTGTTTCGTCTAAATTTATTTATATATGTAAGTATATATTATATGATTATGTATTTACTTTCCTAAATTATGTTTGTAAATTAGTTGCACCGCCCACAATTGATCTGCTTTGCCTCAAGGTTGACTCGTAGAGAATGCCCTATGGCATTAAGTCCGCCTTTTGTATGATAAGTTTTTCTTTTGTGCAATACAGATGAAATAAATTAATAAAATCTCTTTTTTGGATTTTTCCCAAAAACGCTTTATAATGAATCCTTCTAGCTTAGTGACGTCACACAGTTAGTACTTACCACTTACCCTGTATGGAGAAATTAAGAACTTTGTTCTGCAGCTATGTTAAAACTTGTGTTAACCGAAACGGTTTCATAACAAAAGTTAAGTTAAATTTTATGGGTCATTCAATAGTATTATTAGTTATTAATATTTTGATATTTTAAAAATGGACTTTCCCATCCAACTTTAAGGGCTCAAAAAAAAGCTAAACGCAAGATGTCGTACTCGAAATTTTAACGTAGTTCCTCATTTTGCTTGTTTTATCAGGATCTTATATATATTTACAATTTTTGAGATCAGGCAACATCCCCATTGTTTTTTTTCTGTTCAAATTAAATTAAGAGTAAATATTTAGAAATCGACTAACGCCGGAGAACGTGCGCCCTTACGCCGACTATGTAATACCTACAATAAGATGTTCACTTCCGTGGACCTTTTTTAATTTGAATAGATCCAATTTCCAGAAAGAAATATTGAACATTCTTGGCTCAGAAAAGTAGCATATTATGTCGTCATTAACTTCTTTGTGTTCAATTTTGTGGTGGCTGTTTAGGTATGTATATGTGGATCTTATACTATACTATAAGGTGCCCGTCCTAACCCTTCTTTTTTTCGTCAGTGTAGTCGGGTAAAAAGTATCCTATAACCATCTGGAGATACCCAGCTACCCGTGTACCAAAAAGTTTTGAAATCTGTTTAACCGATTTAGCATAATGAAGCCACAATGACACATACAAACATACAAAAAATCCAAAAAAAAAATTCGTTTTAGTGACCTCCAATAGTCCGTAACAATCATTTTTTTGAAAATATCTTCAATGTACAGACATTTCATTTTTACAACTTTATCATAGTGTAGATTATTGCCATTCTATAGATTTCTTTGCGTAAATAGTGGTTTGTATTTAAGATTAATTTATCAACTGATTCTGTAGGGGTATGTCTTAGTGTGAGCTGTCTAGGAAATAAGTGCATGCTTGGTTTCATATATATATTTAGATTGTAAGCCTATTTTTACACACTTGTTTCTGTTTGTTCTCCAATAAATTAATAAATAAATACTTACAGAGTAATACATAAGACAATGCATTTCTTAGTAGGAACAATTAAGGAGCTAGATGCATGTTTGTTTGATAATTTTATGTTAAAGTTGCAATTATGTATCTCTGTTTGTTCTCCAAATAAATAAAATAAATTTTAACCAAGACACTATTTCGCGAACGCCTAAATCTATTAATTATTTTAAATCGCCCTAGACTACATTTGCCAAGACGCGATCAGCTAATCCTTTAAGCTATATCGACAACTTTGGTGTAAGTACCTATTTGTAGATAATAAATAACCGATTGTAGTATCCCGCGGAATCCAGTCGCATAGTCACTGGGGGCTCCCGCTAATCACAAATGGCGAATTAAGCAAACGTTCGGTTCGTAACAAATTATGTAACGTTTATCGGATTATTTCCGAAACATTACGGACGTCGCTCGGAATGGAAGCCGTTATTCAGCCGGGTTTAACTCGTTGAATTTTAACTGGGATTTAGTGCGGTGGCGCGTTGTGGCGCGGGCGAGTGTTGGAGCGAGTCGACTTGCCTGATTGCTGGTCGGTCGAGTGGGCACCTACACTATTCGCTAATGTATGTCAGCGTCGATAGCAGCGCCGTCGCTGCTATAATATGATCCCTAAACGACACGTATCAAATATTCGTATGCAGTGGTCTCGCCTTTGGTTTTGTTTTCTCAAGCCAGTTCCAACCAGCTGCTTGACGGACAAATGTATTTTTGACCTGCGGGCTGGAACATGAACTACTACTTCACCTGTCTAGTTATGTCATGGTATACTAACTGAAAGCGATTCAACGCGAATTTTTATAATAACAGTACAAGAAAGAAAGAAAGAAAGAAAATACATTTATTCGAGGGCATATTTATACAGCAATACAAAAATAAATTACTAAACTAAGTATGCCCCGAAATGGTCCCACCTCAGCATAATGCTGGCTCTAAAGCCAGCGCTGATCTTCCGGTGAGACCATAGGTGGCGCCACGGAGAACTGTACGCACGAAAACATTTTTATGGTGATCGCAGCGTTAAGCAAGCTGTCAGGAGTTTCGTTTGTCAAAGCTGTCAAGTGGAATTGGAATGGAAAATGCATAACAGAAAGCATCGTACGTACAGCTCAGATTAATAACATTGTGCAAGTTGTGAATGGCTGTGCATTGCGTATTAGAGATAGATTAAAGGATGAAATTAATTTCACTAAAAAAAACTGCTCTTGTTAAGTTCATGAAAGCGTATGGATTCTAACAACTTAAATGATAAGTAACGATGTGTACTCATTCCCGATATCAATATTTTATTAAGGGCAAAACTTTGATATTTTTTTCATTCTCAAATTCATGCCATGTAATTACAAATGCTATTTCTTATCAGTTATTCAGCGAATCAATGTGTTGGCTCTATTACTCGTAACTGAAATTTAGCGAGAACAACTACCTAATCTTTCCATCATGAAGTAAATACCTTAAGGTTCTGATACTTATTAGCTACAACTAACGCATAGCATCTTGAAAATGAAATCCAATTAGGTTAGAAGATGCTATATGTAGGTACATATAAAACTCGTGTAAGAGTAATAACTTCTAAATTCCGGAATAAGTATTTGAATTTAATTCTAAAACTGAGATGTGGTGCGCAATACAAACACATAAATAACACATAATACCAATGATTTATTTAACAACTAAACCACTCACTGGCATGAGAGTCCATTCACAATGAGCCCAGATTGCGGAGAGGTGTCCACAAAAAACAATTAAATTACCGAAATGTTTTAGTGAACTATTTATTTTCGGAAATACTTTAAACAGAGGCTTAGCGTAAATAAATGAGATGGATGGTAAATTAATGCGTTGGTTTATAACTTGTGATAACCAACTTGTTCCTTTACTAAATAATTGTTTTCTTATCTACACGACTTTCTTCAGATTTAGTTAGTATAAGCATCACATATAAAGTAAATATTTTTTCACTTCTTCTGCCCAAAAAGTACGTCATATTAGCTTCGCGAAGCGAGACTAAAATAGTACATTTAGCCGCTACGGTTTAAAAGAAAGCCATATAATCCCATACACATTTCTATGACGCTGAAAAAAAAAACTTCCGGCCGGCTACATACGTAAGGATACGAATAATTAAAAACAAACAAACCAACGTCATCAGATTGGCCAAAATTTCTGATTGAATTGCTCAAAGTGTACTTTTAATTTTTCATGACATATACAATTTTAATGCTAAGTCTTTTTTTATTTTCTCGCAGTCGAAGTGGTGGTTTAAAAGAAAGCCATATAATCCCATACAAATTTCTATGACACTGAAAAAAAAACTTGCGGCCAGCTTACATACTTCTTACAAATAATTAAAAACAAACAAACACAATATACAACTTTAATGTTACGTCTTTTTTATTTTCCCGCCATTTTTCGCTCACTTCGTGAGCTCGTTCAAATAATTACTTCGTATCATAATGGCTTATTTTAGCCCCTTGTCAAACAATCTAGTATTCTTTTTCTTACCTTTTTGAACATCATATTACGAGTAAGTACAAGTGGTGTGGCGTCCATATAAGTCGATTCCCACCACCGGAATGAACCACCTTTTTCTTTAAATATGAGTAAATTAATACGTTTCAGCTTCCCTTGTAATTTTTCCTGACGCCACACCTCTGATAGATATATACCTAAGTGTGTAAGCATGAAACATTGTTTAACATAAGAGCGATTGTAAATCTTAGGTACCTCACTAAAAATATGTATATTGACGTAATATTGTAGGTACTAATCACTAAACAGCTATAGAAGTGGACGGCGTTGTAAGCATGGTAACTCATGATCACTAAAATTTCAAAAGACTTATCGATCTTGCGATTATTTTCCATAATTATCGCCAATTTGTAACTCTAGAGTTAAAAGCTTGCTTGCTACTTATTACACCTTGCTGAATTTAGCGATGTAAATTGTTTAGGATATTTGAGCCGTTCAGAACGCTAAATTCAGCACGGTGTAATGAGCCTTTTAGTCTCAACACCTGTCAAACCTCTTTGTCAAACACCTCAAATAATTACTACGACAATACTAAGCTCAGAGACGAAAACTTATGTCGTTAGTAGTTAATATTTTCTTCTGTTTTCGCGACTACCACTATTAATAAAACAATTTATACGGATTAAGGCATCGTGTATATTGTCATTTCAGAAGTTATTTACATTGCGTACTAGCTGCCTAGTTGAAGTGTCAAAGCACAAACGAGGCACAAAGACAAAATCCTTGCGTCGTATTTACTATTTAAAGTAAATGGTCGGGATCGCGGGCTTTGAAACGACGGGAACACTGGTTTGCGGCGCGAGACAGTGGCGAGGGCGGGCTGGAGCTATTGATTAAACATTTCAACTTCGTTCGCGGAAGAGAAAAAGTCACCCCTCGTTTTTCTTCAGCGTAGTTGGGTAAAAAGTATCCTATATCTGTGGATGCTCAGCTACCCGTGTACCAAAAATTTTTGAGATCCGTTTGGTGTGGTGAAGCCACAACGACACATACAAACATACAAAAAATCCAAAAAAAAACTTTTTTAATTTAGTGACCTTCAAATAGTCCGTTACCATAGATCTTTTTTTAATATCTTAAATGTATAGATATTTCATTTCACAGCTTTATAATAGTATAGAAGATCGTTAGTCATATATTACACACCACATTATCATTATTAATTTAAGAAACTCCAAGCAAGCAGTCACAGTTTAGTTACACCCAAAATTGTATGACTACAATAGGTTACAGTGTACATAGATATAGGTATGTACACATTTTATTTGTTAATATTTTCTTCTGTTTCCGCGATTATTACTCATTTAAATAAAACAACTTATCGGATTATATCGCGTATATTATCTCATTTGAGTTCCCGACGTTTCGGAAGCTTTTCAGCTCTCCATGGTCACATTTTATTTGTTGTTTTTGTTCCGTGTGAGTTTTGATGAGTAATTTACTCTTCATTATTATTCGTTTCTTTATGTGATGTGATTTTTTTAACCTCCGATACTAAAGGGTAGGTATTATAACTTTGAAGCTCGTATGGGTATATCCATAAACCTCTGACATAGTTTAATTTGACATTTAATGATAAGGGGATACTGATTAATGAATAATTGTATAGCATTAACTTGATTAATATGTAGTTTTGTGTACTAACAATAGATGTGTAAGGAATTGTAATACATAACAACCTGGATCTTAGTTATCTGAATAAAAATATTATAATGGTAATATTCAAAGCGTGAACCATTTGAATATTTTTTTTAATTAAAAGCAGATTTCCTTACAGCGGATTATTAATCGGGCATTCTAATTTAATTATAACAACTTTAGTTTACAAACGAATAACCAATATTCAACAAAATATTTATATTATTAACGTGCTAGGCAAAAATTCCGTAACCGATTTATGAACTGTTATATGTGAGAGTAATACATTATTGTAGTCGTAAAAAATGTGGTAACGAAGCGGTAAATATCTTATTTTCATACAAAAGTGGGCTCATCGATGACCACTGGCCTTACTAACTTTTATATAAACGGTAACGTATAAAGTTTTATATATATTTTTTTTATGAAACCTGCAAATAAATTGTGACGCTCCAGAATTATAGATAGCATGTGGTCCATATAGCCACAAAGACACTGCCTACTTTGAACGACCATGCCTCCATACAGGCACAGGTGAACTGCCTGCCCATGTGATTAAAACATTCTAACTGCGTACCTTGGTCAAAACCGTGAGCACACCACTGTCAATCCATACTAATATTATAAATGCGAAAGTGTGTCTGTCTGTCTGTCTGTTACCTCTTCACGCTTAAACCGATTTGGATGAAATTTGGTATGGAGATAGTTTGAGTCCCGGGGAAGGACATAGGCTACTTTTTATCCCGGAAAAATGCCCTCATCCGCGATAAACGAATTTAAGGCGGACGAAGTTGCGGGCAGAAGCTAGTAACCTATAATTAACCCGCTACATCTCGTGACTCGCGCCGCCGCCGACTCGTCGCGCGACAAGAGGAAGACAAGTTGTATCTGCTATTGGCTGCAGCTATGACGGCGATGGCGATACACCGCCAATATAGCACCATTACAGCGTCAATACACCGCTATGCAGCCGCTACTCGACTCCGGTGGCGCATATTTACACAAGGAATAACAGTAAAGACATTGAGTTTTGCATTAGAATTTTATACACATTGAGCAAATTCTAGAATTTTGTTACATGAATCGAGCGTCTGCTTTCTGAATAGGTATTAGTGTGAATTTTATTCTTAGTTTCGTTCGCAATCAAAAATGAATATTTTGAATAAAGATTCAGAATAAAACGGAATTTGTCGAAAGTCGAAACGGTTGTTGTTCGCTTTGATGTTTAACCTGCAACAAAAAACGAGCTATGCTCCTAGCGTGATCGGATCAAAATTCTTTTTATGTTTATTTGAGCACAAACGGTAGGTAGGTACTTATGTAACCGAACCCGAGCGGCCGCGAACGGGTGACTGCGCTGGTTACTGGCTGGTTGGCTGCATGCGAGCTGGCTGGTTGGCTGCATGCTAGCTGGCTGGTTGGCTGCAGGCTAACTGGCTGGTTGGCTGCAGGCTAGCTGGCTGGTTGGCTACAGGCTAACTGGCTGGTTGGCTACAGGCTAACTGGCTGGTTGGCTACAGGCTAACTGGCTGGTTGGCTACTGGCTAACTGGCTGGTTGGCTTCAGACTAGCTGGCTGGTTGGCTACAGGCTAACTGGCTGGTTGGCTGCAGGCTAGCTGGCTGGTTGGCTACAGGCTAACTGGCTGGTTGGCTGCAGGCTAGCTAGCTCGCTGGAGCCTAATTACTGGAACATTGTCACATTGATAAAATAAATAAAAAACTAGCTGTAAGCTGTTATGCACTATATATGCTGACTAATATCACTTCAAATTGACGTTGCTAAAAGTGCATATTATGGATAAGTGTATCCACTGCTGACGTATGTGGTATTTTGGTTTGGAGGAACTCTGTAAACATACAATCAACTTTTGTTTTGCAAAAGAGTAGTCTTCGAATTATATTCAAACTGAGAAGTACGGAGTCAGTAAGAGATATTTTTAAAAGTAATAGAAGTTTTACTCTAACCTGTATTTATATACTGGAAATCTGTGTATTTATTAAAGATAGAAACGAAATTTTCATTAAATAAAGTGACTTAAAAATTAACATCACATCGCAATATAAGCATGATGACAGTTCGGCCTTCCAGCTATATATTAAGCAAGAGCCCATATGTCGCGGGAATTGAGATATTTAATCACTTACCTGAATGTATTAAGTAGCTGGAGGGTACCCAGTTTAAAAGGAGACGTAAAGTATGGCGAGGTACTAACACCGAGCTACTAAGACCGTTGCAAATGGAAGGAGGTAGTCTCTGCCTACCCCGTAATGGGAAAAAGGCGTGATGGTATGTATGTATATAATTTTTATTAATTATTATTTACTTATTTAAACGATCGTACCGCGGAGATACTATTTTTTACATCACGTCGCGACGCGTTTTAGGAATTTGAAATAAAAATTATTTATTTTTAAACATTAAAAATCTACTGAAATAAAAGTTACAAGATTGCGTAACTAATTTGATGCTACCGAAGGCGACGACAGAATGGCTCCTAATCCTTTGCCCTTTCCTTATACAGGGTGTTTGGTAACAGGATGCACAGTTGAAAGGAGGTGATAGCTTAGGCCATTTAGAACATTTTAAGCGATATATGTGTTATGCGAATGTTATTAGTTTTTTTTTTATTTAAGTTTTCAGATTTTTCTGGGAAAACTTCAAAATTTCAGACTACATCGACAATAGTACTTTTTTTAATGTAGGTAGAATTTTTTTGTATTTTTTTATGTATTGTGCAATATCTATCGTACCCCATAAAAGTTATTTGAAACATCTCAGTCTAAAGAAAACAAAACTACAGCGATTTAAGAAATAAATAACATGAAAAAAAAATGATTTAAGTGTTTTCTATCTAGGATAAAAAAAAAACTAAAATAGCCCCGGCTCTTCAAACCATTCAAGAAACATGCTTGGCTATTGCCCTTTCATTTAAGCTATCAAACACGACTGTAGCTATCGTATCTTTAAAAATAAGACACTTAAACCAACTAGAGAGCTAAAATGTTTCACTCGACTTGTGATACTTGTGACGAATCTAATTATGATTTTGTAATAAAACATTGGTTCTTAATACTAAGTTGGCGTTTACCTGACATTTGAAATGTTCTGAAAGGGTTAAGTGCAGTGGACAAAATTGTCACATGCAATTTTAATAAACAAAGGTTCGCGGTGGTGTGAAACAAAAGGGACCGATAGCGGCGGGCGGCGTTTAACAAAGATGATTCAGCCGTTTTACCTTTGAAAATAAGCTACCTGAACTGATAAGAGGGAATTTGTATTTCTTTTTACTTACGACGAAATCAAACAAAAGCATAAAAGTTAAGTAATTTATTTCCACACTTAATTTAAAAACAAGAAACAATCATCGATCGTTTTCAAAATGGGACCCGCCGTTTCGAATACAAGCACGAGCCCGTCTTCTTATTTCCGTGGTGGTTGTTCCGAGAGTCATTTCTTCTCTCATGGTTTCGAACGCTGCTTGGATCCTCTCTCTCAACTCTTCTGCGGTATTAATTTCCTCTTCTGTGTAAACTAGCTCCTTAGCCCGGCCCCAAACGAAAAAATGAAGTGTAGTTAAATCGGGTGACCGAGCGGGCCAAGGGATTCGTCTGCCTCTGCCGATCCAACCGTCAGGGAAACAGTTATTTAGGTGTTCCCTTACAGCTAGGGAGTAATGGGCGGGACAACCGTCGTGCTGGAATGTCACAGCACCGGGCAGCTGGTCCTCGTCAATCAGCCCGGGCAAATCGTTTTGAAGAAATTCCAAATAATTTACACCATTTAAATTATCTGGCAAAAAATGTGGCCCAATAAGGACTCTGCCGATTATTCCAGCCCACACGTTGAGGGAAAACCTTCTTTGGAAGGACTTTTGCTTTATCCAATGTGGATTATTGTTTTTATCAGCCCATTGGTGAAGGTTTTTAAAATTCGTGATCCCTTCCCGGGAAAATTTGGATTCATCGGTCCAAAGAATACTTCTTAAAAAGCGTTGCTCTTCGATGTCAGCATTGAGTAAAAATCGGCAGAAGTCTACTCGACGTGCAGGGTCTCCTTCCTCCAGTCCTTGAACTCCGGTGCCGTGAAAAGGATATTTTCTCTCGCGATGCATGGTACTCCATACTTTCCATATGGACATGTCAAGATTACGAGCTACCACTCTGACGTTCGTAGTCGGATCCTCTGCAAATGCCCGTACAACATCGTCCTCCAAATCAGGGCGATTACGTCCTGGGTTCCCTCCACGTTGCCCAGCAATTCCATTTTCACGTAGTCTTCGGAATGAGGTGTAAAACACTCTCACATTAGGCAACCTCCGGTTTGGAAAACGCTCTTAGTATAACCGTCGAGCCATTGCTCCATTACCTGACGGCTCTGCAGTACATGTAGACAATGTCGGCGTATTCTTCGTTCGTAACTCCATGTTTACAACGAAGGAATCGTTATTACACGTGAAGGAGCGCCTACGGCAGCTACAACTTGGCACGGTAAATTTTGGATGACGGAGGGAATAAAAACACAATGAACGTCTAACCGCAACTGAAGCTGTAATTAGACTAAATTAGTAGTTTTTGCATAAATACGCAAGTAGTCTTTGTTAAACGCCGCCCGCCGCTATCGGTCCCTTTTGTTTCACACCACCGCGAACCTTTGTTTATTAAAATTGCATGTGACAGTTTTGTCCACTGCACTTAACCCTTTCAAAACATTTCAAATTTCAGGTAAACGCCAACTTAGTATTAAGAACCAATGTTTTATTACAAAATCATAATTAGATTCGTCACAAGTATCACAAGTAGAGTGAAACATTTTAGCTCTCTAGTTGGTTTAAGTGGCTTATTTTTAAAGATACGATAGCTACAGCCGTGCGTGATAGCTTAAATGAAAGGGCAATAGCCAAATATGTCTCTTAAATGGTTTGAAGAACCGGGGCTATTTTAGTTTTTTTTTTACCGACCTTAGAAAACACTTAAATCATTTTTTTTTCATGTTATTTAATTTTTAAATCGCTGTAGTTTTTTTTCTTTAGACACTGATGTTTCAAATAACTTTTATGGTGTACGATAGACATTTCACAATACAAAAAAAAAAAAACAAAAAAATGCTACCTACAGTAAAAAAAGTACTATTGTCAATGGAGTCTGAAATTTTGGAGTTTTCCCAGAAAAATCTTAAAACTTAAATAAAAAAAAACTAATAACATTTGCTAACACATATATCGGTTAAAATGTTCTAAATAGCCTAAGCTATCACCTTTCAACTTTGCATCCTGTTACCAAACACCCTGTATACATAAAACACCGGTCTTGGTGGGACACAGAGATTTCTAGAAAATCCCATTAAATAAGTAGTAAAATTCTGTCTAATATCATTTCAGCCACAGGACGTCCACTGCTGGACACAGGCCTCCTCAATACATTTATAGTATTAGCTTCGTTCGCGGATTAGAAAAACTCAATACACCTCTTTTTTTCTACAGCGTATTCGGGTAAAAACTATCCTATAACCATCTGTAGGTACCGAACTACCTGTGCACCAAAAATAGTTGAAATCCGTCAAGCCGATTTTGCGTGATGAAGCCCCAACGACACATTCAAACATATAGTTTATGCTTCAGTGACCTCCAAATAGTCCCAATAGTTTGTTCTTAAATATCTTCAATGTACAAACATTTCATTTTACTACCTTATAATGGTACTATAGATATATCGCCGCCTGGTACGCCCACGAGCCTACAAGCTTTGTACTATGGGTACCGGGTATTTGTGTAAGACCGTCCTTGATATATTCGGTTAATATTTTAGAAGGGAGCAAATAAAACAAGTGGTAAGTCATATAAAATATATTTCACAGCGTAACGATAAAAATATTTCAATATCACATTATAATAATCTTTGACCTTATGCTACGTCTTTTGAACTAAGTAACAGACGACACTTGGAATGTCAATATTAATATAATCTAGTTTTCTTGGCGGTAATTTTCTTTAAGGACTGATTTTTTTACCTCTAGCAAAGACTTAACAACTCCATAAAAATCAATGGCGAGGGAGGAGTATCATATCTTCAGAATATGTTTAGAAAGTCTATGGAAAAGTAACAGTGTTTTATAGATAACAAGTTAAGTGTATGGTGCATAGGGGTGATTTGAAACTAAGGATGATTAAAAAAAATACTCATAGTTTAATAATATCAATTGCAATATCAGCGCTCACTGTCTTAGCCATCCCAAGCTCAGATGCTAGACATTTAACACATTGACTTCATTATTCTGCGGATCTTGTTATGTTACGTGTCGTATTTGCAAAATATGATATTTAAGTTAAAATGAATTCATAAATTAAATAACTAAATAAAACCTGACTGTTGGCGTCTATCCTGCGCGTTGCAGCAATTTGCGCTCGCAACGTGGGCTCTTTGGCATAACGTGTATATTAGCTACATCCCGCCTAGCGGGCTGGGCCGGCATCTCAAGAAAAGTTACGAGCGCCCACTAGGCGGGTTTTTGGTCGTGAATGTGTTAATGGCCTTACAGAGCCAGTTGTATCTGATTTATAGTAAAAAAAAAAACATTCTTAAAATTACCCTACACTTAAATTATTCCAAATTACCCCATTGCACCTTACTAATAATTTTAATTACATTTAGCAGATAGTAAAGGGTAATGGTCAAACTACTCACTTGATTGAAACTCTATTTATAATTAAAATAACAATGATAACTGGTAGCTTCAGTTACCGAAAGCAAGTCAGTGTTTAAGGTACATATATCTTATCGTCGGTCTCTCTTCCTGTATGTTGTATTAAAAATAATCGACGATATATTCCGATCCGATAGTAAAAAAAAAAAACAACATCTTGAACATAGCTTATTCCCTTGGCTATACAATGCCATTTTCTGCTTTTATTCGCGTAACAGCAAACCAATGCCCGTACAAGAAAAATAGAAGTGCATTGAATCTTGAGTACTTATATTTGAAAACAAGTTATGATCACTAATATTTATTATCCAGGGTATAGTTTCGATAATCTATTAACCATCCTAAGCAATTTTAATATGCTTAATATCCTTTTTTAACAGAGTACATCTACTTACCTGGAAAAAAGGCATTATTTTGATACAATATTTATAATTTGCTCTCGTAACCACAAACCAACAACTTAACAAGCATTAAAAAAAGTAATAAGTACTTTGATTGTACATGGAAATATCAACCCGATTATTTGGTCAGTAGGTTTAAAAGTGACCAAGAGAAAAATAGCGTATACAACAATCATCGTGATAGGGGCGAACTATTTACTACGTACTTGGGTAAATCAACTTTTAGACCTTAGAGTATTTAACCGCTGAAGATGCCAGACCAATACATCTGCCCCACTGCCAAAGTAATCGCGAAATCTCCGGTTAGTTTATACGGTAAATTGTCTGTGTGTGGGTGTTTTTTTTTTGTAGGTGATTATTTTTAATTGTGTGCAATAGGAATATTTTCACAGTGTGCTGTACGCATTAGCTTATGCTAGCTCTACACATTGGCTCGAATCAAGACGAGACCGAGATAGATTATCATTACTCTAAAAGTTTTAAATTGTTTTTTTTTTGTTTAAATTTCCCGCAAAAGTAGCTGATTATATTAAAACTTCGTCGTATTAACGTAGAAATACTGAGACAATTTAGATGAGTCAAATCAATGAATGGTATCTGAGTTGAGAAGGAACCGTTGTCTTCGCAGATCTAGCTTTATAAGCCGATTCCCGATCATTAATTCACCTCCTAAATTCCTATGACGAGTCTTACTTTCAGTAAGGAATCGTTGGTCTTCTTTGGATATCTAAGCCTGAAAAAAGAAAAAATAATGGTAATAATTAGAATTTGGTTTTGGTACTGTCCACGGCTTGTGTCCTAAAAAAATATAATAAGTCCGTCAGGTAATTTATCAGAGAACATTGGACACGTATTTTTTCTTTTGACAATTAAAGAAAAAAATTATGAAGATAAAAGTTAGAGTTCCCCGTGACATCACGCCGTGCGACCGTTTTTCGCACAACGTGACGTCATGCGCCTGCACTCTCAAACTTTGACGCACTTTATCTTTCTCTTTTTTTGTTTGAATGAGAAAATAAAAAAATACGTGTCCAATATTTTACGGACTAATTGGAATATTGTTTTTTTTGCCCAGGAAACTACCCTATTGGGTACTTTCTTGTAGTCTACATAAATTATGTCAAACTTGCAGTTAAATGTTATTTCTGAAAATACGCTGAATCTTTATGACATCCTAGTACCTAATATATGCTGGTCTATGCTGGGCCCAGCCACGAACTTGTCCTCGAAGCTGGGCTGGAGTTCTAGGAACAGCTGGCGGTGTCGCGGCGCGAAGTTCCACAGCAGGAACCGGTGATGGTGCTTCTCCAGGTCTTGGATCGCCACGATGAGGCTCTGCAAGAACATCGTCTTTTAGATTGACATAACAAAACCGGTAGCAACCATTGCTACAAAAAAAATCTTTTATTATTCTTTATTCTCAAAATTAAAGGCGTAAATTCTGCATTCCAGCACGATCTTAAGGACTATAGACGGTCATACAACAAAGACTCCGTTTCACAACTTAAGATTAAGTGGTGTATGCCTGTAAGTCGGCGGAGAAACAAATCATATAGCACGGCAGCCATCTAAACCAGCAGTAACAGTAGCAGTGCTCCGCGCTCTCCTCACCACTCCTGCTACCCTAGTACTCCGCACACAGTGTGCGGCACTGACCTCGGCCACGCCCAGGTCCACGGCGTCCAGCAGCCGGCCGTCCAGCACCAGCAGCAGCGGCGCCGCACCGCGCGTGCGCAGTGCTCCACGCTCTCCTCACCACTCCTGCTACCCTAGTACTCCGCACACAGTGTGCGGCACTGACCTCGGCCACGCCCAGGTCCACGGCGTCCAGCAGCCGGCCGTCCAGCACCAACAGAGCGGCGCCGCGCGCTCCTGGCTCCGCACCATGCGTGCGCAGTGCTCCACGCTCTCCTCACCACTCCTGCTACCCTAGTACTCCGCACACAGTGTGTGGCACTGACCTCGGCCACGCCCAGGTCCACGGCGTCCAGCAGCCGGCCGTCCAGCACCAACAGAGCGGCGCCGCGCGCTCCTGGCGCCGCACCATGCGTGCGCAGTGCTCCACGCTCTCCTCACCACTCCTGCTACCCTAGTACTCCGCACACAGTGTGTGGCACTGACCTCGGCCACGCCCAGGTCCACGGCGTCCAGCAGCCGGCCGTCCAGCACCAACAGAGCGGCGCCGCGCGCTCCTGGCGCCGCACCATGCGTGCGCAGTGCTCCACGCTCTCCTCACCACTCCTGCTACCCTAGTACTCCGCACACAGTGTGCGGCACTGACCTCGGCCACGCCCAGGTCCACGGCGTCCAGCAGCCGGCCGTCCAGCACCAACAGAGCGGCGCCGCGCGCTCCTGGCGCCGCACCATGCGTGCGCAGTGCTCCACGCTCTCCTCACCACTCCTGCTACCCTAGTACTCCGCACACAGTGTGTGGCACTGACCTCGGCCACGCCCAGGTCCACGGCGTCCAGCAGCCGGCCGTCCAGCACCAACAGAGCGGCGCCGCGCGCTCCTGGCGCCGCACCATGCGTGCGCAGTGCTCCACGCTCTCCTCACCACTCCTGCTACCCTAGTACTCCGCACACAGTGTGTGGCACTGACCTCGGCCACGCCCAGGTCCACGGCGTCCAGCAGCCGGCCGTCCAGCACCAACAGAGCGGCGCCGCGCGCTCCTGGCGCCGCACCATGCGTGCGCAGTGCTCCACGCTCTCCTCACCACTCCTGCTACCCTAGTACTCCGCACACAGTGTGTGGCACTGACCTCGGCCACGCCCAGGTCCACGGCGTCCAGCAGCCGGCCGTCCAGCACCAACAGAGCGGCGCCGCGCGCTCCTGGCGCCGCACCATGCGTGCGCAGTGCTCCACGCTCTCCTCACCACTCCTGCTACCCTAGTACTCCGCACACAGTGTGTGGCACTGACCTCGGCCACGCCCAGGTCCACGGCGTCCAGCAGCCGGCCGTCCAGCACCAACAGAGCGGCGCCGCGCGCTCCTGGCGCCGCACCATGCGTGCGCAGTGCTCCACGCTCTCCTCACCACTCCTGCTACCCTAGTACTCCGCACACAGTGTGCGGCACTGACCTCGGCCACGCCCAGGTCCACGGCGTCCAGCAGCCGGCCGTCCAGCACCAACAGAGCGGCGCCGCGCGCTCCTGGCGCCGCACCATGCGTGCGCAGTGCTCCACGCTCTCCTCACCACTCCTGCTACCCTAGTACTCCGCACACAGTGTGCGGCACTGACCTCGGCCACGCCCAGGTCCACGGCGTCCAGCAGCCGGCCGTCCAGCACCAACAGCAGCGGCGCCGCGCGCGCCTGGCGCCGCACCGCGCGTGCGCAGTGCTCCGCGCTCGCGTAGCCCAGCGACCCGCTCAGCGTCAGCGATATGCAGGACTTGTTGCCCACCTGCAGATATTTATCAATGAGTAAATCAATTATGAGTAGTAAGCAGGTTGAAATGACAATACTGTGAAGGTAGCGATATCGCTGCAGAATTGACCGCCAGTGTTCTTGGCTGGCCTACACTCTCATAAATTTATTGACGACCCGTTTAGGGCATGCAAGAGTCGTCGGTGACCTCCCTTATTTTTATGTTTTAGAATAAAATGCCCCCATACTCAGTTGAAATGGTGAAATTTGGCTTAAATAATGAAACACATGAAACCGTTTCGCGACCTAAGTACCAGGCTGCCATAGCTCGGCGGTACCTTGAACACGGCGGCGTGCAGCGCGGGGCGCGCGGCGGCCGCCAGCGCGCGCAGAGCGTCGCCGCCCGCGCCCGCCACGATGCCGTACTCCAGCCCCAGCGTGCAGCCCACGATCACTGTGGCGCTGTACACTAGCAGCTCGAGCTCTGAAACATACAGCAACTGGTACATAATCCCGACTACTTATTATCTAAATTCTGATATTTTTCCTCTGTGTGATTCGGCAATGAACATTTTTTATACTAATGGCGAAACCCAATCGATAACAACGGCAAAGCTTCGCAGACTAATCTGTTCAAAAAAGCATAATCACAAGAATCATGAGGAGATAGATAGACCCTTTATGGCCAATTTTTTTTAAGATATGGTCGACAGTCGAATTTGGTTAATTAATATCTAAACTAATATTTTCTTCTGTTTCCGCGATTATTACTCATTGAAATAAAACAATTTAACGGATTATATCGCGTATATTATCTCATTTTAGTTCCCAAAAATAAATAAGTTCTAAATTGTAACTTTGACAGAGGAAAATACATCTTTTCTCAGTCCTCCCGTGACCATGGAAAGCTGGAAAGCTTCCGAAACGTCGGGAACTAAAATGAGATAATATACGCGATATAATCCGTTAAATTGTTTTATTTCAATAATATCTAAACTACATAGCACAAAAAAAGAAAAGACCAAAGAATGTTATGTTTAAATCAATTTTTCTCCAACTTGCTCGGAAATGTTCCCATTAATGTAGTAAAAACACACCGCGAAGTCCATCGTTATATACGTTGATACGATAATCAATTAAAAAAAAGTGGCATTACTTCCCGGACAGGCCTGGGAAGTGTACATTATTGTGCAGGTTTTTACTTTTAATTTCATCCAAGACTTAGAAAATTCACCATACAGTCAATAGTAACGTACGAAAACCGATATTTAAAAAAACTTTAATTGATTTCTGCGTGTAGTTAATGCATGGTTAATGCCAATAATAATAGAAAAAAAAACAATAATTATTGTGTCCAAATCATAACACTGTTTATTTAGTCTTAATGATCTTCTGGGACTGATAAATATTTTGTAGCAAAGGTATGTTTTTTTTAAAGTTGTGCGTTTAGGAATTGCCGATTGAACTAAAAGTAATAAATAATGCATATCTTTATTTTAACTATTGCTATAGGTTTTCTTTTTATTTATGTTCATTACTATATTTAAATATACAATTCAGATCCAAAACTTTTAAATTTAATATTCTTAAAAAAAAGTTAAGGCGGGAACGTGAATTTCATTTTGTCAAACATTGTCTGCCGTGTTATTTTTACGACAATAAGGTACATAAGCATGTGTCAAATTTCCTCGCATATTTGGAGAAAAGCAGTATACATGCCTCGGCAGGAATGTCATTTCGTGGATTCGTATCTATTGAAGGACTCATCCACGAAATGACTTTTCCGGTCCTCAGCAGTAATATACTATTTTTCACCAAAACAGGCCCGGCTTGTACCAGGAGGTCATAAGTTGCGAGGCACTTACTGCTGTTCCTCCACAGCCGCGGGATAACGCTTAGCTCGATAATGGACATCATGGCCACCATGATGACAGCCGCGAGCACCGCGCGCGGAATATAGTAGAAGGCGTCCGTGAGCAGAGTCACTGACAATAGGACTAGTAAAGCTGGAAATAAAATTAGCATTCGTTAAATGTGATTGAAGTATATTGTGATTAT
This sequence comes from Hedya salicella, assembly GCA_905404275.2. Taxonomy (NCBI): domain Eukaryota; kingdom Metazoa; phylum Arthropoda; class Insecta; order Lepidoptera; family Tortricidae; genus Hedya; species Hedya salicella. Next base: position 1,363,151 of record FR990103.1, read on the forward strand.
TTAAACAGATGTAGTAGAGAGTTTACACCAAACATGGTACTGGAAGCTGAACCTTATTAAAAGAGATATTATTGAGTGGAATCAGCGGAATCTTCCTAATGTCTTCTGGTATCTTGGTACTTTATATTCTTTAGCATCTTCGCTAGTCACGTGACAAAAGTAGTTTTTTTTCTCACTGTCCATTATTCAGTACTAGAAAAACAATTTCGTCAGCGGAGGAGAAAAAATCATAACCCTCTTGTGCAATAGAACTAACAGGTCAAAAAATAGTTGTAGTCTGCGTCTATAGGACTCCTAGTTATAGTAATCTAAGTATATTTTATGAGAAATTAGACATGATATTGAAGAAAATTTGCGTTAATAGTAATAAAAAAAATGATATTTGTGGTGACTTTAACATTGACATAATGAAAAAGGGTTTTATATCTTCACAGTTTGAATATTTTCTCTTAGGTTATAATTTGAATTTGGAAATAAGACAGCCTACGAGACTTTCCACTAATACATGTATAGATAATTTTGCACACAATTTAAAGAATAGTCATAGCGGTAAGGTAATTGATTTTGGTTTGTCTGATCATACAGCACAAGTTCTAACAATTCCAGCCATTGCAACAAATAACATCAATTGTTGGCGCATTAAAAAACGAGATTATTCACAAGAAAATCTAAAAAAGTTTCAATTTTATCTAGAAAGTTTATCTTTTACCGAAATATATAAAACTCAAGATCCTAATATAGCTTACGATTCCTTTATAGAGGGTTTCCTTTTATTGTACGACTTGTGTTTTCCTGTAAAATTTGTTACGTTAAGGACTAATACAAAATTAAAATGGTTAACAAAAGGCATAAAAGTGTGCAGTAAAAATCAAAGACGGCTTCTATGGCAATATCGCCGTATGCCTACAGCAGCTAACAAAAAAATATTTAAAAATTACTCTGCAAAATATAAAAAAATAATAAGATTGACTAAGATGGCGCAAAACAACCACGTTATCAATGTTGCTCAAAATAAAATGAAGGCCACATGGCAGATTATCAATTCCAACAAAGCGAATAATCCAAGAGAACAGATCTTAAAGTTACAATCTGATGGAATCATCCTAACAAAACCCAAAGATATAGCTGACACATTTAATAAACATTTTGTTCAGTGTGTAAACAATTTACCAAAGAGTAACATCGCAAAATGCAATATTAACAGCAATTTGAAATCTATGTTTATGGCACCAGCAACAGTACCTGAAATAAAATTAATAATTCGGTCTCTAAGGAACACAGCAAGTGTAGGCTATGACAATGTTTCTACTATCGTAATTAAATACGTCAATGAAACGATAGCTAAACATATATGTCATATAGTTAATCTCTGCATTACAGAAGGCATATATTCAGAAAAGCTGAAAACCTCCATTGTTAGACCATTATTTAAAAAAGGTGATAAAGAAAACCCTCAAAACTACCGACCTATAGCACTTCTGTCTATATTCTCAAAGATATTTGAGAAATATATATACAACTGCCTCTATAACTTTTTCGATAAAAATATATTGTTTTGTAGGGAGCAGAAGGGTTTTAGGAAAAACATAAATATGGCTATATTCGACTTAATTAAGAATGCTCTCTAGAGTGTTGACAAAAAAATACCCATATGTGCTATCTTTACAGTTATGAGCAAAGCCTTTGACTGTGTGGATCATAAGACGCTATTATATAAACTAGACCGTTATGGAATTCGAGGTAACGTCCTTAAACTAATTGATTCCTACCTCAGTAACCGATCACAATATACAGAGGTCACTAGGGTATGCCAAACAACCAAAATGACTCGAACTTTTCAGTCTGATGTTCGCCATGTAATGTATGGAGTACCACAAGGGAGTGTACTCGGTCCTCTATTCTTCTTAATTTATATTAATGATTTGCCTAAAGCAGTTTGCCATCCCATGATTTTATTTGCCGATGATAGCACGTCTATTTTAAAATGTAATGACCTTAGCAGATATGAAGATTACATTAATAATGCAATGACTGACATAATAATGTGGCTCAATAACAATAATCTAGTTGTTAATTTGACCAAAACAAATGTAATGAACTTTTATCAGCGAATTAAATGTAACGAACTGAATGTTAATTATCGAGGGAATATTATTGAAACTGTAGGAGTCACCAAATTTCTAGGACTTTGGATAGACAGTCAACTGACATGGAAGTACCATATAAATGAAATTTGTAAAAGGCTAAGTAAATCGGCGTTTGCTCTTTACAAGCTTTCAAAAACTGTTAACAGTGACACCCTACTCGTAGCTTACAATGGTCTTGTAGTGTCAACCTTAAGATACGGTTTGATATTCTGGGGCAATTCAGTTAACAAAGAAATAATATTTAAGGCACAAAAAAGGTGCATAAGAGCTATGTGTGGTTTGAAAGTAACGGACAGATGTAGCCCCTACTTTAAGTCACTTAATATTCTGACATTGACTTGCCTGTACATCTTAGAAATAGCTATATTTGTTAAGTGTAATCCTAGTCTTTTCAATAACATTGCAGACACACGCAGGCTACCTACTCGGACACAATATAAAAATATGTTACGCAATAAGGAATGCAAAACTGCATTATTGAAAAAAAGTATTTTGGGAATGGCACCCCAAATATACAACAAAATTCCATCTAATATTAAGGATTTAAAATTAGACAAATTTAAAAAGGAACTGACATCACTGTTAACTCAGAAATGTTATTATAATAGTCAACAGTTCATTAATGACACTGATTAATGATTTTATTATTATTAATTCTTTAGATATTTACGTTGACTTTAATTTATTTTTATTTTTTATGTATTTTCTATTGACATTGTTTTAATTTGAAATTATTTGATGCATGTTATTAAATTAAATTGTATGTTTAGGGTCTTAGAACCCATACATTTGTACGCCTGCTGGCAAAACATAGAGAACAAGCAAAATGTAACACCAACTCTGAACTTACCTATGTTTGACAAATAAATATATTCTATTCTATTCTATTCTTTTTTAGGGTTCCATAGTCAACTAGGAACCCTTATGCCGGTAGCACACCTCCGCCACGAAACGTCAAACCCAAGGAAGTTCCGCTTTAGTTTCGCGCGCTCTGTATGGCGTTTCGCGGTTTCGCGGCGGAGGTGTGCTACCGGCATTTAGCTCCGTGATCATTAGTACTAGAAAGCTGAAATTTGGTATGAGTATGTGTATGTACTAGGGTGGCACTGGACAGGCAACAGTGGAAAGAGTTGGAGTAGGCCTATGCCAACAGGCACTCTGAATTAAGAGACATTCTACACTCGGGTGCAAAGAAATCGGACCACCCCAGCATTTTTAGCATTTTTTCCGTTTTCTATTAAAACTGTAAGCTCGACCGTAACAATTTAAATACCACGTGATAGATAATTTTCTGCCCTATCAAATGACACCAATATTCAAGGGCGGGAATGGATATTGTGCAAAATGTGGGCGTGGAAATCATCCCCCTCCAACTGCCTCGTTAACGCATGCACAACTTGGCCACTTACCATTAGGCATAAAACCAGTAATTATCATTGTTTATGCATCATTCGTAATTGATACGACTTTCTGAACACTGCTCTCATCGACTCGACCCTGAAAAACTGAAGAAACATGGATACTACCCCAAATGAAGCCGCCCAAGCAGTTGCCCTGTTGCAGAGTGGGCTTAGTCAACGTGAAGTGGCTCGACAACTGAACCTATCGAAGTCATCAGTTCAACGTGTGTACCAGAGGTTCCGCGAAGATCAGACGTTCTCCAGAAGACCCGGAACAGGCAAAACTCGCAGTACTTCAGAGAGAGATGACCGTTTTATCGCTGTTTCCTCGCTACGAAATCGTCGATTGAATGCTGTTCAGCTTCAGCAGAAGCTCCGAGACCCGGAATGTGTCTATCAGCCGATGGACTGTCAGAAGAAGACTGAAGGAGAAGGAATTGACAGCTCACAGGGCTGCCAATGGCCCAAAACTTACCCCAGGACACCGCGGTGCACGACGTGTCTTCGCTCGCGAGCGAAGATTGGACCCTTCAGCGATGGAGGTCCGTACTTTTCTCTGACGAGTGCAGGATAACTTTGTTCGGTAATGATGGACGAGCACGATTTTACACGAGGAACGTGTTGCCTATGGTGGCGGGTCAATCATGATCTGGGCTGGCATTTTTCTGGAAGCGAAGACGGACATTGTGTTCATCACAGGGCCAGGTACAAGGCGAAATGCGGGCGGTTTGACTGCTCCTCGATACGTAGAGAAAATCCTGGCTGATCATGTGGTTCCATTTAAGGGTTTTATCGGCGATGACTTCATCCTCATGCAAGATAACGCACGGCCGCATACAGCCCGGACCACTACGGACTACCTGGAGGAGGTGGGCATCAGCGTTATGGAGTGGCCAGCACAAAGTCCTGACCTGAACCCGATCGAGCACACTTGGGACGAGGTGAAAAGAAGAATCCGAGCCAGAAATCCCGCCCCTGAAACTTTATTGGAGCTTAGGTATGCGATCGAAGAAGAATGGGCGGGCATCCCTCAAGATACCGTAAACAAATTAATAAGGTCGATGAAAAACCGTATGTCGGCCTGTCGTAGGGCTAGAGGAGGCAATACACGATATTAAATTGCTGAAAATTGTTTTAATTTTTCCTCAATTTCCTTAGAACCACAGTTTTCCCCTTAGGCAAAAGTTTTACTCCAGTACGTATTTTTAGGGCGGTAACGTTCTAAGCCCTGAAAATCTGAAAGTGTTGGCCGCACCTTTGGAAATCAGATGAATTTATAGAGGAAAAGCTTACCATTCATATGGTATATAATATATTATGGTCACCTTTACAGTTTTTACAGAAAATGGAAAATAGTTAAAAAAAATTAAGCACCCGAGTGTATAAAAACATAATTGTATAAAAAAAAGTTAAAAATTGCTCAACTTGTTTTTTACTATTCAGAATAAAGGCTTTATTATTATTAATATTATGTGTATGTATCACGCCGGAAAAACAATAAAATAAAAACAAAAAAAAACTTTTTTTTCGGGTACCTCTCGTACACTTGCAGTAGGGGTGATTTTTTTGTCGTTCCCTCACTAGTGTGTGGGTGTCGTTGAATAGGTCTTTTAAAAATAATAGGGGTCTCCAAACATTATTTTTTGATAGTCATCAGTTTTTTCAATATTCGCTCCGGAAATTCAAAAAATAGTGCCCCCTCTAACTTTTCAACCACGAGTCAAAAAAATATGGAAAAATTCATGTAAACGAGGCCTTATAAGTACTTTCAATGAGAACTATATTGAATAAAATCTGTCGACCCGTTTTTGAGTTATTACCGAAAAACTGCGCGTTTCAGCAAAAGGTCGTAAGTGCCTCGAAGATTGGCTCTTCGGTTGGTGCACTTTTTCACACCGTATTTTTATATCTGTAGTGCATTTCATTGTAGTAACGGCTACGGAACCCTTCACTAAACATGGCCCGACAAGCTCTTGGCCGGTTTTTCTTCAATGTTGTCCACGACGAAACCATGAACGTGGCCTCGGGCCATGGACGTGGGAACGTACCTTTGAAGAAGGAGCCGGCGGGCGTGACGACCCCGCTGGCGTGGTTGAGCGCGGTGCGGGTGAAGGAGCCGGTGGCGGGCATGCTCTGGCAGAACGACGAGACCACGTTACACGCCCCCACCGCCAGCATCTCCTGCGTGCCGTCCACGGGCTTGCTGCCCGCTGGAACAGTACCATTTGTTTAATATTCAAGCGACGTACTCTTTGTGCCGACGACAGATAAATGACGTCAAGCTACATACGGCATAATTATTAAGCCTAGGTCTTATAGTCTAGGTGATTTGCCGTATTTGGCGTTCAAAGGGTTAAAGCAGCCTGTGTGTCATCATTATGACAAAACCGGCATGAAGAGTACGCATCCTGAATACGACAGTAACACGTCCGAGAACGCTATAAACAGGTGCTGAGATCGTTGATTAAGCATGTATAGCAAATATTGCTAATTTACAGTTGCAATAATGAATTCCTTAATAAACTGACAGACGTAATCAGCCGCTAAAAATCTACAGCGCATGGTGAAACAGGACCTCTGCTTTTTAGTTAAAACAATAACGTTAAAATTATAAGTTTATACTCTATATAGTGTGGGAAATATGGGAAAACTAACACATTTTTTTATGTGACATATAAAAGAAGAAAAATAAAATTTCTCTCATCTAATAATTCACATTTAGATACGTATCAAAACCCAGTGAGTTAACGCACTAAAGTTATATTTACGCTTTGTTTTCTAATGGTCATCCGACGAAAATCAACCTACCGAAAGCCCTAGCGATCGCGATGCTCTCCAGTATGGCCACCAGCGGCATGACGAACCCCTCGGGCCCGAACACCGCCAGCATATCCTGGAAGCCCAGCGTCTGGTTGCCCACTGTCGTCGAGAACGGCGGCGGCCCGAAGTGAGGCAGCCCGCCGTGAATCGTACCTGAAACCAGGTAACACCGGGTTAGCAGTAGACAACCTTTTAGCTGCAGAGAAAAGTAACATATCCGACGGTTACAATGGCTGGCTGCATACCTATCTCTCTTTTTGATCTCTTAGCAAAACTTCATCGCTTACGTAACGACAATACAGAAGTCAAATTATGAAATATTAGCACCCCAAAACTCATCCTCTTAGCAGTGCTAGGAGTATCCAAAATGGCGTTACATTTTGGTGGAATTCCCCTAATAACAAGTTCGCAGCAGCTCGCTGAGAAGTCTACTCTTTTTTGCTTCTCGTAAGTACCAGGAGTACATGAGCACGAGAGGATCCAGGCACCGCATCGATGGCCTTAAAAGAATTCACTAGTCAACGTTTCCGTTGCCGCCCCTCAATGGGAGTAGTCGTGCCAGTCACTAAACTTGGCGAGCTTCTTATATTACATCATAGACTGCTTTTCCACTATTTGAAGCGGCGTATGTGTGAGATACGAACCAGTTAGCATCGCCAAGATAAGTAACGTTTTAAAAATAAACGATGACCATTAGTGGATATTATTATTATGTCGTATGGCATTTTTTGATAGAAATATACACAAAAATATTAATAATTAAGAAATCATAATAAAAATGGAAAACTATAAAAACTAAACATGCAACTACAACTTGACATCTAGGTTTGATAGCCAATCCCTGGCGTCCGCGGTGAGTGCGTGTAAAGGTGCGTCCACACTTGTATCATTTGCTCGTATCCGATCCCCGTGCCGTGGCATGACTGCGTATCGCGCTGCTTGGACGCTCACTGTCGGTGCGCCGATCATGCCGCACTCTTCCGATATAAGTGTGTGATACGCGTAGCAAATGGATTTGGAGCGATCGGATCGGCACAACGTCCAAACGCGTGATCGTGACACGCGATCATGCCACGCGACGATGATCTGATACGGGCAAATGATACAAATGTGGACGCACCTTAAATCGCTCAGCTCTCCCGCAAAGCGTCTCCGGGGGCACTCTACAATGTGAGCAGTTGTTTGCTCTGGTGCCTCTGGTGCACCACAGTCGCAGCTCAGTGAAGACTTGTAGCCCCATTTATGGAGATTGAAGTTACAGCGGCTGACCCCTGTCCTGAATCGGTTAAGCGTGACCCAGATCTTTCGCGGTTCATCAAACCGGGTAGCTCTTTGGTCGGATCGAAGTCGGGGTCAGGAATATTTGAGAGGTTAGTATTTGTATCCCAGCTTATCTTCCATTCTAGGTTAGTACAAAAGCGCTCTGGGCCTTGGATTTGGGAGTCTAACCAGATAGGTCTTCGAGACTGAAGGAAGGCTGTCCAGCGTTTTACTTATAGGGAGATTGCCTATACATGTGTTCGTCTTATTTCTGGTGGCGCAATGTGGTATAGGACCGGGAGCCACTGCGCGGGAGTAGGCGAGAGACTGCCAGATATCGTGCGCATGGCTCGATTAAGCTGAACGTCGACTTTACTCGTGTGCGCGCTCTTGTACCAAACTGCGGCACAGCACTCAGCCGCCGGGTAGACAAGAGCCAAGCTGGAGGTGCGCAATACCCGGCCCCGTGCTCCCCACGTTGTACCTACGAGTCTGTTTATCAGGTTCACTCTGGTTTTTACTTTCTGACCTAGGTTCTCTAAATGAGGTTTGTAGTTCAAGGACCTATCAAGAGTAACCCCCAGATATTTTGGGTTAAAATTGTACTGAAGTTTCTTGCCACAAAAGGTAACATCAATCTCTTTGCGCGCCAGGCTGTTAGAAAGGTGGAAGGCGGCTACCTCAGTTTTTGTCGGGTTTGGGCAAAGTCTCCACTTCATGTAATACTCACTAAAAATTTGCAGGTCACGCGTGAGTTTCCTTTCCCCAGCCTCAAAATCCCAAGTCTGAACCGTGAGAGCCAAATCATCGGCGTACAGAAACTGGTCGCACTCCGTTTTGGGCATATCGCGTGTATAGATGTTGAAGAGAAGAGGGGCCAAGACCGAGCCCTGAGGGAGACCATTTTTAAGCTGTCTATAACGGCTTTCCCTATCACCAAGGAGAACTTTAATCTTGCGTGGCCCCAGCATGCTTTTGATGAGGCGCAGGATTTTTGCCGAAGGTATAATTTCGCTGGCCTTGTACAGTAAACCGTCTATCCATACTGTATCGTATGCTGCCCTCAGATCCACGAAAGCTGCCAGAGTTTTCTGGCCCCTCTGGAACCCAGCTTCTATGTGGCTGGTAAGTGCGAGAACTTGATCGGCACAGCTACGGCCAGCACGGAATCCCGCCTGTTCGACGGGGATTTCTTGATCTACAATATCCCTAAGACGATTATAAAGAAGGCGTTCAAGTAGCTTGTAGGTGACGCTTAAAAGAGATATGTTTTCTGTTTCCGGGTTTTCCCGGGTTTTAGAATGGCTATGACTTTGGACTTCATTCAAATAGAGGGAAGATTGGTGGTGATAAAGATATCGTTGAAGAAGTCGGTCAGCCATCGGGTGGCTCGTTTACCTAAGTTGGTAAGAAACTCTGGGTAGATGTTGTCGATACCGGCTGATTTTCCGCATTTCGTTTGTTTCAGGCCGATAGACACCTCCTCCTGTGTGAATGGATGATCTAAATGGGCACATTTTATTTGAGCGTGAGCTTTAGTTCGGTTTTCGCGTTGAATGATTTTTGAGAAATTCTTGTCAACAGCTGCACTTTTCGTTGCACATTTAAGACGTTCAGTTGCGTCCGTGGGTTGAAGCTTCTTTATTTTCTGGCTCCGAACCACCCCCAAGTTTGCGTAACAGAGCCCAGCTTTTCCTGCTCAAGTGAGTGAAGTCCATGCTTTCTATGTTATCCAGCCATTTTTGCCTTCGGTTTTCATCCAACTTTTCAATCAAGCTACTACCTGCATCAGTATCGTGTGTGGTAAGGTACCTGCGATATGCTTCTTCAGTCTCTGCAGACCACCCGGGGATATATTCCTTACGGAAACCGCGTGGAACGCATTTCTTTGCTGAGCTTAACACGATCCCACAGAACCTGTCATAATTTGATGCGTTGGGTTTGATCCACCGGATGTTGGCGTCCATTTGCTGCATGTAGGAATCCCAGTTAGCTTTATAAAAGTTCCATCGCGGTTTTGGTAGAGAGTTGACCAGGGGGACCTCCAAGCCTATCCTGATGAGCGCAGGGCGGTGTTGGCTTCGTGGGAAATCATTTAAGATGGTGCGGTTGGTAGGACCGTAACCGAGAATGTAGCCACGTTCGTCCTCGGAAACAAAGCAGAGGTCTGGATTTGTGTCTCGCTGCCACCTCGCAGAACGAAAAGAGCCTTTCTGTTTTGCATCGAAGACGAGATGAAGATTCTCTTTTAGGCTCCATTCACTTAGCGATTCGCCGTTCGAATCATGCGACGAGTATCCCCATGCAGAATGCCGGCAGTTGAAGTCGCCAATGTAGATAGCGGGGTGGGGATAGGTTTTGCAAGGAGGGTCTGGTATGGTGTTGTTCGGGGGCTTGTAAACAGACGTAATGGTAACATTTGAAACCAGAACAGTTAACGACTCCAAGGTATTTGAGACTGGGGTGTTCAGGGTCTCTACGTTTGAGAGCGACCATCTTACGTAAATAGCGGAACCATGAACAGGTGACAGGGTATGGGCTATCATGTTAAAGCCCGCAATTAAACCGCGGGTGTTAAACTTACTTAAACTATCTATATGATGTTTCTGGATGGCAATCACGTCAATATTTTTGTCTATAGCTAATCTAGCGAGGTAGTCGCATTTAGATTGTGACATACCTTCAATATTCAATTGCAGTATTAGGACAGAGGGTCCTAGACTTTTTGTCAAAGGGCCCTTAAAAGGGCCATTATTTGAGCGCATTTTATTTAGTTTTAGCTATAGCTGAGAGGCTCGGAAGGAGCAAGTTCAGCTTGCCAGGAACAGTCGGAATCTTTTAGCCGTCTTCTGAGAAGCCGTTGCCCAGTGGATATCATATAGGTTGTATTTCACTTCTCGTGCTCGAAAAGTACGTCATATTAGCTTCGTGAAGCGAGACTAAAATAGTACATTTAGCCCCTAGGGTTTAAAAGCAAGCCATATAATCTCATACAAATTTCTATGACACTGAAAAAAAAACTTGCGGCCAGCTTACATACTCCTTACAAATAATTAAAAACAAACAAACACAATATACAACTTTAATGTTAAGTTTTTTTTATTTTCCCGCGGTCGAAGTGAAGAGCAGAGTGTTTAACACATGGCTAAAAGTTATTATGACACTCAGACATATTTGTCCTCGCTCACTTCGTGAGCTCGTCCAAATAATCACTTCGTGTCATGATGGCTTATTTAAGCCCCTTGTCAAACAATCTACTATTAGGATATCTCAAATGCAAAAACAGCCTAAAGTACTTACTAATTGAGTCCCCTCCCTCAAGCAACAAAGTACAAAAACTTTTTTATTTTGATCTCAATCTACCAGGAGCACATGACATCAAGGGAGTTTCACACCGGTGAGTGAGAAGGGTAGCATTTTAATGATAGCAAGCAAGGACGATTAAATAGCAAGTAAGCGAGGAAACGGCGGTCTCGAAGACGATGAGGGTATTGCGCGCAAGAGTTGACGACTCAAGACAAGATGACAGAGCAGGTTAAAATTCAACATGCTCTGTCTGTGTCTATCTACCACTTGTCTTGCTATACGAAATAAACAGTTAAACGGCCGTTAACTATTAACAGAGCATAGTGAATTTTTTAAAATCAAAAATCAGTTAGGAGAATTTCAGCGAAATGTACTGTAGGAGAGTTTCTCACCAGTCAACGCATAAGGCAGCGTGCTATCAGCGACAGCCGGTAAGCGAGGATGGCAGTCGCGAACAAGGCTGATGCGCGCGCATCTTTGTCACGCAAGCCCAAATGCAACATGTTTCTGTCATTCGGTTAATGAAGACTTATTACCCCAGTCCATCTGCTAGATGTAATCAACCGCTAAACGGCCTCTATTAACTAACAGAGTATAGTGAAATAGGGCATCCTTTGTCAGATTTTCAGCGAAATTGAATTGTACAATACCAGGAGCACATGACAGTACGGGAGTTTCTCACCAGTCAAGGCGAAGGGCAGCGTGCCGTTCAGCGACAGCAGGTAGGCGAGGAGCGCGGCGGCGAACACGACGAGCGCGTTACGCGCGCGCACCACGTGCTGCGCCGCGCGCGCGCAGCGCTGGCGAGCTGCTGACGATGACTCAGTAGTTGACACGCTTGCTCGCTGTAATCGAGTAATAAGCACTTTCAATAACAGCTCTAATACGAAATAGGATATTCAAAAAAATATATTTCGTTATAAAAAGCCACAGAAAAAAATATTTCAGCAAAATACCTACGCTTTCTTGCCATTAAAATTTAAACTTTTTTTACAGCCGCGAAAACTCTGTCCGCCATGTTCATTCATGACGTCATAATTATGTAAACAACACTAAGAAGAACAAAACATAACCTAATTCTTTCAATTATGAATATTATGATTGTTGATTATGACTAGACTGAAAGATGACAGCGTAATGTTTTACCATTACGAGTATGACATCACACCATGGCGGCTCGTGTTTCAGATGACGTGATATACAGATTAGAAATATCGACTTTTAATTTCAATTTATTAAAACAATCATTTGTTTTTATGACTCAAAATCAAAACATATATATATTATTACTGATGTATATATTGTTGTGTATTTTTTTGGTATTGTTATTGATTTTTCTCAAACATCCAAGGAAATGTCGTTCTTATCTTCGTGATAATAGAACACAAAGTACGTCTTTTAATTTAGAGGACAATAAAGGAATTTCATACAACATTGATGGCCATTGACAACAGAGAGATTGTGTTTTGTTTCAGTGAGTTTTATTTCTTTTATTGACTAACTATGGCATACATCCAATAAAAAAAATGTTTGTGAAAATAGTTGAAAAAAAGTATTTTGGCGGGAATAGAAAAAAAAAACAAATACGTACTTATACGGTCTATACCTATAACGAGTGGTTTTTAATTTGTTGAACATTTGTATTATTTCCTTTTATTTATATGAGAAAACCAATTTACAAGCCTCGTTAACACTGGGCCATCTATAACTACTCGGCCGGCAATCCCCTATTTCGCAGCCTCTGCAGTAATGTGTTATTACGCACTTTCTACTGTGACGCCACCAATTTAACGCCTTTTGACGGACACTTTGAATATACAGAGATTGCTCTCCTTAGTTTTCTACACTCCATACCTATCCTCTATCTATCTAACCTATGTTTAAGGTTAGTTTTTCTAAAACGGCTGCCTTGGTTACAATAAACGCAAAAACGTATATCTCGGTCTGAAGCACTATTTCTTATTTAGTGTGTACTTGGTAAAGTACGATGGGTAGACAGGACTACTGTTGTTGATAAAACAGAGGACTTACAAGGTTAGTAGAATGGATTCGGATACTAGGATTTGAGCAAGTGACACCTACTCACTTTGAGCAGAAACAGTATGGCGATGCAGACGACTCCTAGCACGGTGTCCCACAGATGTATTGTCTTGATGTTCTTGAAAAAGTTCTCTACCGCCTCCAGAAATGTGCTGCCTGAGGAACCTGCAATTAAACAAGGAACTTGACAACAAACCACGGATACGCATTGGGTTTATGCTTAAAAAACATATATTTAAGATAGGCTGAGTACTAATATTGTAATAGATAAGATTTATTTAGAAAAAATTACTGACTGTTTAGTTTGTTTCAGGTTTTTTCACAACAGTGGTGTCCTTTTGGAAAATGCCATAGAGTCAGACTTGTAAAAGGCCCTTGCGGCCTATTTGCAGAATAAAGATCATTATTTAATTAATGGACGAGTAAGTTAAACAGCCGAGCCTAAGGCGAGGATTTTTTAAGGCATAAAATATATAAATATCAGGTACAATATGACACAAATCGACCTAGTCCTAAACTAAGCAAAGCTTGTACTACGGGTACTACAGGACTATATAATATTTAGATAAATTAAAATACTAAATACATAAACATCATCCAAGAAACAGGAACAAACGTTCGTGCTCATCACACAAACACTTTCCGTGGCCGGGAATTGAATCGCCAGCTTTGTAGCTTTGCAATTTATTCTTGGAATCAAAATATAATATTCAGAATTTCCGCAAAATACACATTTATGTAACACTAGCCTATTTCATCTGCAGTCAAGAGTGTGATGACCACTCAAAACTTGATCATAAGAATAAGGGTGGTGATAAGCTTCACCGTGCGTGAGACTTGCTAGCAACCCAGGTCTGTTGCATTCATATTTATATAAACTATAATGCCATGAATATTTCTAGATTAATGTTTTTTCTGTTTATTGTAAATCAGACATGTAAAGTGCCCTTGAGGCCTACTTGCAGAATAAGGTTTTAAATTTGAATTTGATTGTCATCATCACCTGTGAGCCGGAACAGAGATTTGAGCTGCGCAGCCCCGATCTGCAGCGCAGCCGCCGTCGTAAACCCGCTTATTACTGGCTTGGAGATGAAGTCCAGAAGAAACCCTGGAAGACATTATCACTTTTACCATCACCGACAGGGCTAATCCTCAATTCTTACGGCGTTTATTTTACGTCATTGTCGTCTCAGCAAATTAGTGCAACTTGCCAAAAATGTGGTCTTCATTCAAATATAGTTAAAAGAAATGATATTCTGTTTTTTTTTGTATCTTATCATATCATCTTTCTGTTGTGGCGATAATCATAATGACAATTGAACCGAGCGGTCAAAAGGCTTACAGATTCGCACACCACCATAACCTTACTGAACTCTATGATTTCATAAAATCAAGTTAATATTATACTCTCCATATCAAGATAACATTATCACTGAATCTAATATTTATGCCATAATACGGGCCACTTCAGATCAAGTAAGCCTGTACATAATTAAATACAGTAATCGTTTTGTATAACAATAGACTAGTCGTGTTGTACATATATAAAGCGTTACAACATAAATCATAAAATTCTAATAGTGTATTAAAACTGAGTGATTTGCATTCTTTGAGAAAAGAGAGGACTTTAATCTTGTATTCTAGCTTATTAAGAAAATCATACTTTTCGAAAGCAATAACCGTAATATCCTGAAGAAAATTACGTAGATTATTTCTCGAACAACAGGGCTCTAAGCCTCAGCTTTAACACCATACGAGTAGTAGGCTCTAATTGGGATGAGCCAAAAAAAGACCCTATTCTAAGATACAAATTTTATGCCTTTAACATTCGGATTCGTTTAATTTTTGTATTGCCCAAGAGATATTTCGAGTGACGTCACACTACTGATTGACGTCTGTACTAGTTTGGCAAGGACAAATAAACGTAAAATTAAAAACACGAATAACGTACTCCTAAAATCATGTTTTTGAAATCTGATAATTGCAAGCGGTTTATTAAACCTATTCCTCGAATGGTTTTTGAATGACCATACCTTGTAAAAAAATGGCTCACCCCGATCGTGTTTTCTAAATGAATTATTTGTAAAATCCCTGCATATAAATATTATATTTTTCACTTCTCCTGCTCAAAAAGTATGTCATATTAGCTTCGCGAAGCGAGACTAAAATACTACATTTAGCCCCTAGGGTGTCAAAGAAAGGCATATAATCCCATACAAATTTCTATGACATTAAAAAAAAAATCTTGCGGCCAGCTACATACTCTAAAATCAAACAAACCAACGTGATCCGATTGGCTAAATTTTCTGATAGAATTGCTCAAACTGTAATTAGTTTTTCATGATATATACAATTTTAAAGTAGTCTTTTTTATTTTCTTGCAGTCGAAGTGAAAAGCAGAGTGTTTAACACGTGGCTAAAAGCCATTATGTCACTCGGACATATTTGTCCTCGCTCACTTCGTGAGCTCGTCCAAATAATCACTTCGTGTCATAAAGGCTTATTTTAGCCCCTTGTCAAATAATCTACTATTTATTTGTACGCATGTATTTTAGGTTGTATTTATGTATACAAGTTACAGGAATAACAAACATGCGACTTATAGGAGCGTTCTGCTCTCGACCAATATCAAACTTATGGTACGTTTCACATTGGACGCCGCATTTCGTGTCATTTAAATTTCTTTGAGGGTTGCTCCTCCTATGAAAAAATCTCGAAGGACTTATTTACTTTAGCTTTTACTGGGTTTAATGTCATTGTGCATATTAACTTGTTGGTTTGTCTATCTGCGTTGATGTTTATTCTTCTCTCATTTGCTCTAAGGTTAACTGGAAGAGATCCGTTAAAGGGATAAGTTCGCCTTTGTACAAATGTGTTTCGTTACTCTCTTTGTTTTATATTATATTATCATATGTTTACAATACAATACAATATCACTAATTTAAATATAACAATTTAAATGGATTATATCGCGTATCTTATCTGATTTGAGTCCCCGACGTGTTCACGGGGTAGACGTAATACGGGGGAGATAGGTACTACAGTTTATCATGTCTTGTAGTGAGAAACAACTAACAATTTATTAGATTGTGAGACTGGCATCTAGAAAGACAAATAAGGTGTCCACTGCTGGTCAAAACTCTCCTCTAAAGATCCACTCAACGATGACGATATGATGATAATGATTTAGAAAGATAGAGACAACCAGCAGGAGTTTTATACACATCTATAAACTACGAGTACCAGGCGCACAGACCTCTGCAGCAGTTGTTTCTTAACGTACTTGTGGAGGCTCAGCTACTTCCTACGACACTCACCCAACTGCAGCACTCCTAGTAGCATTATAATACACCCGGACAGGAAGCTGGCCAAGTACGCGAACGCCTCGGACTTGGCCACGTACTTGGCCAACAGCGCGGCCAAGATGGCCGTGGGGCCAACCGTCACGTCCTTGCAACTGCCAAGCAGCATGTACACGAAGCCGGGGAAGATGCTGGAGTACAGGCCCACCTGGAATGTAAGAAAATACTGAATTTAACGTTTTTAACTAATGACTGCAAATAAGTTTACCGACGGCAGCCTCAAAATGTTCGTCCCTTGTTTACCCACAATTGGAATAATTTTATTTTATTTAATTTGGATGGGATCCTGCCAAAGGTATTCCTTCTTCGGCGAGCAGCAATTAAAATAAATAAATATTACAGGATATTTTTTACACAAATAGAACTAGTCCCATGGTAAGCTCAATAAGGCTTCTGCTATGAGTACTAGACGACGATGATGTATTTAAAAGATAAATTTACTTATATACATGGAAAACATCCAAGACTCAGAAACAAATATTTATGCTGATTACACAAATATTTACCCTTACCGGGATTTGAACCCAGGACCTTCAGCTTCACATGCAACGTTACTCCCACGCTAAGCCGGTCGTCAAAAAATTAACTGGCCCTGGAACAAGGACCATTAAAACAAAAGGACTGTCAGATGACATACTTTGGATCTTGTTCAGATCGCAAGGAGATATTCTGGCAAAAACGAGATGGCGCTTTAAAACTAAACATATAACGATGTTATAATTGAATAAAGAAACATAGTATAGAGACAATTAGTTCACAAATAGTTAAAAATAAATAAATCGTAACATTTAAATAGTGTCTCACGCTGGCAAAGTAACATAATTTAATTTAAAAAAAATTATACGCTTATGGCGTTGTACATATCGGCGAACGGCTTTTTGTATGGAGATGGTCAGTCCTTTTGTTTTAGTCGTCCTTGCCTTGGAATAAAAAATGTACTTGCCTGTGGGGGTAGTCCAGCTATGATTGCGTAGGCGATTCCTTGCGGAATGGAAGTCAGCCCCACCGTGACTCCTGTACAAACAAAATTGTTACTCGCATCGCCTAACTACTAACCAAGCGAATTTGTTCATTATTACGTGGATTTATTTGATTGCTGCAATCAACACTTCTCTCAGTAATAGTACATTCGTTTTAAGAAGATACAAGGACGATGGTATGTCGATGATAAATCTCTTCCACAATCCGTTGGGAAAATCCTAAATATCAACAATTTAAATAAACTGATATTTATTTGCATGAAATTTAAGTAATTATTGTGTTTTCTTATTTTTCCTATATTTTTGGCACTTTGACGACTTAAACTTTGCCTCGTCATTCTTGCTCGCTGATATACATAATGCGCCGGCCGCCGCGCACCATTATGAGTTGTCATATTTGTTTTTAAAAAATATTACGCGCAACGAAAATATGATGTATGTATTTATAAAACACAATATAATTACGTGTTCACTTTTGACGTACTCATGTAACGGATTAATGTAAAACGTGCCAAAAATAGCCCGAGCGTAATTTTTAGAAGATGAAGGTAATGTATGAGATCTCGCAAATCTCACAATTATGTTGAAAAAAGTCGAATGAAACTTCAGTGCATTGGTTATTCCGGTCTCGACTTTATCCAGCCCTGGCCTTACAGGCTCGGGGTGCATCATAGCCTCGACTATCGTAAGTGCAAGGTACACACGTATCACAATGTACAAGTGTATAACCGGTCTGTATTTAACACAAATACTAGTAGCGTGCAATTAGTGTCCTACCGACCATCCTCCAGTCGTAATCAGCTATCAAAAGGACGTATGTCCATCATGACGTCTTGGAGAACGAACCTAATCAATTAATAATTACACTTGTAATTACTATTGAGTCTATAGAGGAATCAAGCTGTTTTCAAAGCAACATAGATGTGCATTGCCACAAATGTAGCGAAATAAGTTCAAGTTAGACAACTTAGCCGCGGCACCGGCATTTACTATTTCTTACGAGTATATCGACAGGAATGGCCAGTTTTTGTCTAACACATTCATAGTAAGTTGTACTTTCATAGATTTGAAGATAGAAGCGACATCGTAAAAACTATATTTTGGAAGTGACACATGTACCGTACGACGCAAAGTGGGATAGCCCCACAGAACAAGGAAAGCCATATACAAAGGGGCTTGACGATCTGGTCAACAACGCAGGAAACTCGTATGAGTAGTGGAGATCCTTGAGGAAGGTATTTGTCCAGTAATGGCAGTCTTTCGGCTGATATGATAACAAGACTATTCTTTGTACATCTTACGAGTGCGATTACTTTCTAACCGGATCGGTTAGTGACATTAGTGTTTTCCTTCGAAACCTCTACCAAGAACTATTAAAACAAGAGGATTGTCAAGCTGTTTAGAGGTCACTGAATCGAAAAATATTTTTTATGGATTTTTCGTATGTTTGTATGTGTCGTTGTGGCTTCATCACGCCAAATCGGCTAAACAGATTTCAACTATTATTGGTACACGGGTATCCGCAGATGGTTATAGGATACTTTTTACCCGACTACGCTGTCAAAAAAAGAGGTTATCTACTTCTTCTCCTCCGCGAAGGAGTTACGGGCGCTGTCTATTAAATATATAATAGTATAGACATGTATACTTATTTGTAACTTTATTCACTTAACAATTTTACTTACATATACCATTTTGTTCGGCCTCTTATAATTTGCAATAAAGAGGTATTGTACTAGCACCACGTGCTTATTATAAATGCAAGATTACACAAAACATTAAGCATGCATAAAACAAAGTCTTATAACTACGCATGTAATTTACATCACAACCAGGATACCATAACGAATTAAACAATAATAAACACCCCGTCAATGCTAACATGACGACACTAAGCCGGTTAAACGCAAGGTTCAAAGATCTGTAACAAATATGTAGTCACAATTCGAAGTCTCACTCACTGGACCAAGGCACTGATTCAAACCCAATCGGTTTCTAAATTTTTCTTTTCATTATTATTTCATTATTTTTTTCATTATTGAGATTCTGTCAGGGATTACTCATAGGAAGTTGCCCTTCCGGCATTTTTGTTATGGTATGCGGGTATGCGACTCCGGCTCCCCGAGCTGCTACTGGCTCATACATAGTCTTCCGGGACAGTAGTATCCTTTAACCCTTTCTCCTGTCTAAATTCGTACAATTCCTTTCTTTACCATGTTATCCTTCCTCCTATTACGCCAATCCAAGGTATGCCGTGACGATGGATGCGTGGCTAGAGGCGAGTCTAGTCGTTTAACGTACCGAATTGCCCTGGGACTGGTGACCCCAGAATAAGGCTAAACCCTTGCCTGGTATGCGAGGCTCTGCTGTGTTCGAATATTTTTATCTCTAGCAGCTCGTGGGAACGCAATGAATTTCAATAATTTCAAAAACCATAAAAGCGGCGATGTGGTTCGCAACCCATCACGTCTCGGTCCCAGTGAGAGCGAAGAGTGGGCTATGGAGAGCCGCTTTGCTACGTTAAATGTAAGGGGAGGAATGAATGATAAAATAGTTGAAGTATGTCAGATGATGGATGCGAGAAATAGGGAGATTAATGAATGTTGATCAAGCGGCACTTGTATGCCAGGGCCGTAGCAAGTGGAAGGAGGTAGTCTCTGCCTACCCCGTAATGGGAAGAAGGCGTGGTTTTATGTATGTATATATGTATGTATTGAGATCTCTAAGATCTCTTTGTAATTTAAAAGAATGGGCTATGCTCGGAGTTTCTCTGCGTAGTAGAATGTGAAATTAGAAAATCTGCGGAATAACCAAAGTAACCGACATAGCTCGCGGGATTGGTTGAAGTGGCAACGGGCGGGCCATTTAGCCCGGAGAACGGATGGCCGATGGGGCAGTAGTCCTGCATTTCCTAATATCTACGCCTACGTTTTGATGCCTAGCTCTGCAGAATCCCAATTTACCGACGTAGATTTAACAGTAAAGTCCTAGAGTGGCGACCACATATAGGAAAGCGCAGCGTGGGACGACACCCGACTAGGTGGAGAGATAACTTCATGAGGGTCACGGGGAGTCGGTGGATACGGTCTGCGCAGGATCACACTCTGCAACGAGGTATAGGCGAGGCCTATGTTCAACAGTGGACGTCTGTGGCTGATAGATTGATGGATAGGTTTATAAGAGTGCTACTATGTTACTTTACTACATATTTTACTTGACGACACGTTTGGCTCACAACGGCCTACGAAGCTAGCGGTCCCGGGTTCGAATACCGGCCAGGCCAAGTGTTTGTGTGATGAGCACGAATGTTTGTTCCTGGGTCTTGGGTGTTTCCTATGTACTTAAGTATTATAATTTATCTATACATTATGTATATCGTCGCCTGGTACCCATAGTACAAGCTTTGCTTAGTTTGGGACTAGTCCCAAAAGACCTAGGTCGATTTGTATAAGATTGTCCCTGTGTGTGTTATTTTATTTAATACATCAATCACGTTATTCGTTACTGCGTTATCGCGTTAAAGAATTACAAACCAACAAACATACTTTCGCATTTATAATTATAATATGAATACGGATTTGTTTGCGTCGCGGTAAGATGATCCGCCGGCGATGACATCGTAATCGGAATGAAACTATTTGTTTAGACTGTACGGAATAACAATGGGAACTACATGTTACGGCGCCGTCAGCATATGATCACTCAGGTGAAATTTAACACTGTATGTACTAACTTATGTTCGTTTAAATAAAACAATTCAAACGGATATCGCGTATATATATTATGTCATTTGAGTTCCCGGCGTTTCGGAAGCTTTCCAGCTCCCATGTTTTTTAGGCTTTCGTAGCCAAAATAGCATGTCACGGGCATTTTACTCAAAAACTTACATCATGTATATTGATGAAATTCGGAGTGTCTTGTATAAGCCGCTACTTAGTTTGGTAGTCAAATATGCTCAATATATATAGCCAAGCTGAAAAACCAGCGAAGATGAACGTGTGGCACATATTTCGCCAGGTCTTCTAAAAAACACTTTGAGGTTTAGAAAATTCGTTTTGATTTTGTGAATATTTTTGAAAATAATCGATCCAAAAATTGCATAAATAGTGTCCATAAATATCAAAAAAATTACAAAGATAGAACTTAATAAATACTTTCAACGAAAATTTATTTCAACTTGATCGAACTTGAAAATGCAAAAATGCCTGCATAAACACATTAAGTTTGAAACACGACACTGGCTGAGTTCGTTTGATTAGTAGATATAAATAGTATACACGTGTATGTAGGAAATGGTTTAGGTACCTTCAAATGCTTCATCATTGTGTTATCCTCACTATAAAATGCAATAACTACTTATTTATTTGAAGGGCTTAACTAAACAGATTTATGTAATCCTTGGATTAAGTCTGTCCCTAAGTGTTATGGTTCTATAAATGTCAGTATTCTAAGTATGATTTATTCACAAGCAACCTCTGAAGAGATCATAAAACCCCGACATATGTATTTAGAAAAATGCTGATAAATTCCTAATGGCGCAACCGATTTTCTTGAATTATAGCTATGAATACTCTTGCTGAAATCACCTTTCAAAAACGAAGAACCGAATCAACATCGGTTCATCTGATCAAGCACTACGATGCCACAGCCTGACACATAGATACACTGATTAAACGTGAAAGATAAGTGCTAGTGCTACGAATAGACATTGTAATGCAAGTGAGGAGGCTTCTCTCTGCGCTGAAATAACTGAACGACTATGAAATCCTCCCGGAAGCAGTATTTGATCTTGTACCTCTAGGTGGGTAGCTGTATCGATGTCACATTCGTACAAAGTGAGAATACACTTGTGTAGCCTTTTTGCTGTATCCCTGGTACTCCTAAGGATCATAATGAGGTCAAATCAAATGAAATGGGGAAAATACTGGCTGGCTTTGAGGTCCCGGACGGCGTATTTTATCTTGTAGTTGGGCAGCCGTATGGAGACGGGTAGCCGCCGGCACCAGGACTCCAGTACTCACTACTTCAAGAGCGGAACCTACGGATCCTACTTTACTCCATCTGGGTGACCCTTGGATATTCTCTCTGCGCTGTTACCCTGGTACTAGTGATGACATACTGACCGACAAGGACGTCGCGCATGGCGTATTCTATCTTATAGATGGTAACCATATGGAAACAGGCAGCCGCCAGCCAGCGCCAATACTTCAAGAGGGAACCTGCGGATCCTATTTTACTCCGTCTGGGTGATCCTTGAACATTCTCTCAGAGCGCTGTCAACCTGGTACTGATGATGGAATACTGACCGGCAATAAGGTCCCGCATGGCGTATTTTATCTTATAGATAGGTAAAATACGCCATGCGCCACCATATGGAAACGGGCAGCCGCCAGCGTCAAGACTCCAGCCCGCAATAGTACAAGAGCACCTGCGAATCACCCAGGCAGGTGGCCCTTGAACATTCTCTCAGCGCTGTCAACCTGGTACTGATGATGGAATACTGACCGGCAATAAGGTCCCGGAAGGCGTATTCTATCTTGTAATTTGGCAGCCATATTGAGATGGGTAGCCGCCGCCGCCAGGACTCCAACCCGCATAGCTTGGAGGCGGCGCGGCGGAGCCTGCTCGGCTCCGGCTGGGAGTGACCTGCAAACCAACAGTTATTCTACTTAGTACATACACTCATGAAACAAATTATACAGGTACACAGGTACACTAAAATCTGAATACCTAAATGTCGATATTAAAGCGAACACTTGAAAAAATGTATGCTTCAAGCGGGATTCGAGCCCACAGTTCCAACGGTTTTCCAGGCCAATTCGGTGACCTACCAAAATTGGTCTATCGAAGCCCCGAGCTCATACATCATATTCTTCAACCCATCTAATGCAATTGAACACAAGAACTAGAGGGACGGCACGATACGAACCGCGAAATTCGAGATTCTAAGTATCTCCTCTAATCAGATTTCGCGACGTAGTACTGCCGCGTAATTGTTTGTCTCGTTTCAATCGGGAGCCTTAAAAAGTCTTAACTCATTGGTAACTTCGTTACAATTTTTTAGTAATTAATCTTAAAAATTTAGTCCTTGTGTATCGACAACAACATCTGCTGTTTCTTTTTACGCATTTTTTAGGCGTTTTATTTGATACGTCAATAATCGAAGATTTTGTTACAAAACACGGCAATTTACGGCTCGGTACACGACAACCCAAAATTTGACAGGAACAACACTGAGTGGAGTGCATTACAGCCATAATAACGGTGTAATAAGAGCCACTTTATGAGCAAGTGTGTAGAAAAATGCGCTTACAACTATACATTTGCAGAACAGCAGTAATTAATCAAAACATGATTCATTGACATTCGATAATGGGTGGGCGGACTCAGCGAATTTTAATTTAACTACGTTGAGAGAGTCTACGACTTCCATATTCAGTTACCATGTATACCATTAAATAATAGAATTACCATATTTAGATATTATCAAGAAAATCATTAGATAATAGATTACCATATTTATTTAAAAACAAAATTGAGTATATATTCCAATATCTTTATACAAGGTGTTTATACACGGTGGGGACGAGTAACGTCACAGACTAACCATCGAGTCTAGTGTCTCATTGGAGTACATTAGTAAAACAAAAGATATATTGATACATATTTATTTTACAAATTCGTGTGTAATGAGGATGTGACTTAAAGCTGTGAGATACGAGTAGGTACAATTCGATACGAATAGCCTTCAATAAAGAAACGAACAACCATATAACTTAATATAAACTGGCCAAAAAGCATGCAGGTACTGTTTCAGTGTATAAAAGTATTAAATGAGTAAGTAAGTAAGTTCTTTATTTGCATTAAATGTGATTAACAGCAGGTCTTACAAAACATTTAAAGGGATCACACATTTAGCCCTATTACTATTTGAATAAATAAGTTAGTACAATTATTAATAATAACTAATACAGTTCAAAAGGATTCCTCATTATTATTTTGTCCAATACAAAATGAAATAATTAAATTCATAATAATTACTTAATCTACACACAACTCCTAACAATTATAATGTATCAGCATCTATTTATTCGTGTCAAAATTTAAATATTCCCTAATACTATAAAATATATTATCTATTAGCCATGAGTATAATGTCCGCTTAAATTCTTTTATGTCAGAAATAGTTTTAGTATCTACTGGTAGGTGATTATAAGTCTTAATAAACATTATATAACACTGAGTGGATACATCTTTTCACTAAGGCTTGATATTCATTATCATGAGATTCTGAGATTTATGAATTAATAAATATAATTAATATCTCAAAATTATGCCTTTCGGAACTAAATGTTATGCTACTTTGTGCTCCAATTAGGCTTTACCTACGTTAGTTAAAGTCTGTCCGATTACAGGTTCCCACCGTGTATTAATTAATGCTTATTTTAAGCTACATTGTCTAGTTAATTAAATTCCTCAAAGAGACGCGTATCTTATCTTTTTCCGATTTTAACATTTTTTTTTTATATGCAAATGCATGTCACTTCTATAATAAATACTAATCTGCCTTTATACCCATATTTGCATAGATTATGAACACCTTGATAATATAAACTAACTATACTTGAACACATACGACCGAGACACAATAAATTGACACATTGATAAAATCACTTTTAAAGAACGAACCCTTCTTCACGGTTGAAATTAAGTATCGTAATAATACACTTACATTTGGCAATATAAACAACACATAATCAAAACCAAAAAAGCACTATCTCCAACACCGAATCACTCTAACTTGAACCCTAACTAAAACCAAATTAAATGCAAGATCTAAATAATTTATCTTTGACTTAATTTTTATATAACGGGCACGTAAAAGCAATCTATTTATAAAAATACATACCAATAACTCCGCTCATTATAATCGAATCAAATGTCAATTTCAATAGAGCACTAATTATAAGTATCACATTGTCGACTAGTCACTATGTCACATGTCGGATTGTGCGCGTGCGCTGCGGTCCGGCGCCGGCACCATAATGAGTGGACGAGTCATGTCAAATTATCAAAGCTGTTTAAATACTCCCGATGTAATTGATAGGACAAAATATGTGTTCTGAGAAAACTTTCGGCACTTGTATTCCATTATGAATTAGAAAACCCGGCCAAGAGCGTCTCGTACCATGCTCAGTGTAGGGTTCCGTAGCCTTAACAATGAGATACAGATGAAAAAGATACGATGTGAAAAAGCACACTAGCAAATGAGCGTATATTCATTGCACTTACGTGGCACTTACATACTGTTGCTGAGACACACGGTTTTTCGGCTATAACTCGTTATATCCGATCATGTTTGAAGCGTTACCTCAAAAAAAATATTAACTTATTTTTACAGTTTTTGAATAAAATGCCTGTGACATATACGGACGGACGGATGGACATGCGGAACTCTTATAGTTATGATAAGAGTTCCGCAATAAGTTTCGTTGAAAGTATTTATTAAGCTTTATCTTTATATTTTTTGGACATTTGGTGTAGAAGATAGAGGGGTGAATTTTCGGATCGATCATGTCCGTAAATATTTCCTAAATCCATTTTTTTCAAACGTAGTTCTGGAGTGGAGACCTCGTACGACTCGCCCTGTGGGACGGCCCCCCGCCAGATGGACCGACGACCTGAAGAGACTGGCGGAAGCGGTTGGATGCGCAGAGCTGAGGACCGGGTGTGGTGGCGTGAATTGCGGAAGGCCTATGTTCAGCAGTGGACGACTCCGGGCTGATGATGATGATGATGATGATGATGATGATGATGATGATGATGATGGTTTTTATCGTCATTTATGCTCGTTTCCATACTTTTTGCATGGGGTGTAGTTTTATAATACCGCCAATAAAAAGTTTGTATTACAGATTTTTTATTTGAACAAGCAACAAACGTACCGACGTATTAAAAACCTCTTGCCTTATTAAGTCAGTAAAAATATATTTGAATCTATTTCATTAATTTATCTTAAGAGTATACTCTTGGTTAATGGTCTTACAAAAAAATGTAAACGGCAGTTTATCTCAGTGGGGCAATGGTTCAACACAGATTGAAGCGAAGATTGGAAACTATTAAGATATCTTAATACTCGCATTGAGATCTTACAAACAAGTGACGCTGCCTGCGAAGCTGACAGTCCTGGGTTCAAATTAATGGAAAATATCTGTGTGATGACTGATGAGCATAATAGGGTTGTTGACTAATCTCAAAATTTGTAAAAATTATATAAAATCTTGATAAAACAAGCAAAATTAGGAACTAAGTCAACATTTTTACTTCGATACCTCAGCATTTAATATTGGGTGGGAAAGTCCATTTTTAAAGTATGAAAACATTAAAAACTAATACCCCATTTGCCATTGAATAACCCATAAAATGTGATGTAACTTTTGTTATGAAACCGTTTTGATAAACGCTAGTTTCAACATAGCTACAGGACAAAGTTCTTAATTTCCCCATACAAGGTATTACAGTGTGACGTCACAATTAGGCTTTAGTATGAAGCGTTTTTTGGGAAAGTCGAAAAATGTGCTTTTAACATTGTTATATCTCGGGGAGTTTTTATCAGATTGAAATAGTTTTTTTCACCAATATTTTTATTTTAAAGACATCGTTCTATAACATTCCACGGAAAAAAGTTGTCAAATACCCTATTATTTGTTCCGTAATCTTGGAAGTTTTCTATGTAAATATATCTAATAAATACATGTTCATTTAGTCCTCATAACACGAGCCTTATCTTATTGAGCTTACCATGGGACTAGTTCGATTTGTTTAAAATTATCCCCTAATATTTATTTATTTAATGTTAAATTCAAACTATAATAGAACCCTTCACTTGAACTGGATATAAAGCGATAGTTGTATTAAGATAACAGTCGCTAACTAGTGGTCCCGGGTTTGATTTCCGGCACAGCATATTTTTGTGACGAAGTCTTGAAGAGTGTATACAGTGTGTTTCGTGAGATCCTGGGTTCAAATCCCGGTAAGGGCAAATATTTGTGTGATGAACATAAATATTTGTTCCTGAGTCTTGGATGTTTTCTGTATATAAGTAACATAATCTATTAAATATATCGTCGTCTAGTACCCATAACACAAGCCTTATTGAGCTTACCATGGGACTAGTTCGATTTGTGTAAAACTGTCCCGTAAAATTCATTTATTTATTATTATTTATGTATTCATCTAACACGTTCACTGTGCCCATACAAAATGATTTGAGAATGTCATACGTTCAAATACGTATACAGTATGGAGAAGTGAGTTCAGAGTGGAGCTATGGACTCCTGACAAGTAATCGCGAGACCCACCATTGTGGGCACCCGGACAAGGAACGTGTTAATTGGGAAATAGTAAACCATAAAAGCTAGAGCGAAATCGTTGTGCCTTTAGAATATCTTTTTTACGTAAAAAAATATCATAGGAAAACTGGGAAGTGGCATATTCTGCTGATGTAATCACCCAGATATAGAAATGAACACCAACTTTGTAAAAAAGTTATCAGATCCCAGGTAAAGCCAGCCCTTAAGCTCTGACTTTAATAACCCTACACCTTGTTTTCAAAAAGTATTGTGTTAATATTAAACTCTCTCTTGAGCTTTAGCAATTCCTTATTTCATCATCCACTCTCTGTCTTTGTATATAAATCCTAGGCTCCATACCAAATTTCAGCTTTCAAGGACATCTGGAATACCCTAGGTTTACTACCCTCTTTTATAGGGGTAGAAAGGTCAAAGTTACAGATATCTTAATTTTTTTGTTTTTTGTATGTAAATCCTAGGCTACATGTCAAATTTCAGCTTTCTAGGGTCACGGAAGTACCCTAGAGGTTTTGATGAGTGAGTGAGTGGCTAAATCGACGTTTTTTAGGTATGAATCAAATCTTAGGTGTAAAAGCTCGATTAATGAAACTTAGTGTATTTTATATGTTCCTTAACATCTTATTCTGTGAATTTGGGCTCTCTGGTGTTATCTGGGATGAAGCTTTGACGGTTTGAAAATGAAACGAAATCGTTCGAGAAAAGATATGTAATGCCCCGCCTGTTTTTGTTAGTCTTGGCGAGGGATCTACCATGCCCCCAGATATTATGCGGTAAAAAGTTCCGTTTGTGAATAGAGCTTCTGATACAACAAAAACGTCAAAAAGATCGTTGGCACGACTCCCGCAAAGAATAATTATACATATGAAGAGTGCAATAAATGTACGATACTGAAGCGGATATAAATAAAAAATATCAGACATTAATTTTACACCTCTCAGTTCACAAAAAAATATGCATTAAAATTGTCGTAGTGTCTTGATTTTTTCAAGGCATTATTAATTTAAAGGAATGTTTCACGTCGGAAGACAACCATCCTGGAATAATACATGTAAATTATTTCCTCTTTATCCCTTACTTATATCTATTTAATTCAAATGTACTGTTACACCCTGTATACATACATGTAAAAAATCATGACGTAAGAATCAAGTTCATGACTGCATTTCAGTAGTATAGTAGGTATGCCGATATTTCGTCATTATCATATTCGCAATTCTTAGCAAGAGATAACAGTATTCAATATAAATATATCGGTTATATTTTAATGATCACGCGACATATTAAACTGCACTGAATTAAGTTACATAGAAAAGTTTAATAGAGGGCGCCCGCAACTTTGTTCGCGGAGGAGAAAAAGTCATAACCCATCTTTCTTTCCTCAGCGTAGTCAGGGAGAAAGTTTCCTTTAACCATCTGTGGACACCTAGCTAAAGGTGAGTCCACACTTGTATCATTTGCTCGTATCCGATCACCGTGGCGTGGCATGACTGCGTATCGCGCTGCTTGGACGCTCACGGCGCGGCGACCATGCCCCACTTGTCCGACGTAAGTGTGTGATACGCGTAGCAACATAGATTTCGAGCGATCGGATCGGTGCAACGTCCAAACGCGTGATCGTGACACGCGATCATGCCACGGAACGAAGATCTGATCGGGCAAATGATACAAATGTGGACGCACCTAAACCGTGTACACAAAAATAATTAAAATTCGTTTAAGGTGCGTCCACATTTGTATCATTTGCCCGTATCAGATCATCGTCGCGTGGCATGATCGCGTGTCACGATTATGCGTTTGAACGTTGCGCCGATCGGATCGCTCGAAATTCATTTTGCTACGCGTATCACACAGTTATATCGGACGAGTACGGCATGATCGGCGCGCCGACAGTAAGCGTCCAAGCAGCGCGATACGCAGTCATGCCACGGCACGGTGATCGGATACGAGCAAATGATACAAGTGTGTACGCACCTCTAGCCGATTTGGCATGATGAAGCCACAACGACACATACAAACATACAAAAAAATCATTTTTCGATTCAATGACCTCCAAATAGTCCGTTACAAATATATTTTTTGAAATTATCTTCAATTAACAGATATTTCATATTTACGACTTTATACGAGTAGTATTTAAAAGTGCCATGTATTATTTTTTTCTACCTACTGTTTTGTGAGTTGTGCAATAAATAATTATTGTATTGTATTATATTATATATTATACCTAAGCTGTAAGCTTAGTTGCAGGTACCTTTTACCACACTTAATCAAAGACGGACAATAACTACCACACTCATGAAGAATGAGTAAAAGTTTGCCATAAAAAGCTTGAAACCTCAAAAATTCAATCATAATCACCATCATCAGCCCGAAATCGTCCACTGCTGAACGAAGGCCTTCCCCAATTCACGCCACCGCACCCGGTCCTCAGCTCTGCGCAAGCAACCGCTTCCCGCCAGTCTCTTCAGGTCGTCGGTCCATCTGGCGGGGGGTCGTCCCACAGGGCGAGTCGTTCGAGGTCTCCACTCCAGAACTCGTCTGCCTCATCGACCATCGGCTCTCCGACAAATATACCCCGCGCACTGCCACTTCAGTTTGCTTATTCTGAGCGCTATGTCGGTGACTTAGGTTCTCCGGGATATCCTGTTTCTGGATTTTGTCCTTCAGAGAAACTGCGAGCATTGCCCTCCCCATAGCTCTCTGAGCGACCTGGAATTTGTGAACGAGGCCTTTTGTAAATGTCCACGTATCAGCCGCGTATGTAAAATTCAATGCATTTGACATTTTGGAAGACGTCACTCTACAATGGCGCCCCTAGCGGCGAAATCAAGCGTGATAGACCTCGTTGTACTTGAGGTGGGGTCCACACGCTAGGTGCCGAGGATGCTGTTGCATCTAGGGATTGCAATCCGGTCCGGCGGATCCGGTAATCCGGCCGGATCCGGTACTTTTTGGCGGCTACCGGATCCGGTAGACCTGAAGAGACTAAAGAGATGCACACAACAGACATACAATGCGGACTACCCAACCCAAGAAAGCTGATGTCAAGAGTCAATATGATCTAGATCTAGTTAAGCTTTAAAGAACGATGTCTTTCTTCATTATTCTTTGAGATTAATTGTGTTTAATGGTTAATTATGTTTGTTTCGCCAAATTAGAAAAGCAGTTTTTTTTTTAAACTAACGTTATTACAATTATAACATGTCTCTTACCTAGTATTTAAAGTGCAATGTGATGTGATATGTGATTATTGATTAGATTTCTTTATGTATATTTAATATTACGGGTGTTAAGGGAGTATAGTATTTTATTATTGCTGATGTTACCTCTTATAGTATTAATAAAGTTGATTAAATATTACATAGTAGAGAATAAAACTCAGAGTTAAACGAACGATCATGAATCATGATTCAATAGACCAAATTAGTGGTAAATTCTTAGATTTGGCAAATAAAACTATAAAAAGTCCCTTTAATTAAAGTATTCGTTTTATTTTTTATAAAAAAGATTTAAATTTGTTATATTTACTATGAGACAGGGTTACCATGTCTTCATGCGTGGCTGTAAATAGGTTGATATTGTTATTATTAAGTTAAGGCTAAATATTATTGAAGCAGATGCTTAAATTTTCATATTACTGTGAATTTAGTGGCTAGTGATACTGATTTTTGACTTAATAAGGGTGATTTTTAGCGCTAAACCATTGTTACATTAGTTGCTCCGCGTGTCTACTTTACGGCCAATAAATTGGACAAAAAGCATAATTTTGGATAGACGCAATAGCATAACTTCAATCCGGCCGGCCGGATTGAGAATTGGACCGGATTGCAATCCCTAGTTGCATTCTACCGCCTAGCACACAGACGACGGTTACAAAAAACATGCTGCCGATCAAGTTATAATAATGACATGACATAACTTGCCCCCACCCCACCGGGTGTCACAAGTCCTATAGAATCAAGCATAGGTCGACTAACATTTGAACCTGGGACCGCCAGTCAAGACCGTAATTAAAATAATGACATGACTCGAGGTGGGGTTTCAGCGTAGCGTTGTCGTTATCGCTTTGAGTAAAAAATCACATGTCATGTTTGTTACTCTATAATCCTGAATAAATATAAAATAGTTAATGCTTTACTGGCTTTAGGCTTACATCGCAACGCGATTTATCTCGGGATTTGTTCTTCATCTCGCGCGGCGATAAGCCCTACCACGACGCACTCGTGCATTTCAGTTATAGATTTCAATGTAAATCTTTTGGAAGATTCAACACTAAGTATTAGATTGTTGAATCTATTCAAATCTTTTCGTTTAAGCCACGTATTTATGGAACCTACTAGGGTGACCGATACCAGCGCCACCTGTATTGATAACATTTTCACTGATATTTCTCCTTCTAAACAAAGTATAATCAGTAAATTAGAATCAGATCATTTAGGCCAATTAATGGAATTTGAGATATTAAGGGAAAATATAGTGAAAAAACAAATTACTTTTGTACCGGTAACCACAGACCGTGTGGAAAGAATGAAGCAACATTTGTTTCAGGCGCTACCCGTTCTGTCTTCTGAAATGAGTCCTAATCACATGTATGATTCATTCTTTACAACTTTTATGAAACATTATAATACAATATTTACTTCCAAATCGGTTGTGGCTGGCGGTGCACCAGTATTTAGCGAATGGGCTACTGCGGACTTACACAAACGTAGACAAGCACTGTATGCCATGTATGAGGAACGGCGGTTTAATACGAGTGATGAATTTAAAGAACATGTAAAGCAATATTCAAAACAATTCAAAATTGATTGTCATATTGCCAAACGTAATTATTTATCCCAGAAAATCAAAAATAGTTCTAATATTATCAAAACCACCTGGAAAGTGATTAATGTGGAGACTGGTAGATCAAGGCACGCAATTAGTGATCTACAATTAAAAATTGATGGCAAAATTATAGATTCTAGTTTAGATGTAGCAACAGAATTTGAAAATTTCTTCACCGATATACCAGTATCCACAACAAAGTGTTTAAATTCATCACCTTCGTCTGCCGTTTTGTTGTTAAAAGAAAACGTACCAGAATGTAGTAAGGACTTCTATTTTGAACATGTCAGTCCTTCAGATGTAGTAAAGGCATTTAAATCAATTAATGTCAAAAAAACCAATGACCTATGGGGGGTCTCAGTCCATGCTGTCAAATCCCTAATAGAAGTAATAGCGCCTGACTTGGCAGATATATTCAATAACAGTGTTGACTGCGGTGAGTTTCCTGATCTGATGAAACATAGCAAAATAACTCCTTTATTTAAATCAGGTAGTACCTCTGACCCCACTAACTTTAGACCAATATCTGTACTACCTACATTTAGTAAAATTTTTGAAAAGCTAATTCTATATCAATTGTTAAAACATTTTAATTTGAATAATTTGATGCATAGTAAGCAATTCGGTTTTACGCGGGGTCGCTCGACATCCAACGCCGGAGTTGAGCTCGTAAAACACATTGTCGATGCCTGGGAGGAATCGCGAGATGCTTTAGGCATCTTCTGTGATTTATCTAAGGCCTTCGATTGCGTTAATCATGAGACACTGATCAGGAAGCTACACCACTACGGAGTTAAAGGATTAACACTAAATTTATTACAGTCTTATTTAAATGATAGAATACAAAGGGTTGACGTGAATGGAAAGCGTTCACCGGGGTCATTAGTCTCTATGGGTGTGCCGCAGGGATCAATATTGGGACCTTTCCTGTTCCTTATCTATATAAACGACTTGCCACACCTCGTACAGACCCACCATGAGATAGTTTTGTTTGCAGATGATACGTCTCTAATTTTCAAAGTCGTACGAAATCAACGATCCTACAATAACGTAAACAATGCTATCTGTGAAGTAGTAAATTGGTTTAATATAAATAATTTATTGTTGAATGAGAAAAAGACTAAATGTGTTAAGTTTGTCACGAGTAACGTAAAACACGAGCAAGCAAGCGTTATGGTTAAAGGTGAGGAACTGGAACTAGTTAATAGTACAGTCTTTCTCGGTATAACATTAGATTCTAAGCTCCAATGCTATATATTGCTAATCTCTCGAATAGACTGAGTTCTGCAGCTTTTGCAGTAAGTAAGATTCGTCAATTAACAGACGTGATAACGGCTCGATTAGTGTATTTCAGTTATTTCCACAGTATTATGTCGTATGGCATCTTACTATGGGGCAGTGGTTCCGACATTAATACTATATTTGTTCTGCAGAAGCGGGCTGTTCGTGCGATATAT
Organism: Hedya salicella; assembly: GCA_905404275.2. Lineage (NCBI taxonomy): Eukaryota > Metazoa > Arthropoda > Insecta > Lepidoptera > Tortricidae > Hedya > Hedya salicella. Next base: position 1,397,123 of record FR990103.1, read on the forward strand.
AAAATGAACTATAGAGAGTCGCTTAGAGATAAGTTTAAGGACATTAATATAATGACAGTGCATTGTCAATACATTTATGAGAATATTATGTATGTACATAAAAATATTACCGACTTTAAGAAGAACTGTGATATACATAATATTAATACTAGAAATAAGCATAAGCTCGCAGTGCCTGCTACTAGGCTCCATAAAATAAGGAGATCATTCATGGGTAACTGTGTGAGATTTTATAATAAACTTCCTAGCAGCATAACTGAGTTGTCTATTGGTAAATTCAAAAATATTGTGAAACGAAAATTATTTTCTAAAGCTTATTATAGCACACAAGACTACATGAATGATGAAGCCGCGTGGGATTAATGTAAATTATAGCGTCATGTAGGTATATGAATAATTATTTTAACGAATACCTAAGGTATTATTATTATTTTAATCTTAATTGTTTTATATACTCTGACATTTAGAATTTTATTCTAGACACATTCTAGATTATTTATTTTTTATTGACAATCCTTTTGGGATTTATCTTATTGATTATTTTAATTTTAAAAATGATGATTTTATCAATAATTTTACACTTAAGTTAAATGATCTGATTAGGTTTTTCTGGGTTTCCCTAATCCTTGCAGCAAATGTTGGATCATATTGTATTTCTCCCAGCAAACATTCACTCTCATGTAACTGACATTTCGAAAGTGCTTGTAACTAGGCCTACTTGAATAAAGAATATTTTGATTTGATTTGATTTGATTTGATATAGGTAGGTTCAGTTAGCTTCAAAAAGATATACAGAATTAGGTAATAGAATGGCGAAGATATTTTTGAACGGACTAATCGTGTATATTTGCAGTTGACGGTACAGATTTAAGTATTTAACAGACTTTCTTATGGACAATACAATAGTGATTGGCTTGGGTACATATAACTTACATTTTTAGAGTTCCGTAGCCAAAATGCCAAAAACGGAACCCTTATAGTTTCGTCATGTCCGTCCGTCCGTCTGTCCATCCGTATGTCACAGCCATTTGCAAAACTACTAAATGACTATATATTAAGTTATTGATGAAATTTCGAGCATAGTGTAGGCCGCTACTTAGTTTCATAGTTAAATTATAATTAAAAATGCGTTTCTAGGGGTGGGGGGGGGGGGCACTCCATACATGTAACCGGAACTGAAAAAAAGATCAGTAAATATCAATGTGTGGCACATATTTCGATAGTACATTTAAAATCATTTTGAGGTTTTTAAAAAATATATATTATTGAATATTTTTGGAAATAATCGCTCCGAAAGTTGCATAAATTGTGAAATTGTGACCCCCACCCCTTTATATTTTCTAAACCTTATGTCAAAAAAAAAACACAAAAATAAAACTGAACAAATACGAAAATTGATATCGACATGATCGGATATACCGTTTCTGAGTTGCCTTGTATCCACTATGCCCTGGAGATACGTTCTTTTGCTAGTGCACTTTTTCATATCGTTTTTTTTCCATCTGTGGTGGATATTTTCCTATGGACGGCTGCGCAATCCTACACTAAACATGGTCCGACCTGCTCTTGGCCGGTTTTTATTCAATCATCTTGATTACCACCCGGATTTAACCCTTTTCCAACTTTATGTAGGAGGGAGATCTCTCGCGATCTTTCGACACCGATTCATAGTCCATTATAGCCGCTGTGACAACCTACCCGTGAGACAACCTTACCGTCTCCCCTAGTTAGTACTAGTAATTTGTATATGCCTATAGAGCCCAATAAGAAAATTAGACTTCAAAGCCTAACGCTAACTCATTAAAGATTGTCCTAGGTACTTATTTAAAATGGTCACTGTACGGCCGGTATCAATCAAAGAATATACACTGAAGATTAATCAGGACGTCTAGACTGTCAATCTGACTCGTGCTAGTCACGCGAATTCTAAGTTGACGACACTGGTAATCTGACAAAGTATGTACATTCGACATTGATTTAAACTTACACGATCTTCACTCATTATCACAACACAAAAACGGGGCTTAATCGTGTATATATATGATTTATTTAATTACTATTGATTGATTTGATGATTTTCGTTGGTAATTCTTCGACGTTTATGACGTCGCGTTAGCTCCTTTGAGACCATGGACGAAACGCGACGTCCGAAATGTCGAAGAATTACCAACGAAAGGTAATTACATAAATAAATGATATTTATACGCGATTAAGGCCCGTTTTGTTGCGTTGTGATAATATGTACATTTGAATATATACATTTCTACTGAATGGGAGAGATCGGTCTTTACGCATGATTTTTGTCTGGGTTCCCTCGCCACCTATATTTCTTACAGACGCCATTTATTTTTTAATTTTAATGGAACGAAATAAGCATAATATAACAGAAAATTATATATAGTCTACAGCAAATTAAACCTTACACTTTGTTTAGAAATCTTGATGCAGTATTAATAATATATCGGGTATTTTTGCACTTGAGTTTATTTACTTAAGTTTCAATGGGCATTAGGCACTAAACTAAGTATGTTTAAACAATTAAATTGTATATTACACTAGAAGGTGCCCGCAACTTCGTTCCTGGAGGAGAAAGACATAACCCCTCTATTTTTCTTCAGCGTACCCAGCTACCCGGGTCCCAGAAGTAGTTGAAATCCGTTTAGCCGATTTGGCGTGATGAAGCCACTACGACACATACAAACATACAAGAAATCCAAAATATATATATTTCGATTCAGTGACCTCAAAATACTCCGTTTCAATAAATCTTTTGGGATTATCTTTAAAGTACAGACATTACATTTTAAGAACTTTTTTAATAGTAGATATACTTATAGTATAGACGAGCAATTTGTCTGTTTCGATTTGTCTCTAATAAAAAAAAACGTATTATTTAATCTGTCTATTATCTCTATCCAAAAACCAACATTAACAAAAGTGGAAAAGAAGGTGGCGGGCCGGTGAGGTATGTAAAGCTATTCATACAAAGAGTATAGAATCAGACTGGACCAAAAAACTGTGGAACTACAGCAAAAGACAACTTAGAATCATAATGGGGGTGTTCACATGACACTTCGGAGTCAAAGGACTCCTGGCCACACTGGGATTTTTTGACAATGCGGATTGTAGAATGTGCGCTGAGGAGGCAAACAGAACACATACTATGTGAAGCATGTCATTCACATAGTATGTGTTCTGTCTCTCGCCAGGAATTTGTTACTGGGTACCCAAAGCCAAAGGAATTCCAAACGCTAACATTTGTATTTATCAAATTTTATGGAGGTGGTAGAACAAATCATTGAGTAGCAAGAAGGGGTAATTGCACAAAAGTTCCCACAGGGTCGAAATGTATCCGTAAGGACTTCTAGTAGTAAGATAAGATAATCTGTCTATTATTATTATTACCAAAGCACTTGAACAATAATAAAGCTATGACATAACTACTCAAATATATAACTAAGTATCATAACCTGGATTAAGATAATGAGACAATCTTATATAAAAAGTACACAGACATTTTTTATGACTTTTTCGAAGGTTTCCGAGATTTATTTAACTTTCTAAAAGCAGTTTACATATTTTTAGGTTTTCGTTTGAATAGTGAGATATAACTATTATTGCCGAATTTACAAAAGGACAAAAAAAGACTCAGCATACTTACAATTATTATAAATTACATAGACAATTACATAAAAATTACATTTTCATAAAACCTGCGACAGAACCTTACATATACTCAATTACTCAGTGTAGGGTTCCGCAGCAGTTCATACCAAAAAACTGCACACTACAGCTGAAAAAAATGCTATATGAGAAAGTGATCTAGCAAAAGAGCGTATCTCCACGGCAATTACGTCTTTTTGTTGAGAAGTGCGTTTTGGCATTAACTCAAAACGGTATATCCGATCATGTTGAAAACAATTTTTGTTGAAATTATTCATTAAGCTTCATCTTCGTAAATTTTTTCATATTTTTTGGACATAAGGTTTAGAAAATTGAGGGGGGACACAATTTATGCTACTGTAGGAGCGATTATTTCCGAAAATCCATACTAGTAATATTATAAATGCGAAAGTGTGTCTGTCTGTCTGTCTGTCTGTCTGTTACCTCTTCACGCTTAAACCGCTGAACCGATTTGGATGAATTTTAGTATGGAGATAGTTTGAGTCCCGGGGAAGGACATAGGCCACTTTTTATCCCGGAAAAATAACCTTTTCCGCGATAAACGAATTTAAGGCAGACGAAGTCGCGGACAGAAGCTAGTGTCCAATAAATGAAAAATAATTTTTAGAAACCTCAAAATGTTTTTAAAAGTTCTGTCAATATATGTGACACAAAATGATATTTGCTGTTTTTTGGGAGTTTGTCCCGCCCCCTCATAAACGAGTGTGGCGATATTTTTCCCAAATATTTTTTTTTCTGGGAGTCATTTTTCCATTCGCAAAATTTACCATTTTTAATTTTTACTTTCGCTTAATTTGCTAAAGATTATTTTGCCAATATCAAATTTTCCTTGAAGCTATTACTCCATTCGCATATTTTACCAAAATTACAATTTGACTATAGCTTAGTTTTCTTTCGATAATTTTTCTATTTCTGTTATTTTCTTTGTCGCACATTTTAATAATTTTTGAACCAGAATCTCGTTATGCCCTACCTGTCTCCGGGGTACGACAACTCAAAATTAAAACAACAAATTGGATTCGCATCTGTATTATGAATTATTTAAAAAGTAGTTTCTGCCCGCGACTTAGTCCGCCTTAAATTCGTTTATCGCGGATAAGGGTATTTTTTCGGGATAGAAAGTAGCCTATGTCCTTCCCCGAGACTCAAACTATCTCCATACCAAATTTCATCCAAATCGGTTCTGCGGTTTAGGCGTGAAGAGGTACCAGACAGCCAGACAGACAGACAGACAGACAGACACACTTTCGCATTTATAATATTATAGTATGGATAATCTGCTCTGAAATAAATTACACGCTTACATCCGACATAAATGATCCGAAATAATTATTCATACTTTAAATAAGATAAAAGGGTAACAGTTTTCTTCATGTCATATAAACCCTGTAAATAATTATGTAGTATTTCTTATATTTATTATCCCTTACGATATATTTATTATTTCTTCGACGAAATACGTCAGGGCGTACTTGATTTTGTAGTACGGTGAAATTTACTACTTCTGCTTCAGCGTTTAGTTCCGAAATACATAACAATAAGTTACTTTTCTTTTTTAAGATATTATTAATCTTCTTGTGCCAGCTTTCGGTCACGTTGTTAGTGCGTCAAAACAAGATAAAATGTGTATAATTTCCACTTCGATCCACTGTTTGCATATATTAGTTAAATTGGTAAATCTGCGCAATGTTTGGTAACTCCGACAAAATAGTAAGCCAAGCTTCATGTATTTTTAATGCTGGAAAATGAGCCAAACTGAGACTTTTGGCTAAATAACTGTTACCTTCGCGACCACATGTGATACCCAACTTCTCACCGTTTTTATAAATGGCTTGTGAGTAATGAAAAATGTCTTTTATGGCGTTAATTACACCAATGCAAAATATACTTTCTCAGTCCACCCGTCACCATATAAAGTTGAAAAGCTTCCGAAACGTCGGGAACTCAAATGAGATAATATACGCGATATAATCCGTTAATTTGTTTTATTTAAATGAGTAATAATCGCGGAAACAGAAGAAAATATTATATACTTTGAAAGTTTTTGGTTGGAAGTTTGGAATATTGTTCTTAATGGAGTTCAACATTCTCCTGTAGTGTTGGTACAACTCTGAATGTGCCAACCAAAAAATAGGTTGTGCAATTTTGGATCCACACCTTCGCCTGAGAGGTAATAAAAATATCAGTAGTAAAATAAACATAAACAATAGTATTGGCGGAAAAAGATTAAAAAAATATACAAACAGGAACAGGGCGCAAGGAAAAAAACAGAATGGAAATTGGAAAAAACAGTATGAAATTAACTATGCAGATAAATACAGATTATAAAATTCTGAGAATGTAATTACTACGAATAAGAATAAAAATATACCGGAAAATATGCTACAGAAAAAGGGAAGAATGGTAAATTTTGCGAATGGAAAGATTACTACCAGGGAAAAGGTTTTTTGGGAAAAATATCGCCACACTCTCCTAAACTAAGTAGCGGCTCACACAAGACACCTATACTCCAAATTTCATCAATGTACATCTTGTAGTTTTTGAGTGAAATGCCTGTGACATACTGACGGACATGACGAAACTATAAGGGTTCCGTTTTTGCCTACGGAACATTTACAAATGTAAATATAAGAGCACCTTTATACGTTAAGACCAATTTGTAAATTAGATTTTTAGTGATTTTTATTATTATTATCTTCTTTTTATTCTTATTAGTCCTGTTATTTTCTGCTTTGTTTATATTTAACTTTCTTTCTATTTTTTATGTTTTCGATTCGTGTCGAATTGTTTTGGAATTAGTTCTGTTAATTTGCATAATATTTACGGGATAAATTGAATTCGATTTCCTGAAGTCCGTTAAATAGTTGAAACAAAATCTGATAGTAGTCAACATGTTGCCATGACATTTCTGTAGGCGCTAGATGCTCGATCGTATCGTTTTTTAAGTATATTTGTTTCTCGATGTGACTGTTCATGATAATCGACTTTATACCTACATTTTTAATTAGGTTTATATAGTTTATTTTGAAAATTAAAAAAAATCATGACATTGTGAGAGATTTTTCTTGCTAATCTTTACAGACCAAAGTAACAATTTACACAGTCGCTTGTCGTGAACAAATGTCACTTCTAAGGTTTAAAAAATGATACATATAAACACAATGAGACATTAAAATAAACCATCCCCACAGATCCTAAGTCCACATAACGCGTAATATCGATGAAAATATAATCAACACCTGTGTGAAACTTAATTTTCCAAATTGAATTGAAGCAATCAGTCTACTGGCAGAGAGTGAAAATTTACTTGCAATATTTGAAGTAAGCAACGAATACAATAAATAAATAACACAGGGCCAATTTTACTCACATTGACCTAGTCCCAGACTAAGCTAAGCTTGTAGTATGGGTACTAGGCGACGATATACATAATATAAACATAGATAAATTATAATACTTAAATACATAGAAACTATCCAAGACCCAGGAACAAACATTCGTGCTCATCACACAAACACTTGCCCTGGCCGGGATTCGAACCCTTCGTACCGCCAGCTTTGTAGGCCGTTGTGCAACCCACTGAGCCAAACATGTCCTCGAATGTACTTACAGTTAGTAAAAGTAACAGATAGTATATTATGTACGTGAAAAACTTAAGTAAGTCACCTGTTGTATGTATAGCGTATCCGTATAGGCAATTTGACGTTCCATATTAGAAAAATTACATAAGTTCCATAACAATTTTGTACACTACTACCTACATACAAGAGCCTCTAATGAACTGCGTAAGTATGCGGACTATGTGGGTAATCATAACATTCATATACCATTTTTGATTTTAAAACCGCTGTTAAAAACCCTATAAGTTAGCATATGCTCCGTCAAGATTAGAATATCGCACGTTAATTCGTTTTTTAGTAGCACTTCGAGCCTATTTGTTTTATTATTGAGACACCTAATATTTTGATGACAAATGGCGAGTGCGTTCTTCTTGGTTGATGAAGATGGGTGCGGTTTATCGTGAGTTTCGACGGTTGATGGGCTGTGTGACATCGGCCGTGTGGCGGCGCGCGCGGCGTCGCCGCGGGCTACGGCGCTGGGGGGCGCCTCGCGCGCCCCCGCCGCTGCGGCGAAACCACTCGCTTACTTCGGTGCCGAGAGGCCAACTTTCAGCTTGCATGAAATACTCAAATTTGCTACACGGTACGCTTAGTGCGAACGAGGCGTAATGACAGTGGTTTAGTTTTATCTTTTCGACGTGGTAGTCGTCACAGGGGTTTTTGTCATTCATATAGGAAGTAATCTGTTCCGGCGTCGTATTCTGTTTGAAGAAACAGGCATGTATTTTGCGGACACTATTTTGTACACTGTTCAGTGTTAAGTTAAAGTTTATTATCTATACTATTATAAAGTAGTAAAAATAAAACGTCTGTACATTGAAGATATAAAAACAACGGAACCCTTATAGATTCGTCATGTCTGTCTGTCTGTCTGTCCTTCCCTATGTCACTGGCATTTCACTCAAAAACTATAAGATGTATATTGTTGAAATTTGGAGCATAGGTGTCGTGTGTAAACCGCTACTTAGTTTGATAGTTATATAAAAAAAATATATATTTGTAGGGGGGGCACTCCATACATGTAACCGAAACTGAAAAAAAGTTTTTTCAGCAAATATCAATGTGTGGCACATATTTCGACAGTTCTTCTAAAAACACTTTGAGGTTTCTAAATTATTTTTGATTTATGTGTGTTCATTTTCTGAAATATTCGCACCGAAAGTAGCAAAAATTGTGTTCCCCCCCCCCCCCCCCCCCCTCTATTTTCTACACGGTATGTTAAAAAAATGTGAAAAAATTTAGAAATATAAAGCATAATATAAACTTCCAACGAAAATTGTTTTCAACATGATCGGACATACCGTTTTTCAGAAGGACGTGAGTGCCGGGGAGATACGCTCTTTTGTTAGTGTTTTTTTTTATGTCGTATTTTTGTCATCTGTAGTGCATTTTTTTGTATAAATGGTTGCGGAACCCTTCATGGGCCAGTCCGACTCGCACTTGGCCCCTTTTTTTTTGTATGTTTATACACTGGGTCATTATGACTTCATCACGCAAAATCGGCTACACGGATTTCAACTATTTCTGGTAAACGGCTGGGTATAGCCAGATGGTTATAGGATACTTTTTACCCGACTACGCTGTCAAAAAAAGAGGGCCACCACGAGCGAAGTTCCGGACATTATTTTATCCAATTTAACAATTCGTGAAATTATAAAAATAATACAAATGCGGCATTGTAGCTCCTAAACAAAATAAATAAACTTATAAACAAAAAAATAAAACCGACTCCAAAAAAACTAAAAAGTAAAAAATAACGCCATAATTCAGTTTCTTCAAATTACTTACAAGTAACCGTTTGTATACTCAATCTATACAGTATATACAATTAATCTTATTTTGGCGTCGGTGCCATATAAAGAATGTGTAAAATATTGAAAATTGACGATTTTAGTAAGTTGTGACACGATGGCACCAACTCCAAAATAAGATTCATTGTATATACTGTATAGATTGAGTATACATAAGGTTACTTGTAAGTAATTTGAAGAAACTGAATTATGGCGTTATTTTTTACTTTTTAGTTTTTTTTGGAGTCGGTTTTATTTTTTTGTTTAAAAGTTTATTTATTTTACACTTTTTAGTTAATCGTTACTTAAAAGTGTATCTCGTGACGATTCGAACAAGCCCAAACACGGCTAGGATACATTATTTTATTACATAGATCTGATGCCTACCTTCCGGCTCCATCATCAAATCAATTTGATGGTACCATTCTCATCAGGAACATTTAAATTTGTGACTATGAAGTTGCTTAGCTAAATTAATCAAGATATTTTGTCGCCACCCGTAAATCATTTATCATTGAGGAGTTCCGATGGCATTCTGTGGTCTTCTGCATCAGTTCCACTTTACCAATTTACACTTTCTGAATGCAAATGCTTATTATGTTTCTTATAATACCAAAATCGCTATATGTATGCCTACACTATTTGAGGAGTTCCTTCAATTCCTCATGGATTCCATCATCAGATCTTCACCAAAATTAAATGGGACCAACTAGAAAGTACTTTCTATAAAACCAAAAGAAAAATTTGAAATCGGTCAAATAGTCTGAGTAAGTGGTTAAAAAAAAAAAAAAACATTCCGTCATTAAAAATAACCTTTTTTAACAGACATAAATGCATCGCCTAAAACAGAAACCAAATAATTTACTTTTACCGGGTCACGGTTCTTTTAAGATGGCACATCAAACATATGTAAGTTGTTTTAAATAAACATATTATACTTTTTGTTTCTGTTATATTTTTACTTTTATAAGTTTTGCATGCATTGAGTTTGTACTTAATAACATATATTTAGGATAGGCTAAGTACTAATATTGCATCAGATTAGGGGTAGAAAATAAATAACTGTTGAGTTTGTTTCGACTTTCTTCTCAACAATCTTGGGAAATGCTGTAGGGTCAGACTTGTAAAAGTGCTCATGTGGCCTAGTTACACAATAAACGATTCGAATTTGAATTTATTGAAGCTGTCTGTAAGCTGTATTATGTATTTTGATGCTTTTTTTTTATTGCACACACTAATTTTGAGTATTTTTAAATCCAGAAGATGCTGGCAGCATTTCCTCAATGTATACTACTATACTAATACATTGAGCTAACTCTATGGCAAAACCAATACTGGAATCAGTGGCGTAGCTACCAGAGGCGTTGCATCAGGAAAATTACAAGGGAAACCGAAGCATATTAATTTACTTATATTTGAAAACAAAAGGTAGGTATAAGCTTTTCCTTCGGTGGGAATCGGCCTATATGGACGCCACGCCACTGATAGCTACCCAAAGGTGTAATGGGACATTTCTTTATGTCTGGTTTGTCTGGTTTCCAAAGTTGCGGGTACTATATAAGCTATACTAATATAAAGTTGTAAAAATTTAATGTCAGTACATTGAACATATGAAACGGACTATTTTGAGGTCACTGAATGGAAATATATATGTTTAGTCTGTTTGTATATGTTGGTGCGGCTGCATCACAACAAATCGGCTAAATGGATTTCAACTATTTTTCGTACATAGGTAGCTAGCTCCAGACACTTTTTGCCCGACTACGCTGAAGAAAAAAAAGAGGGTTATGATTTTTTTCTTCTCCGCGGATGGAGTTTGCAGGCACTTCCTAATGAAATAAAATTGAAAAGATCATATTTAAGTGGCACAATTAATTTTAACAAGTAGCTGTATTCACATATGTATACATTTGCTATACCCCAAAAGCTGTACTTTTTTATTTATTAAAAATTATCATTAGTAGGGCCTGCTGGAGCTGGCATGTTCATTTCTTTTGATCAAAGCTCCTTAAATAAAGATAAAAAAAAAAAGCATTAGTAAAAAAAAGGAGATGAAAAATAAACATTATAAAAATGTTATCACACATTGCTGAATATTGCTCAATTTGCGCGGTAATTTCTAATTCAATCCACTTCCTAAGATCCTGTGTTTCAACACGGTTGCTAAATTCAAGTTATAACTGAATACCTATTAATCTAATTCTATAAACAGGTTCTCCAAGGCCGAACAAAATAGAAAGAATCCTCGCAGAAAAATGATAAAGCAACTACACGAGTACTGGAGGGGCGCGTGACAAAGGGAGATAACAAATTGCTTATTTATCTTTGAACTAATTCAATTATACGTTGAATAAAAGTATCTAAAATCTACTTACCGAGTAGCGGTGTTCTCGGGTCGTCGACATCCATTATGTTACAGCATTCCAGTACAAAACACTACTATTGTTACGTGCATTTGATGCTGCAGTAGTTTAATCTAATTGCAATAACACAGATACGAATACTAATAAATAAAATATACTTTCAATACCTACTGTTATTGTTTACAACACGATCAAATCAATTCAAGTATTTCAAGTGACGGCGCCATGACATTAGATTGACGTGAGCGCTTCTTTTATGAAGATAGCTACTTACTAAGATGCTTGCAAATACTTAAACTACTTAGATAAGTATAAAATAATTATACGGTCATCTCATTTATATATTACAGAATTAAAATAACAGCTCTTGGTGCCAGTTTTAAAAATAGTTTGGAAACAATTCGCAATTTTATCTGGCGTTCGATTTGTGATAGTTTGAGTTAAGCTCGATAGATGGCGCAAGTAGTCGCGTTCCTATTGAAATTTACGTATGCATTTGTAGTGTTGTACTTACTGTACAAAATATGAAAGTTATATGTATCACTTAACTAGAAATCTCGCACTTGGCCAGTTTTCCTACTTAGTACGGAACGTCAATTCGTCTATACGGACACGTTAGTAGGTACCACATTCAAGAAAGACCTCTTACGTTTTTCGCATAATATAAGACACGCCCTCTGAAGCACAGCTGAGCTATGCTGAACCTCGTCATAGTCTAGGTCAATTCTCATTATAAGTAGCAGGTATACAAAATTTTGCTAGAATCAGTAAATGTTTCATATTGTCTTTGAAATCCAACTGGCGTGTTCAAATAAAATGTATGGTCACTCGTCATAGATACGATAAGATAGCGAGAGTGGGCACCACACAAACTTCGGATCTCGACTTGGTGGTAGTTGTGCTAGTCCTTCAGAAATTTAATAATCAGATTACTTATTGCGTGGAGATTGTAGCTACTTAAGTTAAGTTCTTTATTTTAAAGGCTAGGTGCTGTACAGCTGGGAGAAGCCTTTGTCCAGCCGTGGACGTCCTTGGGCTGATAAAGGGCTGATATGATGACTGTAGCTGGATAAATGTACAGTCACCGGATCAATATATACCATAGTAAAGCGGGCGAAAATATCTGACACGTCCTAACGGCTTCAGGAATAGAGCTGTGTCAGATATTTATGCGAGCTTCTTTGTGCCAGATATTAATGCTGGTGATCTGTAGGTACTTATTTAAACAAGACGCAGCTCCTAATGATAGGTGTGATCAGACCATTTACAGTCTAACTGTGTCACATCGGGGTTGAACCCGCTCCACCGATAACCCCGGCCGGACTGAAGTGGTGGCCACTGGCTACCCGACGTGACTCGTGCTGGCTCACATCTAAAGAGGTCACACGTGTGCATAGTCTTGAGAACGATCCTAAGGCCTACGTGGGCGACACAGACGGACTACGCACTAACTTACACGAGAGAATTAGTGGAACATGATTTACCAATCAATCTATCAGCTACGGACGTCTGCTGCTGAACAAAGGCCTCTCCTATAGTTCGTTGCGATCCTGCGCAGACCCCATCCACCGGCTCCCCGCGATACTTACGAGATCATCCGTCCACCTAGTGGGGCGCCGCCTACGCTACGCTTTCCTATGCGCGGTCGCCACTCCAGGACTTCACTGCCCCAACGGCTATCTGTTCTCCGAACTACATGGCCCACCCATTGCCACTTCAACGATGCAATCTTGTGAGCTAAGTATATCGGTTACTTTGGTTCTTCTACGGATATCCTCATTTCTGTTTTTTTTTTGTTTGTTTACTACTTCTATTTTGGTATAAGATACCTTTTTAGATGTTCTGAAATAGGACCTTATTTTTGATTCTATGACGAAGAGAAACCCCGAGCATATACATTTCCATTGCACGTTGCTAAACTCTGAGCCGTCTTATGACTCCCATTGTGAATAACCATGTCTCAGTTCCGTAGGTCATCACTGGGAACACGCACTGTTTGAAGACCTCTTCAGTCTTCAAGTACTGGGGTATTTTTGATCGCCTCGGTGGGTGAAACGATCCTGATCTAAACCCCCTCGCTGATCTTCGAAATAAGTTCTGGAAATTAAATCTTCTTGTCGAACTACGGAGTGCCGTAAAACCTGATTCAGCTGCCCATTTTACGGTACTCGAGGACGTGTCTTTATTGCTTTTGAAAGAAATTTCACCCACTGACGTCCACTGCTGAAAATAGGTCTCCACTCCACCATCTTGAATTCTAAAATGAAAGCCATTTTCAAAATCTGCACCCTCAAAAACCTAGAAAACGACTCTCATGACAACTTTTTCATTAAAAATGAGGTCTGCCATCTTAAATTCCAAGATGGACGCCATTTTTAAAATCTGCACCTCCAAAAACCTACAAAACAACACCTATAATGACGATCTCATTAAAGTGTTTGAAATTATTGCTTCCCTCATCATAAAAGTGTCCAGTATACCCTCAGACCATTTTAGGATTTTACAAAGAATCAAACTTTCAGTTAATTCTAATTTTCAGTTATATTCTCAAAAAATGTATGGTTTTGTTATGTTTTACTTTGCCTTTTCATAAATAATGTTTATTGAGGGATATTTTAATGTACTAACTAACCGTTAATCTTGAAAAGTGAACGAAATATAACCAAAGGACATCCAAAAAATCATCAGTATCATGTCGGAAAACAACGTTTTTCATGGCTGTGTAAGCCAATACGGGCACACGCGACCACAGGCTTGACAGATAGGTGTAAGAATGGCCTGTGCGCGGTGAACCAGTGCCGGGCCGATGTCTTTCTTTTGGCTCAATCGGAAACTGAGAGATAGGCAAATTTTACTCGCAAAATTCAACCCACTCATACATACCAACTAACACGGCAACTCAAGTAAACGCTTGTAAAATAAATCTTTTACCTAGACCTAGGTTTGGCCTATGGGAGAATCAATCTCTATAGGGATAACAATACAATACGATAACTCTTTATTGCACACCTCACAAAACAGTACAAAAAAACATTCAAGGAGACGTAAACAACATACGGTCTTATCGCTAAACAGCGATCTCTTCCAGACAGCCTTCGGGATAGAGATAAGTTGGAATTTGTACTAGTATTATCTGTTTTGGCAGTAATTACTGTAAAAACATAGTGTTTTTAACTTTTTATCGCGTGGACAATACGTGGTCGATGTGCATGACGGCATGCTAAGAATTTTCAGCGAACCGCCCCCCCTTCAGTTCAGTTACTGTCCATCTGGACAATTTTGCCAGCACAAAGGTTTTAAGCCAATTAAGATACAATTTTATATTAGGAATATTAAAACAATGAGTCGATCCACACCGATTCATGTCGCCAATCGAAGATGGACGACAAGAATCTCGGGGCCCATTTGGCCTAACGCGTTTGACGCTCGGAATCAGAATCAAGTGTCATGATTTTGTATGGGTTATAACAGTTGATGCGGATGCCAATTGTCAAAATTTCGTTAGGCAATAACCTCTCGCCTCCCCTATTGCCTAACGCGTTTGACGCTCTAAATCAGAATCAAATGTCATGATTTTGTATGGACTATGTATGACAGTTGATTCGGATACTAACTGTCAAAATTTCGTTAGGCAATAACCTCTCGCCTCCCCTATTGCCTATGCCTAACGCGTTTGACGCTCTAAATCAGAATCAAATGTCATGATTTTGTATGGGCTATGACATTTGATTCGGATACCAATTGTCAAAATTTCGTTAGGCAATAACCCCCAGGGTCTCAGGAGCACCTAACTCCACGCAACGATCACGAGTGTTGCATCATATTATTTTGTTTGCATTTGGCAACATTGTAGCATACGCTAAGGTTAAGGTGATTCTAGTTAAGTAGGTATTTGTTTGACGTAGTATCGTGTAGTAAGCGGTGAATGAAGTCATATGTGATAACTGATAACACGGTTGTACCACTTGTACCTATTAGTGAGCTGAAATAAACCGGCAGGTTGTTCTATGGAGGCCGTCAGACAGGCTTTTAGCTCAGGATGGTAAGGGGGCGTTTTTGGCTTTTTTCCGAAACCCCTCCCTAAGTAATCCTCATGAGTTTGGGTCAACTTCTCCCCCCGTCCCCAGTTCAAAATGTGTTTCTGTTATAAGTGCATTGGATTTAATCAAAATGAAATTAACCAGGTGGCATGCGGTCAATATAGCACAAAGGTACTGCTTACCCTGAGCGACCAAGGCTCCATATAGGAACAGAGAAACTGTCTATACCCTGAACGACCGTGGCTCCTCATAGAGACAGATAATCTCCCTACCTTGGTCAAAAACACTATGCACG
This sequence comes from Hedya salicella, assembly GCA_905404275.2. Lineage (NCBI taxonomy): Eukaryota > Metazoa > Arthropoda > Insecta > Lepidoptera > Tortricidae > Hedya > Hedya salicella. The sequence continues at coordinate 1,412,915 of FR990103.1, forward strand.
AACCTCACGGGTCTCGGCGAATATCACGTAATTTTCTCCCCAAGGATTCAGCTTGAGCCCCCTCGCCCATAAACCGCTCACGTAAGTATTGGACGCGCCCTAAGTGGCGTGCCCAGACATGAATAAACACGATTAGAGCGTAGACATTATTCGACCGTCGCATCACTTTTGTATGAAATGTCAATGTACTTGTATGTGGATTACGTATGGTTACTTTTAATGTGATTTCTAACTAACTATGTTTTTTTTAGAGGTCCTGTCCTTTCACTTGGCTTGCTATGCTATACTATGTTTATGTTTGGTAGACAATCTCCTGACTCTTCGGCAAAAAAAAATGATTCTGTAAAGTCGGTTTACGGATGATAATTTTACGTCATAACCTCATAAGAAAACATTGATGAAAAATTGCATACTTTTATGAATTCACAAGCCGAACGCTTAGGCCGATCGTGGTACCTCTGTCTCGCTTGCTCCGCGCTCTCGCTTGCACGCTCGGCTCAGGCGGAACGTGATAAAGAGTCATGCTTTTTCGTGCGTGCAGCCGGCGTTGATCGATTTATAAGACGTTATCACGTCAAAAAAATATTGGAACGGACTATTTGGAGGTCAGTGAATCAAATAATATTTTTTTGGATTTTTTGTATGTTTTTATATGTCGGTATTATTCTTGGTGCACGGGTAGCTAGGCATCCACAGATTGATATGATACTTTTTACCCGACTATTGTAAAGTAAAATGAGGGTTGACTCTTTTCTCTTCCGCTAACGTATTAGTTGCGGGCATCCGAAAAAGAAAGAATGTATGTATGCAGCTGTATTTTGAAAAAAAAAACATTAGGTATCCATTAGGTACTAACTGTCTCATTCCTTGTGTTGTATGATAGGTACAATAATTACTAAACTTATAAATAGATAAGTAAATGCTGATATTTACTTGGTTATGTGATTGGTAATGATGAGAAACACAATTAATTCGCTTTTACATAACTTAATTAGTCATATGATAACTATATCTTTCTTTATTGTTTTTGCTTAGCAACAAAAGCCATTAAACACTGCAAAGACATTAGTCATTATCATATTATCAGACATCACAAAGGTAGTATATTCGGTGCAGGCGTCATGGTAGACAGCCATAGGTGACAACTTTCAATCAAAGTGTTTGGTGAGGTTAATTAATAAACAATATTAACTCTGATTAATCGTTTAAATTGGAATTGGGATGTTGAGATTTTTTTACAACATTTTTCTGTTAAAGAACGACCTCTCAATAAAAGAAACCTCGGTGAAAAAACTACTTCAATTTTATATAAACTTACAGATACAAAAATGTTAAAAAGTCACATTTTTGGACTTTCCCAAAAAACGCTCCATGCTTTAGTATGGAGCTCCATACTTTAGTGTGACGTCACACGTTCATACCTTGTATGGGACATTAGGAACTTTGTTCTGCATCTGCAGCTATATGTTTAAATTTGCGTTAGTCGAAACGGTTTGATAACAAAAGTTACCATAATTTTTTTTCATGGGTTATTCAATGTAATTTTTAGTTATTGATCATTCATTGAAATAAAACAATTTAGCGGATTATATCGCGTATATTATCTCATTTTAGTTCCCGACCTTTCGGAAGTTTTTCAGCTTTCCATGGTTACGGGTGGACTGAGAAAAGATGTTTTTTCCTCTGTCAAAGTTACAATTTGTGCAAACTATCCATTTTTGAAAAAACAAATAAAGGTGTACGTACATGCCAGATGGGCCTAAGTTGTGAAGACAGTTACACATGTGCCAGAAGAGCTTAATTGTTTTATTTTAATAATTTACCAAGCAGTATTTCAGAAATGAGGCGTACTAGAAAAACTCCTAGGCTACTTCATTACTAATTATAATATTTAAAAAAAATACAGAGACTATTAAAGTACTTTTTAAACATATAAGATATTTTACACCGTTCGGAAATTAAGGTTTTGCAGTCCTGTGTCTCGCTTGTTCCTTGATGAGATGTATTACAGGATCCCAAGCTGGTGGTAGCGACAATCCATCTTCTCCATTAAAATTAGGATGCTTTTCAATCTCAATAGCCTCGCGTAGCATTCTTGGAAAATATCTTTTTTCTTTGGCAAGTATAGAAGGTTTATCAAACTTAATTAAGTGGTTTGGTTTGTCAATGACATGTTCACAGACTGCAGACCTATTACAAATTAAATTGTTTTATTTCAATGAGTAATATCGCGGAAACAGAAGAAAATATTATTGATCATTCATTCACTCTTGGCAGAGTGGTCGTGGTTAAGGCAATGGTGTCCACATTTGGATCCTCATCCTCATCCTTCTTCTGACAGACAGCAGCTCTCGCGATGCGTCTCCATTTCACCCGGTTGTCTACGAAGCGAGTGCACTGTACCATAGTGCTCCGTGTGGTCTTTTTAACAAGGTCGGTCCAGCGAGTCGGTAATCGGCCTCATCCTCTCTTGCTTTCCATCTGGCCCTGTACTACAATCGTTCCATGGAGTTCTTATTTCGAGAGATGTGGCCAAAGAACTTCAACACTCGGAACTGCTCAGTCGCTGAGAGTCTATCTTAGATCTGCAACTTTTTGAGGATATTAATTGTTTGCGCTGCGCTTGCCGGTACGCGGTCTCCACTCGAGAACCTTTCTGCCCCAACGGCCATCGGTTCTTCGAACTATGTGCCCTGCCCATTGCCACTTCAGTTTGCTTACCCTGTTTGCTATGTCGATGACCTTGGTTTATCTATCTCTTGTAGTAAACACATTCGAATATTTTACGGTACCTAATTATCTTCATTTGTTATTGAGCTATATCTATGTCAATCGTACGTTTACATATAAATATAACTGAAAATTATAAAGATAAGAGTGGAAACTTACTTAACGTCCGAAATCTCCAGAAAGAGATAACTAATAACATTGGAACCGAATATTTCCGCTTGAATGTCTCGTGGATTGGTCTTGCAACTAGGGTTACCAGGTCTTAAAACCAAAAAGCCGGACAGACCCGCTGGTTTAGCCGGACATTTGGGTAAAAAAGCTCTTAATTTTTAGTTTTATACTGATTTTTAATTCAAGACCAAAATTTTACGTCAACGGGCGCACTTTCGCTGCGATCACTGCATACTGGTTTAAGTGTTAGTATTTTTATCAATAAAACTTGCCCTAATATTACTGGTTGCACGATTTCTCATTTATATTTTTATGAAATAATGTTTATTTGATGAAATAATCACGATGAGAACTGTCAGATTTTGGTCTTGAATTAAAAATCAGAGTTTAGTTTAACACAACATTTTTTTAAGTAAGATGATAAACAAGCCATGATGGCTTGCTTATCATCTTTACTATTATAAAATTGTAAAAATAAAATGTCTATATTAAAGACATTTAAAAAATATATATTGATACGTACTATTTGGAGATCACTGAATCGAAATATATATTTTTTGTATTTTTGTATGTTTGTATGTGTCGTTATGGCTGCATCACGCCAAATCAGCTAAACGGATTTCAACCGTTTTTGGTACATCGGGTAGCTGGTCATCCCCAGATGGTTATAGGGTACTTTTTACCCGACTACGCTGTCGAAACAAAGAGGGGTTATGACTTTTTCTCCTTCTAGTCTATACTCTTATAAAGTTGTAAAAATAAAATGTCTGTACATTGTCACTAAAACGATTTTTTTTTTGGATTTTATGTATGTTTGCATGTGTCGTTGTGGCTTCATCACGCAAAATCGGCTGAACAGATTTCCGTAATTTTTGGTACACGGGTAGCTGGGTATCTCCAGATGGTTATAGGATGCTTTTTACCCGACTACGCTGAAGAAAAAACGACGGGTTATGACTTTTTCTCCTCCGCGAACGAAGTTGCGGGCATCTTCTAGTACTATATATAGGTCAAACTTAAAAAGCCTAACAAAAGCCAGACACCGTCTGATTTAGCCAGACACGCAACTAAAAAGCCTGACTGTATCCGGCTTTATCCCGACGCCTGGCAACCCTACATGTGACCAATACTTGAAGAGAAAAACAATTACTTGCGTCAAACTTGAGCAATAATATTGCGAACTAGAATCAGGTCACAAGTTGTTTTGGTCCTTAAGAAATTAGTGCCATGGGAATGACGTAGATATCGACTGGGTCAGTGGACCATAATTATGATGAGATTGTGTGTATTATACGAATTTTTTGCACCATATTGATATACAATAAAATAAATCACAATATATTTACAGACAGATAGACAAAGTTACACCATAAGGGTTCCTTTTTTACCATTTTTGGTACGGAACCCTAATAATGATTTTGGTGGGAATGAACCCAAGGGTTCCGGGCCAACACGGGCGATTTGCCAATCGAAGCCCCAAAGTCAAACATCGAATGTTTCAACCAGTTGCTCCATTTCGGATTCCCTAAAACGGAACCCTTATAGTTTCGTCATGCATGTCCGTCCGTCCGACTATATGTCACAGGCATTTTACTCAAAAACAACAAGATGTATATTGATGAAATTTGGAGCATAGGTGTCCTGTATCCTGTATGAGCCGCTACTTGGCTTGATATTCTTTTAAAAAAACTTTGATGTTTCTAAAAAAATATCTTGTAACTATTAACATCTGGAACGAAAGCGCAATTTGACAATAAATATTCTGATGCAGATAAAAATAAGGTTTAATTAAAAAAAGAAAAATTACTGTAATTTTGCGTCCCAAAACCGTCAAAATATAAAATGAATGATAACTAAATTTTCCAAGTATCTATGAGCTATGCAGGGTTCGCGAACCTGTTATTCTCTTATTTACTTTCGTTGTTTTAGCAACATCGTTTACGTCAAGCATGATCGATAGTTTACGGTTCACCGGCAAAACATAAACAGTTCGATAAAACACTACAGACGATACCTATAATATGTTTACGTTAAACTACGTCAACTGATACCCGCGAGAATGTAACGGATTTATGTAATACTTAGTCCCTTGTAGAAAATAATACGAGGCTAAGAAGGTGCCCGCAAGATCGTGACGAAAAAACAATCATAACCTTATTTTTCTTAAGAATAATCGGGTAAAAGTATCCTATTACCATCTGTTAATACCCAGCTACCCGTATTCCAAAAATAGTAGAAACCCGTTCAGCCGTTTTGGCGTAATGAAGCCAGTGGCGTAGCGCGGATCTAGACGTGGGCTCACTCGCATCAGCGAGGCCCTTTTTCTTTCAAGAAAATATCCATCAATCACAAAGGGACTTCGATATAGGCCCCATTAAGTGCGAGGCCGTTGGCGAGGGCCCGCTTCGCCTACGCCTAGCTACGCCACTGAATGAAGCTAGAACATATCTATACAAACACAAAAAATCGAGAAAAAACCATTTTTCGATTAAAATAGTCTGGTTCACTTATTTCTTTTAAAGTATCTTCAATGTGCAGACATTTTATTTTTACAACTACAATAAATAGCAGTAGAGAGAGTAGTCGTGCTATTTAATGGCCGACTAAAGGCTGTTTATGAATTACGGAAGGTGCCCGCAACTTCTTACTTGGAGTAAAAAAAAATCATTACCCTCTTTTGTTGCTCAGCGTGTTACCATCCTCGATTAAGGTTAAGATTCGTTCAGTTTTCCAGATTTAGAAAAAGTGATATTGAGGCATGAAAATGGCTCTATCGTGACGGGCTGAGTTCTTCGAGAATTATATCTAACTAGCTTCTGCCCGCGACTTTGTCCGCCTTAAATTCGTTTATCGCGGATAAGCCTATTTTTCCGGGATAAAAAGTAGCCTATGTCCTTCCCCGGGACTCAAACTATCTCCATACCAAATTTCATCCAAATCGGTTCAGCGGTTTAAGCGTGAAGAGGTAACAGACAAACATACAGACAGACTGACAGACACTTTCGCATTTGTAATATTAGTATGGATATGGATATCTAACAATGTTCCCTGATTTTGGGCGAAAATAATGGTTTGTCCCTGGACAACCATATTTTCTGCTAGAAGACGTTTCTTGTGAGATGCAACGTACATGTTCAAAAAGACTGTTTATCTGGCTATAAAATAAAAATTAAATTAAATTTATTTATTTCAGATACATTTATCCATATTTTGTTAGTAAAGACTTATAGATTTTATGAAACACACATGTTGTGGTAACTAATATCGAAGAAAAAACCAAGGGACAAGAAAAAGTTGATTGACTTAAGTTCTGACTATCGTTTCATTTAATGGTGAGACGACAATGAAGCGCCAAGATACACTGATGATTGGCCCTCTTATCGTTTGAACAAGCTAAACTTTTGTTTGCAAGTATAAATCTACCTGACACTCCCATTTTTATCGCTTCATAGCGTTGGTTCAATGTAAAACGCAGCCCTGTTGCATCACCCAACGTTTAGCAACGCTAATAGAGCGAAGATCTATCCAGCAATAATAGCAACTGTATGTCGTTAGTGTTGTAGATCTGTCTAATAATAACATATAGCTTTCCTTCCCGATATTAGCATGTCTCAAAACTTCCAAAATGGTTTCGACCCGATTAGAGTTAGTGTTTATTTTTTACTAATTATGTGAAAATCAAGTCATATTCAACGTGATATAAAATCTATATTTATAAGTATAACTCGCTAATGTCCGTATTTAGACATTCCATTCATCCATCACAACTCAACTCACAACACAACTTAAATATTTCATACATCTAACTAGAAATTGAAGTTACATTTTACAATGTACAGTTTGTAGCAGGCGTCAAACCGGTATTTTTAAAATCCTCTACAATACACGCTATTTCTGGAATGTTTTAAGACCATATTTAGGAGAAGAGAAATTGAAGACCAAACACCTGATTCAAATTCTATAATTTTAATAATATATACGAATATCTCGTAATTTAACGCAAAAAACGAAACGTTATTTCGGTTATTTTGTATGAAAAAAATACCAGTTCCGAGCTTTGGACTATGTACAAGCCTGAGACACTCGTATTGCCATCCTCGTACTTCTATGGGAAGGAAACCTTTCCCCTAGGGTGGCCTAGGCCCAAACTAAGAGGGGGTATCTGAAACGCAAAAGTATTTGTGTCCTGAGGATAGTCTAGGGGCATCGAACCGTGGGGTCTCGCAGCACAGTCGTTAGTATGGCGTAGGATTGTGGTAAGCCGAGTATGCGAGTTCGAGGATCACCTTTACGCTAAAGTCCGAAACCAGTGAGATTGGGACATCGACGACGCAAGTCCCAAGCCTAGGCTGCGCGTGGGCACGCCGTCTAGGCGACGCAAGGGGCGACCCGGTTGCGTCAGAAATGCAGTTGGTGCCGACGTCCCGGCATTAGAGATGTTTGTATACAAAACAATTGCAAAAATGTGATGACGATGAACGACCCTGAGTAGGTGGGTTACTTAGTTCTTTTTAGGGTTCCGTAGCCAAAATGGCAAAAACGGAACCCTTATAGTTTCTTCATGTCCGTCAGTCCGTCCGTCCGTATGTCACAGGCATTTCACTCAGAAACTATAAGACGTATACTGATGAAATTTGGGGTATAGGTGTCTTGTGCCGCTACTTAGTTTGATAGTTAAATAATAAAAATATATACTTCTAGGGGGGGCACTCCATACATGTAACCGTAAGTGAAAATTATTTTTTTCAGCAAATATGAATGCGTGATACATCATTCGACAGATATTCTAAAAAAAAATTATAAATATAAAACTTAATAAATACTCATTGAAATAAAACAATTTAACGGATTATATCGCGTATATTATCTCATTTTAGTTCCCGACGTTTCGGAAGCTTTCCAGCTTTCCATGGTCACGGGAGGACCATGTTGTTTTATTTCAATGAGTAATAATCGCGGAAACAGAAGAAAATATTAATAAGTACTTCCAATGAAAATTGTTTTCAACATGATCGGACATACCGTTTTTAAGTTATAGCCATAAAACGGCGCTTTTCAGCAAAAGGATGTAAGTGCCGGGGAGATACGCTCTTTTGTTTGTGTTTTTTTTTTTCATATCGTATTTTTTTCATCTGTAGTGCATTTTTTTGTATAAACGGCTGCGGAAACCTACATTGAGCATGGTCCGACATGCTCTTGGCCGGTTTTTTTAATTTATTTTTTATTTATATGTGTTCAGTTTAGTGTTTTATACATTCTGTACTGACGAATATTATATGCCATCACGAGTATTGTTTTATCCTGAGAAAAATAAAACAGTCCTTGAGTTTAATATGATTTATTTTTTATTCTGTCGGGTTGACTCCAGTCTGAATACTCTTATGAAAAACTTAAGACACCATTGTAATTTTACATAATCTTACATAAATATCTTTGCATAAACTTTCGTCAGTATGGTCAAATATATTTTGAATTTATTACAAGAAATGTCATAAACGGTCTTAATTATATTCGACTTTTTACTGACCTAATTCCAGTGTGTAGTAAAGCCATACGATAAATAAATGAATAAATAATATTTTTGCGTCTATTTCTATGTAAATGATACTTTAACGTAATTCAATGACGCATAAGAGTAAGGACAGTAACTTATGTAGAAATATTTTTTTGTAATAATGTTTCATATATATTCTGTAAATATTTGTAGAATATTAAATCTAATATTTTTTATAAAGTAGAAAATCGACTAGGGACTGAACTTCATTGGGACTGACAATTGCTTTTATTTAAAAAATATACTTAAAATTTTATTTAAAAAATTGTGATTTTTTATTTGTTTTATGACCTTGTAGTATTTGGAAATACGGAATACAATTCAGAATTCTAAATTATGCATAAAAATATATATGAGGCAATATCTACAAGAATTTCTACAAAACTTACTATTCAAGGTGTCAGAGCGGGACAGGGCGATTGTTTATATTGCCGTCTCTAACACCGGATGTCTAATGCAAGGCATGTGACTGGTTTCGTCATAGCCATTCCCAACAACCAACCACCAAATTAGATAGACCCGCGTCGCTTAGAAATGCGATAAAGGTCATAGGTCTATGGAGATTGGGTACTAGGCTATCAGATATCGGTAAGAGGTAACTAGGACAGGCGTCGAACAGTTGCGGATAACGCTTGCGAAATGTTATCGGACAAGTTTTCCACATTCAGAAAAAGAGATATTTAGGGATGAAAATGGCTGTATCTTGACGGGCTGAGTTCTTCGAGAATTATATCTATGATCTTTCTTGATAGCTAATATTAACTGATTTTATTAATTGGGTAATATTACATACTATATACTTCGTTCGCGGCGGAGGAAAAAGCCAAAACCCTCGTTTTTAATTCAGAGCAGTCGGGTGAAAAATATCCTTTAACGATCTGTGAAGACCCAGCTACCCGTGTACCAAAATCAATGAAATCCGTTCAGATGTTTTGGCGTGTTGAAACCGCAACGACATAATATACAAACATCCAAAAGACCAACAAAAAGAATTTTTGAATAGTAACTACATATTGTCATAAATATCCCTAAATGAGTATTTTTACATATCACGTGGTAAACATTATAGCCAGTATTAAAATAACCTGGCAAGTTATTGGTAACATGCCCTACAACAATTATTTAACATGTTATAGGTACTGATAACAAGTAAAATAATGAGATACATGGATACAATTTAAAAAAAATAACACGCATAAACATAAACAAAAATCCGCTTGCATACCGCACGAGCGTGGATTCGCTGCGCCCTGGGCGTGCGCATACATATAAGCGCGGGAGACATCCGTCCGGACATTTGCCTTCCATCCGTGCTAGTGCCAACAACTAATTACTATCTACATTTATCTTAGTATATTTGTACACTCAACGTATAATTAATAAGACTGTATCGAGAGTGAAGTGTTTTTTGTGATATTTTGGAATTTATAAATAAAATAATCGGTGAGTTTATTACAACTTTCTATAAATAATACAATTAAAATGAGTAAATTGGTTTTCCCGTGAACATGGGAGCTGTATAGCTTCCGAAACGTCGCGAACTTAAATGGGTAATCCATTTTTTTTTTCATTTGAATGTGTGATAATACCAGAAACTAAAGAGGATTTCTGTAACTTAATAAAACCTTATTACCTACATTTTCATCGCAGTGCTTTAGTATATATTAACCCGACGCGACGTTTTTCCGATTACGACTTGCGCTCGCGCAACTTTCGACGTCATTTCGGGTGCTTTTTGCGACAGATTATCGCGTACTTTAAAATAATGTATATTATTATTTTTTATCTATTTTACAAAAGGGATACGTTTGATTTCCATCTTATCCGAAGGTCCCAAAGTAAAGTGACGATGAAGACAAACGTGAAGCATGCTTATCTAAAAAAATGCATTTTTGCGAATGTTTGACTATCGATCGACTTCAAGAATCCAAATTATATTGTTTGGGGAATAGGTTCGCTGGAAGGGAGCTTCCACTCTTTTGCTGTCCTATAGTAGGGCCATTAGCAACATCATTTTTATTATACTCTCTCGCTCGCACTCGGCGGCTTATGGCGAGCGTAAGTGATGCGTGTAGCAGCGTTGTGCTGCTTTCTGACAGCGGGTTTTATTGCTCCGATGGACAGTTGCTAATGGCCTTTCTATAGTGAGGAAAGTAGACCCAGAACGCGTCGGTGGTATGGGTATCGGAACCCAAGTCGACGCTGAGAGAATGGTGCCCATGTAGCGTGCGGTCCATATAGGCACAAAGACACTGTCTACCCTACCCTGATTGATCATTCCTCAATATAAGGCAGAGAAACTGACTACTTTGAAGTCCTGATCGACCATGACTCCATAAAGGCTCAGAAAAACTGCTTACCTTGGCCGTAAACCCTGTGCACGCCGCACTGATGGTGCAGGAATGGTCATGGCGGAATCAGATCATGAAATCCCGATGCATTGTCAGTGAAATTATCACTAAATGTGTTATTAACTATAAACTAATTAATCAATTAAATGAAAACAAAACGCGAGATTATACAGTATTAGACCTACGAATGATATGTACCTATTTATATAAAGTGCTAGAGATTACGAGTAGGTATAACCGTCTCGGTCAAACAATCAGACGCGGCTTAGTAAGAACTCTAGTTCTTGGTAAGAACTAGAGTTAGAGTAAAAGGAGAAAGGTGCCCAAAAGTTTGTTCGCGGAGGAGAAAAAGTCATAACTCCTTTTTTTCTGCGTAGTCAGTTAAAAAGTAGGTATCCTATAACCATTTAGCGATACCCAGCTACCCGTGTACCAAGAATAGTTGAAATCGGATTAGCCGGTTTGGCGTTACGCCATCGTGTCACAGCATACTAAAATCGTCAGTTTTCAATATTTTATACATTCTTTATATGACACCGACGTCAAAATAAGATTAATTGTATATACTGTGTAGATTGAGTAGACAAACGGTTACTTGGAAGTAAATTGAAGACACTGAATTATTCACTTATTTTTTTACTTTTTAGTATTGTTTTTGGAGTCGGTTTTATTTTTTTTAATATCTTCAATGTACAGACATTTTATTTTCACAACTTTATAATAGTATAGATAATGCCATTAATGTAAACACTGTGCCTCGTAGCAAATAAATGACTGATTCTGATTCTCGCTCTGAAGAAAAATTCAGCATCTCAAAAGTGGTAAAATATTTACCCAAATTAGGGAAGAAGACAAACAAGTTTTTTTATTAACACTATACTAAATAACCACCAAAGCTAAAATACTAAAAGTAAGATTTTTTTTTAATATACCTACTTAGATTCTTCAAGAAAAGAGCGTACTCCGACCTTACCGCTCGCTTACCATCAGGCGACCCGTCTGATCGTTTTCCTACTATAACATAAAAAGGTATCCTAACCTTAACACAAACATATAATGTTTAGGGAAGGGCATTAGATAAGCGGTGAAGTGAATGACCCAGCTGATCATGTGATCAGCCGCGGCCTTCGCAAGCCTTCGAAGGGGCTCCATTGTAAAATTGTGAACGTTATTTAGTGTTCCACTCAATATCGTAGTTACATATCCCGCTGCATCTTTGAGGGAAGAAAACCCTTTCGGAAAAGCAATATCAAATAAATTCGATTCAGTAACCTTCAAATAGTCCGCATAAGTTATCTTGGAATTATGTCATTTCATTTTTACAGCTTTATAATAACACTAGACGGCGCCCGCAACTTCGTTCGCGGAGGAGAAAAAGCCATAACCCTTCATTTTTTCTTCAGCGTAGTCGGGTAAATAGAATCCTATAACCATCTGGAGATACCCAGCTACCCGTGTACCAAAAATAGTTGAAATCCGTTTAGCCGATTTTGCGTGATGAAGCCACAACGACACATACAAACATACGTAAATTCCAAAAAAAATATTTTTTGTTTTTTTAACATAACAATCATTTTATTGAAAATATCTTCAAATTACAGACATTTCATTTTTACAACTTTATAATAGTATGGAAAAGCATCGTCGTCTCATTAAACTAGGCATACTCGTAACACACGCATCATTAAGCTTACCATGGTACTAGTTCGATTTGTGTAAAAGGGATGATGATTAAATTGTAATAATTAGTCCGACACGTAGATTTATAAAAAATATTGGAGACGTATTTTTCCCTTTTTTACGTAACCAAAACATAAAGGCTTGTGACGTCAGTCCTAGGGACAAATTACTCCTGAACTTTAATGCAATTTATCCGAGTCTTTTTTTATTATTTTGAAAAATAAAAAAATACGAGTCCCATATTTTTTTGTTATCTAACAGACTTACTAATTTGAATTTTTATTTTCATTCCCCGTCCTCATGCCTATTGTCCCCTAATATTTAGTTATTAGAAAAAAATAATATAATATACATCCAAACGTGTAATAACAATAAGTTATCCGAGCTCCGAGCTCTTAGTCTAGTTCTTCTTTTTTAGGTTTCCGTAGCCATAATGGCAATAACGAAACCCTTATAGTTTCGTCATGTCCGTCCGTCCGTCCGTCCGTATGTCACAGGCATTTTACTCTAAAACTATAAGACGTATACTGATGAACTTTAGAACATAGAGGTCTTGTGTAAGCCGCTACTTAGTTTGATCGTTAAATAAAAAATATATATATTTCTAGGGGAGGCACTCCATACATGTAACCGAAACTGAAAAAAAATCAGCAAATATCAATGTGTGGCACATCACTCGAAAGATCCCTCTAACAACACTTTGATGTTTTTACAAAAAAAATGATTTAGTGAATATTTTCGGAAATATTCGCTCCGAAAGTAGTAAAAATTGTGTCCCCCGCCTCTATTTTCTAAACGGTATGATCAAAAAATATGAAAAAAAAATACAAATATAAAGCTTAATAAATACTTCCAACGAAAATTGTTTTCAAAATGATCAGACATACCGTTTTTAAGTTATTGCCAAAAACCTGCGCTTCTCAGCAAAAGGACGTTAGTGCCGGGGAGATACGCTCTTGTGTTATTGTTTTTTTTTCACATCGTATTTTTTTCCTCCGTAGTGCATTTTTTTGTATAAACGGCTGCGGAACCCTACATTGAGCGTGGTCCGACTTGCTCTTGGCCGTTTTTTTTCTAATAGAGGCCAAACGTGCATGTTTTTATCGAAGTGTTTGTAAAGTGTGTCATTTCGATCTACTCGTACCCATGGTGGTGATCTCGCAGTCTTCTAAGAAATAGTTTAGAATTCCATAAAAAGTGATGCGGAAGAAACGCCCATTGACCCATTAATGACCGGTCATGCCTGTCAATGCCGACCATTCGATAGGCCAATCAGCTCTTAATCATGCGTTACTTTGCGGAATTCCATATTAGTTTAATGGATTACATATAGTTCCTTTCGTCCAGCCCAGAGTTATCCACTGCTGCACATAGGCCTACACTACACCCGCTCCTCAGCTCTGCGCGTCCAACCGCTTCCCGCCAGTCTCTACAGGTCGTCGGTCCATCTGTCGGGGGGTCGTCCCACAGGGAATAGTTGCCTTGAGCCAATTTGAATGTGACTCCTGAAGCGAAATATATTTTTATTGGATATTTTGTACTTATGTGTCTTTGTGGCTTCATCACGCCCAAAGGGTTGCGAATTGCAACTATTTTTGGTACAACACGGGTAGCTGGGCATTCACATGTGTTACTATATTTCTTACTTGATTACACTGAAGGAAAAAGAGGGTTATTATGTTTTTCTCCACCGCTGACGAAATCGCGGTCACTTTCTAGTGCCTTATAAAAAACATAAGTTGAAGTACTATTTGACCAACTAACAGAAATCTGATTTGTACTGATTCATTCATTAATATCAGCTTAACGACGTCCACTGCTGGACAAACGCCTCCCCCAGGATTTCCAAAACGTCCGGTCGTGCTTCCTCATCCAACGGTTTCCCGTGATCTTCACCAGATCATCGGTCCATATTATTGGAGGCCTTCCCACGCTGCGTCGTCCTGTACGCGGTCGCCACTCGAGAACCTTTCTGCCCCAGCGGCCATCCGTTCTACGAGCAATGCATGTTCCCTCCCACTGCCACTTAAGTTTAGCAACACTGAGCTATGTCAACGGCCTTGGGGCTTCTCCTCCTTATTTCTGATTCGATCACACAAGGAGGCTCCGAGGATAGCTCGTTCCATTGCCCTTTGAGTGACTTTGAGCCATCTTATGAGACCCATTGTGAGTGACCACGTCCCAGTGCCGTATGTAATCACTGGCAACACACACTGGTTAAAAACATTTGTCTTAAGAGTCCCCAGCAAGCTCGGCCGAATTTCACCTTCCCATACAAACGGAGTTTCGTTCTCATTTTAAAACTATGTGTTGGACTGTAACGAAACTTTGCATACTTATACAATGACATGAGGTATATCTAGGCTTGTAATTAGTATATATTGGCTACAGTTTGTAAAACAAACGAAATACACCAAAAACAAGTTTTGTATGTAAAACTTAAATTCGCTGTATTTATTTACTATGGTATCTGAAGCTACATTTAAACTAATTACAGGCCTGCATATACCTTAACTTAATCTATAAGTACACAGGTTCAGAGCAAACTAGTAAGTCGTTTTAAAATGAGAGCGTTACTACATTTGTATGGAGAACCGAGCTTACCGGGGACTCATAATAAGACACTGCGGTATTTGTGACGAGAAGATAGTACGTAGCTTCCCGAACGCTGCCCATCCGAGTTGGATTGGAGGCGACTTGGAGTGAGCTCTTTCTCAAAGTTGGATCTACCCAACTGGACTGTGTGTAACTTCGATCGTATATATGCACTATGAGGATAGTAATTATTAGCCTATTGTTTGTAGCATTTCGAGATGTTGTTCTGTACTCATTGGCGATATTGGCGCGATAAGAGCGCGATGCGGCGAGATCCGGATGGATTCGGCCTTATCTCGGTGAATGATTTGTTTGTTACCGGTTCTCGGTAAACATGGCGAGTAAATTATTTAAGTTTAGTTATGTATTTAAGTTCATATATTCAAGCGATAGTGGATGAAGAATGAATGAGAGTAAGTAACTAGTTATATATAGAACGGTTGCATTTAATTTTCTGTCCCGTGAGTAGTCTAATATCTCGGACAGAAATATATATATATAAGTATTATTTTCAACTTATTTTAGATTTCATTGATGGCAAATGATAATTTCCCAATGTACACCTAATCTTAATAGGGTATTTGACGGTAGAACAAGTAAATTATAAACACTAATTGAAAAATTTGAAAATGCAGGTATATAACCGAATAAAAGAAACGGTGACTAATTGGTACTCGTTAAAATGTTTTTAATTATACAAAAACTGAAAGGGCGAAGCAGTACTCACAACTGTGACGTCACACGTCTGTATTTTCCTACAAACTTCATACTAACGAAGCGTGACGTGTTGACATTTCAAAAAAGAATCTGATTCGAACTTCCATCATATACCTACCGTATTATAGCGATAGTTAGTCAGATCTTAATTATATTGAATCTACTATTCCATACTGTAAATGGAAAACTCAAGCAACATTCTCTGTCATGTTGTCCTCGTGGAAATGCAACTTGCCTTTAGGAGGCATGACTTCCTGGTACATAATCATCGGCCATAATGCCACTTCATAAACGGGAAACAAACGCATTAATACCTACACAACTTTCAACATATACTTCTTATACAATGAATATCAAGGTTGATACATAAATATATATAATTTGTTTGTAAGCTTAGTACATGTGTGGTACAAGATATAATACAAGAAAATAGACTGGTACTTTACTATTTTCTATTTCATCTAGATGTTTAATAACATCGTCATCAATTTAAATAATTGGTAGATGCTAGCAGATAGGGTAATGTGGTACTAAAAGTATTCTTCATCATTCGTCATGGCTGAGTATTGTGACCCACTAGCAGTTGGTGTTTCTTCATCCACAAACGTTTCTTGGTCATAGTCATATTCATTTATTACAAAAAACAATATACATTTTTGTTTTTAAATTAAAATTATGTTCACAATAATAAATTATCAATTTTATATAATATATAGGAAAAAATAAATAACGTTGTTTAAGTTCAATACAAAATGTGATTAGATAACATTTTTTGATATTCAAATTCATATATTTTATTTCGGACTTGAGATCCATAGGTTTAGGTAATACCTTAACTTATATATCTATTGTTAGTAATACAATTTAGACAGAACAAAACAAAACATTTATAATGTTCGCGGCGGTACAGCGACAGGTGCGTGAAGCAGCACGTATCGCTCGACCGGGGTCGACTCCCAACGCTGGGCCAGAGTACTTAGGATGCTGTTAGTGCCTCGACTGTGGGTGAGGACTTGAGGAGTAAAAGCAGTCTGTTTGAGCCTCAGCAAACATCGCCGAGGCACTACAAATACCGCGGCAGCCTAAACAGTATCCTAAATGCATCATTATACTGGACGCGCAGAGCGCCATACGCTTGCTGCGTAAAGCTCGCCTACAGACCGCACGTGTAGAACGTTTGACAAAAAGCTTTGAATGGAGTTAACTTAACTTCGGTACTACAACGTGCGAAGCTGCGGGATAACATATAAACTACATCTTGCTAACAAATTAATTAAATGTCATAAGCTTGATCTATAATTTAAGCTTCATCTTATGGTGTCTATCCTGGACAAAGACGACAGGACCGACCGCACACTCTACCTTGCACGCCGACGTCTCCGCCGGCGGGGACGCCCATCGCGGAATCACCACTCCTACCACTAGATAGAATAAAGAATAAGACGACATACCACTAACCAACTGACAGACTCAAATAAAATTAGTGTCATTGACTAGGTACTCTATCGCTGCTCCGGGCGCCCGTGCGCGGCAGCCCCAACCCCAACAAGCTGAGGTGCGTCCACATTTGTATAGTCCCGTGGCATGATCGCGTGTCACGATCCCGCGTTTGGACGTTGCGGCGATCCGATCGCTCGAAATCCATGTTGCTACGCGTATCACACACTTTCGCACAAGCAGGGCGTGATCGCCGCGCCGACAATGAGCGTCCAAGTGATCGCATACGAGCAAATGATACAAGTGTGGACGCACCTCTGGGTGCAGGACACCATGGCGCCCTACCGCCTAAGTACAACGACAAACGTATATGAGAGAACGGGACCGATTGCCCCAGAACGGAGCCTCCAGCACCCCTTCATAGGCACTTTACACCTTAGCAATCATCTAGGGAAACTCAAAGTTCGGCTGACCTCATAAAGATTATCAGGCACATCCCTAAAGTCTTTTCTGCGAGGCGCAAATTCATCACCTCGAAATTGGTCACTCCATGACCAATACCGAAAAAAAAGCAAAAACAGCAGACATCAAAGTACAAATTTAACGCTACGCGGTGTCTATCCTCCTTGTCAAGCACATTCCTCAGCTACGGTTGCTCTCGGAACTCGACTTAGTTCAATTTTTATGATCCTAACAAATTCTGCAGATAGTTAAAATAATAGCTGCATTCTCATCCAGAGTTTGAAAGAAGGGTATCAAATAATTGATAGATTCCCGCGTTACTTTGCGAAATTCCATATTAGATTAATGGATAGTTCCTGTGTTTTTCCGCGAAATAGTATCTCGGTGAGATTTGATAATGAATTGTGCTCACATGCGCATACTTTCAAGCAGTTTCCACAAAAAATACGCATGCGTCCACCACCAGACAGTATAATCCTCGACACGTGTTTCTCATACGAGGCATCATCAGGAGATGCAGGAGATGTTGACGGTCCGGCGTTCACCCGAGAAGTCCGCCCAATCGGACCGTCCACATCTCCTGCTATGTCCTTCTTAAAAACCACCTTTAGTTCGTTCCTGATATAACAAGACACGTGAACTTATGGCACATGTTCCAGATCATACCTCAAAATATATTGGTCGGACAGCTTAACGCGTGAAATATATCACGGACGATGTAAAAGTGATTTTTGAGAATGACACCCCTCCTGATGGTGCCTCGTTTCGCGGAAAGCACATTTGCTTTCCGCGATTAATGGATTATAATATAGTTCCTTAACTATTAATCTAGAAGGATATTATTGTAACTGTCACTCAGGACAGGAGTAAGCAGCTAAATTTCCCTTTCGGTGCAATGACGTCACTGGTGAATGAAATCGCTCGCACGAGTTCACAGACGAGCCACCGGCAGACTGCCAGCGAAGTCTGCAATTCCCGTGACGTCAGAGGGAGATGACAGATCGATGTCGATTTAGATTTGGACACCATCCATTAATTGTTAACATGCACTCTAATGTAATGACGTGATATCACGCTACTCGCTACTATGTTAATATTTAAATTATGATGAGTTGTTTGCAGATTTTAACTGATAAACTAATATGCAATTTCAAATGTTAACGGATTCATTGTCGAAATTCTGATCATCTGTTTCACGTATTTATACAGGGCTAAATCTAAGACTTAATACAAAAAAATCTGTAACTTCTCACAATTACGATCAACGTTCAGAATTTGCCTAGCATCGAAATCATACAAAATATCGACTGCTAAATATAAAACTTGAAGCTAACCGATTAATTTAAGTATGACCGGCCCAAATATTTTTTAACGATAATATCGATGTTATGACAAATTATCTGAAGTCCCCTGTATTGTATACCTAAATAATTAGGCGCTGGAGTACGTCAACACCTATATATACTTAGGTAAACAATTATTGTTTGAGAAGCAAAGAAATGAACAGTAAATAGAAAGGAGAGTTTCGAATACTTGGAAAATATTTTGGAGCTTAAAGAAATTATGAGAAGTGACATGCCGATCATAATTAAGCAAAAGGTTATGGATACCTGCACACTGCCATCATTAACTTCGCTAGCCAAACATGAAAGTTCACACATCAAGCGAAAGCAAAAATCAGGACGTGTCAAAGAGGAACGGAAAGGAGTATGTTAAAAATCAAAGGAATTCAAAAAATACCCCATACTATAATTCGAAAGAAGACAAAAGTTACACATAGCCAGACTAACAGATAACAGATGGACCGCCAGAATAACATCCTGGAAGGGTCCGTCAGGCACCAGAAAGAGAAACAGACCAGCTGGCCGTTGGACTGACGATATTATACAAGTGGCTGGCAAACCAGTGGATGGAGATAGTGAAGAACAGGGATACTTGGAAATCTCTAGAGGAGGCCTTCACCTTCGAGAACGAGGGGTTCTTACAAAAATATATAATCTATACTATTATTAAGTTGTAAAAATGAAATGTCTGTACATTGAAGATATTTTCAAAACAATGGTTGTTACGGACTATTTGGAGTTCACTAAAACGATTTTTTTTTTTTCGATTTTATGTATGTTTGTATGTGTCGTTGTGGCTTCATCACGCAAAATCGGCTAAAACGATTTCAACTATTTTTGGCACACGGATAGCCGGGTATCTCCAGATGGTTATAGGTTACTTAATACCCGCTTACGCTGAAGAAAAAAAAAGGGTTATGACTTTTCCCCCTCCGCGTACGAAGTTGCGGGCGCCATCTAATATAGCTATAAACGTAAAATATAATTTTAAACATAATACTATAGCAGATAATTAGAGATAACTTTATATGTATTGTGTTTTTTAGTAAGAAATATAAGGCTTTTTTATTTTTTATTTTATTTATTTATTAATATCAATGTTGGTGTCACACTTAAAGTTGATCGTAATTATGAGTGGACACTGAAAATAACTTTGTATCAAGTCTTGGATTTCACCCTGAATCAAACAGTTGGGGACAGGCAGCTTGGGAATATAGTTCGGCGAAATTAAAACATCCCTTAAAAATTATTGACATCTATTTTTGGGGTTTTGTAGCAGAAATGGCAAAAAACGGAACCCGTATAGTTTCGTTATGTCCATCCGTCCGTATGTCACAGGCATTTTACTCAAAAACTACGAAATGTATATTGACGAAATTGCTACTTAGTTTGATAGCTGAATAAAAAAATATCTAGGGCCTCTTTACATGTAACCGAAGCTGAACTTTTTTTCATGCATTCATTCATATTTAAACACTAAGATTTCAAAAAAAAAATTGATTGAGTGAATATTTTCGGAAATAATCGTTCTGAAAGTAACATAAATTGTGTCCCGCCTCCTCTATTTCCTAAACCGTGTCCAAAAAATATTAAAAAAATTATAAACATAAATACTTTTAACGAAAATTGTTTTCAAAATGATAGTATACCATTTTTGAGTTATTGCATAAAATGGCGCTTCTCAGAAACGTAAGTCGCATGAAGAGACCTACACTCTTTTCTGATCCACTTTTTCACACCGTATTTTTTTCATCTGATCTACATTGTTTTGTAGTAACGGCAGCGGAGTCCTACACTGATCACAGTCCGACATGCTCTTGGCCGGTTTTTAAATAAGTCTCGCTCGCTAGACGCCACTCCGTCGTCGTACGCGTCACGAAGTCAAAGTTCCCCAAGTCACAACAAGCGCTATCTCTTGCTCAACGCTGTCGTCCTAGTAACCGTTATCAAGAGCGTTGCTTAATTCATATTGCGAATTTCACGTCTAACCAATAAATAAAATCGTAGACTGTTTATGTTTGTACGCACATCATGCCAAAACTCTTGAAACAACAATTGATATACCTAAATAATACGTAATATATATAAAAATACATATATACAATTATACATACATACAGGTTGTTTCTAAACTATGAAGACACATAAACTTAAAGATTTTCCAAGAGATGCCTGCGCAACTTACACTTATCATTATCATAAAAAAATCTAACTATAACGTAAAAGTTCTTAAAGTAAACATCACGTGAAATGGATCCGTAAATGTTGTGGTCATCAGTACCATCTTTAAACACGGGGCCCCGGAAGGCCTTTGAAGACGTTTTTTTTTATAGTCCAAGAATGAAAAAACACATCGATTTCGTTGGCGAGATCCCATTCTTATTCTTGTGTCCCCTAGGGCCCCTGTTTTTGAGAAGGTACCCGAAGGCCCCGGGATGTATAAAGACGGCCTTGGTGGTCTTATATGTCTCTCCGTTTATGAAAACAAGTTGACATCGAGTATTAATTACAACGGAAAGATTCAGTCGCGCCAAGGCTTTCTTAATATAAATATTATGACCATCCGATAGCGAGCGAGGAAAGGAAACAAATGAAATATAATCTCGATAGAAACAGCAACAGTTTAAGAAAGCAGTGGGATCGTTCTTACGTATCTATAGAAAACGGAGACGTTTTAATAACTAATTAATTTTAAATAATAACAAATCCAATCCAATATTTTCACAATTTCGTGTATCGGACAACTTTGTCCGATACACTCGGTTTATTAAACTACCACGTACATTTAAAATTTCTAACAACCGTCCCAATTGGGATGAGCCAATTTTGTACAAGGTATGGTCATTCAAAAAACTATATGGAGCAATAGGTTTAATTAACCGCTTGCAATTATCACATTTCAAAAGTATGATTTTTGGGATAAGTTATTCGTTTTTCTAATTTTGTTTTTTATTTGTCCTTGCCCAACCCTAGCACAAACGTCAGTCAGTAGTGACGTCACTCGAAATTTCTCCTAGGGAATAAAAAATCGGTATAGTATCTTAGAATAGCCCATTTTAAAGAAAATATAAATAAAAACAAGGGCATTTTATTAGCTCATCTCAATTGCCTACTTACGTAACATTCGTGTATGATTTTTCTTCAGTTAGCGTCCTCGCGGAGGTCTGCAAGTTTTTTCAAAATCGGTCAACACATCGCTTAAAAACAAAAAACGTAAACATACAAAAAATAATAAGAGAAAGACATCCAATCAACTTCCTCCTCCTTTATTGAAGTCATTTGAAAATTAATAATTGTCTATTGCAGTGTATTTTAATCTTTTTTCAAGTTACGACCTTTTTGCACTGATTAAAAATTCAAACAATGTAACCGAATCCCCTTTGAGGGACAAAGCGACTACGTTGAATAAGTTTCTGCCAAAAATTACATTTTTGAGACAAGCTTTTATCGCCGACTGTACTTTCCTTGAACACCCATCAACTACTCACTGAGACGAATCTAAAGAGCCCAAACTCGGTAGGATTGCATTATTTTCTTACATGGTTCCAAAACCTGCCTGCTCCATCATCAGATCAGCTCGATGGTATCATTCTATTGCATTGTCACATTTACATAAGTATGCAAAATTTTAGCTCAATCGGAAACCGGGAAGTAGGTAAAATTTTATTTGCAAGTTTCCAATATAGTTCCTCTATCTTTGTGGTCGCTTCCTCATGACTGAGGATCGTGGTCATCGGTGGATGTGGATGCTCTACACCTAGCTTTTATGAACTGCCTCCACCGGTGTCTGTTTATCGCGTCTCTGACGACCGAGCAAAATTTGGTTGAGGATGGGGCCCCTTTCACTAGATCGCTCCATCTGGTTGGGGACCGTCCCCGGGCTCGTTTGCCCTCCGTGTTGCCAACAATGATCAGCTTTTCAAGGCTTTCATCTCCCCTCCTCATTATTATTTTATACATAGTTACATTGCAAGTTAAATAAAAGCTTGTAAAAACACAGACATGCCTTCGTTCCTAATGAGGTTTGTTTTAATGTTCCAGCAATGTCCCGTGTATGCGTGATCGGCGCGGGCGCAGCGGGGCTGTGCGCAGCGCGGCACCTTCTAGCGGAGCCCTGCGTGCGCGCAGTGGACGTGCTGGAACAGGCGGCACAGCTGGGGGGCACCTGGGTCTACACTGAGACCACCGGCCTGGACGACTTCGGCCTGCCCATCCACACCAGCATGTACAAGAGTCTCAGGTACGTCCTGTAGTGCCTATAAAGGTGCGTCCACATTTGTATCATTTGCCCGTATCATATCATCGTCCCGTGCGTGTCACGATCACGCGTTTCGATGTTGCGCCGATCCGATTGTTCGAAATCCATGTTGCTACGCATATCACACACTTAGATCGGACAAGCGCGGTGTGATCGCCGCGCTAACAGTGAGCGCCCAAGCATCGCGATACGCAGTCATGCCACGCCACGGTGATCGGTTACGAGCAAATGATACAAGTGTGGACGCACCTTTAGTAGAATTGCAATGGATATTAGTCCACTATTCGGTATCCGGCCTATCCAGACACAATTTTACTATTCGGCCGAATACTGACTAGTTGCTATCCGGCCGGATACCGAATAGTAAAATTAATGACACAGTAAAAATTCAAAACGGCATGAATAAATTACAAACCACCAAAATCAATTATTAATGGCATTTTAATAATTCACGTAATTCCTACATTCATAAAATTGCACAAGTTATAATATAATTACATAAATAACTAGCCACAACATTACGCATTGCGTTCGAAAAAGATTCCTTTAACAAGTTGCAACTGCAACCTGCACAGAGTTCCGCCCGCGCTCGTTTTTGCTTAATTTGTAGGTAAAACTTTTGGCCGAATATCCAGCGACCAGATATCCAGTTATTCGGCCAACGGTTCCACCGGATATACGGTATCCGGCCAAACAATTATCGTTGCATTTCTAACTATTAGCTCTGCTTAACTTGAGGACCTAAAATTTTCAGTGTTATTGCCATGCTTGAGAATAAATGACCATTGAAAAGATGGCTACAATAAGCATGTATAGGGTGGGCCATACATTTTTGCAAATAGCAACACTGATTTTTTTGGAAACTGTCGGAGTGAGCAGCGAGAAATTGGCAGTAAACTATAGATCACTTCGTGCAATTTTATTTATAATAGAGCGTTTCACGGGAAAACATCGGGCTTTTTGTGTTAAGCAGTTTTATAAAAAGATGACGAGATTGCAGCGATCCCTCGCAGTATGTGTCAGCGAGTTTTCCAAGGTTTCCATAGTCGATTGCAGGGGTGCCACCGACGAGACGGAGCACATTTGGATGATGTTATTATAAAAAAATAAATTGCAATTATCTGTTCCTAGGTTAAATAAATAAAATATAGAAAAACATGTATACTTAATTTTTTATCGATGTTTCAAAATGCAAAAAATTTTGGCCCACCCTATACTTTGGTTAGATATGTCCGCACTGTAATTAGTTGGAATTACTGATGCTGCCAAAGAATTATATATCTTAGCTGTTCGCAAAGAGAAAGGAGATGCGATTCGTTTATGAAGAGGAGCTACGAATACGACAAAAATTGCGATGGTGGATAGGCGAAGACACAATCAATCTCCTTTATGCCAGATGTCTAAAGTGACATAGGGGAGACCGGTCTGGTTTTTTTATACTATCGATGATAGACGGGAATTTGAGCGCAATCTCACCTGTTGTCATACGACGGCCATAACAGAAAACTGAACGAACGAATAAGTTCATCGGCGAGAGCTTTATGTAAGAGGTTGGGAGAGAGAGATTTATAGTTCTTGAGGTCTATTGACACTTGTTCATAGTCCATTATGGCTGCTGAGATAACCAACCCAAACGGTTGAGAAGTAATTAACCAACCTACAAGAAAGTTGTATCACATTAGTGTACACGCAGCGTAGCGAAGATAAAGTAGTGTAGGCAGCGATAGCACCGTAGTAATCACATGGCGCGGATAATATGGGGTCAAGTGTAACCCGACCTCTAATCAGAGCTGGTGACAGTCACCTTTAGGAGTGGAGTACGGACAAACGAACGTAACCGAGCTAATTAAATTATAATAACAGTTCCAGAATTGTATAAACTTAGCCTGCTTAGCCGGCCGACAAAATAAATCTAATTCGGGGTTATTGCTAACCCTGAACACAGCGGTGAGGGTAGGCACCGAGACTCTGATAGCCATTACTATCCTCCGCACTGCACCTTCTACAACGAGAATACTTATATTGCAATCAATGTAGAATACGAGATCGATTCAGAAATGAGGTGATTCGTCGACGAACCAAGGCCACCGACATAGCATACAGGGTAAGCAAACTGAACTGGCAATGCATGGGCAGCGCACATAGTTCGAAGAACCGATGGGGCAGAAAGGTTCTTGAGTGCGTGGGAAGGCCACCCGCAAGGTGGTCGGACGACCTGGTTAGGGTTGCGGTGATTCGCTGGATGCGGGTCGTCTCTTATCCGGCCCATGTGGAAATCGATTAAGAAGGCCTGTGTCCAGAACTGGACGTCTTATGGCTGAAATGATGATTAATCTAGAAAACTAGACTTATACATAAACTAAACCTTCGTTCGCGAAATGGAAAAAGTCGTAACACAAATTTTTGATTCAAAGTCGGGTAACAGGTATCCTATAACCATCTATAAATTCCCAGCTACCCATGCACCAAAAATAGTAAAAATATGTCAGCCGTTATGGCATGATGTGAACACACAGACATTCGAATGCATATAATACATATTTACTTGCAAAAATCAGACTAAAGTTTCTCGTTCAGTGAAAAAATATTATCTTCAATGTGCAGACATTCAATTTTTATAACATATGTACTACTAAAATTTCGCTATCGAATTATTGAATACTAGCTTTTGCCCGTGGCTTCGCCCGCGTGCTACAGTTAATTTTTAACCGTCTACCGAAAGGTTTTCAGTTTGACTCTTATGTAGGAATGTATGTATTATCTCGCGTTTGGCTGAACCGATTTAAATTCGGTTTTCGAAAAAGTATTTGTAACCTTCTGGAGGTCTCGGTATACGACGTTTTGGTAAAGGCAGTTCTCTTTTTTTTTAAATGATTGTAATAATTGTTGAAGTGTTACGCCGGCAATGACTTTCTACTACTAAGAGATTATGATTAAAGCAGATTTCTACTCTTGAATAAAAATTTTTGCCCGCGGCTTCGCTCGCGCCAAATTCGGGGTCATTTTGAACTTAAAAATCAGCTAAGAACATGTCGGACCATGCTTAGTGTACGGTTCCGCAGCCGTTACTACAATAATAAGCACTACAGACCAGCAAAAGAGCGTATCTTCATGCGGCTTACGTCCTTTTGTTAAGAAGCGCAGTTTTTCGGCAATATCTCAAAAACAGTGTATCCGATCTTATTGCACACATTTTTCGTTGAAAGTATTTATTAAATTTTACGTTTGTATTTTTTTTACGATTTACGGTTTAGAAAATAGAGGGAGGGGGGAAGGACACAAAATATTCCCTAATTCAATTTTTTTGTTAGAAACCTCAAAGTGTTTAGACTACCCAAAGGTTGTCTGGAAGAGATCGCTGTTTAGAGATAAGACCGCCTGTTGTTTACCTCTCCTTGAATGTATTGTAATTAACGTCCCAAAAACCATAAAAACGACACCTATATTGATATTTTCACAATTCATCCCCATCGCACACCAACAGGGAGATGATATTTCACGTCTGCTACGTTGGATTTCAAAATCAATGCCATTTTCGAAATTACCGTCTCAAAGAACCATAAAAACGACAGCCATATTGATATTTTGACATTTCAACCCCACCGCACACCAACACGGAGATGATATTTCACGTCCGCTAAATTGGATTTCAAAATCAATGCCATTTTCGTAATTAACGTGCCAAAAAACCATAAAAACGACATCCATATTGATATTTAGGCATTTCAACCACGTCACACCTCGGCAGATTTCAAAATCGTTGCCATTTTCGTAAGTAACGTCCCTAAAAACCATATAAACGACACCCATATTGATATTTTGATATTTCAACACCATCGCGCACCAACACGGAGATGATATTTCACGTCCACTAGATTGGATTTCAAAATCGATCCCATTTTCGTAATTAATGTCTCAAATAACCATAAAAACGACAAAGATATTGATATTTTGTACCCCGACAGGGGAGATAGCATTTCACATCCGCCACATCGGATTTTAAAATCGTTGTTTTTTTCGTAATCAGCGACCAGATAAACCAAAGAAACAATACCCATGTCGACTTTTCGACTCTGTAACCAAATTTCCCCTTTTAGGGGTTGTATTTTCAAAAACCCTGAAACGCGTATTTACTCATTTATTGTTAAAAATACTCGTGTGAAGTTTAAAGTTAAATAGTCGAAACTGATCTGATTTCCCCATACAAACTTTGTACCCTCATTTCCTCTTTAGGGTTGAATTTTCAAAAACCCTGAAACACGTTTTTACTCATTTATTGTTAGAAATACTCCTACGAAGTTTCGAATAAAATAGTCTATCTAATCTTGTTTTCCCATACAAACTTTGGTCCCCCATTTCACCCCTTTAGGGGCTGAATTTTGAAAAACCCCTTCTTAGTAGAGACTAACGTCATAAAAGCTACCTATTGTAAAAAAATCAGCTCTGTAGGTCCAACGGTTTGGGCTGGGCGTTGATTTAAGTGAGTCAGTCAGTCAGTCAGTGAGTCAGGACTTTGTCTTTTATATATATAAATTGTACGTTTAAGTGCGCCTCGTCCCACAAATGAATGTTTTTCAACTCATTTAGGTATTTTTAAGCGTTACCGAAACAGACCTAAAGAAATTATAGTTAGGTTTAATCTTCCATTATTACGCTTGAAATGCCGTAGAGTTGACAGCGCTCGTGATACTCGTATATTTAAATGTATGATCATTTGCGCATAGCATGCATTAGAAACTTTCCTCGCTGTGACAGACACGCGTGACCCCTTATCAGAATTTTCCCCGAATGTAATCACGTCCAACGCTTCGAGTTCACTCACACCACGTCTCCGCCGTTCATGCTTGTACAATGTAAATATCTACGTCTTTACGAATGGGTCGGAGGCTATCTTGTTACTACTTTGTTCTGTATTTTTATACTTTCGTTATACAATAGTGCACTGATAAAAAATGCAGTGAGTTTGAACAGATTGGAACAGTTAAGCATGAATTTCTTGTGACATATAATACAGACAGTAGAAGTTTCAAGTCCGCTGCGTTAAGAGTCCCCGGTAAGCTCGTTTCACCATACAAACGTAGTTACGCTCTCATTTTAAAGCGACTAGCTAGTTTGCTCTGAAACTTTGTACTTAGTATAAGTTAAAGTATATGCATGCCTGTAATTAGTTTATGTAGCTTCAGATATCATAGTAAAAAAAATACAGCGAATTTAAGTTTTTGATACAAAACTTGTTTTTGCTGTATTTCGTTTGTTTTATAAACTGCAGGCATATAAACTAATTACAGGCCTAGATATACCATTAAAGCAGATGATGTCCTTGTATATACAAGTTTCGTTACAATCCAACACCTAGTTTTAAAATGAGGACGAAACTCCTTTTGCATGGGAAGGTGAAATTCGGCCGAGCTTGCTGGAGATTCTTTAAGGTGCGTCCACACTTGTATCATTTGCTCGTATCTGATCACCGTGCCGTGGCATGACTGCGTATCGCGCTGCTTGGACGCTCACTGTCGGCGCGCCGATCATGCCGCACTCGTCCGATATAAGTGTGTGATACGCGTAGCAACATGGATTTCGAGCGATCGGATCGGCGCAACGTCCAAACGCGTGATTGTGACACGCGGTCATGCCACGCGACGATGATCTGATACGGGCAAATGATACAAATGTGGACGCACCTTAAGCGGGAGCCCAGCGCGTGAGCCCAGCGCAAGAGCAGGACCCAACACGCCGGCCCCTTGTGCTCCTTCTCGGACAAATAGCCCGTCTCTCTCGATTAGTCGAGTAGTAGTAGTTATTGTTCACAGCTTGAATTAATACCTACATCCTTGGACCTCGTCCTGTGAGCATCAATAACGATACCGACTGACATTGAAAAGCGCGAGGAGTGAAGGCAGTTCAGTGACTTGACCGTGAACTGACTACTTGAACCCAGGTGGACACCAGTCTGGAACAATCTCACTAAGCTGCAGTGATGATAATAATTTCCTCAAACTTTATGAAACCCTAGTCAGCTCGTGTTTATCCTTCTGAAATTAGAGAAAGAGAAAGAGCCTCTTAGAAAAGATTAGATCCCTGGTAAGGGTCGGTGTTTTAGGGGTATAAAGACTGGTTTGGAATTTCGGCATCTTTCAAAGAAAAGCGTTTTTGATTGGAATGTGATTTGTGTTCAAATTAGATAGTGTCAGCTGTATTTTCATTTTCTTTTTTGTTTCTTTCAGAACAAATCTTCCTAAAGAGATCATGGGCTTCCCAGACTTCCCGATCCCAGAAAGCGAGAAGTCCTACCTGCCAGCCAAGGACATGCTCGCTTTCCTCCAACTTTACTCAGACAAGCACGGAGTTACCGAACACATTATGGTGAGAACATATAGCCTTCAGTCTCTTGACGTGATAACGTCTTATAAATCGATGAACGCCAGCTGCACGCACGAAAAAGCATGACTGATTGTCACGTTCCGGCTGAGCCGAGCACGCAAGCGAGAGCGCCGAACAAGCGATTGAGAGGCACGATCGGCCTAAGTGTGTGGCTTGTGAATTCATACAACTATGCAATTTTTCATCAATGTTTTCGTATGACGTTATCACATAACAAATATTTGGTATCAGGCAAGTTTAATTCATTACTGCTCCAGTAATGGTCACCAAACATTACTTTATCGGTGGATTAACACATTTGAATCGCACTTGAACTCAATCGAAGCCAATTCTTAAAAGCGTATATCTCCTTCAGTCCAGTTTTAATCAAGAACACCATAATTTCCGTATTCATGAATAACTAAAAAAAGGTGACAAAAGATGTTTTGAAAAAATCATTCATCAATAAAACAGTCACTTTATTATCTTCCAGTTCCGCCACCACGTGCAACTAATCAAACCCCGGGCCACAGCCTCGGGCGAGGTGTGGGACATTACCTACAAGAGCCTGGAGACCGGGTTGTCGGAGACCAGGGAGTACGACTACGTGTTCGTCTGCAATGGCCACTACAACACGCCGTTCATCCCGAGCATACCAGGACTTAAGGAGTTTGAAGGTATACAATTATTAGTAGCTGTAAAACTATGTAACCTGGTGCAAGGCAGTAACAACACCACTTTCACCAGTAGCGCCCACAGGGCTATAAGCATCAGTATTTTCTTTGTTGTTTTGTATGACAGATCATAACGAAAATAATAAAACGTTTGACAAAAATAGTACTCTACTCTCTTGGCGAGTGGTCGCCCAGGGAGCAGTCGCTGAGTTATTAATTTAGTCGCCTAGGTAGTATTTTTGTAGGTTTGGTTGGTTTTTGATGCTCCTTTCTTTTATTACAACCCCTGTGA
This sequence comes from Hedya salicella, assembly GCA_905404275.2. Lineage (NCBI taxonomy): Eukaryota > Metazoa > Arthropoda > Insecta > Lepidoptera > Tortricidae > Hedya > Hedya salicella. Next base: position 1,443,539 of record FR990103.1, read on the forward strand.
TAATATTAGTACCTACTATTAATGTGAACATAGGTGAGTTGAAGTTGATAAAAAGAATTAGGCACCCATGACCGTCCAGAGTAGGCAAAGCCCTTGTAGCTACATGGACAGTAAGCCACTGATAATCGCTACAATAGGATAGTTTCCTGGGTAAAAAAAATCATTTTCTAATTAGTTCGTCTGATTATCAAAAAATATTGGACAAGTACCTATTTTTTCTCTTATCAATCAAACAAAAAAAGACAAAGATAAAGCGCGTCAAAGTTTGTAACACTTGTGAAAACGGTCGTGTGGCGTGACGTCACGGGGATTTTTTGTTTAAATTGACAAAAGAAAAAATACGCGTCCAATATTATCTCATAATGTAACTGACGATCTTATTATATTTTTTTAGGACACAAGCCATTAGATTCGCTGATTACTCAGGTCTAGTTCTCAGGTTCGATTGAACAGACTGCTAAAAAAACAGCAGTTTACGATCACTGCCCTTGACATTCTGTAGGTTCCTCGAGCTATAAATCCTGCGCAAAGCCTCATTTTACCTCACCCCCTACTCTTCAGGTGACGTGATGCACAGCCATGACTACCGCGTCCCCGACATCTTCACCTCCAAGCGCGTGCTAGTGGTCGGCGCCGGCCCCTCAGGCATGGACATCGCGCTGGAGGTCTCCTCCGTGGCTACACAGGTCATCCTCAGCCATCACCTCAAGGAGCAGCCCAAGACAGTGTTCCCGGAGAATCTGGTGCAGAAACCCGATGTGGAGCGTCTCGAGGGGAGCAGGGCTGTGTTCGTGGACGGCAGCGTAGAGGAGGTTGATGTCGTGTTCCTTTGCACAGGTGAGATATCTTCTATTTATTTTAATCGTTAAATGGTGATTTACGAGTACCAACGTACAGAAAACTATAACTTTTACCTCTAGCGATCCATAAAGTCTTATTAAAAATATTTATTCTATGGATCGAGCACAACGGCTCTGGCTCGTTCAGTCCGTTATTTAAAACGACCTAAAAGAATAAAATCGGTTTACACTTACTATTTATTTATTTTCGAAGAACATATCCATACAAAAAAAAGATCTCGGCACAATGGTTCTTGGTATCTATGATCACGCGATATACATATAAATGACAAAGGACGCGATTTTCTGACACTTATGTGAAAACGAGAGAATAAGAGAAAGTGACTTGTCATATACTCCTGATATCCTGGTATGACTTGATGGTGATATGACTTGACCACCAGCCGGCCCATGATGGATGCGTTTGTCGCATGATAATATATGACAAAGCATCTGTCTCTCTCGTGCGTCCACTGCTAGACAAAGGCCTCCAAGAATCTCCTCGCTGACTGGCCGTGTGCCGCCCTAATCCTGGTGACCGCGTACAGGATGTCAAAGCGTAGAGGGGCCCCAAACAAGATGGACTAATGATCTGATCAAGATCGGCAGCGCACGAGCAAGTCATAATCTAATGGAATATAATATATAGGTAACTAGCTTCTGCCCGCGACTTCGTCCGCCTTAAATTCCTTTATCGCGGATAAAGGAATTTAAGGCGGACGGAATTTTTCCGGGGTAAAAAGTAGCCTATGTCCTTCCTCGGGACTCAAAGTATCTCCATACTAAATTTCATCCAAATCGGTTCAGCGGTTTAAGCGTGAAGAGGTAACAGACAGACAGACAGACACACTTTCGCATTTATAATATTAGTATGGATTACTATGGATAAGTTTCTGTCAAAAATTTCATTTTTGTGACAAAATTTTTTACTCGGTAGGATTGCAATATTTTCTTACAGAGTCCCTCTATGACCACTTTCCTGCTCCATTATCAGATCAGCTGGATGGTATCATACTATTGCATTGTCGCCAAACTTGCATAAGTATTCCAAATTTTAGCTCAATTGGAAACCCTTGGGTAGGTCAAATTTAACATACTTACATTGCAAGTTACTTAAAAGCTTCCAAAATGCAAGCAAGCAGATCTTGCAAGCAGGCCTCTGCGATTCGCATTTGTTAAGCAATTCCTCGTTTGTGTTGCCCTCGTTGATTCTAGCCCTCGTCCCCAGGTTACCTGTACAACTTCCCGTTCCTCCACCCGTCGTGCGGTGTGGGCGTGGACGACAACTGTGTGGAGCCTCTCTACAAACACCTCGTCAACATACGACACCCCTCCATGTGCTTCGTTGGGGTGCCCTACTACGTGTGCGCCTTCTCCATGTTCGATCTGCAGGTACCTACTTAAATCATCAACAGTTGACCTGCGGGTCGCTGGATATACATATCCATTAATAATGGGTTTTAATTTAATTAATGGGTAAATATAAAGATTATCAAAAACACCCGTAGCCGCTTCCAGCGAAAACAATACGCCCCAAAGCATGACGGTAAATAGGGAAGATGAATGATGATAATTAATCCCTCATGTAGATTAATACAAAATATTGAAGACGTATTGTTTCTTTTTTTACAAAATAAACGATACATTGAGCCAGAACGTCGCGTGACGTCACTCCTAAGTACAGATTGTACCAAGGAGTGCCGTCATCGTCATGAGCCACTCCTAAACCTTCAAAAATCTAATCAAATTCATTTATTTCGTTATCATATAGGTAACCTTAATGCAATTATCCGAGTATTTTTTCATTATTTTGAAAAAGCTAGCAAAAACTGGGCTTAGAGCATCATCAAGATACTTATTATTTGTCTTTATATCACCTTAAGCCTAAATTTGGGCGCGTATTTAGCTAATATTATTTTAATATCAGCTTCATAGAATGCCGTTTGCACTTACTCTAATCTTGCCATAACTAATGTAAGCCGACTTAGGCTAACATCGTTTTCATGTAAGTAGGATACTTCTAAGCCTGCTTAAGTTTATCTTGGTCTAAAATTAGAATTTTGTAAACCTAAACCGGGTTAATTTGAGATAGTTACAAAAGAAGAAAAAGGAAAAGCAGCTTATTAATTATATTTTAATAACGTGCCGTTATAATCAACTACGTGTATTTCTGTCTTACTGTATGAATTCGCATTGAAATGTATTTAATCTTTACTGCACCAAACAAAAACTTATCGTACAAAAGGCGGACTTAATGCCGCAGGGCTCTACCAGTCAACCCTGAGGCAAAACAGATAAATTGTGGGCGGTGCAACTAATTTACATACATAATTTATAAAGATAAATACTTATATAGGTACATACATTACATATATTCATATAATATTTACTAGAAGGCGCCCGCAACTTCGTTCGCGGAGGAGAAAAAGTCATAACCCCTCTTTTTTCGACAGCGTAGTCGGGTAAAAAGTATCTATAACCATCTGGAGATACCCAGCTACCCGTGTATCAAAAATAGTTGAAATCCGTTTCGCCGATTCGGGGTGATGACGCCACAACGACATATACGAACATACCAAAAAATCCAAAAAATATTCTCCGAATCAGTGTCCTCCAAATAGTCCGTTACAATCATTTTTTTGAAAATATCTTCAATGTACAGACATTTCATTTTTACAACTTTATAATAGTATAGATGTACATACATAAATTTAGATGAAACAAGCTAATCAGAAAAGCTAAGAGTTATTATTTAGTGTAAAGTGTACCTCGTTTTGCGCTTCAAACTTCACGCTCCTCACCGGACGTGTGCTATTTCATTTTATTGTTTAATTATTTTATTTGATAATTTGTATTGATAGCTCCCAACTCTCAATAGAAATTCTTGAGTATCGCTATAGCGTCGCATAGTATCGCCAAATAGCTGCATTTCTTAACCTCGCTCTTAGATTATTGCAAGATTGTTTAATATTAGAATTCGGAATACCAGAATTAGTATGTTGATCCTATATCACTCTAACGTTGCACTTTTCCACTGCTGTTGTTTTTTTTTTATTATTCTACTAAGGTGGCAAAAAAGCGTACGGCCTGCCTGATGTTAAGCCGTCACCGCAGCCTATGAGCGCTTGCAACGCCAGGGGCATTACGAGCTTGTCGCCGACCCTTTAAGAACCTATTCACTCCCCTCTTGAAGAACCCCATATTGTAAGCTCCAGGGAAAACCGCGGCAGGGAGGTCATTCCACATTCGGAGTGTGCGTGGTAGAAAATTCCTTTGATACCGCACGGTGCGCGACCATTTTGGTTCCAAGGTGTGTGGATGAATATCCTGCCGATGGCGAGCGGTGCGATGGTAGAAGGTGGCTGTAGGCATCATGTCGAACAATTCCTCGGAACACAGCCCATTATACAGGCGGTAGAATACACATAAAGAGGCGCAGTCTCTCCTTAGACTTAAAGATTCAATACCGTTTGTGAGCATGGGATCGTCAATAACTCGTACAGCGCGTCTTTGAACCGAGTCAAGAGGGCCAAGCTGATATTCAGGTGCTCCAGCCCAGAGGTGACAGCAGGTCTCCATATGTTGATCTTATAGTAGTCTAAAATAAAATATAAAACACTTAGAGTACACTCATTCAATGCTGATATTAGTCTTAACATTATTAAAATACCATTTAGCAAGTATTTTATACAATCAAACGAGCTTAGAAAATATGGATATAAGAGCAAATTTTCTTAAGTGCAATTAATTTGAGTACTTAAATGCTGATGTAGGATTAAGTAGCTTACATTACAATAGCACTATAAAATACTCTAATAAGCATGTTTGAATCATACCAAGACTAGCACTAGAGATTTACTCTTATTGCTGAGATTGTTTTGCTTGTTGGGCAGTTCTTTTAACTAAGCGTTGTTAATAATATTTTCTTCTGTTTCCGCGATTATTACTCATTGAAATAAAACAATTGTAACTTTGACAGAGGAAAATACATCTTTTCTCAGTCCATCCGTGACCATGGAAAGCTGGAAAGCTTCCGAAACGTCGGGAACTAAAATGAGATAATATAAGCGTTGTTTTTTTTTTTTATTTTAGCTATCAAATAAATCGTAAACCAATGTTTGTGCCATCGTAATCGTACTTCTTACTTACGTCTTGTCTAACCGTCTCATTGGATTGTAACGTTTTAACGCGCGGAGGAAACTTTATGGTATAATTTTGCTAACGATGCGATTTATCAGTGATCATGATCACAAACCGTAACTAACTGTTCCTGTTCCCAGGTCCGCTACTACGTGAGGTCAATGAACGGCACCTTCAACCTGCCCTCGCAGCAGACGATGACCCGGCACTGGGAAGAGGAAAAACTGGACCGGGCAGCGCGGGGGTACAACAAGAGGCAGACGCATATGATGGGGCCCGACCAGGTTAGCTCAAACATCTTCTTGTTCCTGTAGCCCTAGTATGCAAATAAGCGGCACGTTCAAGTTGCGCTCGCGGGAGACGACGGCCCGGCACTGGAGGGTGAAGCTGCATCTAGCGGCAGACGAATAGAGGCCGGATCAGATAGGTATGTTATTTTCATACAACTAGTTGCTAATGCAGCCATACGTGGTGCCTTCAAGCTGCCCTCGCATCAGACGATGACACGGGAAAAGCCGGACCGAGCGACGCGCAAGCTCAACAAGCGGCAGATCCATATGATACCCAACCAGGTAAGCTCAAACACCTTGCTGTTTCTGCAGTCCTAGTCCCATGGGCTGTAGTGTTTTCAAAAATGTCATTACTCAAGTTTTGTTTTTGACGAGGTGTACCTATGAATGCAGAAAGTACCTAATGTGTTACCCTCGGAAATATCTGAGATATGGGGTTATCAGATTCCGAAGAGAAGTTTCGCAAGAAACAATTCAACAAGGCGAGAAACTGCAGTGGTACGTTCTTGTACCTTTTGCATAACCATCCAAGCGGAATCTAAATAAAGAAACAAAGGCAGTAAATCTCAGAGGTCATACGAAGTAGTTATCCTTTCATGGCAGAAACAAAGGTTCAATACAAGAGCATATCACTTATAAGTGTTAATAAGTCAGGGCAAACGAGCAGATAAAGCAACGGATGCACTTGCAATGCCAACTTGTTGCTATAAGCAGCGAGGGTCCTGCTCTCCGCCTTTGATAGCAAGTGATATATACACTGTCTATGATCTTTTTATTATAGTTATCTTTTAAAGCTGAGGACATGGTGTGTAAGACCATAAGGGATCAACGAAGAGATAAAAAATAAGGAAATTGTTTTTAAGTTATTTAATGTACTTAATCAGTACAAAAAAGCAAAAGCCTTGACAGTCTTAAAAGACACTGATGGTTTTGGTTTTCTTATTTTTAATTTTTTTCATCGATATACTAACATTCAAATCTTAAGTTAGGTAACTATCTTTCTTCTGTCTACTTCTGCCTTCTGCCAATATACTTATGACACCCTAATCCTTGCCTCTTAACCTTTGGACGCCCAGCTTATTTGTGCCCTGACGCCAAATGCATAACAGAATATAATCGTAGCGTCATTGACTGGTGGACTTATCTTTGGCGCTCAAAGGGTGCGGTAACAACTAATACTCGTACTATACATTAACACTACGAGAATGTGTCCCTCTCCCTGTACAGCTGGGCGGCGGCGTTGTTGGCGGTTTTTACGCTGATCCACGTCAACTTTCAATCCACTTCTGTGTTTCTAGTCTCAGTCTCAATAACCATTGCCTCTCAGACGGAATAATACACCTCCCTCTGCCTGGAGAGCAGGTCGACACCCCTGCCGGCAGTGTTCACAGTAGTTTCATCCACTTCTGAGCTCCTAGTCCCAGTCTCTCATAGCCATTGCCTCTCAGGCGGAATACTACGTGTCCCTCTCCCTGGAGAGCGGGGCGGCGCCCCTGCCGGCGGTGTTCACCCTGATCCACAACGACAGCAGCCAGAAGTTTCTCGACGACCTCGTGCACTACCGCAACGGTGTCTACTGCGTTATCGACGACGAACACTTCGTCTGCTACACTAAGGCTTGATCTATGAGGATATCGAAGCCTTATTTTATTTTTAAATTCGGGAGACCGGCAGTAGTCGCGCGAGTTGCTGTTCTCTTCATGTATTCCTGGTCAGAGTCTGTAATGTCTATATGCGTATCAACGATATTTTTACATCATCATTTTTGAATCGGCAGTTTTATTTAGTAAAAAATACCGATTCAAATTAATGAACGAAAAGACAAAGCTAGTGGTCGTAGCGTATATATGGGTTAGGCTAAAGTAAGTAGTTTGCTTATCGGTAGATCTTTTAGTTGTAACCATCGAAAATTAATGATTAATTATAAATTATTGAATCGCTATAGAAGTTGTGATTAGTATTGAAACAAAAACAAAAAAAGAGTAATGTGATATCTTTATTAAACATTTATACATCATGTTCATATATTTGTAAATTATATTTTATGTTATAAAGTGAATATACACTATCGATAATAAATGTACAGTCGATACGGTTGTTTTTCAATGAAGTGATAACTTTATCAACACATGGCCTCATTACCTATGAACCGAGCGTAGCCATCTTGAAAACATTAATTAGTAGGTACTTTATAATTGGATAGATTATCAATCCCTGACAACAACGACGAGTAAATATCAATATTTTGTCTTCTAACGCTATTAAATTGAAACGAAATAAAAATATAAAAGGTGGTTAGAGGTAAGACGCAATTAAGTATTGGAATGACTAAAATTTTATTAAAAATGCTCAATATCCCCTGACTTCTGTCCCACCACTCAGATATAAATATCTGTAATTTAAAATGTATACGGAACACATTTTATTATCCACCATAAAACGACATGCCATAGTTAGTTAGGTATCTATGTTTCTTAAATATGATGTTAACTAAGAATTCATATTACATACACATGTATGTAAGTATGTACTTAGGTATTTAATTGGAAGCTGTCTTTAATCGAAAATAGGACTCTGATACTATGATATTTACTGGATTTTGTTCCGGAAATATGCGAAAAAAGCGAGGCTTTCCGTGAAATTTCTAGCTCCTACAGTCCGTGGATCGATAAGCAAATATGTAAATAAGAGTGGGATGCCACATTCTGGAGGTATACATAACAGAAAACACATCACTAGCCCTGCGAGACTAGAAGGTTCTTCAGCGTTGTTAGGTAAAAAGTATTCCGTGTATAACCATCCTTGAATGTCCAGTTATCTTCGTACCATAAAATACCTTAAATCTGTCCAGCCGTTTTGACGTGATGCAAGCACAAAGACACATACATACAAACATACAAAAAAAAAGGAATAAGTGACCTAAAAATTGCCCCATTAAATTTTCCAAATATTTACAGGTATTTTATTTTTATAAGTTTATAAGTTTATGAGATCTGAGTTCGGGACGTGTTGGAGAAGACACTCCGTGCTTACTGTCAGCTTTTTATCAGTTGGCTATGCTGTCCTTTCGGCGGTAGGCAGTCCGTACCAGAACCATATACCCTTTTTTATAAGGACCTCTGCCAGAGAAAAAATGATGGCATTTCATGCAAGCTCATGCTTGGTATAACAACTTTGGAGTAAGCACATTTCCTTAAGGCCCACAAGGGCAAAGCTGAGGCATCAGTGACGAACTTGACCCCGCGCCACCTGTGAGACTCGCCATGTCTTTGTACGGCTATAGCAATACAATAAGTCTGATGTATCTAATAGTAATCGACATGTATGGAATATCCTATAACAGCAATATACCTCTCGCCTCGCACCTTCCCATTCATTTAATCCATATATCGAAACGCTATCGGCATCAATTTTATTACATTACAATTATACTTACTAAGGAGGTTTAATAGTACGCGTTAGTGGTCTTTGGTTTTATTTTCTTCGCCATTTTCGAGAAGCTGCTTATTGGACCAATATATTTTGACCTACGATTTGGAACATTTACCACTACTTCACGTGTCTAGTTATATCGGGGTGTTACAAGGAAGTCAGTTCAACGTGTATTTAAATGACACCCTTACTATCGGACCTTCACGTCAATTCATTGTGAAGGTCTAGAGGACTACGGGGCTAAGTCACCAGGCCGAAAAGTATCCACATGTCGTTACAGTGTGCACCTCTCGGCCGCTCAGGCCCGCTGTCTCTCTTCATTTTAATATATTTTTATTGTTCAGTTTATTTTTCGGTAAATCAACAACGTGAGTATCATATTAAACTTATAACTTAGCTAAGCTTCTCACTAAGCAGACTACCCGTTTGCCCAAACATTTCGTTTGTTCATTGTGGCTGTCACTTCTGATGTAGACTATGAATTTATGTATGGAGCATGGGCGTAAAAGGTTCAACATTAATTCTGTAAAATTGAGTTGTTCCATTTCTAAAACAACAAGCTGACACTAATTCTCAGTGCCATCAAAATTCTTACTTAATTGCAAGATTCCAATTTTACGTCTAAAATTAACTTTGAGGATAGCGAGAATGTAACAGCATAAGCATTTAAATTAAACAACAACAACAAAATGCGTTTATTTAACAAACAAAAACCAACTATTTAACAAATCAATCAATGAACGTTTCTATTTACCAAAGTACCAGGACCGCATAAGTTGCTAGCAAGTAACACTATCTGGTAGCACGCCCACCACGTCTTGATCCTTTCACTCGGCGCCAAGCACTGATTGCGACACCACTTCACTAGCCACTGGAAATGATTTTATCAAGTACACCGTTTACGCTGAGCAAACTTCAAACATCTTTACCTGATATAGAGGTTGGAATCGATTGCCGCATTGCCAGTTCGACCTCTTGCGTTTATACATACCTAGTATTCTCGGACAACGGTTATTCGTTATACGATTAGATATATAATGGAACTGGTTGTGTTATCGGCCTTTACGTCTTTACTACTGATACGATGCCGATACCTTGACTTGTAGAGGCAAACCGGACGTTTGTGTAATATTAGCGTTTCCTATGTTGCTAATTAAAGAGTTTATGTTTTGAAACAGCAGTGCTTGTACCAACACGTTGCGGTTCATTATTTTGATAATAATTGGTTCTTCACTACATTATTTTTCAGTATATTTTATGGTTTTGTAACACTTGGAGATATAATATTTTCTGTTATTTAACGTATAAATAATGATTATAGTTATCAATATTCATCGTAAGACTGTTGTACCACTTCGACCAGTGTTGAAATGTATCCTATTTATTCTAGAAGCCCTTCATAAAGTTCACAACAGAGGCCCCAGGTCCAGGAATTCCCAGTTAGCAGGAGCAGGAGAGGTGGCATAGGCAATGAATTGTTATATCTACTATGTTGACCTATGATATGTTGCTCTAGGGTCTAGATAGATACTTCTTTCATGCATGAATGGTCCACATGACGATCATTATGTACGTACTTATAGCTGATTAATGAAAATTTATACTGTTATTTTTTCGTGTATTAATAAGTCAAATCTAATCATGAGCAGAGAATGGAAGCTATAGTTGTTATTTTAAAGATTTTTTTAACTTCGAGCAAAGATCTTGTTACAAGCTTTTAATTAACTTGCTAGTGTGGGTCTAACTTGCAAGCTTTGACCGCCTTTTTTCGGTTTCCGTTTGAGCATGAACTTCGCACACTTATGTAAGCAATATTTCCATTATTTTATACCACTGAGCTGATCTGATGATGGAGCCGGAAGATGGTCACAGGAACCCTGTAATAAAATGACGCAATTCTCCGAATTTGGGCTCTTAAGAATCGTCTCGATGAGCAGTTGATGGGTGTTCAGAAAAATTTATAGTCAGCAAAAAAAAAGTTGTCTCAAAAATTAAAGTTTTGATTGAATCTTCTTTCACTCTCGTTTCGCTCTACAGAACAAGTCTCAGATTATTAACAGCAGTTTCTCTTGTCCTCAGGAGAAGTACTACGCGTCTCTCGCAACAGAAGCAAACACCAAGAACCTCCCCTCCGTGATCACCAAGATCAGGGAGGAGAGCTCCAACCGGTTCCTACACAACCTGCAATACTACCGGCAAGACGTGTACAAGGTCATCGATGACGAGACCTACGAAATCATCAGTAATGGGAAGAGCGAGATTCTTTGTTGACCCTACACGGGGACCAACGTTTTAGTTAAGGCTTAGCTATTAAGAGGCCTTCTTGCATGAATTGTACTAGTATCACCGGCATTTTGGAAAAAACTTTGATTCGATAGAAAAAAAGTAGTGTTCATGCAAGAAAACAATTTAGAATACTTTAGAACGTTATTTTCTTCTTAATTAGTGTAAGGTATGTAGTTTAAATATGATGGATAGATGGAATTGGGATTTTAGAAAAGTTTAAAGTACATTATGTTAAATTAATTTATTGTAAGCTTTTATGCTTTTCGCCTACCCTGTAAAGTCGTGTAAGAATTCTTGCCATAGGTATTAAATAAAACAATTGAATCAGCCAAAAATATTTTATTTAAGCGTATTTTATAATCTTTATATTATCAATGCTGATATATTATTAATCTTTAATTCTAATATTTATGGCTTCCCTTTGATTACAATAATTAATTAGGGATGTTGGCAAAGTTCACGGCCGTCACCAGGATAGCATGGGCGGGAACAGTTCGCACTTCGGCGACTGTAAGTTAAACCACTCTAGGAGAAGATGGGCAGCTCAAGGCGCACTAGTGGGACATCATAGGGTTGAGTGTCGCAGCGACCCCTAGCGAGCGCGGCCGTGAAGCTTGCCCGCCGTGCGAGTGGGTACAGACTGGGCCGAGCCACAATACCATCAACAAGTTTGTACTTATTTTAATAGCTTTGCTTCAGATAAAATAAAACGTTACCTCATTATATTATAAAAATACTATTTATCTCAATATTGTTTCCAAATTCGCACTTTTCGTTTCCTTTATTATACATATATGTGTCAAATTTTTGAGTTCCAATAATCCGTTATATATTTTGTATAAATCGTAACGAAACAAAATCCTAAATTTAACTTAGAGTAAACTTAAAAATTAAATTACATGTGATAACGAAAATACAACGCGCGAGTCTCGGGGCCGGGGCCCGCACTGGTCGCCGCCGCCGGTAACCTACTTCTACTGAGTAACTCGTTACATTTAAGGCTGATTCCTTTCCCACAAACTTTTCACTTTTCTTACAAACGTTTGGCCGCTCCGTACAAAACTTATCTAACACTATCCTGGTCGATCCAGCTACTTCCCTGTCTTCTCAGTCCCTTCGAGCGTCATAGATATGATCAAAAGGTCAGAAAGAGGGGCTTACCCTGTGGAAATCATACCATAAACACTACATAAAAATATAGAAAGTCAATTTTGACAAAAATGGCAAATTTTATAGCAAGCCGACAATTATGAAATTGTGGAAAATACAATAGCATACTTAAGTTTCAAACTTATCTAAGTATATACAGTCTTAACTACCACGAACATAAACGAATTATATCAAGCGTCTAGCACCATTCCGATATAAATGTATACTTCATCAACATAAAATTATTAAACAAGAATATAAAATAGCGAAAAACAATAATAACAAAGTCCTGAATCTTCCCACCCGCAACTAATAGACACTGGTTAATTTTGAACAAAGGGACTAGCTGAAACAGTATTGCATTCAAATAAAGAGACGTCGGGAGAGATACGCGCGTAAATCTAATAGCATATACAACTATCTAACACTGAGAGTACAGCGTTACACGTATAAAAAATAAATCACATATCATCGATCACCACATCGGTCACTCCAATTTTGACCTTATAACACTTGTCAAAAAGTCTATATTGTCTCAATTCGCTTCTCACTCTTCTCACGCACTCGGCCCATGGGAAACAACATTCCGAATTGAAAACCACTAATATAAACGTAACAAGGGTAACTAACATACCGAGTCGTATTACATAGATCGTCTCGAAAGAGGACGGTAAATCTGAAAAAATGTCACAAATTTGAGCCTCAAAAATCTACATTGTACTTTTAGACCTGTATAAGTGACTCGTTTAGTCGTTCAAACTACGTGCAACGTTTCAGGATATAACGTTAAAACCTTACCACTGGGGATCTACCGAAACTGACGCTAACATCGAGATAGACAAAAGTGTACTTCCATATAACTAACACCGCTAACACAAATGTCACGTCGGAGAAATTAAATCTAAACACGGATCAAAATGTTCCGTCGCGCTATAATTTTTTATTAAGTTTCGCAATGATTTTCATTTAAATCGGTACGAGGACAGCAGAGGCGCTCAGGCGATCTGGCTGACGAGTTCCTTCCGTCGCGCTACACTTGATTTTTTATTAAGTTTCGCCATGATTTTGATAGCAGTCAGTACCAGGGCAGCAGAGGCTCTAGGCGGCCTGGCTGATGGGTATGTCAGGCTCCATGCGCAGCGTCTGCGGCGTGGGGTCGTAGTGGCCGGCGCGGTAGTACACGTCGTTGTTGTCGTACACGCAGCCGTAGCGCGCCGGGTCGTCGCCCATGCGCTCCTTGTACTGCGCCAGCGGCAGCACCTCGCATTTGTGCGAGATGGTTTGTACGTCATTCTCGTCCGTGTGCGGGGACTCGAATAGACCACCCTGGAACACAAAAGTAGTAATAAATGTATGTCAAAAAAAATGTGACAAGGTTTCTGACTGTACCTTTCTTTAAACATCTATCGACTCAAACAATTTAACGGATTATATCGCGTATATTAACTCATTTTAGTTCCCGACCTTTCGGAAGCTTTCCAGCTTTCCATTGTCACGGGTGGACTGAGAAAAGATGTATTTTCCTGTGTCAAAGTTACAATTTGTGCGAACTACCCATTTTTGAAAAAACAAATAATACATGCCAAATTGGCCTAAGCTATAAAGACAGATACATGTGGCAGAAGGGCTTAATTATTTTATTTTAAAAATTTACCAAGCAGCATTTCACAAATGAGGCGTACTGAGGAGAAAAGAAACGCTGCAAAGATAAACTCCAGAGACTATTAAACTACTTTTTAAACAGATAAGATTTTTTTTTTCAAAAATGGGTAGTTTGCGCAAATTGTAACTTTGACAGGGGAAAATACATCTTTTCTCAGTCCACCCGAGACCATGGAAAGCTTCCGAAACGTCGGGAACTAAAATGAGATAATATACGCGATATAATCCTTTAATTGTTTTATTTCAATGAGTAATAATCGCGGAAACAGAAGAAAATATTATCTATCGACTACTTATTCCAAAAGAGCCCAAACTCGGTTGATTGCGTTATTCTCTTACAGAGTTCCTATGACCACATTCCGACTCCATCATCAGATCAGCTCAATGGTGTCATAATATTGTATTGTCGCCTAACTTACATAAGTATGCCAAATTCTAGCTCAATCGGAAACCGGGAAGTGGGTTAAAAACTTACAAGATTTGTCTACATAGTTACGAACTATATAAAGCTTGTAAAATAAGAATGATGACGGGGAACGAAAATCAAAATTCTAATTATAATAAAAAAATATATTAGACACGTATTTTTCTTGTTAAGTTATTAAAATCGCATTAGTTATACTCCGATCGCAAAGTTCTGGTGTTGGAGCGCGTGACATCGTACAAACTATACCTTTTTTGATTACGTAAAACAGGAAAAAATTAAGTCTCCAATATTTTTCATTATTATTCATGCATGATTCATCATGATGGACTATTTATCAAAATTTAGTTATCTCTATAAGGCATTGTTCCATAATAATTCGACATTCCTTGGGATAAATGAAAACTTGCTTCAATGGATAGCAGTGCCAAAGTAGGTCACACAGATCTATTGAAGGCAAGCTGCGAGCTTTGAACACTGTTCAATCTATCCTTTAGCCACGGACGTCCACTGCTGAACATAGGCCTCCTCCAGGCGTAAAATAGGAGTATTTACGTATTTTAATGGCTAGGCTATGGCGCTATAAGTGGCCCATGGAGATCAGAGTGGGCACGTACCGGGTAGTGCAGCGGCTGGCAGCCCGCGGTCTCCTCGGGGTGGTAGAACCAGCGCACGCGCACGGCCATGGCGCCGCGCGCCTCCCACAGCGCCTCGATGCGGCCGATGTAGGGCCGGTCCGGCCGCCCCGTCGACAGGAACACCGCCGCCTCGCCCACCTGCAACGTACAACCACGTCCTCATTATTATCGTCTTAACCGTTTCTTTGTCTTATAATGTCAGCTATTCCATTCCACACGTCCGTGTTCATGTATATCGTGTGGAAATTTGCATTTTTCGCACTAGTGCGTTTTATTTTTTTGAGTAGGTAGTACATATGGCGCCTCGGGACTACAAGTAGATCGGGTGAAATGGGTCACTTTCAACCCTCGGTTAACAATCTACTATTGTCTCCTTTAATTTTTGTTGTTGATCTCTTAATTGACGTCTATTTTAGGTTTCAAGATAGCAGACATGTTTTTCTTAAAAAAATCGTCATAAGTGTTGTTGTCTAGGATTTAGGGGGTGTGGACTTCAAAAATGGAATCCATTTTGAATTTCAAGATGGCGGACATAACACCACCGGCCCAGCGCCACAGCGCGCCGCCGGGCAGGAACGGGTAGAGTGCACCAGGAGCACAGGACACCTGCACAGTACTCACGGTGAGCGTCTCCTCGCCGCGCTGGATGGCGCGGTAGAACAGCTTGCGGTGCCGCGGGCGCGCCGTGCGGCGGTAGGGCGCGCCGCCGGGCAGGAACGGGTAGAGTGCACCAGGAGCACAGGACACCTGCACAGTACTCACGGTGAGCGTCTCCTCGCCGCGCTGGATGGCGCGGTAGAACAGCTTGCGGTGCCGCGGGCGCGCCGTGCGGCGGTAGGGCGCGCCGCCGGGCAGGAACGGGTAGAGTGCACCAGGAGCACAGGACACCTGCACAGTACTCACGGTGAGCGTCTCCTCGCCGCGCTGGATGGCGCGGTAGAACAGCTTGCGGTGCCGCGGGCGCGCCGTGCGGCGGTAGGGCGCGCCGCCGGGCAGGAACGGGTAGAGTGCACCAGGAGCACAGGACACCTGCACAGTACTCACGGTGAGCGTCTCCTCGCCGCGCTGGATGGCGCGGTAGAACAGCTTGCGGTGCCGCGGGCGCGCCGTGCGGCTGTAGGGCGCGCCGCCGGGCAGGAACGGGTAGAGTGCACCAGGAGCACAGGACACCTGCACAGTACTCACGGTGAGCGTCTCCTCGCCGCGCTGGATGGCGCGGTAGAACAGCTTGCGGTGCCGCGGGCGCGCCGTGCGGCTGTAGGGCGCGCCGCCGGGCAGGAACGGGTAGAGTGCACCAGGAGCACAGGACACCTGCACAGTACTCACGGTGAGCGTCTCCTCGCCGCGCTGGATGGCGCGGTAGAACAGCTTGCGGTGCCGCGGGCGCGCCGTGCGGCTGTAGGGCGCGCCGCCGGGCAGGAACGGGTAGAGTGCACCAGGAGCACAGGACACCTGCACAGTACTCACGGTGAGCGTCTCCTCGCCGCGCTGGATGGCGCGGTAGAACAGCTTGCGGTGCCGCGGGCGCGCCGTGCGGCGGTAGGGCGCGCCGCCGGGCAGGAACGGGTAGAGTGCACCAGGAGCACAGGACACCTGCACAGTACTCACGGTGAGCGTCTCCTCGCCGCGCTGGATGGCGCGGTAGAACAGCTTGCGGTGCCGCGGGCGCGCCGTGCGGCTGTAGGGCGCGCCGCCGGGCAGGAACGGGTAGAGTGCACCAGGAGCACAGGACACCTGCACAGTACTCACGGTGAGCGTCTCCTCGCCGCGCTGGATGGCGCGGTAGAACAGCTTGCGGTGCCGCGGGCGCGCCGTGCGGCTGTAGGGCGCGCCGCCGGGCAGGAACGGGTAGAGTGCACCAGGAGCACAGGACACCTGCACAGTACTCACGGTGAGCGTCTCCTCGCCGCGCTGGATGGCGCGGTAGAACAGCTTGCGGTGCCGCGGGCGCGCCGTGCGGCGGTAGGGCGCGCCGCCGGGCAGGAACGGGTAGAGTGCACCAGGAGCACAGGACACCTGCACAGTACTCACGGTGAGCGTCTCCTCGCCGCGCTGGATGGCGCGGTAGAACAGCTTGCGGTGCCGCGGGCGCGCCGTGCGGCTGTAGGGCGCGCCGCCGGGCAGGAACGGGTAGAGTGCACCAGGAGCACAGGACACCTGCACAGTACTCACGGTGAGCGTCTCCTCGCCGCGCTGGATGGCGCGGTAGAACAGCTTACGGTGCCGCGGGCGCGCCGTGCGGCGGTAGGGCGCGCCGCCGGGCAGGAACGGGTAGAGTGCACCAGGAGCACAGGACACCTGCACAGTACTCACGGTGAGCGTCTCCTCGCCGCGCTGGATGGCGCGGTAGAACAGCTTGCGGTGCCGCGGGCGCGCCGTGCGGCTGTAGGGCGCGCCGCCGGGCAGGAACGGGTAGAGTGCACCAGGAGCACAGGACACCTGCACAGTACTCACGGTGAGCGTCTCCTCGCCGCGCTGGATGGCGCGGTAGAACAGCTTGCGGTGCCGCGGGCGCGCCGTGCGGCTGTAGGGCGCGCCGCCGGGCAGGAACGGGTAGAGTGCACCAGGAGCACAGGACACCTGCACAGTACTCACGGTGAGCGTCTCCTCGCCGCGCTGGATGGCGCGGTAGAACAGCTTGCGGTGCCGCGGGCGCGCCGTGCGGCTGTAGGGCGCGCCGCCGGGCAGGAACGGGTAGAGTGCACCAGGAGCACAGGACACCTGCACAGTACTCACGGTGAGCGTCTCCTCGCCGCGCTGGATGGCGCGGTAGAACAGCTTGCGGTGCCGCGGGCGCGCCGTGCGGCGGTAGGGCGCGCCGCCGGGCAGGAACGGGTAGAGTGCACCAGGAGCACAGGACACCTGCACAGTACTCACGGTGAGCGTCTCCTCGCCGCGCTGGATGGCGCGGTAGAACAGCTTGCGGTGCCGCGGGCGCGCCGTGCGGCGGTAGGGCGCGCCGCCGGGCAGGAACGGGTAGAGTGCACCAGGAGCACAGGACACCTGCACAGTACTCACGGTGAGCGTCTCCTCGCCGCGCTGGATGGCGCGGTAGAACAGCTTGCGGTGCCGCGGGCGCGCCGTGCGGCTGTAGGGCGCGCCGCCGGGCAGGAACGGGTAGAGTGCACCAGGAGCACAGGACACCTGCACAGTACTCACGGTGAGCGTCTCCTCGCCGCGCTGGATGGCGCGGTAGAACAGCTTGCGGTGCCGCGGGCGCGCCGTGCGGCGGTAGGGCGCGCCGCCGGGCAGGAACGGGTAGAGTGCACCAGGAGCACAGGACACCTGCACAGTACTCACGGTGAGCGTCTCCTCGCCGCGCTGGATGGCGCGGTAGAACAGCTTGCGGTGCCGCGGGCGCGCCGTGCGGCGGTAGGGCGCGCCGCCGGGCAGGAACGGGTAGAGTGCACCAGGAGCACAGGACACCTGCACAGTACTCACGGTGAGCGTCTCCTCGCCGCGCTGGATGGCGCGGTAGAACAGCTTGCGGTGCCGCGGGCGCGCCGTGCGGCGGTAGGGCGCGCCGCCGGGCAGGAACGGGTAGAGTGCACCAGGAGCACAGGACACCTGCACAGTACTCACGGTGAGCGTCTCCTCGCCGCGCTGGATGGCGCGGTAGAACAGCTTGCGGTGCCGCGGGCGCGCCGTGCGGCTGTAGGGCGCGCCGCCGGGCAGGAACGGGTAGAGTGCACCAGGAGCACAGGACACCTGCACAGTACTCACGGTGAGCGTCTCCTCGCCGCGCTGGATGGCGCGGTAGAACAGCTTGCGGTGCCGCGGGCGCGCCGTGCGGCGGTAGGGCGCGCCGCCGGGCAGGAACGGGTAGAGTGCACCAGGAGCACAGGACACCTGCACAGTACTCACGGTGAGCGTCTCCTCGCCGCGCTGGATGGCGCGGTAGAACAGCTTGCGGTGCCGCGGGCGCGCCGTGCGGCGGTAGGGCGCGCCGCCGGGCAGGAACGGGTAGAGTGCACCAGGAGCACAGGACACCTGCACAGTACTCACGGTGAGCGTCTCCTCGCCGCGCTGGATGGCGCGGTAGAACAGCTTGCGGTGCCGCGGGCGCGCCGTGCGGCGGTAGGGCGCGCCGCCGGGCAGGAACGGGTAGAGTGCACCAGGAGCACAGGACACCTGCACAGTACTCACGGTGAGCGTCTCCTCGCCGCGCTGGATGGCGCGGTAGAACAGCTTGCGGTGCCGCGGGCGCGCCGTGCGGCGGTAGGGCGCGCCGCCGGGCAGGAACGGGTAGAGTGCACCAGGAGCACAGGACACCTGCACAGTACTCACGGTGAGCGTCTCCTCGCCGCGCTGGATGGCGCGGTAGAACAGCTTGCGGTGCCGCGGGCGCGCCGTGCGGCGGTAGGGCGCGCCGCCGGGCAGGAACGGGTAGAGTGCACCAGGAGCACAGGACACCTGCACAGTACTCACGGTGAGCGTCTCCTCGCCGCGCTGGATGGCGCGGTAGAACAGCTTGCGGTGCCGCGGGCGCGCCGTGCGGCGGTAGGGCGCGCCGCCGGGCAGGAACGGGTAGAGTGCACCAGGAGCACAGGACACCTGCACAGTACTCACGGTGAGCGTCTCCTCGCCGCGCTGGATGGCGCGGTAGAACAGCTTGCGGTGCCGCGGGCGCGCCGTGCGGCGGTAGGGCGCGCCGCCGGGCAGGAACGGGTAGAGTGCACCAGGAGCACAGGACACCTGCACAGTACTCACGGTGAGCGTCTCCTCGCCGCGCTGGATGGCGCGGTAGAACAGCTTGCGGTGCCGCGGGCGCGCCGTGCGGCGGTAGGGCGCGCCGCCGGGCAGGAACGGGTAGAGTGCACCAGGAGCACAGGACACCTGCACAGTACTCACGGTGAGCGTCTCCTCGCCGCGCTGGATGGCGCGGTAGAACAGCTTGCGGTGCCGCGGGCGCGCCGTGCGGCGGTAGGGCGCGCCGCCGGGCAGGAACGGGTAGAGTGCACCAGGAGCACAGGACACCTGCACAGTACTCACGGTGAGCGTCTCCTCGCCGCGCTGGATGGCGCGGTAGAACAGCTTGCGGTGCCGCGGGCGCGCCGTGCGGCGGTAGGGCGCGCCGCCGGGCAGGAACGGGTAGAGTGCACCAGGAGCACAGGACACCTGCACAGTACTCACGGTGAGCGTCTCCTCGCCGCGCTGGATGGCGCGGTAGAACAGCTTGCGGTGCCGCGGGCGCGCCGTGCGGCGGTAGGGCGCGCCGCCGGGCAGGAACGGGTAGAGTGCACCAGGAGCACAGGACACCTGCACAGTACTCACGGTGAGCGTCTCCTCGCCGCGCTGGATGGCGCGGTAGAACAGCTTGCGGTGCCGCGGGCGCGCCGTGCGGCGGTAGGGCGCGCCGCCGGGCAGGAACGGGTAGAGTGCACCAGGAGCACAGGACACCTGCACAGTACTCACGGTGAGCGTCTCCTCGCCGCGCTGGATGGCGCGGTAGAACAGCTTGCGGTGCCGCGGGCGCGCCGTGCGGCGGTAGGGCGCGCCGCCGGGCAGGAACGGGTAGAGTGCACCAGGAGCACAGGACACCTGCACAGTACTCACGGTGAGCGTCTCCTCGCCGCGCTGGATGGCGCGGTAGAACAGCTTGCGGTGCCGCGGGCGCGCCGTGCGGCGGTAGGGCGCGCCGGCCCAGCGCCACAGCGCGCCGCCGGGTAGGAACGCCGCCATCTTGCTGACGCCGCCGCCCACGTCCGACCCGCCCGAGGTGGCCGACACCGTGCGCTTCTTACTCTTCTGGAAAGTTCGAGGTCGAGATTGAGGACGGGGGAAGTCGATTGTGGGAAAATAGTTGGGGCCGAGTACCAGGGCTGAAGCGACCGCAGGTGGTGCGGTTGCTTCGATCACACGATCCACAGCCACAGAACCTTCCGCACACTCCTGACACGCTAATCATACGCTACTACCGTAATGTACTAGTGGCACTCGAAATATGCGTAAAATATGAATAGCTTATGAGATTACTTAAAATATTCTCATGACATCGTAAAGTATATCAAATAAAATTTACAATACATACGGTTTCAATATTCATGTAGTATTATTATATTTAATCGTCGAGTGATATCTACCTTTTTAGCAATTTCGCTAGTCGATGCCGTGGGTTCCTCCTCCAAGCCGATCCCACTGTCCTTCAAGTTATCTTTGGGGTCCTCTTCCTTCTTAGCCGCGAGCTTGCCCAAGTTGCTAAAGTCCAACACGGCGGTCTTCACAATAGGATTCTTCGACAACACTGCCTTCTTTATCACCGTCTTCATCTTTTCATCGGGAGATTTCTCCACGGCTATCAATGTGGACAATCGATCGTTAGAATCTCCCGAATCTTCGTTAGACTTATTGGAATCCATGTAATCTGATGAGGATTTCTTGTGTTGATCGTCACCAGAGGAACTGGTCTCTTTGCTCTCAGAGTGATGTCTCTTTCTGTGTTTCCTGTGGTGTTTCTTGTGATGTCGTCGGTGTTTACAGTGTTCTTCGCAGCACTTGTGTTTCTTCTTTTTCTTTTTCACATAGTCTGCGGAATTTGGATCGTCCTCGGACGATTGGAGACGCTTGAGTTTTTCTTTCCTGTGTTTCTTGAGTTTTTTCCTGTCTCTCCGGTCTTCTTCTTCGGCTTTCTCCTTAGTCAGGTGTTCGGGATGCACAGTGTTGTCTGTGCTCGTGGAAGCGATTGGTTTCTTGTCTTCTATGCTATTAGCACTTGTATTTCTTCTTCGTTTTCCGAGGGTGAACAGTGGGTTTTCGTATACTGAAAATAGAGAAAAGTTACAATTCGTATTGTTTCTAGTATCATCTACAAAGCCCGTCAATTCGACTGTATTATCATAATTTCGAATATGTACTCTCGGAATATCATGCTATCGAATGCTCGCTGGCCCGAGTGATAATGAATCGAATATTCGCTGGGTCGAAATACTAGTAAACGAAACATGTACAACCGACAAAACGTAATCTAGAATTATAGGGTTTCGATCAGTGCTGTAAGACCCAGGAATTTCCAGGAATATTCAAGTTCATCACACAAATATTTGCCCAAACCGGAATTTGAACCCGGGACCTTCGGCTCAGTAAGCCATGGTTAAAGCACTGAGCCAAACATGTCGTCATAATTCAAATAACTTCTAATCTAAAAGAATTTTTGGATTGCTGGCGACACATCTGCCTACGCTATTTTGTAACGCTCCGCACGTGAGTTGGCTTAGTGGCTGTCTCGTTTTTTTTTAAATATTCGAGAAATTTCTCAGTTTCTAGCTATTGTGGTAAAAGACTTACAAATTAAAAATATAACCATATTTGAAGATTTATTGTTTTAACGCTTTTCGACCTAGCGAATTTTCGACAGTAAAAGTCGGGCCAAAGAACATTCCTGTTTGAGATCTTATGTGGGATGTCAATCGACACCTCAATTTGGATTTGACGATTTATTATTTTCACGCTTTTCGACCCAGCGAATATTCGATTCAGCATGATATTCCGAGAGTAATCCGTCAATTCTACAGGTAAGATTCAATCTCAATTCGAGAAAAGTACCAGGCGAACATAAACAACGAGGCTACTCACCAACGACAGGATAGTTAGGCTCGAGGAACCGAATGTCCTCGATAGCTATGCGGCCCGAGTCGCCGTCGTCGAACTCGACGGCGACAAACTTGTCGAGGTGCGGGTCGGGCGACGACACGGCCACGGTGCCGGGGTAGAGGCAGCGGTACTGCTGCGACCAGTACGCGCAGACCCGCGTGCCCGACGCTAGCTCCGACACTGATGATGGAGACACTTCCAGGATCTGGAAATAGTGGACAATATTTATCAGAACATTCATTTTTACTCATCACAAAAAACATAACGAGGCTTAATCGCGTATAAATACGATTTATTTAACCCTTCCGTTGGTAATTCTTCGGTGTTGCGACCGTCGAGTTGCGTCCATAGTCTCAAAGAAAATAGAGAGACGGGGATCGACATCTCGAAAGGTAATTAAATAAATCATTTTATACGCGATAAGTCCCGACTTATTTGTACTATGATAATTTTATCAGATCAGATAAGCGTAAGCATAGAAAAGCGTAAGGTCCTTAGTGGGTCTTGTATACTTTCGGCCGAAGCATATCAATGTAAGTCGACTGTGATATATGTAAATATGTAATAAGCTGATCAATAATCATAGTCGTTAGACGGCCACGGCCACTCATACTGAAACGGAACAAGATCATATTAGCCTTCAAGACGGTCACATAAACACAAACAGGCGACGTCCGGTTGACCGCACCACGTAACAAGTCTGGCGTGCGATTGAATTGGTAAAAAGACGTCTATTATTGTGGAGGAACAAGACACACTTGGAACCAATCATATGCTAGAAGAGTAATTAAAACTTCAAGAAATCTATGTTATACTTACAGCATCTCTCAGCGTCTCCTCCCGGGACAGTATGTGTGGCTTGTTGCCCCTCTCTCCATCCAGGGTTATGGCGTACACATCTGGAGCCGTGACGGCGCTCAGCTTCCCCGCGTAGAACAGGCCGCCCATCGCCGTCAGGACGCGAGGCGACGAGTCCAGCTTGTCTTCTGTCAACGTGCACCTCGATATCGGCGGAGGGACCGGTTCCGACACGGGTTCCTTCGCTTCCTCTCGCTCTTTGGACTTGAGACTCTTCCGACGTTTCTTCGCCCGCCGCCGCTCCTTCTCGCTATCGCTGGAGGCACTGGCTCGACGCATCGCAAACTCCAACTCGGGCATATCGTCCCTCGAATGCTTCCGCACCAATCTATCGACCTTCTCCCTGTTCTTCTGCCGGACCTCGTTGAGGCTCTCCATAGACGAGCTGGCGGATCGGTCGAGACCCCACTCGGTATCCTCCTCCTCGGAGTATACTTTCAAAATCGGCTCCGCCTTTAACTTCGGACGGACCTTGCTCGTCCGGTTCGCTTCTTCTCGAGAAGGTTCGACTCTCGAACAGACGATGCCGCCTTTGAGTTTCCCTTTGGCCAGCAGATAGCCGACTAGACTGCTCTTCGACTTGGGTTTCTTGGCCACTATGGTCTCGGTGGAGTCCGGGCTCGAGACTTTCCTCGGGCGGCCCACCTTGCGCTTCTTGGAGGAGCCGCGGTCGGGGTCGGGGGAGGGCGCGGGCGTGGCGGGCGCGGAGGGCGCGGAGGGCGGGGGCGGCGCGGGCGGCGGGGTGAGCGCGTTGAGCTGCGCGCGCTTCTCGTCGCACTGGCGCTGCAGCTCGTGCAGGCGCTGGCGCAGGTCCTTCTCCATGGCGTTGACGAGCGCGTGCGCCGACGCCACGGGCGCATGCGCGCAGGCCGCCGCGCCGCACGCGCACGCCGTCACGCGCCGCAGGCTGGCCTCCAGCTCGCCGCCGCCGCCGCCCGCCTCGTCCTTCTCGCGCTTGTACCGCCACATCTTGTCTATCTTGTGGCGGTGGCGGTCCTCGCGATCGCGGCTCCGCTTCCGCCGCCTCTCGGCGGACGAGTCCCTCCTGCTTCTGTCTTTCTTGATTATCGCTTCGGTCGGGACGTGGGGTTCCGTGGGGCTCAGGAGCGGCTCGCTCTTGATGAACGGGCGGGAGGAGGACGCGGTCGCGGTCGGGGGGCTCTCGACCTCCTCCATGAATCTCTGTTCGGCGAGAGCGCACAGAAGGCCGAGCCCGTCGAGCGACGGCTTCGGCCTCTCGCTCGTGCTCGCGTCGGCGGGAGGGAACTCGAATCTCCTCTGAGGTTCGGCGTCGGTGCGCGGAGGAGACTTGGGCGAACACTTGATCATAATGTTCGTCGTAGTCCTGGTGTCCACCGCCAGAGGAGTCGTATCTAATGTGGGCATGCCAGCGGGAGTGGTTCTCTCGAACTGCTCGATGCTGTTCGACAAGAGTTCGAGGCCGCTGACGTCGACCATGGACCGGGCCTGCTGGGCCGGCGGGATGGGCGACGTGCTGGCCGTGTCGATCACGAGGTCGTTGGAAGCGCTACTGCTGGAACTGTCCACTAGCGCCTCGTCTCTCTCTATCGCGTGGATCGCTTTCTCGACCGCGCCGACCACTGCGGACGTGGCCAGAGCCTCGGAAGACGATTCTTCGGCGCTGTCGATCCTCGAGGGCTGCAGGATGGGCATATGCAGCGTCTGCGGTTCCTCGGGGAAATGTGCAACTCCGACACAAGCGACGTCCCTCTCGTCCTCGTCGGCGTGGTTCGGAGAATCGTCGTCATCGTCTATGTGGTCGGTCTGGTTGGACGCGTCCCTGTGCGCCGGTGCGTCGTGGCTGTCGGGCGGCGGCGTGGGCGGCGCGGCGGGCGACGTGGCCTGGCTGCGGCAGGCTTGCTCGGCGAAGTCCGGCTGGTAGTACAAGTGCGTCGCCAGCATCGGCTGCTGCACCGGCTCGGGCGCGAACGTCGGCGGCGGCTTCTCCTGCGGCGGTTCCGCCTCGATCTTGATCAGGGCGTGAGGAGTCATAAGGGGTTGCATGATCGGCTTTCTGTTGTCTGCCTTATGAGGCTGAGGGGCGGGAGCGGGGGCGAGAGTGACGAGCCTGGTGGAGTGGGTGTGCGTGTGCTGTAGGGTCGCCGTGGACGCGAGGAGGTCGCCGGACAGGAGCTGGAGGTGGTGTGAGGGGTGCGGGGCGGGAGGAAGGAGCAGGGGAGCAGAAGGGTAGGGGACGCCTCCCCAGACGACGGCGTGCGGTAGATCAGGTGGCGCAGGCAGCAGCAGCAGCGCGCCGGAGGTGGGCTCGCGGACCAGCTGGAAGCCTCCCATGGAGGACACACCGCCGCCCACGGATCCCACGCCGCCCACTCCCACACCGCCCATCACCATACTCTCCATGGACATTTGAGCTGGAAAATTGAAAAAACATATATTTAGGTATGCCGTCTGAAAACCTTAATTGAAGAATTTGTTTGGAAAAATTGTTCAGCTAAAGATCCTAGAGGAAGGATATGATGATGTTTGATTTGTAGAAGTATGTTGCGTACCTATTTAGAAAATTATTAGAAAAGAAGAAGTGAATGCATTTATAAATCCACGGCGTTGAATTCACGAGACTGCACTAAGTTTAAGTTTTGATATACTTAAACATGCTGTCCTTCCATTTTATCGACAAACGTTTCCTAGAATGCTTTATTTCATAGAATTTTCATTCCATCGAATTTTTTTCCCTGAAACCGTGCAATTTTCACCATTTTTGAAAAGATTGTCATGTAGAAGCCGTTAGGTTAGATTTGTTTTATAATAATCGGGTAAATTTCAGAGCGTTTCTACCGCACTCATTACTGTCACGTCACCGCATTAATGGTGCCTTCTATTACAGATTCGAATGAGAGGAGATATTGTGTAGAGGTACACAATATCTCCTCTTTTCACTTCAATTGTTCTCAATTATTTTAGACTAGTTAAACTCAATTGTGTTTGCCAAAGTGATTAGAATTTAGGAATTTTAGACCATTAGAACCAATTGATCGCTATCGTATGTCGAACGAAAAATAGAGTTTTTGGTAAAAACAAGTAGCCTGAAGTCAATCGGTCATTTGAATTGAAATTACTTGCGAACTCGATCCGTGGAACCCACTAAGGTGGAATAGGTGACACCAAGGATCGACCAACGGTTTTACCAAATCATTATAAATTATAGGAAAAATGTGAATGTTGCCAGTTGCATGTAAACACCGCGCCCCGGCCCTGAGCCAATGTAAGCTCAGGCCACCGCCTGCGCCGCGATTCGTATGCCCGCCGCAAGCGCAGGCGCTTCCGCCGCGCGCCTCGTGACGGAATGCCCGCGCTGCGTGGGAAACATACTAACATATGTAAATCTACTACACAGTCTAAACATATATATCACAGATGTTATACGTTTGCACTTGATCTGTACGTATGACTCGTTTACACTCACCAGTATTAATATCTGACACGACTCTATGTTTTGGGCCGTTAGGTCGTGACAGATATTTTAGCGCGCTTTGTTATTGCAGATATTGATGCTGTGACTGCACAAACGAGGCGCAAACTTTGAGAAACCAGCTACGTAATACTACGGAATCACTGAGTCCCATGCTATGATGACGATGAATTGCACCCTATCTATGTATCTATCTATCAGCCACGAACGTCCACTGTTGAACAAAGGCCTCTCCTATAGCTCGCCACAGGGTGCGAATCTGCGCAGACCACATCCACCGACTCTCTGCTACCCTAACGAGATCATCCGTCTACCTAGTCGGGGGCCGTCCTACGCTACGCTTTCCTACGCGCGGTCGCCGCTCTAGGACTTTACTGCCCCAACGGCTATCCGTTCTCCGGGCTACATGGCCCGCCCATTGCCACTTCAACGATACAATCCTGTGAACTATGTCGGTTACTTTGGTTCTTCTGCGAATATCCTCATTTCTGATTCTATCACGATGAGAAACCCCGAGCATAGCCCTTTCCATTGCACGAAATTGCACCCATTGTGCTTGATTGAAATCCTACAGAGAGAACTTTGTTTCACTAGTCCTGAATAGTAGTAGGTACCTACTTACACTGTGGGGACAAAAGAAAACTGACAGTTCTTAAAAGTGACGGTTCCATAGAAACAGAAGAAATGGGCCTCTAGACTTGGCTTCAGAGCTCATTGAGGCATTTATTACACAATTACATAAGGTTGCCCTAAAGTGGGTGAACCGTATCGTATGAAATTACAGCTGGGAAGCCTCGTAATTCGGATTAAGCGACGCTACTTGCGCAGCAATCGACGGTTAAGGCGTGCCCAATCGTTATAATGATCCCTAATCAATGAAAACTTATTCTTTCGTCACATGTAAATAAAGTCACAGAAAAAAATCTCAACAGGGAACAACTAAAAACATAAACACACACGGAAACAGAATTTCCTACAAAGTATAAACCCTTGTCATTCTCGAACAAAATGGAGGTAGGTTTTAAACACAGATCTAGTATTCACTCGACATCGATTAACAGAGCCGAATATCCTCGTGAGTATAGAAGATCAAGCATGTAGTTACATGTTTTAAGCTCGCGTTTTTGATACCATGCGTATATTCAACAAGGTATTCGATTGCAAACTTCGTATGTTGCAACATTATCATCTTATTGAGCGTCGGAAGGTGGGAAGGCGGATCATAGTAACCATGAAACGCGGAAAATCGTATAATTGAATTGAACGTGATCGGGTTTCTACTGTAACTTCATCAATCATACCTATACATTAGACAAAAATTGTTAATAGGTACTCGAGCTATAGAAACATCGCGAAGAATATTGCTATTAAAGTCCGCACGTCCACTAAAAATTAAAAAAACTACCAAATAAACTCATTTGCTTTGTGAGATCGCATTCCGTTTTAATCGATTCCCGCGCGGCATACAAAGTGCCGCTTTTTGACAGCCGCGTAAAGCCTCATACATGATTTATAACGTGCAAGCACGGGGCGTACCTAATTAATATAATTGGCTCATTAAATAAACATACGCGTGGAGAAGAAATGTTTCGACAGTATGAGAATACAAAATACTGTTTTGCTCATGATAAATAGGTATCTCATTAGGAGTTCTGCTGTCACTTTGCTGACATGTCCGAGGACAACAGAAATTGATGGAAGTTGCGGCTAGCATAAGGTACCACGAGAGGGAGCGTGGGTTCGAATCGAACCCCACACCGGACACCATATTATGGTATAGATGGTGAGATATCAGAGACTAAAACACAATGAAGACATTTAAGTCATATTCAGAATTTCTGTATATCTGAGGAGTAAAGAGTATTTGTATTGTATTGTATTAAATTAAGTATTACAAGACGAAAATTGCATTTGTACAGAAAGACATGTTGCTATTTCTGTAGTGACAATGTATAGGGCAAACTGAAGTGGCAATGGGCAGGGCACATAGTTCGAAGAACTGATGGCCGTTGCGGCGGAAAGGTTCTCACGTGGAGACGTGGTCGGACGACCTGATTAGGGTTGCGGGGACTCTCTGGATGCGGGTCACCTCTATCCGACCCATATGGAAATCTATTGAGGCCTGTGTCCAGCAGTGATGTCCTAATATGGCTGAAATGATGATGATGAATCTAGGTATAGTGATGACAACATAATAAAAAATGTTACGATAGTATCTATCGTAACATTCTATACCTATACTTGATTCTAGATCGGTTCACGCCTCAAATCTTGACTTGACTTATGAGGTCCTACGTCCTCTTGGGTAAAGGGCAACCACAGCGTCGCCACCTCAATCAATCTTAAGCTTCGCCTTTCAGTATAACAGCACAGCACTAAATCGCTATAGCGTGTAATGTACAGAATTTTTGGCCAAGCTCAGATGTTTTGATCACATGGGTACGCAGCTTTTCAGTGCCTATATGGAGCCATGGTCATTTAGGATAGGCAGTGCCTTTGTGCCTATATGAAGACGCCACTGATTATTAGAAGAGTTCATGCCCGAGTAAAGAACAAAATATAGAGACAGGAGGCTCGATATTGTCAATTTAAGTAAAAAGATTTGGCAAAATAAGTAGCTATGGGTGGGGCACATTGCTTGTAACAAAGTACCAGAAGAGCGTGGGCAGTCAAGATCGCAAGTTAACCGTTGTCTATGAGGACGGCGCATCAATGTGTAGAATTGAAGATCCGTAGCTTTCGGCAGATATGATAAAGGATGGAAATGGGAGTCTTCCTAACTTACTTCGGCTTTGCAAGCCACGTTCGGCCTCATGGTAGACGCTCGTGAATGTTATGAAGCCTCTCTCGAATTAGAAGTTCGTAACATGCCATCCCTCTCGCTCTCGCTCTATGTATCTCTGTATGGTGCATCCGAAAAACGGCTAAAGAGTCGGATGCACCATACAGAGATCCATAAGCAAGAACAGATGACAAAATTCGTCGACTACTGGTATGGACGATTAGCTCAGTAGGTTAGAGCGTGCTGCCCCGGTTTGGCTCAAGGCACTGGTTCAAGCAAGTCCAGTATCGTGGAAAAAAATTTTCATTTGTTTCTGTTCTTTGTTTATAATAAAAGATGAATGCACCTGTTTAGACATATCTCTTGTCTTGCCTAACAGAACGATTTTCGAATTAGCTAGGATCGATTGATCAAGAATCGTGCTGCCATTTGCCACGAAACGAAGTGAAACGCTGGGTTTTCGTCACCTTCCAAGGTAATGGACGATATAAAAAACGCAAATCTAATAATTAGTAAGGATAAAACACACAGCGTGAAATTGAATGGGCATGAGATTCCACCAACCTTTATCTTAGGTACCTTTATAAGTAAATCAGCAAGACATCCATGAAGCCCGTTTCCATATAGGTACCTACCTACCTAGGTAGCGTTGAGATTTCGGTAACAATGACGATACTTGTTAATTTACATATGACAAATAACAGCCATTAAGTAGGTACCCATATTGCGTCAAAAGAGCTCGATGTTTTATGAAGAAAATTTATTTCTATGCATGCAACAAATTCGCATGACGCGTCAAATTGCGAAACGTAACGACGTAAACACCCAGTAATCGCCATGATAACCGAACCGTTGGCCACCAGTGGAACATAAACAGAAAAAACTAATTCACAACACTAAAACACTTGAGGCGTACCGCGCGGCCCCGCCTTGGAAGGCGCGGTGGGCTCTCATTGGCTTAGACGAGAAAGTGGGCGGGATGTAGCGGGCGGAGTTAGGAGTTATAGGGTTGGCCCACGCTCCGGTTATCGATAATTTGAGTTTTTATGTTTTTTTAAGATAGATTATTTATGGTAGGGAAGTGACAAGGGAGCGTGTGAAACCGCTCGGCAAATGATGCGGGCGTGCGTGGAACCGGTCGGGTTAAATATTTGGTGTTCATTATTATTTGACATGACAGTGTTGAATATTAGTAGGTATGTAAGACTAGATAATGTTTCAAATGTTGAGAGATAAGTGTTTACAATCAAAGCTGGTTATTTAGGTTTAGCTCCAATAGTGACATGTGCCTTGAGAAACATTAACTAACTAATAAATAAATAAATAATAAGGCAAAGATGTGTGACGATATATTTGGCGTTTTGGCTGTTAAAGACTATTTGATGCTGATTGTACCTACCTACAAATTGTTTTATATTTATGTTACAGGGGTAAACGAGCAGGAATTTAATTTCTCAAATGGTAATTTGATGCTAAATCCACACATTACACCTCTCTTACTCCGCATTCATTGGACTCAGTAAGACAGTAAAGGACAGCACACACTTACACCTATACGTATGTAGGTACTATACCTACTACGCTTACATACTTAACCTATCATAACCATCATAATAATTTTAGCCACAGGACGTCCACTGCAGGACACAGGCCTCCTCGATTTACTTCCACATGGGCAGGATAGAGACGACCTGCATCCAGCGACTCCCCGCAATCCTTACCAGGTCGTCCGACTACTTTGCGGGTGGTGTACCACGCTGCGCTTGCCGGTACGCGGTCTGCACTCGAGAACCTTTTCGCCCCAACAGCCATCGCTTTATCAAACTATGGGGCCCATTGCCACTTAAGTATGTTTACCGTTCGCTATGTCGGTGACCTTGGTTCGTCTACGAATCTCCTCATTTCTGATTCGATTTCGTAGAAATCCCGAGCTTAGCCCTTTCCATAGCTCGCTGAGTGACTCTGAGCTTCTTTAGGCCCATAGTTAGATACCACGTCTCGGCTCCGTAGGTCATCACCGGTAATTCGCACTGACCTAGACCTATATACGGGGTTTTAAATTTGATAAATACCGATTTCCTCACTAACATTACAGATTAAAATGCACAAAAATCGATTTATATGATGTTAGCTCTCTAGCTATATCCGATTTAAATGAAATTGGCGCTCAATTTGAATAACCAGCCTCCACAAATGAAATCCGCCATCGCTATATCAATTGGAAACCAGAGCTGACTGGGTAATTACTAGGCTCGTCCATCGCACGTCACACTGGGATACCTATTTCATAGCAGCTGACGAATACCCTTTAAAAAGTTCTATATTTAAATTAGATACCTAATAGAAAACGCCCGCAACTTCATTCGCGGAGGAGAAAAAGTCATAACCCCCCTTTTTATTCTTTAGCATAGTTGGGTAAAAAGTATCCTATAACAATCTGGAGATACCCAGCTACCCGTGTACCAAAAATAGTTGAAATTGGTTTAGCCGATTTAGCGTGATGAAGCCACAACCACACATACAAACATTTAATTTTTACAACTTTATAATAGTACTAGCTTCTGCCCGCGACTTCGTCCGCCTTAAATTCGTTTATCGCGGATAAGGGTATTTTTCCGGGATAAAAAGTAGCCTATGTCCTTACCCGGGACTCAAACTATCTCCATACCAAATTTCATCAAAATCGGTTTAGTGGTTTAAGCGTGAAGAGGTAACAGACAGACAGACAGACAGACAGACAGACAGACACTTTCGCATTTATAATATTAGTATGGATAGTTGATATGGATAGATTGGATGATTTTTGGTAACGTGTCATTGTGGCTTCATCACGCCAACACGGCTGAACAGATTTCAACTATTTTTGGTACACGGGTAGCTGATCATCCGCAGATGGTTATAGGATATTTTTTATCTGATTACGCTGAAGCAAAATAGAGGGTTATGATCCTCCTTCCGCGAACGAAATTGCGGGCGGCTTTCTATGGTTTATAGGTATAGGCACTTCACAATAACCATTCAAAGTCGGTCCAATTTTACTCGTCTGTAGGGACTTTAGTTTGAATACAAATGAGTTTGAACACACGTGAAAATACCTAGTCAACGACTCGAATATCGACTGCATTAAATTAAATAAATGTGTACTTATAGGTGAAAAACTTAAATAAGTCACCTGTTGTATGTAGTAGGTAGAAGCGTTTCCGTATAGGCAATTTGACGTTCCAGATTAGAAAAATGACATAAGTTCCATATCAATTTTGTACGTACAAGAGGGGGCTTTACTTAAGTTTTTTACTTATAATAAGGTCTCAGTACTGAATGATTTTTCAAATTGCACCATTTTCATGCATCTCTGTTTGGCCCTATGGTTGGATGGTAGAGAATGCCATTTGGCATTAAGTCCGCCATATGTACATTTCTCGATTGTCAATAGATTAAATAAATGTCTGTACATTGAAGATATTTTCAAAAAAAATATCGTAACAGGCTATTATGAGGTCACTGAATTTAAAAATATAATTTTTGGATGTTTGTAGGTACTTAGGTATATGTGGTCGTTGTGGCTACCTCACGCCAAAACGGCTCAACGGATTTCAACATTTTTTGGTACACGGGTAGCTGGTTATCCACAGAAGGTTATAGGATACTTTTTACCTGACTAATCTGTAGAAAAAAAAGAGAAGTTATGACTTTTTCTCCTCCGCGAACGAATTTGCGGG
Source organism: Hedya salicella (assembly GCA_905404275.2). Lineage (NCBI taxonomy): Eukaryota > Metazoa > Arthropoda > Insecta > Lepidoptera > Tortricidae > Hedya > Hedya salicella. The sequence continues at coordinate 1,476,799 of FR990103.1, forward strand.
CATCACGCTCTAGTCTAAAACTTAATATATGAAAAAAAGTTTCTGACAAAAGTAGCATACCTATTTGTGACAAGCTTTCATTGCCGACTGTACTTTTCTTGGAACATCCATCAACTACTCACCGAGACGATTCTAAAGACCCCAAACTCGTTAGAATTGCGTATTTTTACAGTTTCTATGACCACCTTCCGGCTCCATCATCAGATCAGCGATGTTATCATAATATTATTACCTACAACCTAAGTGAAGTACATAACTAGGTATGATCAATTTTAGCTCAATTGGAAATCTGAAAGTGGGTCATTTAACTTGCAAGATTTTACACATATATATTAAAAACATCGGTAAATACATTGCAAATATACATTACTTTATGTACCTAGTGCAAAACATTATCATTTCGTTTCATTTTTACAACTTTATATATTTTATAATAGTATCGATAAGATGACTTAAAAAAGCCATGATTGGCATCAATTACAGGTCGTGAAACTAATCTGGAAACCGCAGCGTCTCGCCGCAAAGGTGCGTCACTTGTATCATTTGCTTGTATCCGATCACCGTGGCATGACTGCTTATCGCGCTGCTTGGGCGCTCACTGTCGGCGGGCCGATCATGCCGCACTCTTTCGATATAACTGTGTGATACGCGTAGCAAATGGATTTCGAGCCATCGGATTGGCGCAACGTCCAAACGCGTGATGATCGTACCACGACGTGACCTGGTGCGTCCACATTTGTGATCACGCGTTTGGACGTTGCGCCGACCAGATCGCTGGGATTCCATTTTGCTACGCGTATCACACAGTTATAGCGGACGAGTACGGCATGATCGGCGCGCCGACAGTAAGCGTCCAAGCAGCGCGATACGCAGTCATGCCACGGCACGGTGATCGGATACGAGCAAGTGATACAAGTGTGGACGCACCTTTAACGGACCTGACGGTCTGGATATTGTTTGGCGTTCCGCATAGAAGAGACAGACTTATAAATAAATCCTGTTTGTACTAACTACACACACCTACACATTAGGTAGGGTACTCTATTCGTCTAAATGCACGAAAGATTTGGACTAATTCATCGGGAACTGTAGGCAACCTACTCTCCGTCCCATATTCTATTGCCACGGAAAAGATCATGATAAGTTTATTTGTTGTGGCGTGAAAGAAGGACAAAACACCAAACACATACGTATAAGTGTAGAATATGCAATGGTAAGGTAGGTACTTTAGTTAAGGAGGACGTCGTTGATCGTTGAGACATATAGGAGTCGAAGTTCAATAGTAAGTTCAATACAGTTTAACCGAAATCTTAGAGCGTTTATCTCTACTGGAGACAGAAGCCGTGCGTGTCATTACCGAACAAATTAATCATGCCTTTTTAGCGGGGGTGCGGTAAACACGTACAGCACACTACGGAAATGTTCCTATTCTACAAACGCACACAATAAAATATATCAGCTACAAACAAAAAACCACCAACACAGTGACAATTTACTTTATCAATTTACGGTACTTTAGCATAAGGGAATTTACATATGGAGATGTCCATTCATAAATGTTCTAAAAACCGAAATAGGAGAGTTTGCCGAAGGACGTGCTTATATTACCTTTGAAAACTAATCAAATCAAGATTAATTGTAAAGAAGTTCTAGATAATCCACGATTAAATAACGCGGACCACAGAAACGGGCAGTATAGTTTTAGTTTTATACAGTAAATCGGCCCAATTTATTATGCATTCGAATTGGAATAAATAAAACGCCAGAGATTTATAAAGAACGCGCCCATAATAAACGAGCGTCGGATTACCTTAATAAAAACATCCAAACAATTAAGAATTCAAAGAATGAAGAAACAATTAAAAAAGTTTTGAAAGAGTTCACGCGCGGCGCCAAAGTAGCTCCGCGCAAACGCGTCAGCGTGTAAACCGACCGAGTTATAACAGCTCCCCACTTCAATAGAGATTTATTGGTGTGAATAGTCTTTTGAATTCGGCCGTTTTATAACAAAGGCCGGATGGAATGTCAACAGCTATTGACCGGACAAATTCAGTTGCAATGCCGCTACCAAAGCAGCATGACTCAACAGGGTCCTCGGAAAGGCGGGCTCCGCCGGCGCTGTTACGGCGGTCTCGCAATGCAGTTGGCGCGTAGTTACCAGGCGAGCAGAAGTCGCGAGGAGGTGTGGCTTACTTACCGGGGTACTGCCAGAGGGGCGCAGGGGGCGGAGCGGGCGGGGCCGGCCACGCCAGCGGGGCGGAGCGATCGTCGCACAGCACCGTCATGGCCGCCGCGCCGTCCGGATGACAGAATGACGCCGGCCCTGAGGAAGAGAACTGTGTTATGCACGTACGAACAATTTATTATAATCAATGGGAGTAATTACATATTGCCTGGTCACATTTGAAAGTATAATACTGAGTCATGGACGTTTAGTTTTACTGTCTTAGGTATGAAATCATAAAAAATAAGCAGTTTAATTTAATTTATTAACATTGATAATAATAGTGTAAAACATAAGTCAGGGAAACAAGCACGTAATTATTGAAAACAAATATACTGCTGGGATTTATTCAATGACGATCCAGGAAACCAATTTAATGAAAAGCATCACTACAAATCGCCAATCAAATCAACACTTAACACGATTGCTTTACAAAATCGAGTTCAAGAATTTAAAAATAAACCTAAGTATTACCTCTCGCAATTCAGAGAGGTAACGCCGCCATCGTGATGGGGACCATGCCGCAAGGCGAACTTTTAGACGGGGTTTTCTTTTTATAATTGTATTTAGTTTTGAGTTAGTATTAAATTAGTTATAGATTCATTTATTTCCTATTTTGTTTTCGTTGTTTTCATTCATATTGTTTTGTCATTGACGCTAATGTAATATTTACTTTTATTGTACTTTTGTAATTAATAATATTCCAATGTTCGACACAATAATTATTGTTCAGAATGAATAAATAACAAAAAGTCATACCTAGTTATTGTTTTATTGAGAAGTGATATTTGGGCTGATTTTTCAATCTCAAGAGATATTATACATAGCCGTTTGTCCAATAATTGAATAACGAAACCTCTTAGCTAACAAATGCTATGTTTCAGCTTCTTACATACTACATTAGTAGATATAGGAGAGCATTACCTTTATCGCAAAAACCAACTGCACTCATTACAATTTACATTGTATTTATCAGCTAACGACCTATCAACAAGATTAACAAATAGCAATTTATCTAAATTGTATCATTTATTATCACACAATCGTCTCCTGCTTTAGACGTAAGTATTCATTCTTGTGTCGAATGGAAATACAAATCGATAACGATAACGTGATATTTACCTAAGTTCTTGATTGTTGTCATATCAATTGCAGGAAGTAGCTATACCTACCCATTAAATGTCTCTTCTATTTGCAGTTATTTATCTACTTATGATTGGAAATCGTCGTACGATTCGCATTTCATCAACATCGGTGGATTTTAGAAACACGGATCGTGAAACTCTGTTTTCAATTTTAAATCCGAACCCCACACTAAATACTAACTTATGTTTGCTTGTTATTTAGTTTTCCGCATGCGAAGAAAAAAAACTGTCGACTGATCCGTCGATACTAATCCATACCAACGTAATCAGATTGGTCATACACATAATGGTCGTGAGGATGACCACTTCATCTCATCACTAGGCTTGCGTTCCCTATAAAAATGGGAAAAAGAGGCCGAGGACACTAACGATAAAAAACTATCTCGATCACACGATTATAACGACGAAGACAATCCAAAACCAAACAGCGGCCACGCATAAATATCTACTGAAGAACATTCATCCACAACAAAATTGAATAATAGCTACGAGCATGAGCAAGAAAGGCAGACTGAGTAAGATAGTCAGAATTAAGCTAGTAACAAAATAAAAAACATTCTGAGGCCAATGTTTTTTTTTTTTGTATTAAGTAGTTTATTTCAGAATTTCGATTTTCTGCGAATTCTTGTGAGATTTCAATCCACAAGGAGGAAACTACCTTACTCGTTTGTCGTTAAATAAATTGTACCTACAGCGTAATATGGCTTAGGACAATCTAAACTAAGTTTGCGTGACCACTAACAATGTCATAAATATTCAATCCGGACTGGATTAACGACCCAAATTTATCAACTAATAGCATCAGCAATGCTCATATTAACTTAACGTTTTTTAAGGATTAACCAAACTAAAGTGATATGAATAGTTGAATCATCGAGAGCGTGGAATTGCATATGTAGTAGTATTGTTTGTTTACAGGCATTCTATATTTGAATTTTCTATTTTCTTGTACTATCAGCATACAAAGAGGTTGTTATATATATATCGATGAACTAAAAACAAAAATAATGTCAGTGTGAAATTGTCAATATTATTTACGTTATGCGTATATTTTTACATCTGATTTGATTGTATTCTCAATTAATTATTGTGTCCGCCCGTACGACTACGAATAATTTCTATATTGTAAAAAAATTTGGCTGTAAGTAATTTTGGTCCTATTGAGAGTCAAAGTAAACAAATAATTTTCAACCGTTATAAATATTTTGAAAATGAACTGACGAAAAATTTAAACTTGCCTTACACCGCTGCCCAGTTAGTTGAAAAAGCTACAGGTGTTTGTCTCTCTACTGTTTATAACATTGTGACTGAGAGCAACAGCGAGAAATTCGCAATTACAAAGAAATTCACCTCCCCGAAGAATAAAAAGTTGCGTCCTTGTCCGTCATCAGCAGTAGACGATTTTGATCAGGAAGTCATCCGGAGAACTATGTACAATTTTCATCTGTCCCATAAGCAATTACCTACCTTAAAGGGACTCCACTCTGTGTTAAAATCCGATATAGATTACAAATTTGGCATTTCCACCTTACGAAAACAAATACAAAAATTAGGATTTAAATGGAAAAAGACCGAGGACAACCGAAAAATATTAATGGAAAAACACAACATACGACTGCTAAGAATAAATTACCTTATCAAAATTGCGGAATATCGATCTCAAGATAGACCACTAGTTTATACTGATGAAACCTACATCCACACTACACATGTGTCCGGAGAAGCTTGGACCGATGGAACAGAATTTGGTGTAAAAAAACAAATCAGTACAGGCCAGCGGTTAATAATAGTGCACGCAGGAGGAAAAGATGGTTTTATTCCCAACGCTTTGTTAATGTTTAAGGCAAACCAAAAAACGGGAGATTACCATGACCAGATGAACTTTGTCAACTACGAAAAATGGTTAAAAGAAAAATTAATACCGAACCTCAAACCGAATAGCGTACTTATCGTGGATAATACGTCCTATCACAACAAACTTTTGAATCGTGCTCCAACGTCAAATTCTTATAAACAAGAAAGGATGGATTGGTTGACAGAACACAACATTTCGTATAACCGGTTGATGTACAAAACCAGTTTGTATGAATTAATTAAACAAAATAAAGAGCGGTTTCGCGAGTACCACATAGATGCAATTTTAAAAGAACATGGCCACTCCGTATTACCATTGCCACCGTATCACCCGACATTCAATCCGATCGAAAATATTTGGTCCATGGTAAAAGGATATGTAGCAAAAAGAAACGTTTCATTAAACATGCAAGGCATTATGAGTTTAGCAACTGAACGAATGAATACCATCACTGCTGAGGACTGGGAAAATATTTGTCACCACGTCGAAAGTGAAGAAAATAAATATCGATGTCAGGAAGGAGAAATGGATCAAATAACAGACAATTTTATTATCAATACTTGTGACAGCTCAGATGAAGAACATGATAGCGAATAAGAGAAAAAAACAGAGGACTACTACTTATTCCACGTCTTGGGTATGTCATTTTATTAAGTTAAGAGAAAATTATTCTCCTTTTGTTGCAAACGGTACAACCACTACAAATGCAATTCCATCTTCTCGATAATTCAACTATAACCTAGAAGGGTCCAGTTTATAGCAGCATGATTCACCTATTCGTTCAAACGAATACTACAGGTAAACCCATGTGACTGTTTTCAATTGCTGTGATTCGCAGCGTAGAGCAATGAGTGAACCCATACCGTTAATGAAGTGCCTATAATATATACTTGTACTAATGATGATTACAAATAGATACAGACAGATACTAAAAAATTGTTTTCTAACGACCACATATGCCTATATATTATTTTTTTCGCCGTATTATAATTCGCAAAGAGCATTAAGCGATAATTAAGTACCTAAATTATACAAAAAAAAGTTTAAACGGACTATTAAAAAAAACCTATTAAACACACTCGCTACGAACTCACAAAAACCTGAAAACTTCTGTGGAGAATTTCTGAAAGCGCATATCACGTTTGTGTGTGTTGAAAGAAACAGCCTTACCCAACAGGGTTTAAAGTTAAAAGTTCTAGTAGCAAGAGTAGTAGTGGGATACGAGTGTTCGTACTCAGTAGACGAGGTTGTGGTAGCCGACCGCGCAAAGCGGAGGGTAATGTTTTTGCCGCGCGTGCAGGGGTGCGCTTTTGCCATTGCATATGCAATGAGTTCGCGGGAACGTTACCATGTATTTATGAATATGTTCATGTTAGTCGCGAGGCAGATGCAATGTAACAAAAAAACACTTCTTTTTGTAATATTAATAGCTACAAATAAATATTTTCGTCGAAACTAAACGATAATTAGATGATGTACGTCATGAAATTAAGTGTCGTGCTCAAATTACATAAAATCATGTAGTAACCGTTACCTATTTCTGCGGTTATCATAAAACAATTAAATTTATAGTACATTTAAGTAATATACATTAGGCTACGTTTATGTTATAGTAGATTGTTTGACAAGGGGCTAAAATAAGCCATTATGACACGAAGTGATTATTTGGACGAACTCACGAAGTGAGCGAGCACAAATATGTCTAAGTGTGGTAATGGGTTTTAGCCACGTGTTAAACACTCTGCTTTTCACTTCGACTGCGAGAAAATAAAAAAACAGAACATTAAAATTGTACATTTCATGAAAAACTAAAAGTACAGTTTGAGCAATTCGATCACAAATTTTGGCCAATCTGATCAGGATTTGTTTGTTTTTAATTATTCGCAAGTAGTATGTAGCTGGCCGCAAGTTTTTTTTTTCAGTGTCATAGAAATTTGTATGGGATAATATGGCTTTCTTTTAAACCCTAGGGGCTAAATGTACTATTTTAGTCTCGCTTCGCGAAGCTAATATTACGTACTTTTTGAGCAGGAGAAGTGAAAATAATAGTATTTAATATTCAAATGCATATAAAACGTGTCGCAGAACTTTACATTCGTCACTCTCTCGGTCGGTAGTTTCACTTGACGTAGGCTGAGAATATGTCGTTGCTGTGGTTCACAAACCGTTTGGGTCCAATAAAATCGTTTAACAATATTTGAGTTTGAGCAGGAATTACACTATTTAATCCTACCATCGAACAGCCTGGCGAGAGGAGCATCGTCCATATGTTACGAGCATATACAGTATTGTTAATGTACCATTTTCATACACACGAAGCGGTTTGCTTCATCATTTACTAATTCTACTACAAACTGTCAAAGAATGAAACTCGCTTCGTTCGTGTCCTCCTGATAATTACAATAAATTTAATTATAAATTTGGGGTATTCGTTTATTGCTACTACCAACTCGATTGTAGCCGATTACTCCACAAGTCCACATGCGATTGTCATGTCAGTCGTGAACATTATAAATAAACACAAACTTTATCGACTTCGCTCGATCCTAAACTTTCGACCAGATGTGCCGACTTTGTTTTTTTGGCAAGTAACTCGTTCAAAATGTTGTTGAGCGCTGGGACAGGAATAAACGTTTTAGAAAGACCGTTTATTAGCTATTGTCTTAGTCACGAGAGTATTCTATTTCGTTCTATTTTAAAGCACTTCTTGTATAGCGTTAATATCTATTATTAAGATAACGCTGCCCCATAAAATTATATCAGATGTCAGCAATACCATATAAGATCTCAATCACAATCAAAACATCTTATCACAAAAGTATTACCTTATCATAACTTAAATAATTTTACATAAGGGATGCATGTATTATATCCCTTGCAAAATTATTACCCAGTCCAAATCTCCTATACGTTGCATTGTTAGTTTATTTATTTATTTATTTATCAAAATAATTACACAGTATTACAGTTAAACACTAATGCACTGTGAAACTCAGAATATACAACAGACACTATTACAAAACAATTTTACATTACACACAGTTGACTGCAGAAGGGCGGTCATCCATCGCCTCACAAAACCTCATACATTCATCACATACTAACATCCAGCTACTTGCAAAAACATCACATTCGGGTGCTGATGCGAGAAGCTCGTTCAAATAGCGTAAAGCGCGAACAAGAGGAGAATTCCTGTAAGACACAGTACGCGCTTTAGGTGCTGCCAGCAAATCGCGGGTACGTGGCCTGTAATTAAACCTGGATTGAGACAGGGAAGGCGCGAGAAGGCGTACCAATTGCGCCACCAATTCAGGGCAGTCTGACTCTCCACGCAATATCCGACACGCGCCTGTCATCAGGCAGTAATTTCGCCTTGCTTCCAGAGAATTAAAACCTAAGGTCGAAATTCGTATAGTGTCATCCCATTGATCCCATTCATGAGAGCCAGAGGGGTTACTCCGAAACTCGAAGTTCGAAACGTGTCGTCCCTCTCGCTCTCATGTTGAGCTGTATTTGAGTGAGCGGGATAGTGCCATACGAACTTTGTTTTTCGGAGTAACCTCTCAGATTCTACAATAATAATTCTGATAGTGTAGGGGTCTAAAATACCGACCATGCTTCCCTATGAAATGAAGTGTCCTTTAGAAAAATAGATGTAACATTGTCTTTTATTGCAGTACCATTTGTAAAAGAAAATCAACCTTGTGTTAGGTAAGGCAGAAGGTAGTTTACTTGTTCTTATGTATTAGATTTCCCCTGAAAAAAGGATAAGGTTAAAGGATAAGTTGAAATGAACTAGTATCATACTACAGTATCATACTACAGTATTTACTGAATAATAACTATTTACAATACACTACATTAATTTTAATCATCACTTTTTTGCACTGGTTCTGCTTTGGTATTTGTACCTTCATTGCTTTTACCCATTTTCTCAGCCATTTCCAAATATTTTGCCTGCCGAAAAGCAGAAACTTTGTCGGATAAAGAAATGGATAGTATCCGTAAGTTTTCTTATAGAGAAATCGCAGAAATGCCTTTTGAATTTTCTCAAGAAGCAATTTTGGAACTTAATGACTTCATGGGGGTTCCAGACGACAGATGCTGCCTCGAGTTTGCTCCTAACTAGAGCGGTGTAAACAAGCCTAATGACAGAGGGATTGTCAAACTCCCGTGTAATACGAATTACAAATCCCAACCTCCGGTAACAGTCGGTAGCCAGCGTCTTCATGTGGTCATGAAAGTTAAGGTGCGTGTCGAATATGACGCCCAAGTCTTTAACGGTGTCAACGCGCTTAATGAGTTCCATCCCTAGAAGATAATTCACCGATATGAGATTATGTGCGCGGCTAAAAGACATCACAGAACACTTTTCAGGGTTGAAATGAAGTTTTGTAGAATACAAAGGGTTGACGTGAATGGAAAGCGTTCACCGGGGTCATTAGTCTCTATGGGTGTGCCGCAGGGATCAATATTGGGACCTTTCCTGTTCCTTATCTATATAAACGACTTGCCACACCTCGTAAAGACCCACCATGAGATAGTTTTGTTTGCAGATGATACGTCTCTAATTTTTAAAGTCGTACGAAATCAACGATCCTACAATGACGTAAACAATGCTATCTGTGAAGTAGTAAATTGGTTTAATATAAATAATTTATTGTTGAATGAGAAAAAGACTAAATGTGTTAAGTTTGTCACGAGTAACGTAAAACACGAGCAAGCAAGCGTTATGGTTAAAGGTGAGGAACTGGAACTAGTTAATAGTACAGTCTTTCTCGGTATAACATTAGATCCTAAGCTCCAATGGGGTCCCCATATTGCTAATCTCTCGAATAGACTGAGTTCTGCAGCTTTTGCAGTAAGTAAGATTCGTCAATTAACAGACGTGATAACGGCTCGATTAGTGTATTTCAGTTATTTCCACAGTATTATGTCGTATGGCATCTTACTATGGGGCAGTGCTTCCGACATTAATACTATATTTGTTCTGCAGAAGCGGGCTGTTCGTGCGATATATAAAATGAACTATAGAGAGTCGCTAAGAGATAAGTTTAAGGACATTAATATAATGACAGTGCATTGTCAATACATTTATGAGAATATTATGTATGTACATAAAAATATTACCGACTTTAACTGTGATATACATAATATTAATACTAGAAATAAGCATAAGCTCGCAGTGCCTGCTACTAGGCTCTATAAAATAAGGAGATCATTCATGGGTAACTGTGTGAGATTTTATAATAAACTTCCTAGCAGTATAACTGACTTGTCTATTGGTAAATTCAAAAATATTGTGAAACGAAAATTATTTTCTAAAGCTTATTATAGCACACAAGACTACATGAATGATGAAGCCGCGTGGGATTAATGTAAATTATAGCGTCAGGTAGGTATATGAATAATTATTTTAACGAATACCTAAGGTATTATTATTATTTTAATCTTAATTGTTTTATATACTCTGACATTTAGAATTTTATTCTAGACACATTCTAGATTATTTATTTTTTATTGACAATCCTTTTGGGATTTATCTTATTGATTATTTTAATTTTAAAAATGATGATTTTATCAATAATATTACACTTAAGTTAAATGATCTGATTAGGTTTTTCTGGGTTTCCCTAATCCTTGCAGCAAATGTTGGATCATATTGTATTTCTCCCAGCAAACATTCACTCTCATGTAACTGACATTTCGAAAGTGCTTGTAACTAGGCCTACTTAAATATTTTTTTTTTTTTATTTGATTTGATTTGTTGTCAATACTCCATTGGTGAACACGGTTGATGTCTTCCTGGAGCGACCTACAATCGGACAGACTTGGAACGCCATAAATAAGCTTCAAGTCATCGGCATAGATTTGTTTTAAAACATAATACATACACAACCCTGAAAATAGTAATTTAGGACAAATGGCTACAGTAACAACTTTGGCTTTGCAAAATTATAAATATTATAATACATTTAGACAATCAACGAAATATTAAGCCACTGAAGAACTATCGCAAAATACTAATCAACAACGCACTCTAACGCATTATTTCTAGCTTTAAAATAAATTTTAACGCGATAAGGTTATACAGTGACCTATTAATTAAAATGGTTGTCTGTATGCCCAAAGTTAACCTGTTAGATAGCTACAACAAGTAGAGTATGGCTAAACCCGGACAACCCGGTAGAGCAAGTCCTGATCCGCAGGCGGTTTCGGCCAGCTGACCGCCCGACCGGCCGGACCGGTTACCAAATAATCTGATATTATTTTTAATTATTTTTTTGCTTGGCGCACTTGCGGATCGCGTTGTTTTTTTTTGGAACTTAATCATTGTCATTGGTCATTTGACACTTTTGAGTGCGTAATTTTAAGTAATTTGTTTTATTTGGATGCCGAATTTTATTTATTTTTACTGTATGATCGGCTGATCGCGTATAACTTATACGTGTGACAGTCTTCTTTTAGCATAACTTTACAGGCTGTCCCAAAAACCTCGACGAAATGGCAATATCTTAACTATTAAACGATTTGAAGATATTTTCAAAAAAACTATATTAACGGATTGACTATTTGGCAGTGACTGAGCGTAAACATTTTTTTTTTGATTTTTTGTATGTGTATTTCAACTAATTTTGCTGTACGGGAGCTGGGTATCCCCAGATGGTTATAAGATACTTTTTATCCGATTACGCTGAAGTAAAAAAGAGAGGGTTAGGACTTTTTTCTCTTCCGCAGAAGAAGTTGCGGGCAACGACTAGTCTATCTTAATACATTCATACTTAACTATTTTTGACATAGCCTACATTAACTGATCACTGATCTGCTCACAGACATCAGCGTGCTGGTATATCCCGATACTTTGTTCCTTGGTTTCGGATGTATTCTATTGTATTTTAAGTTCGTTGGCGGAGGAGGAAAAAAACACAACCCTCTTTTTTGCTTCAGCGTAATCGGATAAAAAGTAACCTATTACCATCCGTGGCTTACCTGCTTCTCGTGTACCAAAAATAGTTGAAATCCGTTAAGCCGTTTTGGCGTGATGAAGCCACGATCGACACATACAAAAAATATAAATATAAATTCAGTGACCTTTCAATGTATCACTTTTTAACATTTTCATTGTACACGTACAGACATTTAATTTTTACAACTTCATAATTGTATAGATTTATGTATTTATATCGTCGTCAAGAATTCCCATAGTGTAAGCAGTGCTATGGGACTATAAAATTTTATAAAAATTTAATTGTTCATATGAAATTCCATTCGTACCTCAGTCAAATCGAAGTTTTTACAAATTACATGTAGGTATATGTTTTCATCTTTCTTGTAGTGAAGATTATTTCTCCAACCTATCATGCTAAATAAAGAAAAAACGTAATTTAAGAAATGTTTGTTCCTATTTTAAAAAAAAACTACGTCGCCTGATTGATTAGTGAGGTTAGGTTTTCATTTATAAATAAAACTTAATCAACTAAAAATCATTTCATTTGTAATCATGACATACCTAAGTAAGTACCCACTTAAATCTACACATCTTTTAATTAAAATTTGTCTAATTTAACCGAAACCTAAAAAAGGATTGACCAAAAAAAATTAAAACAACACTAAGAAAAAAAAAGAAACGGCTATTTCTTCTCACGAAACAAATTCCCACAATGAGATGTAATATCGGAGCGGCAGCGGCGCGAGGAGGCAAAAAGAGGATTATGAAAGGGAGCACGTGCTGGCTCACTTGTCTCGTTTCGGCACAGCGCGCCGTCCTTTACTGATATTGGCCGGTGCAGAGTACTTTTGAATACAGATGAAACAAAAATAGACTTATTATTTTGAAGTAAAATGATTTTTAAGAATTTTTAGAGTAAGCTAACTGCTTGTACAAGTTGACTATAAAGTTGTGATAAATAATAATGGTCAATAATTTCCAAGAATAAATAAGTTTCTAAAACAAACATAATTAAAACGTAGTTCTGTAAAAACAATCTAAATAAATCAACCTCAGTAACATTTCCTTGTTCGGCTTTTAAATAAACATTACTACTAGTTTACTACAGCATGCATCTGGCTTCATAAATACACTACTCCGTCTATCAGTTGACCTTCACCGCGGCATTACGTTCCAACTTTAGCATTCCACGCATAAGCCCGTCCCGCTCGCACTCACGCCAGCCGCGAGTCGGTCGCTCGCCGTACCTCCTCGTACTCGCTGCGAGCCTAGTATCACGCGCGCTGAAGAAAAGGGTTTATCCGACGCCGAATGACCCGAATGGGCAACTACGATTTTCCGAACAAAGTATTAAAAGCTCTCAAGTTTTCCCGCTAAGCTTTGATGTAAAAACTGGTAGTAATCGTCCATTGATATTTTTATTTCTTCATTCATCGAAACGCACGTAAACAAATAAGTCGTTTACTATTTTATTTTCCACGCTAGAAATCTAGGCCAGTTAATAGCGTCCCTATTCTAGAATTAGCCGCGTCGCCGTGGCGATCGCGCCGAGGAGCGTAAAATAGAACGAGTGTGAAGTCTTGGAGAGGCGATCGAGCCGCGGTACCGGCCGGGCCGGCTAGCCGACGACCGGTATTTAATGTTAATCGGCGGCCGGGAACGAAATCGCTATCGGTAATTCGATATTACGATAACGAATCTCGAAACCTGAGTAAGATTATAAAAGTTAGCTCACGTTTTGTTTTTACATTTTTCGATTATTACCGCGAGCGTAAGTTACTTGGAGGAAAACCATTTTTGTCGGTTAAAAGGAATCCCGTGTAGGGTAGTATGAATGGAATCCACCTAAGAGCTGTGAACATCAATTAATTTGGAAATACAATCCCCTTTAATACAAGCCTTACCACTATGAACCTAAGTATTCATAATATAGGGTCCAAGTTCAAAACTCTGCTTGCAGACTTCAATGCAAGTACTCTGAATTCATTCTTATTACGACTGACATAAAACCCAAAGCAGGTTGCTTGACTTAAAATTACTGAATAAAACAAAATATTAGTGATTCTTTGGAGGAACATGAAAAGAAAGTACCTATTAGCTATACACGAGAAAAGCAGCAAAATACGATTTGATCGATTTTTTAAATTCTAATGTTTACAGGTTTGTGGAAGAAGCTTATTGCCTAGTTGCCAACCCTAAAAAATGATCTCATTACGGGCTTAGCGGAGTGTTTAATTAAACATTAATAGTTACACAAAACCCTCGACAAAGTATTACTCATATTTACAATGCAAATAAATATCAACATGCATTTTATGCAAACTAGGGGACCAGCCCCCACCCCAATATCACACTTAAATCGGCAGGGATAAAATCGCCAATATGATCCTTAGCGCTACGAATTATGTTGTATATTGGAATGGGTTGTTCTTGTTGAAAATACATTGGTTTTATCGAAATTTTAGGCTTGTTTTTAGGAAATTGAAGGGCTCAGCCATGGCAAAAAGGCTCGCAGTGCCTATTCAATATTCTATACAAGTAACAATGATTAAAATACATTATTAGCAAACTTCTTTTCTGTTTTTGACATCGTAACATTTAAAGTATTATTATTTCACATCATTTTATATGAAGATCTGCCTAATGCCTAATTACTTTGGACAAATGCAAAGGGGAATGGGCAATTTTGTATGAAGCGTGGCCAGTCCGCGGCCAGAGATAATTTTGATGTTAGATGCAGATGATGCAGGATGATCTCCTTGTTATCCTGGGGAAGTTTTATTACCGAGAGTTACTTCGTACTACTATGTGCAATAAAGTGCATTCTTATTGCACATCACGTGGTAAAGGTGTTTCAGTTATTTTCTCATGAATAAAGTATGGAATCTAATCTAATAATAACATACTCAAATGTATTTTTTTAATACTCAGAATTCACTTGCTGTGTAATTAAAATTAACAGCTATTTATTTAATGTTATACTTTAATATAATTTACAACAGGAAAACGGAAAGCATAAATTGAAATTAGAATACGTTTTAATAATAAAACTCGCTTTTATTATCGTTTATTTTTAAATTCAGCAAGAGCAGTAAATAAGGCACGCCACCCACGCTCTGCAGATTAGATTACCTATCCGAAATTATACATTTTAGACGCAGCTCTATATGTGATGTGATGGAAAGAAAACTTATTCGCTTGAATGTAAATTGTGGAAGTTGAACGAATTTTACTACCGTAGGACTTGTATATGCATCTATGTACTAGAATCGATGTACTAGCAACTTCATTCGCGGAGGAGCCGTAGCCAAAATGGCAAAAACGGAACCCTTATAGATTCGTCATGTCTGTCTGTCTGTCTGTCCGTCCGTATGTCACAGGCATTTTACTCACAAACTATAAGATGTACATTGATGAAATTTAGAGTATAGGTGTCGTGTGTTAACCGCTACTTAGTTTGATAGTTAAATAAAAAAATATATATTTCTAAGGGGGGGCACTCCATACATGTAACCGAAACTAAAGCTAAACCGATAAAAAATCAGCAAATATCAAGGTGTGGCACATATTTCGAGAGTACTTCTAAAAACACTGAAGTTTCTAAAAAAAAATTGGTTTAGTGAATATTTTCCGAAATATTCGCTACGAAAGTAGCAAAAATTGTGTCCCCCCCATCTATTTCCTAAACGGTGAGGTCAAAAAATATGAAAAAAGTTACAAATATAAAGCTTAATAAATACTTCCAACGAAAATTGTTTTCAACATGATCGGACATACCGTTTTTAAGTTATTGCCAAAAAACTGCGCTTCTCAGCAAAAGGATGTAAGCCACAACGACACATATACATACAAAAGATCAGATTTTTTTTTTTTTTCGATTCAGTAACCTCCAAAAAGTCGGCTTCAATAAGTTCTTTTTATTATCTTCAATGTACAGACATTTCATTTTTACAACTTTATAATAATATATACATGTAGGGTATGTAAAAACAATTTTGTAAAAAATACTGCTACCACCGACAAGACAAGTGCTTTCAAATATCTATGCTATACTAATATAAAGTTTTAAAACTGAAATGTATGTTCCGAAAAAAAAGTAAATAGGTCACTATTTTTTTGTATGTTTGCAGCTTCATCGCGTCAAAACGGCTGGACGGATTTCGGCTATTTTTACTACACGAGAGACATTCACAGATGGTTATAGGATCCTTTTAATCAGATTACCCTGAAGCAAACAGAGGATTATGTTTTTTTCCTTTTCCAAGAACAGTTGCGGATACTTTTTAGGACAAGTATCATAAGAACACAATCGTAGGTATATTACGAGAGATAACTAGTCATACTCGTAAATACGTACTAAGTTCGCACACAACTCATGAAGTTATAATTTCATTGAGAAAAAAACAATACGATTGTGCTCTACCTGCTATCATTCAATCAAGCTCATGACAGAAATAAAACGTAACAAAGATATTTAATAATTGTTCTTCTGCGTTCTTCAAAAATATCTCAAACCCTACGGGAAATAATTCCTTGGGGGCAAATCTGGGCGAAAGTTACTTTGATTTGTTGAAGTGAAGGAGACTTACATTACATACAATAAAACATTTTCCCTTATTTTGGCACGCTCTATGTGTTTTGCTTATGTAATTAATCTGTTGTTTTAAAGGTATTTTCGATTTCTCGAAAGGCTCAAAGATGGTCTTGTATTAAGAAGGTAGCAAACATTTGTACTGTAGAATGATTATAGCCGGTTTTTTTTAAATTATTAGTTTATAGTATGATTTGATCAATTATATTTCGAGAATAAGACATCGTTGCCGGCGGAGGAGAGGAACGATCAAATTATCGTGTTCTGTGGGGGCAAACGTTCAGATAGAAACGTCACGGCTTGTACCAGGGGAGCAGAGTCTGGCAGCGGTGCGCCGGACTCGTCACTCGACCCCAGCGAGGGTCGCCGAGCGGGGGAGATTCTATTGCATCCTTTGCGTAGGGCTGACGGCGCCGAACCGAATGTACCACATGATTTTATATTTCAAGCAAAAAATTTAAAACGGTACAATATATAAAACAAATACTCTTTATTGTGCACCTCCTCTTCTCCGCCTCTACTACCAAAATACAGAGATATACACAGATGAAAAAATATAAGAGGTTTACAACATGCGCTTTAATGATATAATTTAATATAGAAAACTTGCTTCTTTGTTTGAGTTGAACTGTTTAATATTAACGCGTGAAATTTACCATGTTACATGAATAAGGACATGAGTGTGTAGTTATTTAATGACTATTACTTAGAAGAAATATTAACCAAAAAACTTTGCACATTAAAATTCATTTTCTTATTTTATTAGATTGAAATAACAAATGCTTTGATAAGAAGCTAACTAGCTTTTGCCAGTAACTAAAAGGAATTAAATCCAAGTATACACTGCTTTTATTTTCTAATGTTTAAGGACGACCAAGATTATCTATTTGAAGATTAAGAGTCGAGCAATGTCTCTTGCAAAATTATAAATTATTGTATATTTAGCACGTGAGATAAACTTGCCACGCCGCTTACAAATAATAAATCGCACGCTACAAATCTACTTAATTCTAAGAAATTAATATTAAATATTATGAAATCCCGGTGCTGGCAGCCCTGGCGCGGGAAGCTCGCCAAATGTTTGTGACGGCAGCCGCGTGATTACAAATACCCCCGCACATATCGGGCGCGTTCTGATTAAATATCAGTTTTTGGGGACCAGGAGCCCAGAGTAAGACAAGAAGCTTTGTAAATAATACCACAAATCGATCTACCATGTTGCATCCACACAGCTGATCCATAGCAATGCATAAAAATCGTCTGTGACAAAACGCCTATGATGAATTTGATGATACTAAGCTGTAAAAATTAAATTGATCTTAAATTATTGAAACCTAATTATTGAAACGCT
The DNA here is from genome assembly GCA_905404275.2 of Hedya salicella. NCBI lineage: Eukaryota > Metazoa > Arthropoda > Insecta > Lepidoptera > Tortricidae > Hedya > Hedya salicella. The sequence continues at coordinate 1,494,914 of FR990103.1, forward strand.
GATTTACACTTCTATTGCTACAAATTAAGGTTAAAGATGCCTACTAATGGGAAAATGTCGAGCACTGGTACATTAACGTTTTTTATTGAAAACTTTGTAGGTTTCACAATTATTTTATACAACACATACGAGTATATCAATGGCATACTTGAGATTAGTGTAAACAACTCAAGTGAAAAATAGCACATCTCCTAGTTTTGCTGAGTCCAGCTATGCGGCACGTAGGCAGCCGGAATTCCGGCCACTGCGACCACCAGATGCCACCCCCCCTCTCCCTCCCTCAAATGCCACACCGAGGCCTACCCCAGGATACTATGCCCCTCCACACTATAACCTACCCCTGGATGAACTCGCTCCTTAGCGAGGCAGAAAGATTATAACTAGATTATTTTTATGATCTTAGCGGCGCATGTTAGACAGCCGGTATGTTCCTGCCACCGCGACCACGAGATGCGCCCTCCCCTCCCGCCCACACCACATCATGCCGACCCCTTGATGTACTCTCTCCTGCGCGAGGCAGAAAAATGATATTTTTTTCTGATTTTAGCGGCGCACGTAGGCAGCTGGAACGGAATGTGCCGGCTACCACGACCACAAGATGCGCAAACCACTCCATGAACCCTGGATACTATACTCCTGCACACTATAACCTACCAATGGATGTACTCGCTCCTTCGCAAGGCAGAAAACTTATAAGACCATAATAAGGTGTTTTGGTCGAGAATCCATCAGGTTCCAAATGTTGCCATTGAACTTCTTTGTTTGATAACTCGTCTATACATATACTGGTTTGCTACTGGACACCCTGCATCTGGACACAAACAAGATCTTAGTTGCAGAAAACACTTTAGTGGTAATTGGCTTTTATCAAAACAAAATGTAATTGATTCCTTTGCGTAACGAAAATTACCAATAGGTATGTTGTATGACTAACTTCCGTTACGCAAAGGAATCAATTCGAAATTTGTTTTAACTAAGTTTTACCGGGCATATATATTTTTTTGTAAACGACCCTTAAAAAAGTTTCTTAATCAACTCGTAAATAACACATACTGCACTGTAAGGGCAAGTTAGTTTAGTTAATCGTATCACTGCAATGGTGCGATACGAGCGCGTGAGTGATCAAAGCGGTGACGTCATTAGTGCCGCTAACCGGATATTGATCGGGTGCATCGCGCTTACCGCTAATGTGGCCGATGAGGGTACTATATTATTTATTTACCATCTATACTAATATTAGAAATACGAAAGTAACTCTGTATTTAAGTCTGTTACTGTTCATGTGTTGAGTTGGATGAAGCGGACTGTAGATTTTAGGTACTAGGAGTACCTTTTCACGATTAAAAAGGGGCTTACAGCTTTGAATTACTTTCAATGCGAAGCTCTTCGCTTTACCGTGTTGGATATATCACATCGTATTGACAGCGACCGTCTTTACCAATATATTGTGTCAGTCATCTTCACGAGTCCCCGAAACCAAGATAAACGCCATGAAACTTTGGTATTTTTACGACGAAAACCAAGTCTTTTCTTAAAAAATACACGCTTTTTAAGGAAAAGGCTTACTTAGCGTACCCAGCGAGTTAAGTGTTTTCACGATGAACACGCAAGCATTAAGTTTATTGAGAGTCTTAGATACGCAATCTTTTATTTTTATAGACCTGTGTAAAGAATCCTAATTAAATACATAAATATATATTCTAATTTCCGAATGCAAGAAAGTGCTAAATATTAAAGCAAGTGTTGTGTGTGAACTATCATATAAAACACATTTCGAAAGTTATTTCGGCCATTCCACGGACTAGATATATACATAAAGAACAAAAATCACGAAAAATCGTGCATTTGCGCTTAGAGGTCCTTAAACCTCTGAAACGATTTTGACGACATTTGGTATGGAGGTAGTCTGAGACTCTTCCCCTCCTGGGAAGTGAATTATTATCCCGGAAATCATCCCTTAAGGGGGTACAAAGTGATATGGACGTTTGTATGGGGAATCAGTTATAAACACATAGGCTAGACTATTATTATAACTTTAGGTCTAATTTAGACCAAGCTTTTTTCTATTTGTGGTCTAAAAATATAAACACCAAAGTTTTGAGAATCTCTCCTATTTAGACAGTCGGGTAAAATAAACTCTCCCGCCTGATCGATATCAATATCTTTGCAATTTATTACATTTGTTGTGGAAAAGCAGCCTAAGACAACTAAAATATGACAAAGGTTACGAAAGTGATATGGCATTTGGCAAAATGGACTGTTAATAACTAACAGAGTGTGAAGAAATCAGGCCATAAGCTGGCAGATTGCGTTTGTTAATTAATTTAAACCTTCCTCATAACAATAAACCACTTATAAAACGTATTTAAGCTTTATTATATACGTATAAACAGTCTTCCTTATATAATATGTATAACTATAGTACCCGGATAGCATAAGCGTGAAGCAGCCTTAGCTGTCACATCAACATAGTTATTACGAATAATTAGTCAACTACGTTATTATGGTAAACGCGTCCATAGCTGACCGTTTCTAATAAATTAAACCAGCCGTTTCAATCACAAGGTCTCATTTCAATACTCTATTATGTAGACGTGGCTTGATTGCTATTCGAATAACAACAATAATGTGCACCAATATAAAATATCAAGAGTATTAATTAATCGAACAAATACATACCTATATAGTTATCTAACTAATTACATTTGACGTAAATAATAGGGTACATGCATGATTTTTTTATCGCTTTTCTTAACAAAATATGAAAACACCGTAAAAACGATTTCAAAAAGTGAAATGAAAATTAAAATCGGCCAAGAAATACGCATGATATAGGCATTTTAAACTGCTAATTAGACGGCGATTTGACAAAGAGGTCCGACATGTACTGTTACGTCATAGTCTACGCCGGCCATATAAACTCAATATTAAATTCCGTGTTGCTAGAAAGAGATAGAATGAAATGTTAGATGGCTTATATCTTGGTTATTTTTATCGTTATTCGAAGAAATATTTTTGTTTACTGTTTGTTACATGAATGAGCTTTTAATAAAGCAAAAATAAAAAATCATGGCTTACCTATTGTGTAAATGTTAGTAATAAGTATATAAGAAAATAGACGAAGCGAGGCCTATCCAGTTAATTATCCTGAATATTTGTATCATAAATATGTTCGTATATCTTTTGTTTTTTTTTTTTTTGTTTGTCCTCTGTGATCTCTTTTGGCCAGAGAGGCCATTTTAGAGTTACTGTAGTGAGTTTTTGTCTTGCCCTCTCCACACTTGGGGACATTGTTTATTTGTAACGATCGCAATTAGTGACGTAACGGCTAAGCGGTGTGACACCGGGTGATAGCATTTCGTATGGCAATTAAGATAACGTACTCGCAGTCTTGCTGCCCTGGTAGCATGCATGTACACATACTAATATACGAGTACAATAATTGTATGTGGGTAAATTAACTTGTGGACATATAATATCATATCAGATAGTGGCGGACCAACGTACCCTCCAACAGCGAAGTATGGATTTTGATAGACGGCGTGTTTTTAGGACTCAACAAAAAGTAGTAATTTTGGAATAAGACAGTTGTTATGTATTTATCCCATACATTTTCCCCGTTTTCACGATAACGAGAAAGGTTAAAACAAGTGTAATAACCACATCATGTAAGAGTATATTCTCATCATGTTGGTGGCCGCTCTCGTTGATAATCTACTTACATAATAGGGCTCGTCCAGCAATCATGTGAGCGTTAATGGGGGGTCAAAAGTAAAAAATATTTTAAGCATCGGTTTGGGGGGTTCGCGTCAAAAATCTTTCATATGGGGCTCATCACGGCGTACACGTTGCGTCTGCGTATTTTGAGCAGCGGTGTGTGAGGCATGCGATAAAAATGGTACGGATACGATGCGTCACTGCCATTCCGTACCATCGCCGTATTTTGAGCAGCGGTGTGGAGCGTATGCGATAAAAACGGTACGGATACGATGCATCACTGCGATTTTGTACCGCCTCCGTATTTTAAGAAGCGATTTTTTAAGCAGCGACCTTTACTTTAAAGCTTCATACAAAAACATAAGAATTCTTTCTTGAAAAGGACGAAAAATTGTATGTAATCTCAAGGACTCGCCGACAAGTTTGGCAAAATAATTGGTTAGGCCGAAAGCAACGCCTTTTGCCATTGCCAATAGTCAGCTGGAAATAGATGCAGACTCGTCTCTCCCAGCAACACAGAGGCTGCTAACTAGGCGGTGGCAACCAAGTACATTATCCTAGCTAAATATGAGACAAAATATCGAAAGTTAACTACGCAGCGTACCTACTCTAAAACCGACAAAAAACTAATGCATTTTTTACCGTTTGAAAATTCATGAAGCCGTTAAAGCGCCCGCAATTTATTGTAATTGTAAACTCTGATTAGCATGTAATTGGCCCGCGTTTTTGCGCGGCTCGCGGTGCGTTCGCTTTCGAGATCTTATCGATGCCGCGCCAATAAAACTGCGGCCGTCTCGCTCTATCGCGTGAGGCGCCGGGGTTAGAGAGAGATGTCTGCTTAATTAACTTATTTTATTTGCTGATATGATATAGCGTTTTTAATATTATACGAGTACTATGTCAAGTTTGGAAAACGCATCTGTTTCACAAAATTTGCCAAATTGTTGAGTACCATGAATTTCTAATTATTTACATGAATATTTCTTCAGTGTACCTATTAAACTAGTAAGTACTTCTTAACTTTTATCACAATGAAAATCCACGTTTTTGTATATTTTTTGGCAAGGACAAATAAAAGTCAATATTAAAAACACGAATAACTTATCGCAGAAATCATATTTTTTAAATGTGATAATTGCAAGAGGTTTATTAAACCTATTCCTAGAAATGGTTTTTGAATTACGGACCTCGAAAAAAATTTACTCATCTCAATTGGGAACATTAAGTTTCCCAGAGGTGTTCATATTGTATGTTTTATCGATAGTACGCGTTATGCGGACTCAGAATCTATAGATAAAATAAACCATTTTCAATTCATAGGTATTGTTTTTTTGATTATTTTTTTAAATCCTGGAAGTGTTTTTGTTCACGACAATCGACTGTATACATTTTTACTTTGGTATGTACAGATAAGCAAGAAAAAATAAAACGTTAGCTGTCAACGTCATAAGTTTTTTTTAAGTTCTTCCTAAACTATTTAAATCAATGGTCGAAATCATTTCCTTGTTCCAAATGAAAACATTATATAATAGAACTACACCTATATATCTGGCAGCTGTATGTTAGTATATCATTAAATAACAACTTATTCACGAGCCGATCAATGCAATTAACACCTCATAAATCTCTGGCTTCTGATTGATACGCACACCGCAAAGGACACTATAATGATGACCAAATTAAAAAACACTCTACCGTTTATTAAAAAGCATTTTTTGTGCTGCGATTAATACCATACATTTTTATTGCGTGTAGTGGCAAGTTTTTAAGCCCACACTTTGACGCACACGTCAGATACACATATCTGTGTATCCATGTCTGTCTGTGTGTCTGTGGCATCGTAGCTCCTAAACGGATGAACCGATTTTTTTTTATATGTTGTTGGAGGCAAACGAGCAGACGGATCGCCTAATGGTAAGCGATCACGCCCAAAGACATCTACAACATCGGAGTCACAAGTGCGTTGTCTTTTAGGTGGGAGTACGATCTTTTCTTGAAGTCTTGAATGTCGCATCGTATTTTGATTTAGTTCTTTTAAGTAAGGGAACTTAATCCTTGAGCTTGCGTTTGCCTTGAGTCAATCCATTTCAAGAAAAAATACCTATTATAAATACAAATACTCTTTATTGCACACCTCAGATACACAGAAATACAGAACATGACAGTAACATTCGAATTAGCAGAGGTAAACAACAGGCGGTCTTATCGCTAAATAGCGATCTCTTCCAGACAACCTTTGGGTAGCGGAGTGTAAAAGACAACAATTTTAGTTGAGTGGGTGGCGAGAAACAGTTATGAAGCAAAACAAAACAAAAACGCATATAGACACATGTATACGCAATATACATTGAAGTCATTGACTTTTATCAATCACATTTACAGGATGACAGCCACTTCTTTGAAAGTACGAATTCTTCTCTTTCTTTGCTTTTTCCATCATTCTTGTCTCGGTAATAAAATGCTCTGTAGCTGTTTCCTCGCGTCATACTTGTTTTCATTCGTCAAAGTGATTCGTTTACAGTAGAAAGCGAGAGGTACTCCAAAATCGAAGTGCGTAATCGTCCCCTTCCCTCGCTCTCGCGTTAGACTGCATTTGAGTGAAAAGAACGGAGTGATTCGAATTTCGGACTTCATGGAGTCCCCCGCAGATTCGTCGTTGGCTAGAATTACTAAATACCAGGCTTGGGAGTTTGGAGTCCGGTATGTTAGCGTACGGTATACGACATCCTTGAAATTCCTTGCTTGCCGAATACGAAACCTCGAAGTTACTATTACTCAAAGTATAATTATTCGTTAAAATAATATTATTTCATGGTCTAACGTTGCCTTGGAACGTTCAGTTATCCATACTAATATTATAAATGCGAAAGTGTGTCTGTCTGTCTGTCTGTTACCTCTTCACGCTTAAACCGCTGAACCGATTTGGATGGAATTTGGTATGGAGATAGTTTGAGTACCGGGGAAGGACATAGACTACTTTTTATCCCGGCAAAATACCCTTATCCGCGATAAACGAATTTAAGGCGGACGAAGGCGCAGGCAGAAGCTAGTTTATATTATATACGAGTATCGTACTTCTACCTTTCCTCTACTATGTCAGAATCCAGATTTTTTTATTGACTATTTGAGCCAAGTAGCTGGTCCACTGGTTTTCGCAACAACATTACGTATACATATATATGAATTGAATTGAGGTGTTTAAGCGCCTTGATTAGACAATCAAATCAACGTGTCACGGCAACCAGGCACTTGACTTGTTCAATTCAATCAATATAATCACGCGAATCTGGGAGTGAATCGCGGTATGATATGAAATCAAATATAATGTATCAAATTATATAACATCAGCGTAGCTCTCAGAGTAAACAAATTTTGAAGATGGGTCAGGTGTTGGGCATATTATAGCATGAAGAATCGATGGTTGATGAAGCGTAGGTATAATATGTGGGGATGTGGCAGGAAAATCCGCAAATGATCGTTGACTTGAATCTCTGTATTTACATAATTAAAACAATTATTTATCTGTAAAACTACGTCCATCATCGGACACTCTGTCATCTGTCAACAATCATTATTTCATTCTATTGAATCTTACTTTAGTCCACCAGTCAGCACGTCACACTCAACCAATACCAATTACCACATATAACCAAAAGAATGCTATAGAGAGAGCATTCATTAACAGGCTCCTTTTATCTGTGTATGCTTAGTAAATTTTGGAAGCTATGTAATGGAGTTAGTTCAGCCTTCAGTGCAACTTCTCGATTAACTAACACAAGATAGATAATAGATCGCTGGAGGCCAGTGGATACAGGAACTTAGCATCCTTCATAGGCAATGTGGAAATGATCATAATAAGATCAAGTTCAAATTAAAAACTTTATAGTCTGCAAGTAAGCGTCATGAGCACTTTTACATATCTGATTTAACAATAAACATACAAACATTCACAATCTAAATAGATAATGACATTATAGTTAATAGCATTTATTAATGCAACAGACAAATACCTGGGCACACTTCACAGAGAGATATTGTTTATTATGATATATATTGTGTCCGAGGCCATTAGATTATATAGTTTAAACTATACTTACGGAGATATAAAGGTTCTCTAGGCGTTAGAAAAATAATAATAATAAATAACAGGATATATAAAAAAAAGCTTATGCTAAGTTTAATGGAGATATAGATAGTCTCCGTGGCGGAAACTTTGAATTTGCGACGACAAGTTCGGCTCAGCGGTTGCAAAACGGCCTACAAAGCTGGTGGTCGGTCCCGGTTTCGAATCCTGGCCAGTGCAAGTGTTAGTATGATGAGAACGAATATTTGTTCCTGGGTCTTGGATGAAGGGACTGCGTAACTCACGACCTAAACTCTTGACCAATTTTACTCAAGTATATATGAATGGCTGGCATCCCCCTGAACAACATGTTGTACTCCACAGTCCACGCCCGAGACGGCCATTGATGGGCGTAGCAATAGCCAAGACATGGCAGCTGGTGTTATGGTACTCATAGTGCAGCTAATAAGGCGTGACAACAATATCGCAGTAGCGTAATGAACCCTGCCACACTGCGCATTAATCACCGTGCATGCGCAGAATGCGTCCGCGCAGCCTGATGGCGTTTTCGCGTGCGCGCCGCTGAAATTGCATCGCGGTAATCGCCTCTTGCGATAGCGTTGCCAGCTAAAGACCTAGTTTACACACAGTACTTGTTTAATTGCGACGATGCTATCTGAAATTCAAATAATAATCCTAGTATTGTTGCAGAAATCCAAAACACTATATAGTCATAGTAGGTGAGGATTCCCGGGACCAAACTTGAATATATTCCACCCATTGACTAACATAGTATGTCTGTCCAAGATTGCGTGTCCGTGAATGCCCTAGGGTTTTCTAGACCACAAACAACGCAAGATAAAAAAAAGTAGAACTGACCGAATAGGTCCCTCCGGCGGTGCGAGTGGGTACCAGGGCATAATAACCACCTGCCGCTTAATTGATTCTGGCCGTAATAACCCAGTCGATCGACCTACCCTTGTAGGGACTAGGATTTATTAGCATTGTGAATTAAATCATCTTTTTGTTTGTTGTTCTGTTCGTAATTATCAAGAAATGTGACGATCGTTTGTAATTAATTATTGTATACGTTGCTGGTCTTTGCTCAGAAAATAAACAATGTCAGCACTCAGCAATAACGATCTTTATTTTTTTGAGAGCAGAAACAGACGATGACACATGTGTTGTAATTGTACCCATTACTTGTAAGTACTCAAATATGTAATAGTAACTATGACTTAATTTAATTCTACACGTGTGTAGCTTTACGTTTGAAAGGAACAAATTGTTTTGATGTCACACTTCTTCCAAATACATAGTAAATTGTGATAACTATTTTAATCTTTTAATCTTAATTGTTTTATATACTCTGACATTTAGAATTTTATTCTAGACACATTATAGTTTTTTTTTTTTTATTGACAATCCTTTTGGGATTTATCTTATTGATTATTTTAATTTTAAAAATGATGATTTTATCAATAATATTACACTTAAGTTAAATGATCTGATTAGGTTTTTCTGGGTTTCCCTAATCCTTGCAGCAAATGTTGGATCATATTGTATTTCTCCCAGCAAACATTCACTCTCATGTAACTGACATTTCGAAAGTGCTTGTAACTAGGCCTACTTGAATAAAGAATATTTTGATTTGATTTGATTTGATTTGATAACTGAAAATGGTACACAATTGCTAATTAAATGTTTATTAACAAATAAAGAATGTGACTACCAAAAAACATGACTAAGCGACAGGAAACGAAGTCCAACGGTGAATGGGTGTGAGCTCATTAAAAAATACGTTAACTGTAATGTAAATTTAACACGGATGGTGCAATTACCTTCAATAAATCACAAAACAGTTAACAAAATTATCTAAGAGCCGAACAATGCAAAAGCTGATAATAAAAATTAATATTTATTCCTGATAACAATAATTACGTACCGACCACATGAACATACACATTTGCGTCCACGGGACCAGGAAATCATGAGTTCGAGAAGGTAAGGGCGCGTAGGTGGCGAAAGGCCCGGGTATACTGGCCCGCTATACACATTTGCATATAATTGTCGGATGCGAACGCGCTTTGCCGTCGTAAATCTCTTGTACAAAGGCGCTTGCGCTAGTAAATACGTACTTATAGCTTATCATTTATGAGTCGGCTGATTGTTGCAATTTCAAATTTGGACTTTGACACGTTTACGTAGGTACTTATGAGAACAGTTACGACAGCGGGAGCTTGGACAGTTGAAGCCCGATCATAAATACCTACTAACTATAAGTGACATACTTAATAGGTTCCAAGCCAAAATGGACGATTTTTCATGGTATTTATTAGTCACTGGAATGGTGATAATAACTTTCCAAAGTTTAGTTTCTTATATTTCACACTTTCTCGCATTTGGTTTGAATTGAATATATTTTTATGTATTTAAATATGCATTTTTCTCTCAATAAACCTCTCAAATAAATCTCTCAATAGACTCAAAACCTATCCCTAATTGTTCTTTATGAAAACACCTAATACGTTAAGCAAGCCTTTTCTCTAAAAAACTTCTTTTTAAAGTAGCAAGAACTGGCTTTACGTCGTAAAAATAACAAAGTTTGAAGGCGTTTATCTAGGTTCCGGTGAGTCGTAAAGATTAACTGAAACAGTCTATTGGTAAAGTCGTTGTCAACACGATGAGACATAATATTTTCTTCTGTTTCCGCGATTATTACTCATTGAAATAAAACAATTTAACGGATTATATCGCGTATCGCGTATTTTTAAATATTATAATTAGTAATGAGGTAGCCTGGGAGTTTTTCTTTGCAGCGTTTCTTTTCTCCTCAGTACGCCTCATTTGTGAAATGCTGCTTGGTAAATTATTAGAATAAAATAATTAAGCCCTTCTGGCACATGTGTAACTGTCTTTACAGCTTAGGCCCATCTGGCATGTATGTACACCTTTATTTGTGTTTTTTCAAAAAATGGGTAGTTTGCACAAAATTGTAACTTTGACAGAGGAAAATACATCTTTTCTCAGTCCTCCCGTGACCATGGAAAGCTGGAAAGCTTCCGAAACGTCGGGAACTAAAATGAGATAATATACGCGATATAATCCGTTAAATTGTTTTATTTCAACGATGAGACATATCCATACTATAATATTATAAATGCAAAAGTGTGTCTGTCTGTCTGTCTGTTACCTCTTCACGCTTAAACCGCTGAACCGATTTGGATGAAATTTGGTATGGAGATAGTTTGAGTCCCGGGGAAGGACATAGGCTACTTTTTATCCCGGAAAAATTCCCTTCTATACGCGATAAACGAATTTAAGGCGGACGAAGTCGCGGGCAGAAGCTAGTATATAATATAACACGAATTAGTTCAAACATACCCGTTTGTTCAAAACACATCTAAGTAGGTAACGTAGTTTCGTTAACTCAAGACATTTCTGCCTCTTTCTTACTATCTTCTAAAAGCCGACGTAGCGGGCAACATTTGATTACTTACTATAATAATGTCATTATTAATATCACTGAAATCTGCAATACGAGTACAAAATGTATTTCATCAGCAGTGAAATCCCGTCCCAGCCAGACTCGCCGCGTAAATACGAAGCGATTCGTAAGCTATAAATAACTCGGATGCACAAAAACTGTCCCCTATCCCTAAGCCTTTCCGCGCATAAATTCCTCACTTTCACATACAGGATGTCCTTTTCTAGCGCCTATTACAGCTATATTCCTATTTCTATGAATGCAGCTAAAGTTAGATAAAACTTCATAGAAACAGACTCGTGTCCTAAAAAAAAATTTAATTACTCCGTCATTATCAGAAAATACTGGACACGTATTTTTTCTTTTGTCAATTAAACAAAAAATTATAAAGATATAGCCCGTTAACCTTCCCTGTGACGTCACGCCGTGCGACCGCTTTTCGCACGGTGCGACGTCATACGCTTCCCACTCCCAAATTTTACCGCGCTTTATCTTTGTATTTTTTGTTTAATTGGCAAAAAAAATACGTGTCCAATATTTTTTGACAATCTCTCTCTCATGTTTTAAATTTTGACTTTTATTTATCCTTGGCAAACCATAGTATCTGTACTGTCAGTCAGTAGCTCAGTAGTGACGTCACTCGAAATATCTCCTAGGCAATAAAAATATTTAACGCATCAAAATGTAAAAAACGCATAAAATTAGTAGGTAGAGGTATCTTTTGAAATTATAAATAAATAAATATCAGGGACAATCTTACACAAATCGACCTAGTCCCAAACTAAGCAAAGCTATGGGTACTAGGCGACCATAGATATATAATATATAGATACATTATAATACTTAAATACACAGAAAACATCCAAGACCGAGGAACAAACATTTGTGCTCATCACACAAACACTTGTCCTGGCCAGGATTCGAACCCGGGACCGCCAGCTTCGTAGGCCGTTGTACAACTCACTGAGCCAAACGTGTCGCCAAATATCTTATATCATTATTTTTGCAATTATATAATTAATTTTCATTTTGAAAATCGGTATTATCTGGCGGTAGCCGGTATGGCCTGTCAAGTTTAAAACTAATCGCAGTTCTTAGCATTATCAATGGAAGACAAATAAATAAAGTTGACAGTCTTTTCGCGTATGTATCTTTGAATGAATAGAATGAATAGTTTATTTGCATAAAAAACAAGCGCATATAAAAGTGTTACAAATATTACAGACAGATCGTAACTTGTTTTGCCAAGGCTGGCGTACAAATGTGTTGTTTTAAACTTAAATATCTAAACATTTTAAATTTTGAAATATTACAATTAGCATTTGTTTAAGTACTCATTGACGGAGTAATAACAATGTTCGATTAATGATTAAATAACTTTTTCTTAAAAATATTGAAAGGCAGCTCCTTAAATGTGTCGGAGAGAATATTAAATATTTTGATGGCCATACAGTATGCGTTTTTTCGAGTCTTTTCGCGTATGTGGCGTTTCGCGATGATATGTCATTATGCGTGTAATTGATCTCCTTTAGCGAGTGCAATTAATTTGATTGTTATTTTCAAAATATATATTTTTACTTTATTTATTTATTAATAGGTATGTAGTTAGAGAGCCCGATATGTATAGAGACGGCATACTAAGCATTAATGCAGCTGCGTCCAAAAGTGCATAGTTTGCGTCTGGCGGAGATAAGCTTTAGAACCTAAGAACATTTTTAATCAAATAAAGACAGTCTAATATCGACCACCGTACGAATAACTCGTATTTTAATTATAAATTTAGTTTTTAAAAAGTAGTTTTCCCTCCGGCGCGATTTGACTATGTATGTGGGTGTTTGTTACCGCCTGCTTTGTTGACCGCGCAACTCTAAAAAACTTCAATTGCTTTAAGTATCAAGTGGCAAAAACGCCCTATTCTAGTAGCGCCGAGTTTTTAGGATTCCGTAGCTAAAATGCCAATAACGGAACCCTTATAGTTTCGTCATGTCCGTCCGTATGTCACAGGCATTTAACTCAAAGACTAGAAGATGTGCATTGATGAAATTATTATTTCTTTGATTAGGTGAATATTTTCGGAAATAATCGATCCGAAAGTTGCATAAATTGTCTCCCCCAACCCCCCTTCTCTATCTTCTAACCCGTATGTCCACGAAATATAAAAATAATTACAAAGATAAAGCTTAATAAATACTTTCAACGAAAATTATTTTTATCATGATCGGATATACCGTTTTTGAGTTTTTCGCGAAAAACTGCGCTTCTCAGCAAAAGGCCGTAAGTGCCATGAAAATACGCTCTTTTGCTGGTGCACTTTTTCACAGCGTATTTTTCATTTGTAGTGGTTTTTTTTGTAGCGACTACGGAACTCTTGGCCGATTTTTTAAATAAAAATCGATTTTAGACATACTCTAAAGTAATTTTCGAAAATACCCCCGTTGTGAATACTTTGGAATTTAAGTTCTACTTAACGTAATCGCGGCGTAACTTCGCTTTTAAACCGCTTTCATATCCAAGATTTACAATTTAAAAGACATACAGGTCTCGAATCCTTTCGGTTTGACCGACAGATCCTCGACGTTTATAACGTCTTATCTAAAGTGGCTGCCCTGCAGTTTAATCCCAGTGATTACGGTGTACGAGGTGAATATGTATGGAGGTATGTAAGTATGTATTCGTTATTTAGTCTACAGTGGAAATAACCCACATGCAGGAAAACCGCAGACAGAACCATGCCTACAGCATACGGCTTGCTTAGACAAACTAGTGAATAAAACTTTTTGAGTGGATTATATCTCGCCTATTACGCACTGATGTTTCGGTATCTTTCGAGCACTATTATATAAAATAACTGATAAACGATGAAGAGTGTCAACATCCACCAATCATAGCACAAGAATTTGATACCTCTTGTCAATTAGACCTTACGTCACGATGTCGCCAACTGGTGATATTACCATTTTAGAAAGCCCTCATTAAATGGGACCAATCTAGATGCACCTCCTGTCAAGCAAAAAAAATCTAAATCGGTTTATAAATGACGGAGTTCTGAGGTAACAAACTTAAAAAATCATTTACCTAATAGGAACCTAGTTTACTGTTAGACATCACGGATTACGTTAATAAACCAAATGACTAAAACAGTTTCTAAAATCAATTGGGAGCAGTCGGCGAACGAGCGTGACCGCGCGACGCATGGCTGTCGATAGTTTCGATAGCGGCATTCGCCGGGGGCTGGCGGGCGTTTCGATACTATCGATCCGCCTTCACTTTCGTCTGATAAGGTTTGAATGTTATTATTTAACATCTAAACCTAAACTTATAAGTAAATATGAGGGGACAATTTTACACAAATCGAACTAGTCCCATGATAAGTTCAATAAGGCTTGTGTTATGAGTACTACACGACGATTTAATAGATATACATAATAAACATCCAAGACTCCGGAACAAATATTTACGCTCATCACAAACATATTTGCCCTTACCCGGAATTGAACACAGGAGCACCAGCTTCGCAGGCAGCGTCGCTACCACTGAGCTAAACCGGTCGTCAAATGTTAATGTTAATTTATATTAACCGACACTCTACAACTAATACATACAATGAAATACTAAATATTTAACTGCACAACGTTGCACCCGTTGCAAAAATACTACATAAACACGAGCTGTCGCAACTATAGTCACATTTTTTAATTACTCCTTTGAATCGTCTTTGATTGGCCAGCGAAATTTTTTTTTATGTCATACATTTTTTATGTCACACATAGACACTTGCATCACCGGAGGAGTCACAAGTGCGTTGCCGGCCTTTCAGATGGGAGTACGCTCTTTTCTTGAAGGCTTGACGGTCGCATCGGTGAAGCATTAATGGTTTGTTTGTGCTCCTAAAGCCGACATAAAAGTCCTAGAGGAAAAATTATGTTACTCGCATAATGCATATACAATATACATATGTATTTGTAATGTGACAAAATCATAATGCTGCAGTGGCAGGTCAAGGTACCTATATTGCAGATTGCAGACATAGGAACCATAGGATATTATTAACCTCCATTGCCGTATTATTGTTATTAACTTTTATATCTAGCAGTGTTAAGCTGAATCCCCACATGTAACCAGCCTACTAAGAGTACTACGCACAAATGTAAACACTGAGTTTGTAAAACGAGACAAAATACACACCCCCCACACCCCTAGCCCTGTAATTATAATGAAAATAGAAATCGCGCTCAGTTCTTAACAAGCGGCACGACATGGCAACTACATTGTCGATAAGACTCAATAGAGATACTCGCTAGGGGCTAGCGAGGGTTTCGGTCACTTTCGCTAATGGTTATTAGGGCAGGGTGTTCGGAAAATAAACAGGCCGGTTTTAGTGCATCTGAGCTACCAAGTAAATTTATATGCAGTTGTAAATTTAATAGTTGATTTTTTAATGAAAATCTTGATGCTTTACCATCACGATCACATGTGTTGCACAATCAACAACAGCCTAAAATGAGACACTAGCGTCCAATTACCAATACCATATGGTCCCGTATGGGCTATTATCGCGCTTAACAAACATAGGTACTTATTGAAATAAAACAATTTAACGGATTATATCGCGTATATTATCTCATTTTAGTTCCCGACGTTTCGGAAGCTTTCCAGCTTTCCATGGAAGAAAATATTATAGGTACTTAGTTACAACAGATTGGTGCAATGGTGTCATGGAGCACCTGGTTTTGTACCCTTGTGTACCCTTCAACGGCCAAGTCACACAACATTAACTATAATAATAAAGAAATCGCAGTAAAGAACCTTAGACTTGGCACGACGTTGTCTAGATTTCATTACTTTCTAGAGATAAACAAGCAGCTCCATCGAGACTTGGCTAGTTTTTTACAGAATGTTTATTGGTGGGATTTCACTTCTTTTTGTAGAAACGTGGGCAGAGACCTTCGATTTTTAACATCAAATGAAGCGGCCCACCAAGTTGAATATTTTTTGTAAAGGCGGTATGTCGATCTCTAATAGTTTAGTTGGGCTCTTGTGTTTTTTAATCAGGGTCACCAGGTACTGTGAAGGTATTAATCCTTCACGATGGATGTAGAAGTAGTACATATTTAAATTAGGAACGTCAGCTGTCTCTTAACAGTTTTATGTCATTATGTCTAAGTCTTAGGACAGACGTTGAATACAGATCATCAAACCCGTACCAGCTCCTTTTTATTTATACCACCACGAGCTACAACCCCACATATTGGTGGAGGTGCGGAGTACTCCAGATCTTCGATTATCCTAGTTTTATAGTTTTCCCTGTATGTGGCCATTAAACCCTAACTCTATAAGGAAGTACGAGTTCTATTCTGATGATCACGAGTGAGTGAGTGTCATAAATGCAAAACTTTTCTTTCGCTTAACTTCAGAACTAAATGACCTACAGACCTGAAATTTTGGATTTTAAGTATGTAGTATTATAGCTTACTGGATGACGAAAATTTCTGCGTTCTGGTCTTATCCAGAGGTTCTCAAATAGGGGCCTGAAAATGCGGCTAAATGGTTCCAGTAAAGCATGGTACGGTAGTGTTTGCTTCGCACTCGACTTGGCAGGGGCACTGCCGTGCCCCCCGATTTAAGTGTTGATTTCTTACGCACCGCACTGGCTTTACTAAGGTAAACGTTCCAATGCTTAACAAGTTAATCCTAATAATGGACACCCTGTTTGTCACCTCTATTGCTACATAAGGTTGGGTGCCAAGTAAAGGGACAATGTCGGGCACCGGTACGTATTCGAAATAGAAGGCAATGTTTTTTAGTAGAGACACCTAACTGGACATAACTATACCAGCATCATCGAAGACTTGCAATTTAGTGCCCATTAAACTTAACAGGCCATTCAAAACGAAAAGAATATTAGAATTTTTAAACATCAATTTAAATAACACACAATAATTAATAATTTGACACGCGGCAGGTGGCCAGTTCATTATCTGTCGCATTTATGGGATTAGTTTGCGAATTAAATAATCAACGAAGCAAAACAAACTTTATTTATAGCATTCGATGAATTCGACCGAATTGTCATAAGCATTTATCATATATCATTATCGCAGATAGCATAGATTGAGTCTGATAAAACGGTATCCAGACGATTTAAAAAACTAGAATTAAATTAATTATTATAAATCGCAAACTCGGGCAGGCCAAGTCTTTGAATAAATAATTTGACAAACAGATCTGTTTTCAGTATTACTTTTAAAAACAGAACCCTCTCGTACGACATTTCGGACTAAGGAGGTTTCAAATCAGCCAAGGTTTCATTACTATCTTCAAAACTTGGCTACAAATTAGGTATTATATTTCAGTGTTATTTCAAATACTTTTGCTATTATATGATTCATTTTCATTTTGAAAATCGGTACAATCTGGCAGTATAGCTTGTCAAGTTTAAAAAGTAATCGCAATTCTTAGCATTATCTATAGAAGACAAATATAGTTGACAATCTCTTTTAGCTAGTGCAATTTGTTTGATTGTTATTTTGTATATATGTATATATATTTTACTTTATTTATTTACTTTTTTTATTTCCTCGCAAATAGGGTGGAAAACATTGTGTATATAACGGGCAGTAAGGAGATTACAGACTCGAGTATATTAAAAGCGATCGGGCTTCTAATAGAATATCGTTAGAAATCCCCTTATTTATAATCTAATCATGAGGTAATTAATGGTAAGATTCTGTCGTTGACCAAAGACGATCAAACCAGCTATCCTGATCCGAAGCAGTCATACGTTTAAAATCGAGATTCAAGAGGGTTGGGCTGGTTTCAAAACTTTTGCTAAGATTGTCTACATTGACTATCGATTTTGATCGATAGTCAATGTAGACACTTTGGATCGTTTAGTATTTTTAAAATTATTTAGATCTAGGTAAGTTTAGACCACATATAAATTAAATTGACAATAAACTCCCTTTTACCGAGTGAAATCTGTATGAAATTTGAATACACCTGCGCATATCATACACTCAAGATCTTGTGATCATCCGAGGTTGAGTAAAATGATTTATTTATAAAAAACGCGCAAATGAAACGGAAAAATTAAATACCAGGAAAAATTGGCATGAACAAAGCTGTTTACTGTCTAGCACCGCACGGTTCGGTATTGACTCAACGGCCACTCGGTCATATTTCACGGCTCGCGTGATCGCGGCGATAACCGCGCGATTTCGTTCCGAACGCGCAATCAATTAAACACGACTACTGATTTACCATTCCGAACGTTTGCATTTGATTTTCGCTCAAGGTGAAACTAACAGGCGACTTCATTACGTCATTGTGCAAATTCTTTCAAGGATTTTGCCGTTAAAAATTAAAACCTTAACTATACCTAAGTATACAGCCAATATTGAACGAAACTCACATAAAAAGAACATCACTCAAACGTAAAACATAGCAAAATGAATCAGCCTGTACATTCGACCTCCATCCATCAATTTGTTTTGCCATTTTCCTTTTCAATATACTTTTTTTTTTCTATCAAGCGCATCGTAGTAAATACATAGTGGTACCAGGCTAACAGAGTCTACGTAGAGATATTATAGCATACCGTTACACAGCGACACGAGTTTTGTGCGTGCTGATACGCTATACCTATTTGTATGTGTGTACAGGTATCGTATCAAACGTTATTGAGCTGCGAGGCTAACCGGACAAAATATCAGTCAAGTACCAGGCTCACATATCCGAACGAAGGTATAATATCGTAGAGACCGGAATAATGTAGTATGCTAATACGAGTTTGCTGTGTCGGTGAAATAGGTATAAAGGCTTATAATATAGGTTGCGTGATTAAAGTTGGCTGCTTCTTCTTTCACGGTACTATGAGTTTTTCATGTGAGGTAAAAATGCGGAGATAACACGACAATCCTCTTATAGAGTAGGTCAGGCTTTAAGGTCTTCATCTTTTAAAATCATATTATGGAACATGTTATGATATTGCTGGTTTTAGCAAGCAAAATATCTGAGCTATTCCACTGTTAGATACATATTTTGATTACGGTAAAGATTTTCAACATAGCATATGGGTACACAAGTTAAAAAATTGTGGCTTATAGTAATAATTATATATTTTTGTATATGTTCGTCTGTAGCATTGTAGCTCCTAAACAGACGAAAGGATTTTGGTTTAGTTTTCTGTTTGAGGCTTTTTATCGACAGTGTTTTTAGCTATGGTTCAAGAGATGAAAGATGCTAAGGTCCCTAACACACCTTAATTCGTTTTAATTGATGAAGCATCGAGTGTCTATTGAAAATAATGGGGATGACGATCGATGCCTCATGTAAAACTTTATAGCCTAGGTTTTGTAGTTACATAAAAAAAATAGCAATGCATCATGAAATAATATACAAACAAAATTTAAAAAAAAAACTAAATTACTTTGAAAGACTTAAAATTAAAGTTTTTTTTTTCATAATCCTCATAATTAAATAAAACAATAATTGTATTTGAACAATGTACATAAACGCAGTTTTTCACAAGCAAAATACTTCTTTTACGATATAAATTTGGTACGCCAATTCTAGAATGACGTCACACTTGTGCTTTAAGCGCTCTTTTAAAGTACCTTTTCTCAAACATGCAATGAAATGTCGTCATTACGTGCGTTATATATAATAGGCTTCAAAGTATCAACGTTTCGGGCGGAACAACTCGAAAGAACTGTAAAAGAATATTTTTTTTAATTTTTATTTCATCATGGCGTTTGTGTTCATGAACGGGCTAAACAGCTGGTTTTTTTTCTAGTGGCTGAATGGTTGTCGGACCAAAAATATCCGCGTTAATGCCTATTACACACGAACTGATATTAAGAACACAAATCTGTATGATTCATTATGTTGATGAATACATTTAAAATATTGTCCATGTATACATAAGTCACCAGAGACCATAGACAATATTTAAAATCCTCTGCAATTATTTTATTTATTACAGAAATTAAGATTCTTATTATAAAGGTTGTGTATAACGAACGGCCCTAAGGGTCTACTCGAACACTACACATGCGAAATAAGGACGACTTCCGTAAAAAAAACATTATGGAGGGATTGAAGGGAAAAATTCAAAAAAAATTGTCGTGTAGTTTTTGAGTGGTGTATTTTTTTATTTCATTGCATATGTTTGAGAAAAGCACTATACATGCCTCTGGCCGTGAAAAGTGCTTGCCGGCTTCTTATCACTATCCGTCTAATCTATACCTACTCACCCGGCAAGCCCTTCTTTCCCGGCGTCTACAGTGATGTACTATTATTTGTATTTAATCCCAAAGACATTTGATCCTTACGAAAAAAGAATCGATTGTCACCTTAAAAAAAAAACCGTCATTATCCCAGTTCTTGATCATTCATTTCACGTGTAACGTTGGCATTAAATGTTTTTTAACAAACAAGTAATGTGCTCTCAAAACTCGAACACCACCAGGACAACAGAACACAGGAGAAGGCAGGTACTCACCGAGGTCGTGCAGCCGTTGTTGCGCGTCTTTCTGCGACAGCGCGGCCAGAAGCCCAGCGTCGCCCACGCGCTGGCGCGCCACCGCGATGCCCACGGGAATGGAACCTGCACCAGAGTACACGTTAGGGCCACGGTGGGCCGTGCCGTGGACATGGGGCCGAGCCCTTAGACCCGCTATGAAACACCGCAAGAAGGAATTAGAGATGCAACGAATATCCGGCCAGTGGTCACTATTTTACTTCTCCGGCCGGATACCGCATTGTAAGTTAACACATACCATATTAAGAAAAAGATTAAAAAAGGATTAAAAGAATAGCAAGCCAGCAATGAGTTAATAAAATCAGATAAATATTTCCCATTCTTTAAACATGAACTAACTGAGAGCAGGTTCAGAAAACAAATCGAAAATTATGTATGGAGTCATGGTCTTTCAGGGTAGGCAGTGCCTTTGTGCGTTTGGGCCTATATGGACAGCACGCCACTGATCTTAGTATCAAATGATATAGCGAATCTTGCGGCCGCCGCTCATACCATTACTGATGAAAGAAATTTTATTTACAGCCCGAGCTAAAAAACAAATACAACGCACTAGACAAATCCAACCGGTAGAAAGAAAATACGCTAACAAAACACGAAGCTACGGCTGCTTTCATTTTGCCTGACCGTAATCCTATTCTAATGAAGAATCTTTAAATTTGTTATAATGTCTAACCTAGGGAGCGTACAAGTATTATGTAACGCATTTTTTGGAGATTTGCGACCCTCCCTCCCCCCTATGTACCGCGCCGTAACTTTTTTCTGTACTCCCCGCCCCCCTAGTAAAACGTTACGTAACCACCAAGTGACCATTTTTACCTAAAATGGTCATTATATATCTGAAATTTTGATAAAAAAAAGTTAAAATATGCGTGAGGGAATCTGTGTACGCGACCGTTCTGAAGAAAAACAATGTTAACGCGCAGTTCTAACCCCCCTCCCACCCCTGTAACGCATCGTAACGTTTTACAAGTCTCACCCCTCCCCCAAATTCGTTACGTAATACTTGAACGCTCCCCACTACACTAACACATCTAATATGTATATCTACCGAATTTTGCATGCGAAAACGTATATTTACCACTATTTTACTCAATATTTACTGTATCTTGTCGATGTCAATTCCATTCATCATAAAACAGTATTGCTTATCTTCAGAACAGTTCGACCAGTTTTTCCACACACACACGAAACAGACATACAAACTTAAGAAGTGCGTAAGGGACACAAACGCGTCTGTGTACATCCACACCCTCGAACACATCGCTGTCTCGCATACTATCATTCTCCGTCTACCAGGGGACTAGGAGCGTTTGAAGTAAAATTAGAATATTCTAAATTCTTATTCCGGCACCACACACATGCGGGAGTGGCGTTACATTACGGACTTTAAACATGAAAAGGATTCAGAATAACGGCAATGAATCCCGGCCTGTAGGCTAGCATTATTTACGAGTCGGAATCGCGAAATATCGAAGGTGGGTAAACGTTAAAATTTAATGCGTCTACATACTTTGGAAACATAATTTGCTCATTCGGTGATACCTAGGTTACATGGAACATGAATACGAAGTCAAAAGGAAAATAGTACCTACAGTAGGCGCACATTCCAAAACATTACCACCACAGGATTTTATAACCTATGTTGAAATTATCTTCAATCAGTGAAGCCATTTAGTTAATTAACATGAACATAAAATCGAATGTGAAACATTAGTACTAAAGTAAACAAGCAAGGTGAGCCGATGTTAAATCCCCGAAACGTCTTGAAAGAAACTCGTAGCTTTGAGCTGTAGACCTCGCGAGTCTATAAGCCCCCATATCTCCGCCATTTTGAAATGAAAACAAGATTTTTTTACTACACGACTTGCATGAGAATACTCGCAATGAGGTCACCTTTCAAATATACAAACATAAAATCCAGTCGGTCCAACGTTTAAGAGCTACGGTGCTACAAACAGACACACAGATACACACGTGAAACTTATTACACCCGTAATTTGTCGTCGGGAGTTAGATTAGGTTCGTTAAGTGTACACCGGCCTACGAAACTAGCAGTCCTGAGTTCGAATCCCAGCAAGGGCAATACAAGACAAGTAATTGTATTATGAGTACGTATACTTGTTCCTGTCTTGAATGATTTCTGTGTATGGAAGTATTATATTTATTAATACAAAAGTGGAGTTTTTACGTTTTTATAGGAAACTAGCTTTTGCCCGCGACTTCGTCCGCCTTAAATTCGCTTATCGCGGATAAGGGTATTTTTCTGGGATAAATATGTCTATGTCCTTCCCCGGGACTCAAACTATCTCCATACCAAAATTCATCCAAATCGGTTCAGCGGTTTAAGCGTGAAGAGGTAACAGACAGACAGACAGACAGACAGACAGACAGACAGACAGACAGACAGATAGACAGATAGACAGACAGACAGACAGACAGACAGACAGACAGACAGACAGACAGACAGACAGACACACTTTCGCATTTATAATATTAGTATGGAGAGTATGGACTAGAAGGTGCCCGCAACTTCGTTCGCGGAGGAGAAAAAATCATAACCCTTCATTTTTTCTTAAGCGTAGTCTGGTAAAAAGTATCCTATAATCATCTGGAGATACCCAGCTACCCGTGTACCAAAAATAGTTGAAATATAGTAGCCGATTTTGCGTGATGAAGCCACAACGACACATACAAACATACATAAAATCCAAAAACAATATTTTTCGTTTTAATGACCTCCAAATAGTCCATAACAATCATTTTTTTGAAAATATCTTCAATGTACAGACATTTCATTTTGACAATTTTATAATAGTATAGATAATTAATACTTTAGAGATATACAGGGTGGAACGGATCACTAAGGGCAGATACTACGGCTCGCAACTAGGGTTGCCAGGTGAGACGCCGACAATACCGGACAACCCCAAAAAGGGGGGGGGGGGGAGGACGCAGGCAGCAAGTACGAGTGAGTGAGACGGGTATACAGTGGTGAAGTGAGAGCCCCCAAACGCACATACAGACAGTGCTGCGACTGCTGCGAGCGAGGAGCGCGCGCGAATTTTGCGTTTGAGGGATTTCATATGCCTACTTTTGTAGGCGCTTGTGGCCAGTAATACTTTCTTCAAAATACCGGACATTGTTCTGTCCGGTATGACCATTTATTTTTTACCGGAAACCTCGAAAATAACGGACTGTACGCTTAAATACCGGACATCTGGCGACCCTACTCGCAACGCGAAATATATATATTACATTACGCACCCAGGCCAGGGCTATAAGATAAACAAGTCTCAATTTTCGGGTATTTGTCGCGCAAACCGAAAATGAAGTGTGCTGGATGACTTGACCTGTGGCGTGCGGTCCATATAGGCACAATGGCACTGCCTACCTTGAAAGACCATGGCTCCACATGGGCACACAGAAACTGTCTACCCAGAAGCCCTGAAAGTCTATGGTTTCAATAGACACAGACAAACTGCCTGGCCTACCTTGGCCAAAAACCTTGTGCACATCTCTTCTTGACAGGCAACCTAATTAAATTCCAAAATTTGACGTTACAAGCGCACATACGCTGTGATTTGATTAGTGATTGTTGAAATGGGTATATTTTCAAAATCTCATTCATCTTTTTATGACACAACTAAATAATCAAAATAGAAACTGTCACATTTTGAAATTGAATGGAATTCGACTTTTTAATGGAATTTCAACGTTGATGTGTAGTAGCTTCTGCACCAGGAGATCATAAGTGACATACCGTTGTTGAGCGAGGTGGGTATGGGGGGCGCGTGATGGTCGGGCTTGGTGCCGGGCGAGGCTTGCTCCAACTTCACTGCCACCAGCTCAGACATATGGACGTGCTGTGGCTCCCGCTTCACTTGGACCTGCACGTTCTGGCCCGCCACGCCAAGCCAGGTCACGGGGTTGGTGCGGCTGCAACCCCCGTCCGCATGGACAATCTAAACATAAAACATCTTGTTGAAATTTCCGTATTTACCTAACAATTTTCTATTATTAAATTTTATTATTTTTTATATATTGAGGGATACGTTTGCATCATAAGATACCATCGAACTTCTTATTCGATGTCTAAATTAAAGCCCACCCGCTTTAATTTAGATATCGAAAGTGTGGTAATATTCAGTATTTCCCGTATTTTCCGATGGACAAAGCTGTGTTCTGATGAGAGCATCAAGTTTTGTTTACCAAACTAGTTAATCAGAAAGATGTAGGTAGAAGGTTAACCTTTTTCGGGGAATTCGTCAAGCACGTATTGCAGGAGCGCTTCGCCTGCTCAGTTTTGATTGTCAGCGGCTGCATGACACTGAGCCCCTCTAACAGCTGGCGTTGGTCACCAGGGCAACATAGGGTCTCGGGAAGGCAGGCTTTTCCGAGTTTGGTATCTTCCATTTTATTCGTATCCCTAGAGAAAAAAGTTTTCATTAACATACAGATTCGCCAATTTACACACATACATTTGTGACATCCGTATTTTTTCAAGAATGTTAAAAATATACATTAAGTTGCGAAATTTACGGCGCACTTAACCTTAATTCATTGCATTAGAGTTAGGAAGCAGGAAATCAATTATTGAAATTATGATGTCAAACATTACCTTATTTCCTTTTATATGTCACGTTTTAATCCATCATTTATTTAATTGCACCTTTTCAACTTAATGTTTGCCAAAATAAGATGTATTTATTAAGTTCTGAGAAGATTCATATTGGTCCGGAAGGTTTAGGTCAGTTTCGTCTGGTTCCCTGTTCGTCTAACTAGTTAATGCCCCGTTCGCCTGTTTCTCCGTTCGTCTGTTTCCCCGTTCGCCTGTTTCTCCGTTCGTCTGTTTCTCCGTTCGTCTGTTTCCCCGTTCGCCTGTTTCTCCGTTCGTCTGTTTCCCCGTTCGTCTGTTTCCCCGTTCGTATAGTTATGCTCCTCCTGTCCTACTGTCATCACATCATACATCTAATATACCCCAGACGAAATAACCTTATACATTGTAGTGTCAATAGCGGACTGGACACTGTCATTACTTGCATAATTAAATTCTATTTATAATGATAGTGTAGGGAGTCATAGTTATTTATGTGACTGGTGCATAATGCGAGGTATTAATACACGAGTGTGGTTTTATGAAACGAGCCGATAGGTGAGTTTCATAATAAGATCACATGAGTGTTTTAATGCCTAATTATGCGTACAGTCGCATACGTAACTTTATCTACATGCATATCGTAAGTTTTCTACGATATGTGACAAAATTGTATCATGTTGCTTTGTATCTTAATGAACCTGCATCATAATGTTCACTTTAAAGTTTACATCAATAACCGATACTTTAATGACATATAATACTTTAATGTTAACATTAAAGTGCAACCACCGATACAGATTTCTTAATATAGGCCATTTGCTTATCGTTTCTTAACACATAATAGGGAAGTTATGATATGGATGTAGATAAAATAATAGAATGATGTTATTTGAATTACACTCCCTTATTATCATCGTAACGTGACCATTTTCAAGGCTCGTAAAAACGCCAGTCATTTTGAAAGCATAACCCTGTTCCGTACAACAGAGACTTCCTTACGATATTACGACATTATGTATTTATTAACACTGTGGCATTTTGTAGACAACCTCAAACTAATTAATACTAATTGCCTTATTTTAAGGCTGGATAGTCGTCTGCCATTTTAATACTGGCAGACAGTCAGATGCGTATGTGTGTTCATGCAACTGGACCCTAATGAAGTAAAATATTTCATAAAACCGTGTTTTAAGGCCCACGGAAAAGAGATTAGTAAAACAAAAATGAATATTCCAATATTTTTATTAAGCCAAGTGCTCATAGCTTTGCTTCAACTGGACAAAGACCTAGTGTGCATTAATATAAAATCAATATTAAGGCTTCGAATAAGCAGCAATTTCTACTTGAGGATACAAAAAAAAATCCTTGTTGAGGTTGTCACACCACAAAAATAAACATAAAATATAATAAATCTTCACACAGTTTAGACATGTACAACATGTACTGTACACGGTAAACTAAATAAAACTAAATAATTATTAAACTTAAATAAAATTCGAAGCCACTTTTATACTCTTAACACTAAAGTCTTGTTATTGCATATTTTACTTTATATGTCTTTATATGTCTCACTCTTTATAAATTTTTTTATTAGTATTCGCGGATGACTTCGTAGTGAAATTAGTTTTTAATCTTAAACTTAAAAACCTACTGAAGTCAATGCCACTTAGAAAAATATAACTCGCAGCATGGACGAATGAGGAAATAGACGAACGGGGAAATGGACGAGCCGGGAAATGGACGAGTGGGGAAGTGGACTAGCGGGGAAATGGACGAATGGGGAAATGGACTAGCGGGGAGATGGACGAAGGAGGAAATTGACGAACGGGGAAAATGACAAACTGGGAAATGGACGAACGGGGACCGAGTAGACGAACGGGGAAATGGACGAAGGGTTCCGAATTGGTCCGGAATACTATAATAAGGTACCAAAATTCAAAACCTCTTCGTATTCGCATAGAAAATGCTCAAAGCATAATTATTATTATGTACGCCTTATTGGTAAGTTTTTAGGTATGTATTCATAATATAGATGAAATATAAAAAGCAAAAAGTATCTGGCATCTACAAACGCATCTTACTTGTCGGCCAGCAACAATCGCTGCGAGCAGTTGAGCAGTTCCAACTGCAGCGGCGAATTCGGCGGCGGCGTGGGCACGCCGAACGTGGACAGCGACGTCGAGAACAGGCTCTCCGTGGTCACTGTAACAGAGAGCCGTTAGCTGCTGCGGCTTATGGGGCCCTGGTCGTTCGTATTGGGAAAGTGTCGAAAAAAGTTTCGAGTCGCGGTGACGTCATCGGTTTTAACGGTGAATCTTGTCGATAAAAGCCGTAAGCGGCATTATTGTAATGTTGGACGTAATTAGCGTTGAAATAGAGTTAATTTTCGTAATATAGGCGTGATTTTTTGACTGCGACACAGTTTATCACAACAACAAAACGGGGCTTAATCGCGTATAAATATGATTTATTCAATTACCTTTCGTTGGTAATTCTTCGACGTTTCGGACGTCGCGTTACGTCCATGGTCTCGAAGGAAATGTTGTGATAATGAGTGAAGACCGTGAAAGTTTAAATCAATGCGACACAATTGTAGCTGGCATCAATTGAATTTGAATTATGTTTAGGTAGGTAGGTAGCAGCTTCTCTTTGAATTGAAATTGATGATGCATTTGTGTTTTTTTATGCTAATACCACAATAAATTCTGTCTACATTTTACACTGTCCACAATCAAACTTATCGTGTTACGGTTTGAACTTTAGGATTACATCATTTAAGTACAATATTTAGTATGTATGAAAAATAGCATCGTTGTTAATTCGAACGCTGTTTTTCTATTAAGTCAAGTCTGTTATAGCATGCCTAAACTCTAAGAACCCAAACACTGGCACAAATGAAAAACAACTGCGTTCTTGGAAGAATACGGTCTTTTTCACTAATGTCAATTGAATTAGAATTGGTCTTAGTGTTTATTATACGTAGCGACTAATTAGTCTAATTGCTAATACTATTAGCCAATCACAATAACTTTATTGTTTGGTCTAATGTCCCTCCGATGATAACTTGTTAAGTGTTGTCTTGATTTAGTGAAAGGCTGGGTAGCTCAGGCCAGCTCTAACTCAAAGCATAAAAATGGGAAACTGTATTAAGAGTCCCCGGCAAGCTCGGTTCTTCATACAAACGTAGTTACGCTCTCATTTTAAATGACTAGTTAGGTTACTCTGAAACGTTGTACTTAAAATAAGTTAATGTATATCTAGGTTTGTAATTAGTTTATGTAGCTTCAGATACCATACTAAAAAAATACAGCTATTTATTCTTATTATTTATATTTTTATTTAAGTTTTTCATACAAAACTTGTTTTTGTTGCATTTAGTTTCTTTTATAAACTGGAGCCATACAAACTTTTGTATGGCTCCAGATTGTGACTGTTTTTGGGAAAAGGTCCCACTTTGTCAATATGGAGTTATGATGAGTAGTTCCTAATACTACAAGATCATAGGCTATCTTTTAGGTATTCGACAAAGTGGGACGCTGGGCACTAAACTTTGAGGCCTTAAAAAGGTGCTTAAATTGGACATTTATGGGTCGACATTAAAATCATAGCTTTATTACGGTATGTTCAATCAGTTTTCACTGAAAGTCGATTTTCGGTAGGTTTTGCCATATTTCACTAAACTGCCATGCCCGTAAATCCGAAGCTAGAATCGACAGAGTGGGACGTTTCACTAAACTCACTCACAATTACACACCTAGATATACTTTATGTCATTGTATATGCAAATTTTCGTTACAATCCAACACGTAGTTTTAAAATGAGAATGAAACTTCGTTTGTATGGGAATGTGTAATTCGGCCGAGCTTGCCGGGGACTCGTAATTTCACCACGCAATGAACTAAGATCCCTTTTCATAAATTACTGTTCGTTCGCTGTCGCCCGGGGCAGGATACGCATCACGACTCGACTCGCCAGTTTGGGTGTCGGAAAGATTTATGTTATTTGGATTTACTGTAATTGGACTAAGTACTTATCTTTTCTATTGTTACGATATCGCTTAACCGGCTCTATTGTTTCTGAATCGTATGCCGAGTTATGTAATGAATTGATGAACTTTCCACCTTTTAAACTTATTGAGTTAGAGTACGCAAAGATACACAAAAATAAATTGGGCATACTATATACATAACAAACAATCTGCATGTAATTGTAATACGTCAAAATCTCGTAATAAATTTAAAAACTATCACATTATAGTAAGCTTCGAATTTTTTCGATTACTTTTTTTATTTTTTTATTACTAATAGCTGACAATGACCTATATTCTAAACATTTGTGACTAAGAGCGGGTTACATCAACCACATTTAACAAATCGATCAACGTTAATACGTTCACGAAATCGAAAAAAAAAAAACTTATTTACAACTTCGAATCAACTTTATTCTCCATTTGTTTCCGTCCAGCCTGCTGGCGGAAAACTGTGCCCCATATGGCAATAAGTATTACAGAGATAGGCAATATTCGAATATTTTTCTAATAAACGAACTATTGACATGAATCATTTGTCACAAAATTATTCACGAATAGATTATCAACCAAATTTTCGAATGGAGAATGATATAATTAACATTTGATTCGAATAAATTACTCGATTATATCTTGAATAAAAGTAGGAAGACATTAATTATTGCCTATAACAACGATTCAAAATGTATTATGCCATGTGCGACTAGATTTTACGAAGTAGCTAACAATCGTGTATCCTTTACCTAATATTGTTATAAATGATTGTGATGTTGTCATCTGATGTAATATACACTCAAATGTTACACAAGAAATATGTACCTTATTTGTTCTGAATATTATTCGAGAAAATTATCCAATCTAATTAATAATTCGTATAAAGATTTACTCCCTGTCGATTGATTATTTATTCGTCAACAAATTATTCCGAACTCACACGACTAAGGGAAAATATTCGATATTTAATCGTCATTCGCGAAACGCGAAAGTTTTTCTTATTTTTTATGCGTTAGTTGAATCACAATGTGCTTATATGTATGTATAATAGATAACCGGTAAATAACGTGGAGTGCATTTTTCCGTCGACGTGATCTGCCGTCATTAATTAGCAACCAAGTTTTAACTTTCAAGCGGCATTACGCCATCATACCATCAGAACAAAACACCGTCAATATAGGGCAAGCGTGGCACATGTGCGCGGGAGTCGAGTGACACGCACTTGGTGATTACTCCCTCGGGCCCCACAAATAGACGCGTCGTTCCAAGCTCTGAGACTCGACAACGTCGGGAATGGGTCTTGCTATCCGAGTGCGTACTATTTATTCTGAACCCGAGGGGCCTGCCATCACCAGCGATTACGGCTGATAACACACAGTACAACACGAAATATATTATCATAAATGTACAATATTTAAATTAATTAATTCGTTCTTCATTTGTTTTGTTCTAATGATTGTGCTGTTCAAAATTTCGTTTGTTTTGTTGTCAGTCGTAATTGTCTTCGACTTACTTGTATGTTTGTTTCGTGTTGTTTTAATAAGCGCATCGTTTCCGACATTGCCTATACCTACTGTTATAAAGATGAAATGTCTGTACATTGCAGATATTTTCAAAAATAAAATCATTGTCACAGACTATTTGGACGTCGCTGAATCGTTTTTTTTTTGTATGTTTTTATGTATCGTTTAGGCTTCATCACGTAAAAAGGTTAAGTATTTTAGTTTCCTTTGTTGTACAGTCAGCTGCAGAGAAAAGTAACCCCCCCTGTCATACTAACTTCAATTAACGATACCTTTAAGTGATGATGATTACTGTTTTGCATATATTTTTTTAGTTTTTTTGAGAAGCAATGAAAAGCAATCAATAAAACGAATGTTAACGCATTTATGTTTGAATTCAATCCAATGATAATGAATGATATAATGTCAATAATAATTGTAACCGTTACACTAAACTTGTATGTAAATATGTTTTTCAACAAAAGACATAAAATTGTGTTAATTAGAAAGAAATTTAAAAATCGCAAAATGTAAAATGTCTAATCGGTCAGGTCAGTGTATAATTGCATAGAGCATATAGCGTCTGTAATGAAATAATGATGTTTATTATATAAGTATGCCGCAAGGGCACTTTTACAAGTCTGAGTCTATCGGCATTTCCCAAGAGTAGACCACAGTTGAGAAGAACCGAAAGAAACTCAACCGTCAGTATTTTTTTCTAAATAATTCTTAATTATTACTAATTTTATTTTTTTATATTCATTCTGAAAAATACAATAAGTATAAACTCTATGCGAATTTCTCCAAGAAAAATCTCAAAAGTTAGAAAAGTAAAATTACAACACAAGAAAAAAGCTTAAGATTGGTGTTTTAAACCACTTATATGGACGTTTGATAATGCCTTCTTAGGAACCGTGTCCAGAGTAAGTTACCTATTTGGTTTCTGGTTTCGGCCATGCATTTTGGTCTGAGTCCTCTACTCAATAATATGTATAATTCATTCACAATTTGAGTGTTGCTCATTTTGATGACATTTTGCGTATTATCTCGCTGGCGATGACAATTTAAAAGAGCAGGAGGTTCTTCGCTTTATAACTTTGTAACTATTTTCGCTTTTAGCGAATATACCTTTGTGTAACGTTGGCCGGTTGCCTCCCTGCGTCGGAAACAGCGAGTACAACGGAAACCGGGATGCACCTGGAAATGGAACTCCATTTTAATATCCCGAAACGCGCATTGTTTTCCGAGGCAACTAATGCAGTAACAAACTGAGTACCAGGGCATCATACCTTGCTGCAGGTCAGAGGGCGGGCGGGAGCGGGCGCCCCCCGCCGCCCCGCCCAGCATAGCTCTCCTTGATACACCTCACCACCTGCGAACAACACATAAATTATTACAATTAATATTTGGAACTCTGCATTTATGACATCCGCGTGTTGATTAATGCCGAGTATTAACAGAACGGACGTGATATTTTATTTATTTATTTAATCTTTATTGCAAAAAAGAAAAGTATAGGTAGGTATACAAAAGGCGAACTAAATGCCAGTTTAAAATAAAGAAAACAGTGTATGGATGTACTATTATATCAAGTAGTAAAAATGAAATGTCTGTACATTGAAGATATTAAAATAAATATACATTAGTGTAACTGACTATTGTACTGAGTGACCTTCACTGAGTCGAAAACTATTTTTTTTTTTATTTCTAGTATGTTCGTATGTGTCGTTCGGCTTCATCACGCAAAATCGGCTAAACGGATTTCAACTATTTTTGGGAGACGGGTATCCAAACATGGTTATAGGATAGGTACTTTTATCCGATAGCGCTGAAGAAAAAAAGGGGTTATGACTTTTTCTCCTCCGCGGACGAAGTTGCGGGCACCTTCTAGTGTATTATTTAGTTTTTAGAACATTTTCTCCCCAGTCCTAATAAAAGAAAACCTGGAAGTTTAGACATAGGTAATATCCGGCCAGAATAAAAGTGATCTTACATCGATAGCCACTACCAATGCGCCGGCCATTTATATGGTCGGACAAAATGTTATGTGTACGGTTTTGAGATGCAGTTTTACGTTCGCCGTTCACGTAACGTCCCGGGTTCGGTGACTCGAGTCGGTTATTGAGTAATCGTTCCTCGATTTGAAAGTGAGATGCGACGCGAGCCACCAGGACAGCAGATTTTGGAGGAGTTCTAGAGCTCGTTACAGATATGTATCCAGGGATGACGTCACACGTTTGGCAGACTAGTGTGAAATCTTGCATAGACATATTTTTTTATTGTTTCTTCTCCCCCACTGACGAGTTAAAGCGCGGTGAGTCATCGACTTTCAGTTAGTCTTGCACGAACCTCAAGGTTGCATCGCTTGATACAAGTCGGAAAATGCGATTATTTTCCTTATGTCAATAAAACGTTTAGGGTTTTAACGCTTTTGTGCCTATCAGTTAGAAATAGGATTTTGTATTTGAAGCTATTACTAAGCCTTCAAATGTTTTTGGCTAGCTATGGAACTTAAAATTAGAAGGTATCCTAATATTTATAATATACTGATGTAGTGAGTCGCTTTAGTCCTCTGCCTCTCTGAATGCCATTTTGACGTCGCCAGCTACGGTACCCAAACAATTCATACTGAGACATATGGCAGCTCACTCACTGGCGACGGTTTGGCGACGTTAAAATGTAAGAGCGATGTCGCTGGCGTCAACGCCATGACATGGCTCCCAGTGAAGAAGATTCCTTATTCTGCAATGAGCCACTTATACAAACGTAACGAAAATATTATAGTTAATTTGAATGTCGCGAGCATATACAACAGACACCTTTCTCATCAATACTATTATTATACTCGTAAAGTTGTCAAAATAAAATGTTTATATGTTTGTATGTGTCGTGGCTTCATCGCGCTAAATCGGCTAAACGGATTTCAACTATTTTTGGTACACCGGGTAGCTGGGTATCTCCAAATGGTTATAGGAAAATAATAGTTAAAAAATCAAAAAAACCCGACTGCGTAAAAAACTAAAAAGAAAAAAACAAGTCCAGTGCCCTAGAAATTTGTTAAGTTATAATGGAAATCTTTCATGATTCATTATCGATACTCACAATTTAACAAATAATAAATTCTAATATGGAACATTGCTATTTTGAACAGTCGGGACCCATAAGAAATGTAGATCGACGCAAATCTCAATGACCCATTGTTGGGAAGATTTTTTATTTTATACTTTTTAGTTAAAACTATAAAAGTCAGACAATTTCGCAATCTTTATTGAGAAGCTTGCACAGATTTATTACAATGCAATTAAATGAAAATTTAGTGAGAACGGCTTGCTTTAACTTTTAATCGTTATAGTAACTGGTAATTCCAAATTAAAAATGATAAAAGAAACCTAATACCGGAAGGTCGGGGTACTGTACTTCAGCTCTGGGGGGTAACTTTACCCAGGCCAATAACTTTGTGTAGGCTGCTCTTTTGCATTTAAATCATAATGTATCACCATGAGATATTCTTTAACTTCACGTTAATAAAATTTAGGTGCGTTTCAGTTCATTATCAATGACTTTGGTATGTGCCAAAGTTACCCTTTATAGGCCAAAGTACCTACCCCGACGTTACGGTAATGATTTTTAAATCCCTATTCATTGATACCCCACTCGATATAGTACGTCAATTTTCTTTTTTTTCTTTTTCACAGTATGGCGTCTCATTATCGCCATTTTGAATTTTCATCATTTTCATGTCTTCAGTGACATTCGGACATATAAGACAAATCGATTAACGTAAGAATCATCAAAATCGGTCCACGCGTTTGGTCTCTAGAGTGCCAGATAGGAACAAACATACATACATACATACATACAAACAAACATACATAAATACATAAAAACATACATACATACATACATAGACTGATAAACACATTACCACTCCTTTGCGTCGCGCAGTCGGGTAATAACCCTCTGTGGATACCCAGCTAAAAATAGTTGAAATCCGTGTAGCCGATTTTGCATGTTGACGCCACAACGACACATACAAACATACAAAATATCCAAAAAAAAATTTTTTTTTTCATTTTAGTGACCTCCAAATAGTCCGTAACAATAATTTTTTTGAAAATATCTTCATTGTACAGACATTTAATTTTTACTACTTTATACTAGTATAGATGACATATATAATACTCATATTCTCTTCCTTGCCGCGACTCACTCATTTAAATAAAAACATTTAAACGGATTATATCGCATATAGTACGTATCTCATTTGATTTCCTGACGTTTCGGAAGCTTTAGAGTTTCCGCGTTCACAGAATCTTCCCTGAGAATATTTTTTTCTAAAATGTATATGACAATTGAAAAATAAAGAAAAAACAGGTCTAAAGTAGAAAACCGAGAACCTAATAATCTTTGATAATTTTTCAAATCCATTTCCTCAATATTTCAGTTGTATTTTCGTAGTGTAGGTACTTTGTAGAGTACAAACTTTATCTAATAACAGGTTGGAAACGGGTCGTCGAGTTGAGACGGCGAATCGTGGGAGCACTAAATCGGTCGCCTCGTATTTATACAACCCTGGTACACGTTAGGTCTAGATTCTAGACTTTCTAGACGCACTAGGCTAGACTGGCAGCCTGCGGCGCTTAGCTCGCTAGTGAATGTAGAGCTGAGTTTGCTGTTTCTACGCTAACATTATTAATATTTATTAATGGCGAATTTTCTGTACATATTGTACTATAATTTATGGCCGTAGTTAAGACAAAATGATTGTCTTAGAAACATATATAAATTAAATAATGACATATAAGTATTGTCTTAGCAACAAACAAAATTCTTATATAAAACTTAAACCATCGTTGGCCGTAGTTTACTGTAAAACCCTAGGAAACTGGAATGTTCCGATGTGCGACAAAATATTATATTCAGTTGTATGGTTACCTAATTGCTCGTCGCACAACGGAAACAAAAAATATCAATTTAGTTCAAGAGTCCAATTTCGAACTCTCTGGACATTTTTATTACTATTGTAAAATGTCTGTCCATTAAGGATATTTTAAACAACATATGTATATATTTTGGACTATATATGGAGGTCACTAAATCGAAAAAAAAAAGAATTTTGTATGTGTCGTTGTGGTTTCATCACGCCAAATCGGCTAAACGGTTTTCAACTATTTTTGGTACACGGGTAGCTGGGTATGTCTGTCCATTAAGGATATCTTAAACAATATATGTATATATTTTGGACTATATATGGAGGTCACTAAATCGAAAAAAAAAAAAGAATTTTGTATGTGTCGTTGTGGTTTCATCACGCCAAATCAGCTAAACGGATTTGAACTATTTTTGGTACACAGGTAGCTGGGTATCCACAGATATATAGGGTAATTTTTATCCCTCTACGCTGAAGAAAAAAAGGCAGATGATGACCTTTTCACCTCCACGAACGAAGTTGCTGGCACCTTCTTGTTATTATGATAGAGTCTGGAAAATGAAAGATGAGAATGAAATCAACCGCGAAATTTAAAAATGTAGCTGCAGTGTGCCTGTATGACCTAGATATCAACAAATTGAAACGCTTTTCTCAGTAACTAATAACTTAATAATTAATGACAACAGCAATGAATTTGTGTAACTCTAGCCCATACAGGCACACCGCAGGTACATTTTTAAATTCTGCGGTTGATTTCATTTTCATGTTTCATTTGCCAGACTCTAAAATGCGTATTACTGCAACACATTTTAAATATTTGCTATCTAAAAAACTAAATTGTCGTATTTTTACTTTCAATTAGACATCGACCACGGTTTAAGTCTTTTAGCTTTTTAATGCTCGCTTTTTGCTAGCGTTCTTTGGCGCCATAAAGACGATATCTTTATCTATGGCGTGTAGAACAAAGACCCGTGGGAGTGTAACGGCAGTGTTGCCAGCACAATGGACACGTCACAAGATAGATCGCTGGCAACACTACACGCTGCCTCTAATTAATCGCAAGTATATCAAGACTTTTTATTAATCGTCCCGTGATGTGAAAGTGGCAGGTTGGGGAACCGACTAAATGGCTAATTTTTAGGGTTCCGTAGCCAAAATGGCACAACGGAACCCTTATAGTTTCGTCATGTCCGTCCGTCCGTCCATACGTCACAAGCATTTTACTCAAAAACTACAAGATGTAAGTTAATGATATTTGGAGTAAAGGTGTCTTTTATAAGCCGCTACTTATTTAAGTAATTAAATAACAAAACATAATATTTTTAGGGGGGCATACATGTAACCAAAACAGATTTTTTTTCAGCAAATATCAATATGTAACGCATATTTCGACAGTTGTTTTAAGAACATTTCGAGGTTTCTAATATTTTATTTAAATTGTGCCCCCCCCCCCCCCCCCCCCCCTCAATCCTCCCTCTCCATTGTCTAAATCTAAAGATAAATAATTTACTAAATACTTTTAACGAAAATTATTTTTAACATGATCGGATGCTACCTACCGTTTTAATTTATTGGCGAAAAACTGCGCTTCTCAGCAAAATGAAGTAAGTGCCACGAAGATACGCTTTTTTGCTGATGCACTTTTTCACATAATATTTTTTCATCTGTAGTGCATTTTTCCGTATGAACGGCTGATGAAACCTACACTGAACATGGCCCGACATACTCTTGGCCGGTTTTTAAATGTTGATTAATGGGTGATATTGCTAAATCTACTGCAATGTACGAAAATGATTTATCGCATTCATCCGTCATGATTACGCTGGTACGTCATTGAACAAGCCGGCTAAAACCATAAACTGCAGCGACCGACAAAAAAAAACTGTTTCATAAATATATAAACAAGCGGAGGCCCGCGGCACGGCCACTCATAAATCCGACAGAATAAAATCTGTATAAAACGTCCCATTGTTAACTAAACGCGTCATTACGTCACAAAAACAACGAAACAACTTATTGTTACCAAAACGCCACATTTGAATAACTTTAGTAATAAAAACAAGAAACTAATAAGCATTCAAATACGAGAAAAAAACACAAAGACGGTTTACCGCTCATCATCGAAAAAGGACGGATGGTAGAAAAAAAGAATATTGTTCCTATTAAACAGTGAGAGTTGTGAAGAATAAATTATAAGTTGTAACAGAGCGAGAGGTCGTACGGTTGCGCCGCTCGCGTACGGTTCGGGCCTTCTCGGAATCCGAGCGGGTCTCGAAGGAATACCGTCTCGAGATGTTCTCGAAGATTTTATTTACGTTCCACATTACAATGACTCGGCGGAGTGACGTTTACTGCTAAGGGATATCAGCCGCTATTTTTAGGGTTCCGTACCGAAAGGGTAAAACGGGACCCTATTGGGTACTAAGACTCCGCTGTCCGTCTGTCTGTCCGTCTGTCACCATGCTGTATGTATCTCCTGAACTGGGATAATTAGACAGTTGAAATTTTCACAGATGATGTATTTATGATGCCGCTATATCGACAAATACTAAAAAGAGAATAATTTTATGTCAGTAACCAATATAAACATGATCGAACACCGCGTACATTTTGCTGAGGAGTGGGGCTCAGCTAACACTGGATTTTCATAGATACGCCCGTTTGTAGCGTAGATTTTGTACGCAACCCTCGGTGCGCGCGTCCAATACGCACTTGGCCGGATTTTTTAGTACTTGACATTGAGCATTTGGCTAACAAGTCTCCTTACCAATAATCGGATTTAGTGCGAGGACCACAAACCCACAAACGGGAATGCCATCTGCGGTCCTCTTAGAGTTACGGTGACACGCAGTGCGCAAAGCACAAGGCCTGCGGAAGTCAGATATCAACGCAATCTGCGACGTAAATTTTTGAAAAACACAGGGTTGTTTTGTTTTTGTATTTTCTTGACGATCCTTTTTAGGAATTTTATTTCATGTTTATAACTTTTAA
This sequence comes from Hedya salicella, assembly GCA_905404275.2. Lineage (NCBI taxonomy): Eukaryota > Metazoa > Arthropoda > Insecta > Lepidoptera > Tortricidae > Hedya > Hedya salicella. The sequence goes on from FR990103.1 coordinate 1,533,763, forward strand.
TAATATAATTTTATTATTTTCACGTTAACTTTTTTGTAAATAACGTTCAGTGCTTGTAGCTAGGCCTTCATGAATAAAGAAAATTTTGACTTTGACTTTGGTTACGGTAGTATGGTAAGTAAGTAAGTAAGGTAGTTATGTTTTAAGTAGAACAGATAACAAAAGCAAAAATCGCATTGAAATTTACTTAGCTTACAATATTGATACATATACATTTATCTCATTACAATACGAATAATAAAGGACTCTGTTGGACTTAAATGTATTATTTTCTTTGGTATTCTGTTTTTTTTTGGATTTCAATAAAGAGTTACTGTATTGTAGGTATTTTGTAATAAAATGAATAAACAGTCAGTGGACACGGTAAACAGTTTTTTTTAACACTACTCCGACTTCAAAATTCGTCATCCACGTATTTTGACAGATGTCACCCTTTAAATATGATCTCCAAACAGCTGTCAAGAACGGCCTTTGTGTACGATTCGCAAATGTAAAACAATTTGAATACTAAATATACTAATATAATAAACAACATGTTTTTTTTTTAAATTATGAGTAAGTAGGTAACTACATAGGTACAAACTAAACACGAGCATTTATTTTTATTCAGCAAAACAGTCTTTGCACATTCTAAACAGCATTCTAACGTAGCCTCACGTCGCTTCACGAAATTCGTCGTGCATATCGCGTGAGGAAATGGAGGAGTTTCCTCACTTGGTTTAAAAAGAACGTAGTAATGCGGGTTCGCCATTATTTGAGAAGCGTGCTTTGGGCCCATGTGAGCTAGAAAATTGGGCCGGGCCAGGGGTCACACGAGTTGCCTGCAACATACATTGAGTATACCCATTGCCCGACCTACTATAAGATTGTTGTTAAAGGGCTTACAGCTCTGAAAGACCTTCGATCCGTAGCTCATCGCTTTTCCATGTTTTATATGTCTCAACATGTTGACAGCTACAGTCTTTATCAATATACTGTTTGTTATTGTTTATCAATGTACCGTCTTTATCACTAGTCACTAAAACTAAGATATACGCCATCAAACTTTGTTATGTTTACGACGAAAAAACAGTTTTGCTACTTTTCTTAAAATATACACGCTTTTTAAAGAAAAGGCTTGCCAGGCGAGTTAGATCTTTTTATAATGAACAATTAGGCATAAGTTTTGAGCCTAGTAAATGGTTTATTGAGAGACTATGATACGCCATGTTTATTTTTATAGATCTCTCTGTAAAAATCCATAATTAAATAAAATACAAGTATATTCTAATTTCCGAATGCAAAGAAAGTGTCGAATAGAAAATGAACTATCATGATTCGAAAGTTATTCTGGCCATTCCGGGGGCTATATACAGAAAAAAAAAAACATGAAAAACCGGCCAGGTGCCTGTCGGACTCACGCACCGAGGGTTCTGTACAATTTTAGAAACTGGCCGGTAAAGTTAAGTTTTTACAGTTATATACAGCCTGGTGACAGTCGGACAGTAGAGAGTTCCTATGACCAAGTTCCGGCACCGTCATCAGATCAGCTCGAATGTACCATAGTATAGCATTGTCACCGAAGTTACTTAAGTATACCTAAGCCTTAGCTTAATCGGAAACCGGGAAGTGGGCCTTTAACTTGCAAGATTTGACTCGCATGGTGAGTTAAATAAACGATTATAAAAACACTGAATAAAGCCTGAAACAAAGACACGATTTTACCGCAAAACCCCGAAGAAACGAGTTAAAAATGTGAAAGAGAGGCGAGTACATACAAACAAGTAACACTTCACTTGTAGCACCTACGGGCGCTCAAAAGGCCGCCACTGGGCGTTTCGCCGCGGCGGACCGACGAACAATTTACGAGCAAAGTTTTCTAGTACAGAAAAGTGTGTATGATATTGTAACTGGTAATAGACCTTCAAATATTATTATCAACAGCATTTAGACGTCATTGAACCCGAAGTTTGGGACTCCTCTGCCACTACCCGCTATCCTGCGTATACCGCTCTAGCAATAGATTCCAAATATCACATCACGGTATGATGACTAAACTTCGATTTCTACTTCCTAATTATCCCTTAAATCAGTGGCTTGAAACCTCAGGCGAATCTTCCTCAGTGAGCTTGTTAGAGCAATTTGCGACCCCATCGAATGTCTCGAAGCCGACCAGGAAATGCAAATCCGTGGGTTATTATGTTTGCTCCCGACGAGGGTGCGCACGATTTGTCAAAGCTTTGAGGTGCGCGGGTAATGAATGACTTTAGAAACCTAGAAGTATGGAGTATAGATAAGTAAGAAGGACACAGACGAATGTGTCCAGCAGTCACCATATAATAGTTCCAAATCAATCCAAAATGGCGCTAGAGTACCTAGCGAGTGCGTATGAATGAATTTGATGCTCAGATCAGGTCATGTCAACAACGAATCTCAATACATTTTTATCGAAATGCTATTTTCTGATGTAAATATTGAATCATCTTGAAAACGATTTTACTTGAATCGTTGTTTTTTACGCGACTCTCAATTTATACAATTATTGCTATTTTGGAGTCGGTGACAACCATGTTACAACTTTTTGTTTGACAAATATCATGATAAGAATCACAATTTTTGCAATTTATTAGTGGATCACTCCACTAGCGTTATTATTACAAACTAAGATCAGAAACAAATGAAATATGTTTCGACGATACTGGACTTGAACCAGCGCCTTGAGCCAGACTGTTCTTGCTTATGGATCTCTGTATGGTGCATCCGACTCTTTAGCCGTTAGCGCCGCCTAGTGCAGAACTATGAAGCTACTGGCTCAAGGCACTGGTTCAAGTATCGTCAATTTTTTTTTCATATGTTTCTTATCTTTGTTTATAACCATGTTACAAGTTAACTATTAACAATATAAAGTTAACAATATAACTATAACAATTTTGAACACTTTGCAGTTTCTTTAGATGGCACTGACGCATAATAGCAATAATTGTATATATTGTATAGATTCAGTTGAAAAAGAGGTTACTTATAAAGAAATTCAAGAAACTATAACATTTTTTGGAGTCTGTTTTATTATTTGTTAATTACATCGGGAGTGAAAACACGCTTGCCTGAGTCTCATATTACGAGGGCTGCTATTTATATATCCGGAAACCGGGATTACAATCTTCTTAAATAGCATATTTGACCGCCATGGTAAAATTTGAACTTTTTTAAGTATATAAGGTATATTTTTTCTTCCTTATTAACGCTCGTGTTTTGTTTTTGACGGGTTTTAAATGTCATCTCGCAGCAAGAATGGAACTCACTCGTGAAAATATTCGTGCTATGATTTATTATGATTTTCGGCGTGGTTTAACGCAACAACAGTGCATAGATCAACTAACTTCAACTTTTGGTGATGAAGCCCCATCTAAAACTACTGTGTATCACTGGTTTAGTGAGTTCAATCGTGGACGTAGTATGCTTACGGACGAAGTTAAGGCAGGTCGCCCGAAATCGGTCGTTGTACAACAAAATATCGAGGCTGTGCGAAAACTTATAATGGACGACCGACATGTTACGTACCGCGAGATAGAGGCGACTCTGGGTATTTCTATGACCAGCATTAATAGCATATTACATAATTATTTGGCTGTAAAAAAAATTTGTTCGCGTTGGATACCCCACAACTTAACAAATGAGCAAAAACATGCTCGCGTCGAATGGTGCAATAAAATGTTAAAAAAATATAACCGTGGTGACTCAAAAGCCGTTTATAACATCTATACAGGTGACGAATCCTGGATCTATGCATACGATCCCGAAACGAAGCAACAATCAACGGTATGGGTGTTTCAAAATGAGCCGAACCCTACGAAAGTTACTCGTGCAAAAAGTACATTGAAACAAATGGTGGCCTGCTTCTTCGGTATTAATGGCCATGTAGCTACAGTGCCACTAGAAAACCGTAGAACGGTTAATTCAGAGTGGTACACGACCATTTGCTTACCGGAAGTATTTGAACAAATTCGTAAAACTAACCAGCGACGAAGAATCATTCTTCATCATGACAATGCCAGCTGTCATACGTCACGCGAAACAACTCTATTTTTGGAGGGTCAAAATGTGGAATTAACGGGTCATCCGCCGTACAGCCCTGACTTGGCACCCAACGATTTTTATTTATTTCCAAATATAAAGAATAAATTACGCGGTCAACGATTTTCGACCGCTGAAGATGCTGTCGACGCATTCAAACAACACGTTATGGAGGTACCTCAGGCGGAGTGGCAGAAGTGCTTTAAAAATTGGTTCACGCGAATGCAAAAGTGCATAGATCATCAAGGGGAATACTTTGAAAAACAATAAAACTATTTTCAGCCGTGTACGTTTGTTTGTTTTTTTGTTTCCGGATATATAAGTAGCAACCCTCGTATTATCATCTAAACAGCTTTCAGACAACTGCGAGATATGGAGGGACGGACTAAATATTAAAAGAATTTTGCCAAGGGAAATTTTGTTTTCATGTAAGACATACAAACGAATAGTTGGAAATTGAATAATCACTTAACTTTAGGTATCGTAAAATGATAGTACCAGCGGTATAAAATAACATAGACCGTTTTGTAATTCAGTTTGATAGAAGCTCTAAAATCTAAAAACTTGAGTGAAAACTCGAAACTTTTCTTAGGAGTATAATTATTATTTACTTTACAATGAATTTCTTGTTTTTTACGTGATGATAATCACTATTATTTTATTGTTTCGGATATTATGATGATGATGTTGTTGACGATGAACTATGTCGATCGTTCGCAAAGCGAGAGAACGTTGAAACTTTTCTAGATCCAGAGCAATTCAAAACATTATCATCAATTACAAAATTGCTAAGTACTCTTCGATAATCGATATTCGTTACAACAATTTGTTTATTTATAAACACAATATAATTAATCCACTAGGAACCCTTCGTAATACTAAAAATTACAACCATATTGAATGTGATTTCCTTTATCTCTTCCTTAAGTTAATTTTGAATTAATTTTTCACCCATTTTCGGATTTTTTCGACCGAGAGACAATACTAGGCTCACATGAATGTCAAAGGATCCAATCTAAATTCTGCATGAACGCCGTCAGTCTCCGGGGACGAAACAAGACGCGCTTTGTGGAATTGGGCTCACGGATAACCTTCCGTTTTGAGGTCGTCTTTTATGAAGATTGGCTATAAAACTCAGTTTTACTCGTATGTGGACTATTATTTAATATTTAGGCCGTCCCACTGGGTAATATTTTATGTCAGATTTATGTCATCGTTTTGTATTCATCATTTTAGCTTACACTTCGGATCGCGGCTTTACGTACGAATATATTATTATATTCCAGACCCCGAGAAAACGCATTAACGAGGTTTGCTGTTGTAAACAGTTTCGTAAAACGGCGTATCTAAAGGGACTTTTTATGTTTAAACTCTTCCATGAAAAAACAAAAAACTCCTCCATGCAAACTTTCAATCCGTTTCCATTCTGTATTTTGGTAAGAGACGAATATTCGAAAATCCTTTCTTAACAGCTCTGGTATGACTCATAATCATCATCAGCCTCTTTTAGTCAGTCCGGTCAGCAAGTATTAGGATTTAATCATAAATAACTGTTCGTATCGTAACGGTGATAGTTTGTTTAGATATCAATTTTATCCCCCTCTAACAACAAATCAATAAACAACTCGCAATTAATAAATAACATTCTCGAAATCGTTCGCCCATCATATTTAGTTTCCACCCACCAGGATGACATAGACGTGAGGGGTTGCCAGGCAGGCCCCCCGCAATGGCGCGGCGGTGTAATATTCTATGGAGCCCACGGCTACGCATTTAGAAATTACATCGACGCGGTTAAGAAATTGCTGCAATTTTTGCTCAGAGGACCGCATCTATAAGAGTTACTAAGCTCTACAGTAGTTAGTAAAACAGAACAATAGTTACCACAAATTGTTTCACACTAACTAAATCGCCAGGCCGTAAAATGTGTTCAAAGGCAAACATACCGAGTTATGAACATAGTTTCTGTTTAATAAAGGAATTATCTTTAATTGTGGGTTCGTTCCAAAACTGTGAGACCGCGAGCCTGTCTGCAATTAACAAATTACAATTAATTACAGCTGGCGTAAATTGGACAATTGAGATCAAACACGGGCGTTTTTAAACATGGTCGGTTACTTCGGTTCGTGGGGCATATGGCTCTATGGTGTTTATACGATCCTAGTCATTTGAATGTGAATGATTTCGTAACGACACGGTTTGGTAAATGTGAGTTAGACACGAACTCGAATATTTAAGCATGCTTGGAGCGTCGAATGGCATCTTTATTGTAAACATGTCTATAATTACTTAATCCAATATTTATAGCCTCTTATTTATTAGTGGGAGTTTATCTAGTCACCATCACCACTGAGCTCGATTTACCAACTTATTTATTTTAAAACGATAAGCTAAATTAATATGAATTTTGCGTGTAAGATGGCTAAGCTATCGTATTGGAGATTAGTTTTGACGCTTGTTATGTTTGAAACTGCGTCACGGCGCGGTTATAGGTACTCGACTGTTTAAATACCACCGCTTCCCCGGAACCGCTGATAACCGCTATCAACGCATTGAAACAACGCAGTAGATGTGACGAATCTTGCATTTCTTTAATTTTTTTTTTGCAATCCATTATTTAGTAATGCAGGCGAAACCGCTGGGATATGCTAGTCATTGACAAAGTAGCATTGTCATACAGCTTGGAGAGAGGGAGAGATTGTTTCGGCATCGCCGCTTCCCCGGAACCACTGATAACTGCTATCAACATAGTACAGACGAATCTTGCAATTCATTATTTGTATAAATAATGTTTACATTATTGTATTATGACTATATCACACATCGCAAATTTGGTACAATTAATCATAGTCGAGTGACACAGATGTGCGAAATTTCAATCGTTTCAATTGGGACGAGCCAATTTTTTACAAGGTATGGTCATTCAAAATCCATTTCGAGGAATAGGTTTAATAAACCGCTTTCAACCATCGCATTTCAAAATTATGTTTTCTGGGATAAGTTATTCGTGTTTTTAATTTTGACTTTTATTCGTCCTTACCAGACCTTAGTACAGACGTCGGTCAGTAGTGACGTCACTCGAAATATCTCCTAGGCAATAAAAATATTAAACGCATCTAAATTTAAAACGCATGCAGTTAGTATGTAATACAAAGGCATTTATTTGGCTGATCCCAATTATTAATAAAAAGTTAATACCAACAGACTCAAATTAGCGATGCAACAACAAAGGACAATGGGCAATGTCGATGTCTGTACTGCATATTTTGAATGGATTATTTTTATAAACAGTTCATTAAGTAGCTATTAAAATATTTCAGTGTCCTCCTAGTTATTAGATACGTTTTGATTTAGTAGGAGCTTGCCGGAGCGGTCGAATGCTTAAAGCGATCCCGCGGCGCTCCAATTAAAGGCGGAGTTCGCATTCGTTGGTGGTTTTAGACAATAGTCCAAGGCATCAGCCTCGGTTAGTCCGTCATACTCACTTTGGTCCCCCGACTATGGCAGGATGCATAGACGGATTTCCCCAATATTGAAAAATTATTATGAGCTTGTATCATTACGGAAAAAGATCGGGAAAAATTGTTATCGTATTCACACACTTTCTTCGTTAGTCTTTTATTCAGTAGGTACTGTTCGTCCTTTTTTGCATAGCGTGGCCATTTTGTTTGCTTTCCAACCCGCCAATACCAATAAAACGAAACATATTTTTTTTGGATTTTTTGTATGTTTGTATGTGTTGTTGTGGCTGCATCACGCCAAAACGGCTAAGAAGATTTTATCTATTTTTGGTACACGGGTAGCTGAGCTGATCATCCACAAATGGTTATACGACTTTTTATCCGACTATACGCTCAAGAAAAGAAAGAGGGTTAAGTATATTCTTTTCTCCACCGCTAACGAAGTTGCCTTCTACGAGGGCTGCTATTTATATATCCGGAAACCGGGATTACAATCTTCTTAAATAGCATATTTGACCGCCATGGTAAAATTTGAACTTTTTTAAGTATATAAGGTATATTTTTTCTTCCTTATTAACGCTCGTGTTTTGTTTTTGACGGGTTTTAAATGTCATCTCGCAGCAAGAATGGAACTCACTCGTGAAAATATTCGTGCTATGATTTATTATGATTTTCGGCGTGGTTTAACGCAACAACAGTGCATAGATCAACTAACTTCAACTTTTGGTGATGAAGCCCCATCTAAAACTACTGTGTATCACTGGTTTAGTGAGTTCAATCGTGGACGTAGTATGCTTACGGACGAAGTTAAGGCAGGTCGCCCGAAATCGGTCGTTGTACAACAAAATATCGAGGCTGTGCGAAAACTTATAATGGACGACCGACATGTTACGTACCGCGAGATAGAGGCGACTCTGGGTATTTCTATGACCAGCATTAATAGCATATTACATAATTATTTGGCTGTAAAAAAAATTTGTTCGCGTTGGATACCCCACAACTTAACAAATGAGCAAAAACATGCTCGCGTCGAATGGTGCAATAAAATGTTAAAAAAATATAACCGTGGTGACTCAAAAGCCGTTTATAACATCTATACAGGTGACGAATCCTGGATCTATGCATACGATCCCGAAACGAAGCAACAATCAACGGTATGGGTGTTTCAAAATGAGCCGAACCCTACGAAAGTTACTCGTGCAAAAAGTACATTGAAACAAATGGTGGCCTGCTTCTTCGGTATTAATGGCCATGTAGCTACAGTGCCACTAGAAAACCGTAGAACGGTTAATTCAGAGTGGTACACGACCATTTGCTTACCGGAAGTATTTGAACAAATTCGTAAAACTAACCAGCGACGAAGAATCATTCTTCATCATGACAATGCCAGCTGTCATACGTCACGCGAAACAACTCTATTTTTGGAGGGTCAAAATGTGGAATTAACGGGTCATCCGCCGTACAGCCCTGACTTGGCACCCAACGATTTTTATTTATTTCCAAATATAAAGAATAAATTACGCGGTCAACAATTTTCGACCGCTGAAGATGCTGTCGACGCATTCAAACAACACGTTATGGAGGTACCTCAGGCGGAGTGGCAGAAGTGCTTTAAAAATTGGTTCACGCGAATGCAAAAGTGCATAGATCATCAAGGGGAATACTTTGAAAAACAATAAAACTATTTTCAGCCGTGTACGTTTGTTTGTTTTTTTGTTTCCGGATATATAAGTAGCAACCCTCGTAGTACTTATGTAAGAAGATAAATCACATTAAATAAAAATATTATGATTATGGCGTTGTTCTTCTTGGTGCAAGACTATTACTTTTACAAAACGCTTACCTTTCACCCGTCTTCCTCGTACCGTATTTTAAGGAAAGAGACATACATAGACAATCTTTGTCGCTTGTCAAAGAGTCGCGTATGACAGTTGTGCTAGAGTTGGGGATACGAGATTAATTAAGGAAGCAGTCGATTTTAATTCACATTTACATTCAACTTTAGTACGCAACATTTTTGTAGATTGTACTTTGACTACTTAGGTATACCATCTATTAGTTTAGGTTAGGTCCATATCGGTATAGGCAGTCGCAACCCTTCCACTTACCGAACGTGGAAAAACGTACCTATTCCTCATTTCATAATATACCCTCCACCCTGTACTTGAGGGCATATTTCTCGTCTGCGAATATAAGTAGATTATAGAGGTACTCAGCCCGGAGGGCGACGAGCGAAGTCCTCTCTGATAATAATTTAGAACTGCAGACGTACGGATAGCACAGCCACAGGAGCTGTTAGGATTAGGAGGTACCATGTTACTTTAGAAAATTTGGTTGCTGGGCTAAAACTTCATCAACGTGTGCTACCTACTGTATTTTCATACTATATTCATAATTCACCTTTATTTTTTTACTGATCTATGTACGTCCGCACAATACAGGACATCAGGATTTCAGTTTTCTGGCTATTTTTGATGAGGTAAACACAATGAAACAAGAAGTTGGATTGAACGTTTGGATCACTTGGTTACACAACGGCTTACAAAGCTGGTGTTCCTGCCTTCGGTCAAGGCAAGTGTTTGTGTGATGAGCACGACTGTTTGTTTCCTGGTCTTGGTTGTTTTTTTGTATTTAAGTAGTATGATTATCTACATTATGTATATCATCGTCTAGTAACCTAATACAAAATTTGCTTAGTTTGGGACTAGGTCGATTTGTCTAAGTTGTGTGCCTGACAACTTTAGAAATATTGAAATAAAAGCTCGCTTAGGTAATGTTAAAGGTTAACTCTAGTAATGAACAATAAGACTTAAAAATACTGAAAAGATGCTGTACCGTAGTCTCAATACGTCAAATTTAGTAAAACAATTCCCATATTCATGACATCAAATTCAGCAGATGCTCCAGTATCATTGAATAACACCTTGAATACGTAATGACTTTCGGTTTTTGCTGATGCTACTGCTGCTGTATACAAATGGTGTGTTTGCTTAGGTCTTCCTGCCGACCGCCACGCAGCGATGCGACCCTGGTGCGCTGATGTAATTATCTCCCGTGCCCCGGAAGCTAATTTTAAGTAACGTCAAAAATTAAGTTACAGTACGATTACTTTTACTTTACCACTGACATATGCTTTTATTCCATTGGATATTCGACTTTAACACTAATACAAAAGAGTTTCTATTATGAAAAAACGACGTTTAGACAGTCTGTAAGTAATATAATAGTAGTTTATGCAACTGCTACATAATGAGAGGCCTTAAAATACGAGTGCGGTTTTATGAAACGAGCGTTAGCGAGTTTCATAATAGGATCACACGAGTGTTTTAAGGCCTCTCATTATGTAGCAGTTGCATAAACTACTATTATATTACTTTCTGACAACAAGTTATTTGTTGCAATCGTGGCTGCCTTTACAATATCCGGTGGAGTGTTCATATAGTAATCGTAGTCACTTCTACATGCTTCTACTCATATTTTCAACTTAAATGTAAATTAAAAACAACTTTTCACAATTCTACTTTCGTAACAGCAAAAAATCAACAAATAAATGACAACATTAATGGCGGCAATTCGGTCCTCCGTCAAAACGAATGAATTTTTTTAAATCATAGACAAAATAATGAAGTCCTTATTCTCATATCACTTGAGATCAGATGTCGTGCGGTGAATATAAAAACATACTGAATTGACGTTTCATATCGATAACTGTTTTAATATCTATGGATACTAGAATAGAGATCTACTTGAGTTTTGACAGCTGTTCCAAATTTAAACTCATAACGTTACAAAAATCGCAAAAATCTATACTGAAATACACATTACAGTACAGATTTTACCTACTACCACAGACAAGAAAGTTCTCATAGTAAAATTGGTTGTAATAATACTGGTAATTTCCTACGGTTTCTGAACGCATTTTATAGCACTAATGATATGTGGGTAGATAAACTCTTCTACATTAGTGTTAAAATCGAATATCCAATGGAATAAAAGCATATGTCAGTGGTAAACTCAAAGTAATCGTACTGTAACTTGCGATTGAATAAAATTGTTTTCCTCTCTAATATACGTACCTACTCAAATGACTGCAACAAAGTGAATGTACGAATGACTGCAACATAGGATACGTACGAGGAAGTAAAATGATTTTACGAGCTGCATCGTATTTGATTTCGGCTATAGGTATGCATGGATTCTACCACTAAGTTACACAATATAAAAAATGATTATTATACACTTATTTATAAATATAAAAAAAGTAAAATACAAAAAGCAAATACTAAATATAAACACATTATAAAAAACCTAACCTAAAGTGCCGCCGGCAGCGGGGCAGGGCTCAAGCTACCGGTGTTTAGGGCTTGCACAGAGAGGAACCTCCTGACAATGCGGGCCGTGTCCAGGATTACTGCCTTCTGTATCTGACCCTTGATCCAGCCATCTAGCGAGAGTCTCTTAAGATGTTCGTCGAGACTCTTCGCTATAAGACCGTTTACCAAAACGACTATCGGCACAATGATCGTCGAATCAACATCCCACATGGTGGTCACCTCGTGAGCCAAGTCAAGGTACTTGCTGAGTTTGTCCTTCTCAGCCTTCACGAGGTTCTCGTCATGTGGAATGGTGATGTCGATGAGTATTGCCCGGCGCTTAGATCGATCTACCAGCACGATATCAGGCTTATTGGCTACAATAGTCTTGTCCGTGATGATAGATCGATCCCAATAAAGCGTGGCACGACCATTTTCAAGAACTGGCATCGGTGCGTACTTATAGTATGGCACCTCAGACCCCACAAGACCGTATTTAACAGCAAGTTACTGGTGAATAATCCTGGCTACTTGGTTATGTCTGTGCAAGTACTCGCTGTTAGCAAGATGAGAACAACCGGAAATTATATGCCTTAGTGACTCTCCGGGACGACGGCATGCCCGACAAATGTCGACCGTACCGTCCTTCAGGATATACTTCCGGTAGTTGTTCGTCATGATAACTTCGTCCGCAATTGCACAGGCAAAACCTTCGGTTTCCCCGAAGAGATCGCCGAAACGTAGCCAGTTCACCGACGCGAGCAGATCTACATCAGGCCCTGTAAGGGCCTTGTAGAACCGCCCGTGTAGCTCTTTACTCCTCCATACGTCCTTGCGGTCTACAGTGCTAAGCACCGTTGGTCTGCGCCAGTTCTCGTTTGCCAAGGATAGAGGGGTGAGGCCTTTGTCTACTGCCACTACATCGCGATGTATCCCACACTCATTGTTTAGGAAATACTCCCTGAGACTGCACACCTCGTGGTTATGAAGGTCCTTGGCATTTAAAAAGCCACGGCCCCCACACTTGCGCGGTATGTACAGTCTCATTACTGACGAGCGTGGGTGTAGCATGCGATGTGTAGTGAGCAGCATACGGACCCTCCTATCCAGGGCGTCCAGCTCAGTCTGGGTCCACCTTAGTATGCCAAAGGAGTAAGTGAGCAGGGGCATCACCCAAGCGTTGAAGGCGCGCGCCTGTTTGCCACCCGACAAAAGACTGTTCAGTACTTTTGTCAAGCGGCAAAAAAAACGCTCCTTCACTGCCTGTCTAATGTCTCCGTCCCTAATACTCAATGACTGTGACATACCGAGATACTTGTAGGTTGATTATTATTATTATTATTATGATAAACCGTAAGGAAAACAAAGTTGTAGTAAATATTGAATCATATTACTCGAATTTGCAACTATGACAAATGTTGAATCAGCGTTGGTCACCATATTACATACTATGTGCCGGCAAACTTCGTCCGCGGAGGAGATAAAAATCATAAGCCCCTTTTTTTCTTCAGCCTAGTCGGGTAAAAAATATCCTATAACCATCTCGAGATACCTTAGCTACCCGTGAACAAAAAATAATTGCAATCCGTTAAAGCCGAATACAATCATTTTTTTTGAAAATATTATGATACATATCCGCAATTTTGCTAATAATAATTATTATTTGTGCGGGCTCGCACCTATGCACTGGGTTGTGATTGATCGTCAGAATAAAACGCCGGTAAACTTGGTACAGGGAGATTGAGTCAGGAATTGTAGCAGGGCAGGAGCTTCTTGTTTCTTCTAGTTTGTTTCGTCTTTTATATCGTTGGGTTATCCCCACTACTGCACAGTACCTCCCCCGCTACCCGTTCCCCCGCGCGCACATTTCCCTCACCACCGGGCCATCCGCGCGCAGCTTTTTGCCATACTAAATTCCCTTCCGCATCTCGTAATCTTTATTTTATTAAATCACAATATATTTACAAAACAAAACAATCATCTTAGTCTAAATACGAGATGTTACCTCTATAATAAATTACCTCGCCCGCACTCATTATTTTCTATGAGCCGGCGAATCTAGGACCCAATAGGAAACCTATTAGGTCTTATAGACCATTGTTTACCGAATTATGGTTCCTATTGGGTTCTAGGTAAAGAAAACAACCGTAATTTGAATTTTTATTGGATAATAAGGTTATTACGCAGGTAAGTAAATATTAAAATCACATAAGGAATCAAAATTAGAACATAAAAACATATAAACAAAAAACGAAACAAAATAACACAATCTTCTTATAAAACATTCAGTAGCTATTTAGGAGTCTCCGTCTCGAACATTATTTATCACATAAACAAATTCATACTGACATCGAAACAATTTTTTTCAACGAAGTATTTACAGCCAGACAGCTAGTATAATTTTGCTTTTAACGTAAACAACATCTCTACTGCGTTTGTGGTAATCTGAGGTCAGAATAGGTAGCGACTCTTAATTACGTCGTTTTACTGCGTAGAAAACTTAACCTTGAGGCTCTGAATAGTTAAGTTCGTTAGAAACGAAACGGCTCCAGTGCAATGAAACTATTATAATAAGTGAAAATTAAACCAGTTTAAATAAGTAGGTACACGAACCGGCTGAAGTTTGGACGAACTTCGCTGGAGTATCGCAGCTCCGCGCGGCCAGCTTCCAACTTTACTAATTGTTGCAATTAATTGGTGTACCGTACAACCACGACCTTACCAAAGTGTACACATTTGTATATTAAAACAATATGTGTATTCATTGCTTTAAGGAGACCCAACCAACGTTTTACCGGTCGCCACAACGTGCCCATTCTGACTTTTCGTTCTATAAGCTGGTCGTGAAAACGGCGATATGACCAAGAATAGGCCCATCTTATAAGAATCTAAGTCTTTCTATTTTTAGTCCGATTTTTGTCAAATCTAGTATATGAAACCGGCTGGTTTTTAGATATGTGTTTTTTGACTATCCTAATATTCAGTGATTAACGCGGAAACATGTTTGTTGAAAATTTCCTCGATGTGGTAACTAAACGCACTCCTTTACCCCCACGGGTTCTTGTGTTTTTGGTATCACGACACAAGTAAGTGTACTGTGTTAAAATAATAAATAATAATACATATAATAACGTTGTCTCAATTAATTACGTCGTAACAAAGACTCTCGGGACTACGCAGCAGACTGAGTGACTACACTCGATAGAAGTTATCCGAAAACGCGTCTTTTTTCGTTTTTTGTCTAGTTTGTACACAAACGACAGATCAATAAACGGCTAAATTATGTAAAAATGTCATTCTTCCCTTTATCTTCTACGTGATTAACTTAAATGTTAACAAAACATAATAATATCTTCGATTTCATTGTACTTTTATATCTCGCCAAAAAACCCCAAGCATGGAGTATATTAGCATGCTCTTTCGTTGATGCGCGTGACCAATAAATGCGTCTCTTTTTACAAATTCCGCTTATTGGCCCGCTCTGCGTTTTGGGCGTGGTTTACGAATGATGATGCAGGCCCTTAATTGCTTTAAACTTGCGTCGTATCGTAATTTCTCTATTTTCTTTGCTTTTGTCAAATGGTTCAGGGTTATCATTTCCTAAAATAAAAATAAGTACCTGGGCGACCGAGCTTGCTCGTTGGTTGAAACCTATCTAGATAAACTTGGAACAGTGGTATCCTCGAATGCCGTAGAGTCAGACTTGTAAATGTGGCCGCCTTAAAAATTAAAGATCATTATTTCATTGAAAGGCACAAACATGTTTAAATAAATAAGTGGTACAAATTTCATCTAAATCCTTAGAGTCGTTTCCGAGACACCAATTACATAGATATAAACGAATATATACAAAAGTTGCTCATTTATATTTCCAAGTATAAACAACAAAACGTCGATATTCTTTTGTGTAACCTTATCAGTAGATATATGAGTATGTACATATATAAAGTTGTAAAAATTAAATGTTTGTATGTGTCGTTGTGGCTTCATCGCGCTAAATCGGCTAAACGGAATTTAACTATTTTTGGCACACGGGTAGCTGGGTATCTCCAGATAGTTATAGGATACTTTTTACCCGAGTATGTTAAAGAAAAAAAGCGGGGTTATGACTTTTCCTCCTCCGCGAACGAAGTTGCGGGCGCCTTCTAGTAAGTCATAACCCTCTTGTTTTCTACAGCGTAGTCGTGTAAAATGTATCCTATTCTAAATGTATCCTAAAATCTGTGGAGCCGTTTTGGCGTGATGAAGCAAAAAAAGATTCAGTGACCTACAAAAAGTCCATCCCACTTATTTTCTGGAAAATATCTTCAATGTACTTAAAGACATCTCATTTTTAGGGTTCCGTAGCCAAAATGGCATAAACGGAACCCTTATAGATTCGTCATGTCTGTCTGTCTGTCTGTCCGTCCGTATGTCACAGGCATTTTACTCACAAAGTATAAGATCTACATTGATGAAATTTGGAGCATAGGTGTCGTGTGTTAACCGCTTCTTAGTTTGATAGTTAAATAAAAAATATATATATTCCTTGGGGGGGGCACTCCATACATGTAACCAAAACAGAAAAAAAAAAATATATTCAGCAAATATCAAGGTGTGGCACATATTTCAACAATACTTCTAAAAACACTTTGAGGTTTCTAAAAAAAAATTTGGTTTAGTGAATATTTTCCGAAATATTCGCTACGAAAGTAGCAAAAATTGTGTCCCCCATTTTCTAAACGGTAAGTTCAAAAAATATGAAAAAATGTACAAATATATAGCTTAATAAATACTTCCAACGAAAATTGTTTTCAACATGATCGGACATACCGTTTTTAAGTTATTGCCAAAAAACTGCGCTTCTCAGCAAAAGGATGTAAGTGCCGGGGAGATACGATCTTATGTTAGTGTTTTTTTTTCATATCGTATTTTTTTCATCTGTAGTGCATTTTTTTTGTATAAACGGCTGCGGAACCCGTTATGAGCGAGTCCGACTCGCACTTGGCCCTTTTTACAACTCTAAATATAAATAGAATTTACCAATGAATGCTGCCACCTTTGAAAAACGTATTTTCCGTATCTTACAGTGACAACTAACATAAAATGTTACACACATTTAAGCTAATAACATACATATTATTACATATATGTATGTAGAATCAAAACTTTAAGAAGCGAAACACGCGGCAGTTGTGTAACAGATTGACCGATCGATTTTTAATTGTTACTCGTTTGTGTTTTCATCGAAACTCATTGACAAAAAACGCCAATCAATCTTAAAGAAATGACCAAAACGATTAAATCTAGCCTAGTTCGGGCTCTGTAATAAATCGCAGCTTCGAAAGTCGCACGAAAAAAATGACAATACCATTATTCGTAGGATGCAGAAAAAAAATGGAAAAAGTAAAAAAATACCACAGCGGGAGGTACCGGCCTAGAGAGGGATGGGACAGACAGGTCATAAAATATCGATAATTAACCAAATTTTCTGTTCTACTGATAAGGTACACCTATAAATATATCACTATGATCTAACAGTAGTGCTTATTCAGTCGCGCCATCTCTTTCGGGTTGTACTCAAAAGAAAATGAGTAAGTATACCCGTTATGCTAGGTATAATGACGCTGAATGAATTGACGCCTATGACCTGTGTGTTAGTGAATACACATCATAGATAATTTATTATTCCTTCACATATGATGATGAAAATATTTATTTATTTATTTCAACAACAACAGTATGAGTAGATAAAGTTATGTAACTGTACTATCGGCCAACGCTACAGGTTCAACTTTTGCAACAAGATCGTCTGCAGGCACAATTATATGTATTCACGCTTTCTTTTATGACAACCAATGAGGATCCTTCAATAAATGTAAATACATGATTTGATATTAAGACACTGGAGTGATCTTATTATGAAACTCTTTTGGTGTGTATCATTATCAGTGATCGTAAATTTGGCAGTATTTTTGGTGTACCGATTATGTTGGGAGTGCCATAGGTGTGGCAAATTTCAACCAAAATGATGGATTATGGTTACTGTCGACAATACTAACTATGTTAAATTGTTTTAATTGGTATTTTCCAGATATATAGCGCAATACCATGATCATAATTTACCAGTTGCATAAATATTAATTATGACTTCACATCATGGCGGCTCAAGTTCCAGGTTACAGGATATGCAATTATGCAGATTTTAAATTAATTAAAACAATCATGAATTGAAACAAACAGGAATTGAAAATCAGGGTATATACGTGCCTACAAAATTTGAATTTTTCTAAAGAATTTCATAATTTATTGTTCACTACCGAAATTACCCTGTAAGTAGATAATTCTATGTTTTCAAGGATTCGTAATGATAAAAAATTCAGTGTTCTAATGGAATTTATCTCGTCATGTATATTGAACGAAGGGTAGCATTAAAACAATACGGCGATAATACTTGTTTTTATCTAAACTACTAAAAAGTTAATAGTAAATATGTATTAATGAATTAGTTTCATAAATAAACCTGCTCAATTTCAATATTTTGGTGTTGGTATAAATGAAAAATATAAATCATTTCAACTTAATATTGATGCGTTTATTTTTGTCGGGTCTTTCTCTCCTTTTGTCGTGTGCTGTAAAATGTACAGGTATTATGTTCACCTATTGCGTGATACCCAATCAAAGTCCACAACGTCATATACAAATGAGAAATCAACTTAGCATAGTCGGGTCTAACAAAACGAAATATACAATTGCTCATTAGCGGAAATACTCATTAGGCCACTAGCGAATACGGCGGCATTGAAATCTATAAAGTTGGCACGTACGACAATTTAGGTTTTCAAATCTGTCCCTCTCCCGCAACATCGACAAATTTATCGACATCAAAACAACACTTAATTTTTTCGTCGTGGGCGCTACCTGGGCCATAGGTAGAAGTTTCTCAGAACCGCCACTTGATAACGCGCTCGAAAAAAGATATCGTATTGCAAGGCGTTATGTTTGAATTATGACCGTTATGTAACTCGGTACAGTACTATGATCATTACATGGCCTCGTTAAACTGCCCGCCAGCTATGCAGCCCTGGTGCTATTGGGGAAGTTTGATAGTAGAACTTACGAAATGGTTTTTGTGGTCTCTCGGAAACCAGTCTTAATTTGAGAAAACGTCACATTACATTATGCTTTAACTAATTACGAAATATAATGCCTTTTGCTTTTCTTATGTAGTTCTTCTGCTTTGGGCGCATTTCATAGAAAGCCTGTAAGTAGTGGAATTTAGAGTCGCGATTAACTTTTCTAACAGGTAGTCTATTATTTTATTGGACAAAAAGTTACCGGTGTTTTTTCAATGTGATGCTTAAGGAACAACAGCCTTAAAAGGTTAGACATTTTATCGTTGTTTATGAAAATCTTGGGGTCTCAAACATTTGCTTACTGCCGAAGATAAGATACGCATATATGTACGTCCGTTCGGTACCCACAGAATGACGTCCAAATAAGATTAAGCGGCGTAAGAAGTTTGTAGAATATTTTATCAGCGGCCTGAGTACCACTGTTTCCGACCAATAAATAATTCTAACACTTCACTATAGGAGCGTAAATACCGCCGGATACCTCTCAAGGAGGAACATGTTCGTTATCGTCTCTTCACAGAATGTTTGATAGTGTGTATAAATAGAGTATGTAGTTAACATTAACTAACACATATCTAAATAGTACTTTATTTTTCCTTCAGCAATAAAAAAAGTCATTTCTCATTACTTGTGACTTGTGACTAGTGACTTAGGGTCCGAAAATATCCATCGGAAATTAAAAGCAGTTAACAGATCTTCTGAGAAAATCTTTTTTTTAATAAAATATTTCAAATATTTATTAGGACGAGGAGCAGAATAAATCTGGAAATAATCTGAGCGCGAATAATGGATGCTGTGACCAAGATGCAGTAACCGAGATGAAAACGTATGAGGGGAACATAACTGCTCAGGCGTTCGCTTCATACGTATAACTAATACAGGTAAGTACGTGCCGCGATTATTCACCAACGGCCGTCCTTTGCGCGAGCATATAAATGCAGCGAGCGTCTAGCATCCTGACCTTACACATACAAAAAACTATTGAATAATAATTAAGAATTATACTTTAAAATGCCCTACCATAGCAGTTTAAAAAAAATAAAGCTTCATTAAAAATAATGTGAACTGTGAATGATTAGGTACTCTCTATTTTAGTGGTGATTAGGTATTACCTAATTATAGACATTTTTATTTCTAGCTACCCGTTCCAAAGGCAATCATAAACAATAACCGTTCAAAAACTGCAACCGGTGCATTTTATGGTTGCAAATTGCAGATAAGGACCACATGAACTGCAGTTTGCAATTTTAGTGGGGAATTATAACTTTACGACATTGTCACCCCAGGGCATGACCAGGGCCGCATGAATGGCTAACGAGTCACTCGGCCAGTGTATCGATTTAGTGAAACTGCGCGTTTCGGAGTAGCACTTTAGTTGACATTGACTGATTGCACTAACAACAGATAACTTTAGACTCTACGCGTTCAAGAAAATGTAACTTATGTATGTCATTTGCATCAAGGTCTAGCTGGTACGGTCATAATTAAGAGATACGATCTTGCGAGGGCTCGATTTATATCTAAATTGTAATTCGTGACACGACAGTTGTTCCAGCGACATAATTGGCAATAACAGTATCTTATTACACACCACCTTTAATCTAAACAGCATTCGTTGCAAAATAATATATCAATCAAATATATTATGCATGTTATCGTAACTTTGTATTCATAACATAACTGAATAATATATTAACTGAATAATATACTTAATTATATATTGTATAGGCCTTTATTATATCTACTCACATGTGTACAGCTGTACTATAATTTGTAGTAAGTACTATAGGGGTATTTGATGGTATCAGTAGGTAACTACTTATTCGTTGAAACGAAAAATTCTCGACACACCTATACTTCGTTTTTTTTGCATTAAAAAAAGGGTAAACAATCTTGACGTGTCCTTTTAATTAAAAACACTTCTTTCTACTTATACAATGACATATTTGGGTCATTCTCTTTTTATTAATAACTTTAGTTTTCAAATAGATAACCAATATATTCAAGAAAATATCTATAAAATTAACATGCTAGGCATAAGTTCCGTAATCGATTTATGGACTCTTATATATATGAAAAGTACGTTGACCATTATAGCTGTAAAAAGGTGGTATTTTCATACTACCTATAGTGGGGACTACGGTGACCACTGCGTTACATGCTTTAGGTATACTTAATTATAAATGGTGACAAAAAAACCAATTAATTGAAAATTACAGTTTATCAATGCTATATTTTAGATTCATAAGCCACAAAAAAATCTGGCTATTACTTTTTGCACAATATGCTTTTTACGTAAAAATGCAAAAAAATAGTAGAATGGCTCATTTACTGACTCATTCATATAATGTGACTCTGACTATTTATACCAGAACGCGATTGAGAATGCTTTTATGCAGACAAGTCTATGGCAATCTTGTATCATTCTCGCTACTCATAACTATGAAGAAACCATAGCATGCTGCACTTAATGACTAAACGCGGCATTATCGTGCATTACTCGGAAAGGCTTCGCGCTTAGTTACTTTGTATTCTTTCGCTACCGTATCGCTATGACACATTCCCGATGTGAATCACTTTGCGGCCAAGTGCTGGAAATGGTAATGAGTGGCGATCGGTTCAGTTTGCTTTTAAGGTATTATTAGCGGTGTAACAATAGAGGTGGTGAAGTAACCGGTCGTGGTAATGCTAAGAATTTTAGATACTGGTTTTTTTTTGATAAAATCACTATGCCAGGGCCAAAATCAACTGAAGTCGGCCTTCTTGCTCGCGCTTTAGAAGAAACAGCAGGTGTAAGAGAGTGGTCCGACTTAGTGTTTATGACTCAAACGTTCAATTGATTTTGGCTCTACAATAGTATTATATTTAATTGTTATGTATCTATAGCGGTTAGATATTTCGCAATTTGCTTTTAAACAATCGCAAATCGCAAACACGGGAAATATTTAATGGAATGATCTGTCGTAAAATTTAATTATTAGTAGTATGCCCACAGCGCTTGTTACCGGGCACAAATAAACCGGTATTTATTTAGGTTATACCGGTTAATTATTTAGGTTACGTTCGGACGAATTGATTTGGGATCTTTATTTCGAAGCGCTCTCATTTGTATTGTAATGTCATGTACATAAAAGATTTTATAATTTAAAAGTATTGCTTCATGATACCCTGCAAGGGCACACAATATTACTAACCTAATATTAAATTCTTAAACACTTATTTAAATATAATTGTAATATAATATAATATGTAGCTATTTAAGATGTCAACTCTAACCAATTATTTTAATAAGTATAATAATAATTCAATTTAATTTAATTCATGTCAATACATTTGGTAATCTATGTTATTTGTATAATAAAAGAGTCGGCCATTTTTAAACCGAGGTCAGAGTGTGAGATCCCAAGAAACTGCTATAATGTATACCTACATTTTCCAATAATTTATTTCATTTCGTTTTACAATGCGATAGGTTTTCGTCACTCAGAAATGTGTCAACAGAGTAATAGCAGTTTTCTATTAAAAGTACTTTTAATTTAGCTTAAAACAATTCATCATTTGGTTCGAATGTAATGACATCAGAAATTTTGTGGAATATAAGTATACATTTGCATTGCGGCCCTTTTTTATATATAGCTAAATTAGATTTCAGCAATAGCAATTTATTTCTGTATTGGCTTCTCGTTTTAGATACATCCGTTTTAGCCGGAAATAGTTCTGGATGTTTTCGAACGTAGAGCGCTGCCTCCAATATAAATATTGAGGGCAGCGTTAAGTTTATTTTCTATAAAATAAGGGCGGCAACTGTTTGGGATACGCACATTCGCTAGTATCCGAATACATTTCTTCTGCATGACGAAAAGTTGTTGGGCGTCTACACTGTCTCCCCACAAGATTTCACGATATCGGAGGCTCGAGTAAATGTAAGCAAAATATACCGACAAGGCCGATTCAAAATCCGTGTTCACCTTTAATACATTAAGTGCATAAATAAATCTGTCTATTTTTGTTTTAGTGTTCTGTATATGGGCTTTCCAGTTTAAGCTAGAGTCTATTGTTATGCCTAATAGTTTAAAATCATTTACTTCTTCTTTTGTATAGGTTTGAATTGCATAATTTTTGTTTTTTTTTTTTTTTTTTTTAATTCATATCTAGATTATGGTCTTCGAGCCAATTATTGACGGTATTTAGAAGGTGAGAAAATTGCTGGTTGCATTCAGTACTGTTTGTTGCGTCAACGAGCAAGGAAACCTCGTCTGCAAACATTACACATTTAGTACTTTTGTCCAAGATTTTAGGTAGATCGTTGATGTACGCTAAAAAATAAGGTACACGCTAGAACTCTCTAACCGGTTACTCAGTGTTCGTATACGGGATCAATGACGTCGCGCCGATAGTGGCGCAATGACATTCAAGTACAATCATGAAAAATTTAATCTTATTAGATTGCCGGAAATAGTTATTCCATAGCAAGCAAACCAATCCTCTCTAAGCGAGCGGTTATTCACCCTAGACCCCGCTCACACGGAGGAACCGCTCTCTAACCGGTCAATGGATTTCACTCCCTGTTTTGCGCTCCGAGATATTAACCGGTTAGAGCGATATTCTTGCGAGCGTAACCTTTATTATAGGTTAGACTCTCAGAGTGCGTCTCTTTGATCATTTCCAAATGTTGACTTCGACAAATACGAGTAAGTATATAAATTAGTTCAATCAATCTATGGAAGTACTTACTGACCTATGATAATGATGACATTGATAACTATATTACCTTACAAAAAATACCCAGGTTAGTGTTCATTATCAGCACCACAAATTACCTGAAATCAAAACAACATCATTAGTAAAACGAAAAGTAGCTTAATAAACTATTTTTATTAGACTTAATGTTAATAGTTTATCAAAACAATAAATAAATATTACAGAACGATTTTACACCAATCGAACTAGTCCCACGGTAAGCTCAATAAGGCTTGTATTATGGGTACTAGACGACGATATATATTATACATAGAAAACAGTGTCAGCAGATTTAAATAATACTCATAAACTTGATAATTTCTCCAACAAAGACTTTACTTATTGCAAATCATGCACTTGAATCAATGATTTGGATGAATTATTTTATGTAGACAAAGTTTTACTTTCTAAGTTTATCTGGATAGGTTTAATCTAAAAAAAAACTTCCACAAGTAAAGCTTAGTCGCCCATTATTAAACGTGAAATAGACTTGCAAAGATTTGCCTTTATAATTTTATACTCGTAACAAAAAATTTAGTTGCGGCTCGAGATGCTTTGCAATCGTAAAAATGTGGACGTTAATTTGTTAATCGTTAACTGTACACAGACGTACGAGGCGGGGTATTCGTTCAGCGGTCGACTCTGAGCTGGAGCTGGTTTATTATATCCTAGCAAAGATTTCTAAATAAAGTCAAATGAGTTACTATCGAAATTGTCCAAGAAATCACCAGTGTGCCTTCCATGAGCTGAGTTTACGATCGGCGCTAGTGAGTATCTCGTATCGAGAGTCAGTGCACCTCTCTCGCATGCGCTAATAGTGCGAAAGAGATAGACCGACATCGAGTGCTCGATACTCGCTCCTGCCGAACTCATGGTAGGCGCACTGCATCGCTATTTCGTCACAAATATCTACGTAGTTCTAATAAATCCACAGCGCACCTACATACGAATCTCGAAATTCGTATGGCACCGTCCCACTCACTCAAACACACTATAACACGAGAGCAAGAGGGGCGGCACGATACGAACTTCGTTTTTTGAACTTCGGGGTAACCTCTCTGAGGGGAAACTCTGTAATTCGAAATTCGAACTTCGTATGGCGCCATCTTGCTCACTCAAATACAGTTTAACATGAGAGCGAGAGGGATGGCACGTTACGAACTCCGAATTTCGACATTCGGAGTAACCCTTCTGGTCGCATTTATCGCTCGGTCGATAAATTATATACCTAGTATATCACTCTCGCACTCATAATTACACACTCATATTATAATACACAAGACTACTTACAGGAATGATAAAGCAGCGTGGGATTAATGTAAATTATAGCGTCGTGTAGGTATATGTATAATTATTTTAACGAATACCTAAGGTTTTATTATTATTTTAATCTTAATTGTTTCATATACTCGGACATTTAGAATTTTATTCTAGACACATTCTCGATTATTATTTTTTTCTTTTTTATTGACAATCCTTTTGGGATTTATCTTATTATTTTAATTCTTAAAATGATGATTTTATCAATAATATTATACCTAAGATCTGATTAGGTTTTTCTGGGTTTTCCCTAATCCTTGCAGCAAATGTTCGATCATATTGTATGTCTCCCAGCAAACACTTCACTTCACTCTCATGTAACTGACATTTCGAAAGTGCTTGTAACGAGGCCTACTTGGATAAAGAATATTTTGATTTGATTTGATTTGATAATAGGTAAGTATCGGATTGATGATTTCTCATTTATTTAATGCGTGTTACACGATCATCATAGCTCCCACTGGAGTCAAAATCGAGTGAAAAATCTCTGGCACACCGTCGTACTTAATACGTATAAGGGAATAGCCCGGCCGTCCCTCCCCTGTCGCGTTAAGTGGGTGATAGATAAAATCTCCGATAGCCGTAAACGGGTCGATGATTGTGATGAATCTCGGAATATACGTGAGACCAGCGATCCGAAGGGTTTTTATGGGACGAAAATCTCACAATATTTAAGGTGAATAGCTTAGGTACCGAGTAAGATCGTAGTATAAAGTATACTTACTTCGAAACTATTACGGTTGGTGGGTAGGTAATGTAGAATGTAGGGGCGATGCAATGCGTTTAATTTTAACATTTCTAGTAGTACATGTTCACTTAAAAATAGTCTACTGGTTTTTCAATAGGTTCTATAGTTTGTAAGAAAAGTAGCATAACTGGTTTTTTGCCGTAAAAATAACAAATTTTCATGGTGTTTATCTTGGTTTCAGTGACTTGTGAAGATAAACCGACAACAGTATATTAGTAACAACGGTGGTTGTCAACACGATGAGACATATAACACACAATAAAAACCGGCAAAGAGCATGTCGGACCATGCTCAGTGTAGGGTTCCGCAGACGTTCATACAAAAAAATGCACTACAGATGAAAAAACATGAAGTAAAAAAGTGCACTAGAAAAAGAGCGTATCTCCACGGCACTTACGTCATTTTGCTGAGAAGCACAGTTTTTTGGTAATAACTCAAAAAACATATTCGATCATGTTGAAAACAATTGAAGTTGAAAGTATATATCAAGCTTTAATTTCGTATTTATTTTTAAAATTTTACACAATGTATTTCGGAGCGATTATCTCCGAAAATATGCACTAAATAAAAAATAGATTAACCTCAAATTATTTTTAAACAAACTGTCGAAATATGTGTTACACTGATATTTGCTGATTTTTCAGTTTCGGTTACATGTTTATTTGAGAAAGAAATGTTTATTTTTATTATTTAATTACTAAACTAAGTAGCGGCTTATACAAGACACCTACACTCCAAATTTCATCAATATACATCATGTAGTTTAGGAGTAAAATGCCTGTGAAATACGGACGGACGGACGGACATGACGAAACTATAAGGGTTCCGTTTTTGCCATTTTGGCTACGGAACCCTAAAATGAAAGAGCTAGGGATCGAAGGTCATTCGCGTATTAGTCCCTTAGTATATTCCCCCTTAAGCCAAAAATATTTCGATTTCATTAGCACTCGTTTGTGGTTTAATAAAATTTGCCGGGCAAGGATGCAAGTCCCTCCGACCGTTTTTGTCGCTCCCGTCGCTCTTCGCTAATCGCGATTGACGTGCGTCAACAGCGATAAAATTACTTATTCTCCGTTGAATTTAACCTGCCATTTTGTTTACTACGCAACAAACTGCCAGTATTTATTCCTATTTCGAAATAATATTCCTGATCGCAGATACTCTTGTTTCGTCACAATCTTAGACGGAATCCATTTTCGGCATATCCCTTTGTCCTGTACAAGAATCTCCATCGAATTATATTTTACAGTGCCAACGACTTAGCTTGCAATTGCATACCTAATATAAATAACTTATTATTAAAGCGATAGATTGTAATGTGGACACGACGACACAAGAATTATCCAATCATGAATGCGACAAAGAAGGAATACATCGAAAATATAAATTAAACTGATGTTTCGAACCTGTAGAGAGAGACTTTTCCTGTTGTCAAATCACAAATACAAATAAAACGCAACTTATCTACAGAATAAAGTCGGAGACGTAAGCAGAAACCATTCTTTCAGACTTCAATAGATACTACTTAATTGAAATTTAAAAGAAAAATCAGTTAATAAAACAATCTCTTGGACAATCCCACCAGGTGACTTGTCAGCTGGTGTACCAAAGATGTATTCGATAGAAAAGTAGAATATTTTAGATTTGCCATAATCTAAAACCGTCTCAGCCCAAAGCCGTAGGGACGTCACGACCAGTTATCGTTAGAAACAGACAAGACACGATGCAGCCATGTGATTCTCCTACGCAAACACTTCTGCGCTGTAGTAGTAACATTGTGGGACTTGGTGTCGTGTCTACGTACGGTGTCGGTGTGCGTGAGAAGGGGATTGCAAATACAGACGCAATCATGTCTAAGCCATAAACTATAAACACTGAAACAATGAAATATTGTTCAAATAAAGCGAATCTAATGTGGGTTAGGTTTGTCAGCATTCAGCATGGACACAAATAAATTCCTTCCGAAAAATATTCAATAAAAGAAACCATAAATGGTATAGCATAGGATCTCGATGATGGACATAATATTCTGGAAACATATAACTGAGGCAAAATGAGCAAGTGAATGGAGGAAATTTCAAGTAGATTCACGGCGATAAACAGTATCTCGATAATCGTTGTGTGCAATCGACGCTTGAGGGAGATAAAACGAATTAAAAAGGCCATCGAGACCACAAGCGTTTATTGAGAATTTTCCACTAGAACACAAAGCGTAGTCAGCGCCGGTCTAGTCTTTCGATTGTATATCGTATATTTCTGAGCGTGTCCTGAATTCGCATCCCCTAAATAGCCGACATATTCGTACCAGGGCAGGGGAAATCCGCACGTACCCACAATTTCTTAGGGCGGACGCGAGGGGCGCGTTAACCTATTCGTTATCAAGGTCGATAACATCCGAGTTCGCTGAGGCGGTTACCAGAAAATCAGAAATTTATAAGAGCAAAATGGTCTAGCCAATTATCCGCCTGTAGCCATTCCTTACAATTCGAACCGGCGGCGGAGTTGCTCAGACTAACGAGGCAATAAATAGGTATATTAATATGCCCGGCGGATTTGCATCAGACAGTCACGCCGCTCGTGAGTTTTCACCAATTATTCGTACTTTTTTTCCACATCATGCACAGCCTTTTGCTTGTTTGAATAAGACAAGATATTGCTCTTGATAAAGGGAATTCCCTCAACGAGTTTTAAACGTCGCAGGTAAATATAAAGCAAACCCCTTTTTTCGTGTATACATTCAGGGGTGCAAAATTGACTCAGTTTTGCTTCTGTTTCAACTTTAAGTTAAACCTCTTCTTATTCAGATTCTGTCTTTATTCATCCAATCTATAGAACAAACGAATGTGTATCTATTCACAGGAAATCAGAAATGGACTGGAGTCCAGTAAGGATTTATCTATTTCCGCTTATTAATCTTCGGCCGGCGGCCGCACCATTAACGCCGCAATGATGGATCGAACATGACAAATTGCCCCAGTACCGTTCGACCCTCATAGATATGCCATGTCTCATGTACTCCTGGTGATTAGGGGTTTCTCTCGTGGACCATCAGAATACATCCGCGAAAATCTACAATTGATTGGTTTGAGCGATTTTTGAAACTCCAGACCAACTAAATTATAGAATCAGCCTGAAATTTACTTTTGATGAGAGAACTGTTTATAATAATGTCAGACTGCGTTAATGTTTTTCCCCTTTAACATAAAACAAAAACCGCCATCATCCAAATCATGATACGCCAAATCTGGTTACCGGATGCAGGCGTAGGTGCAGAACGAAGGTCATGCAATGCAACTAATCGATAGTTCGATCCGTAGTTTGTTATAATCGTAATTCGGTTAGCATGGCATTGTATACGTCAATCGCTCACAGCATCCCGCCGGCGAGTGAGACCGGTCGCAGGTGCCGGGTTCACCGCGCAGGCGCCCCTCCGCCCTAGCCCAACAAATGCAATTTACCACCAACATCGACCAACCCACGCCAAAACCACCTCTGCCCCTTGGCAACAAGAAACAAAAGGCTCTCACTTCAATGCTTCGCGCAATGGCTTTGGGGCTGAACCCTCTTCATAGTTTTTTTGTGAAGGTAGGTTCGTGCTGGGGACTTTATTTCTATCGCGAGATAAGTAGGGCTGATATCAGGTAAACAAGTCGGTTGAGCCAGCACAAGTTTGGGTGCTTTATGACTCATTGAATTTTTATTTATCACGTGCAGCTGAACTTGTAGCCAACGCATTGAATTTGACGAACTGCGGCTATTGTTCTTCCTCCGTAGTCTTATCACACAGTTTTATCGTTTATCAAAGTGAAGATAGAAATTGTATATAGTATTCACATTCGGATCCTATCAATTTGTTTTCATTGGCTTATCGTAACTTCGGTTTGTAGTTATTCTAGATAAAATGTCAACAGCTACAAGGTAATTAGCGGAGTCAGACAAAACAATAACCGCGTAATCTCCCGAAACGGTCCACCAATTTCTCGCCGCCTCGGCAGAACAATCGAGACATTTCTAATTTTCTAATTGCGGGATTACTGCCCATCTATTTTATTTCTTTTTAATTTTCAAGATCAAAATCTTGATTTATTGAATAGAATCGTGGCAGCTTTATTTTTACTTAAGAACGTTCTGAAATGACTTCTTATTTGGAAGCTACTTAATGATGTTGCTGTTGTCTTTTGTGGGATTATCAATACGGCATCGTTTACATTAGGTTATTAAACATTGTTTTTCTACTCGTGAACTACCATACTAAATTTACCTTACCATAAAAAATTGATTTTAATTTTTTTTTAGATTGAACCATCACTCTATACTCTATGGTTTATATTATATGCTACTGAACTATAATACATATTATACAACTCCGCACAGAACTGTAATGCATTTCAAAAAAGAACGCAGTGTTACTGCATTTTTTTAGCTATGTCGTATTTACTGTAGTGTACGACTTACTCGTAGAAAAAGTAGTGTATACAATAGTTATATAATTCGATTTTTAAGTCTCGTACATTAATTAGACCACTCAGCAAGCTTCGTGGCCTAAACGCGGTACTCGACTGAAAAAGCATACATTATATAACGATTGCATAAAATGCTAATAGGTACTCGTAGTATTTTTCAATGCAAACAGAATTATGTATCAATACCTATTCGTTTACAGATCTCTGTGCTTTGTGCTAACCTGTACAGAACATATGGGGCTACAATAGGCATTAGTGAGTAGAATACTTAAATTCTAACAATAACGTTAATACTTAAGGAAGACTGTTAATGTTAACTATCAAATTAAAAGAAGTCTAGAAGTCACTAAACGTCTTCTCATAGACCTTTCCGAATCTGGCTAAAACTTTAGTTTAGTATTGCAAAATCTCTCGTGCATAAACTTTATGCTTCCTGAGTTCCTGACTTCTGTTATTGTTGAAACGAAACTAAACATCCTGCGTACTTCAAGTAAATAGGAAACTTCTTCGCATAAACAGAAAATTTGGAGAAAGTTAATGCTTGACCTTTACATCAACTTATCGTTGCTAAGTACCTACGATTAACAAATCGGTTATAATGTAATCAAATATTAAGTATCAATTATAAACCTCCTCATATCTTATTCCTCATTGCTGAGGGTTGTGCGTGACTCCCCCGTAGCGGGAGCAACTTTTCTTTAACTGAAGTTCGCCAATTATGTCTTTTGCATAGTGAAGCGCATCGTGAAGTTTGATTTTCAGGACAGGAATAAGCGAACGTGGTCAATGACAATATCTGCTCGAGATTATTCTGTCAGTCAATTTATTATCAACAGTTTAGGGCTATTGGCAATGAAGATATATCAAGCTTATTCTGAATTATATTTAACGTCTCTATGATGAAATATTTTTTTGCTACATTATGTATGATTTTAGTCTGGGTTATACTTTCCTTACTCGTGAACGTATACTGTGTCTATGGAAATTACGTTATAGTAGGTACGTATACCTATACTATAGGGGATATACACTACACTTCTCAAAGTATATTTTCATACATTACGAGTAAATATATGAAGGCAACATCATACAGCTCATGAGCTTTATTATAAATAACATGTTCATTTGTTCGATCCATTAATTCAACAGTTAGTAGCTATTAATATAGGTACTGGCATAAATTTATGATTTAATTAACTTTAAATAAATGCTAACTATTATTTATTGCATTAATTCCTCATTTAGTCGTTAATTAATAAATAAATACTAGGAAACCAGCGGACGAAGGTGTTAAATCACCGAGCGCCAGCCTGCATACAAATCGCGTTGGCAGCGCGCGTTCGCCGCGACGCCAAATAGCTCTTTCATTGTAGTCTTGAATTTTAAAGGGCAAATGTCGCTTGTGGCAGGCGAGGATAATTCTGGGCTATATTTACACGTCTACGGCGAAGGAGGGAAGCGTAGGGTTTCTTTAGACTTCGGGCACGGTTATACCAAGAGTTTAAATTGTACATCCTACATTGCTATGAACGAATATTAAAACGAGAGGTCTCACAATGTCCATACAAAAAGCCGGTCCCCGATATGTACAACGCCATTTATGTATCAGAATTATTATTTTCATTTATTCAACTTTTGCAAGCTTGATACAGTATTTAGGTGTAAATTTATTAATTATCACGTGCTTATGAACTAATTATTACTGTACCTACTATGTTTTGTTGTTCAATTGTAACATCGTTAAATGCTTAAGTTTTAAAGCCTGGATATTTACTTTACCTAAATACAACATATGACATAGATAACGAAACTCAAAGAAGTATCATCCTTGTCTAAATCATCACAAGCAACTATCCTCATAAGCAAAACTTCTTTCTAAGAAATAAAGTTCGAAGACAAAACAGAATTATGGTAATATTTATGCGATGAACACGGCGTATTTTAAAATAACGTCCATTCCAGAGTGTTTGCAAAAGAGCTTTTTATAAAAACACCGAAATCTCACCTCTCTATCGAACACCTACAAATAGAAAACGACGGAGATAAGAGTATCCCTAGATGCACTCCAGAGGTATTGCGAAGCACGCACGCAAGATGGCGAGACGAGATCCGCACGGCAAAACGACAAGAGCCGAACCCGGATCAAATATAAAAATAACTAAGGCAAATACACCCTCAATAGATAATGATAAAGTTTAAAATGTAGCAACACAGTCCTCTGCAAGGGGATTCGCGTAATTCACTTGTCAGAGCACACAGCGAGGGAGAGACAAAAAGGATTCATTTGAAAGGATTTTTTTAAAGCTTCTACGTAATTAAGCCATTACAATACATGATGTTTGAATGCAGTTTACGTTAATAAAATTACATTAATATCCTACGTAGTCGGAAAAACATCAATTGAATTCTTGTTTTAACAAATTAAACGTGTCGAGCACGTGTTAGCTGGGTCTCTATTTCCAGAACCTCGATCGTTGTAGAAATTCTAGTTTGGCTCATCTCGAATACATCTCGGAGTTGCGCAGGAATTTCAATATGTATTCGTATCTGCTTGCACCTAACTGTTCTACCGACGGAAGTCCAGGCGTAGGGAGCGACTTTTACGTTGTCGACATTCAAAATAATTCAAACAAAGATATTCACTTCACCATTCGTAATGAGGACCAGTAAGGAATGTAATGCGCTCCCGTCGTCTGTATTTCTTGACGAACATCATTTAGGTCTTTACAAGAAATTGAGGAGACTTATTTCGAATTCGAAATAGACAGTACAAATACAAATCTTAGAAGACCAATGACAGCTGCTGTTACTAGTAATTGCAAACTTCCAGCACGCAAGGACGTTCCCGAATTATCGAGCTTCGTTTTTATTCCCGAGGGAGAATCTAGTGTAATATAATCTATACATTATGTTATATGCCGATGTAGTGTGTATTCGCATGGCAACCGTGCGATGCGGCAAAGCAATTTTTTAAGGAATAATGAAATAATCATCTGTATTCTGAAAGTAGACCGCAAGGGCACTTATATAATTCTGACTCAACGACATTTCCCAAGAGGAGACCACTGTTGAAAAGAAAGCCGAAATCAACTCAACAGTCAGTTTTTTTTTAAACTCCTATTAGTACTTATCTTAAATATATGTTTTTAAGTATAAACTCAATGCGTAGTTATCCAAGAAACCATATCATAACTTAACATAAGTAAAAATATAATGGAAGGAATAAAAGCTAAATATGATTTTTTGAAATAACTTACGTACGTTTGATATGCCTTCTTATAAGAACCGTGTCCCGGTAAAAGTAAATTATTTGGTTTCTGTTTTGGGCCATGCATTTGGTCTGTTAAGTAGTCCTCTACCCTATACCCGATAATATGCCTCACACACTGCAGTTTTATGAAGGGTACCCACGCATAGAAAAACCCATTTCTTATTCAAACGTGCAATTGGTGTACGCGCTCCATGCTTTCCTAGGCACCAGCGAACACTAGGCAGTTAAAACCCGTTAAACTTCGCAATCAAACGTATAAACCGGCATTTTTCGCCCTAGTGCCGGTAATGCCACGCTGTCAGCCCTCCGCCCGCCATTTACAACATAAATATAGTTTTAAAAGAAAACTGAACAAGCAAAGAAGTTTCCCTCGCTCTACGTCTGTTAGGAAATTATACCTTACAGGGAAAATAAACTTTGGCGGGCTTGCGATGTTTTCATTATTACTTGTTTACGATTGCCGACGATTCGCGCAATAAAGTGGATGTTATTGGTGGGGGTTTTCGCGAATTGGGAAAGCTGATATTTTATCAGGTAGCTCTAGGCAGTCGTCTTGCAATTTCCTTGCTACATTTTCTTCGTTAGCTGTCTGCTTGTTTGAGCGCGGCGAGAAATTGTATTTGTATTTAAACTTATCAGCACTGTCGGTGCGCTGGCGGTGTCTATGGTAACCAAAGTCGAGGGGTATAACAAGTTTAAATTGCAAATACGATACGTTACAGACAGCGTTCAATTAAATGGGCTTTAAGTCTGTTATAGACTATAAAAACAGTGTTATGAAAGAATATGACGCTTTTGTGGCCAAGTAAGCCAAAACGGGAGCGGCACGCGCGACCACATCAGGCTTCGAAGATATCAGAACGGTCTGCGCGCGGTGAAAAACTGCCGAGCTGATGCCCTTTGTCACGTTTGGTTGAGAGTATCCTGAACCATGCATCATCAAAGATTTTACGCTCATCTAATTCCAAATTTCCTCCACTCGTCTTCTGTTGTGTTGTGTTGTTGACGACACGTTTGGCTTAGTGGATTGTATGACAGCGTACGAAGCTGGCGGTCCCGGGTTCGAATCCCGGCCAGGGCAAATGTTTGTGTGATGAGCACGAATGTTTGTTCCTGGGTCTTGGATGTTTTCTATGTACACTATCATTCATTTATATATAATCTATATTGTCGCCTAGTACAATAAGCTTTGCTTAGTTTGGGACTAGTTCGATTTGTGTAAGATTGTCCCTCAGTTATTTATTTGTCTTTATCCACTCCGACCTCCTTCCAGTTACATGAATGCCAAAAGCTTGCATGTACCGCCAACCAGCGTTCAATAACAAAAAAAAATTGTCATTTCCGAATTTCGCCGATATCGTATTAATTCACTAGGGCTGTACGAATTGTATTTCAAGCTCGACCAAGTAATAGTCTAGTTTACCTGAATGCAGAATTAACACGCCGGCGGCCGCGGCGATATCGACCGGTGTGCAACAATTAGGAACTCACGGCCGCAGCATACCAAATCATCTTACAACCTATAAATGCCTGGTACTGGCATACCTATGTATGTAGCAGTGGCGTAGCGTGCATACATGTTCCATCGAGTTGCTTATTTATAAGGCATTTGATTCATCTCATGTTCTTAAAAAATATCAAGACAAATAATGTATAGAGAGGCAACCTACCCTACTGTTTATGCACAGGAGGTACATGAAATTGACAGCATATTTCTACTATAGTTTTACTTTTTGTTATGAGATAAATTAGCAGCATTGGCATTATGTATGGAAATAGGTAAATTTACCTATTACGTATTTTATACGTGCTGTTACTTCCTTTGAATAAAATTTCGTGTCCATAAAGTTTATAACTTTTTCACTTGTTTTAGGGTTCCGTAGCCAAAATGGCAAAAATGGAACCCGAGTCTCATCATGTCCGTCCGATGTAACAGGCATTTTACTCAAAAACTACAAGATGTAGGTATATTGATAAAATTTGGAATATAGGTGATTTGTATAAGCCGCTACTTAGTTTAGTAGTTAAATATTAAAAATACATTTTCTAGGGGGGGCACTCCATACTTGTAACCGAAGCTGTTTTTTTTTTTTTGCGAATCTACGTGTATTACATATTTCGACAGTTCTTTTAAAAACACTAAGGTTTCAAAGCAATTTTTTTGACTAACCTATTTATGCCCCTTGGACCCGTCTTCTTTATGGTCGTAATTTACTCCATTGCTTGGCACGACGTAATATCACGAAATTTAGCTCTAACCAAACAGTACTTTTCGGAGTACAGTGGAGTACACTAAGTGTATATTTTCGGAAATAATAGCTCCGAAAGTAGAAAATCGCAAACGTAACGGTAATAAATATTTCCAACGAAATTTTTTTTCAACATGATTGCACATACCGTATTTCAGTTATTGCCTAAAGACTGCGTATCTCAGCAAAAGGGAAGGGTCACGAAGATACGCTGTTTTACTGGTGAACTTTTTCACATCGTATTGTTTCATCTGTAATGCATTTCTTTGTAGTAACTGCTACGGAACCCTGAAATGCTTTTTTTTCCACTTCGTACACAGGGAAACGTCGGACAGACGGAACGGGAAATGGGAAGTGTCGCTAGCTAAAGCTGGCAATACTTCCTTGCTTAGTACGGATTAGGTACTTATAGATATACCCTCCATATAAAAGTATTCTCAATAATCAGTATAATAAGTACACGTTGGTGAAAACTGTCTCATAACATTCAAAAACGGTACGGCGTTTCCCAAGTACATACAGACAAGCAAACAGATGCAAGCGATGGGAGGTTCTCTTTTATATTACACGCAGCAGCAAGTTATTCTATTTCCACCTGTCAAATCATCACATGATCTTCTTCTTAAACTAGCGGATATTTTTTAAGTTTCGCGCCGCCATGACGCACGAGCCGTTGAAAGTCCAACCAGGTTACCAGGAGAGCATAGATAAAAAGAATCATTAAAATCCAGTGACACTAGCGCGCCGGTCGCGCGTGAAAGCTCCTTCTCTAACTAATCTAATTGAAAAAGGACGGATGCTGTTAGCCCCGCGATTCACGCCGTGCTGGTCACATTTAATGGAATCAATGCAGTGTTCACGGTTTCTGTACACGCGAGTGGGATTATCGGAAATCGATAGTGCACGTTACAAAGGAAGGCAATTCTATAGGATCTGAATTTTTTTTTGAGTCATGGAGAGGTAACGAAATTTTCCGCGACGTACAACGATGTAAAGTATTTTTAGATTATCGTAGGAAAATCCGAAGCTAGCTCCCACGCTGTCCATTAGGGCGGGTCGCTCAAGGAACAAAAATAAAAAACCTTTTTCATTTTGGTAATTGCAAATACAATGTGTATTGCATTGTGAATAATCAGGTATTAAAATTTTGTTGTAATGAAGGTTTAGCATCTCTCATCTACAAATCAGTATGGAAATATCCATACTTAAATGGGATTATGGGGTTTATGACGTTTTATTTAATTTTTTCAAATTCGGATCAATAAATGAATGTTTATTTGAAATTAATATCGTGTATAGTAAAACTATAAAGTTTTAAAAGACAAAATATGATAGAAAAAAAGAAAAACCACCAAACACATTTTTTCGTAGTTTTTTGAGTGAGGAAATAGAAGGTCGGCAGCGAGACAACTTATAAGGTTAAAAAAAGAATTGTATGCTTTTAAATAATTAATTAAATTAAAAATATGTATAATAAACACTTTTACGTATTATTGACACCAAAGGTCACGATTTTTCAGCTTTTAAATTACAAAAATCACGCATAAAGGAAAAGGACGCACCCTAATGTCCATCTCTAGAATTTCACGATTTTTTGCACCTTGCTAAAGTGTAAGCCACTTTACAAAACTAACTCTACCTACGTGCCTAGCAGGCATAATCTGTAGGTTGATTGAACCTTCAAATCCTAATAATTTTATAAACGTGAAAGTTTGCCGATGTATGTATGTATGCACGTTCCTTTTAATTTTTAAAAAACGACTGAACTGATCTCAACGAAACTATCCCGTAATGTTCTTTAGAAATGAGAATAACATATAGGCTATAAATTGCATCTCTACGTGGATGAAATCGCGGGCAACAGCTAGTTGTTTATATTATAAGTTCCACTCTGGCTTCTATTTACATATAAAAAATAAGAGAAGCGCATTAACTTCCTTCTCGTGCATTAAAGCCACACTAGTTAGTAGGAAATTAGGCAAAGAAATAAATGAAAAAATGGTTATACATATATATAATTTAGGCTTAGTTAATAACGGTATACAACTTAAGTTTAGCAAAAAGTTAGTTAAGTAAGGTGGAGTAAGTAACAAAAAATTTAGTTAAGTATGTTAAATTTTACTGCTAATTCGTGCATGCTGTGTCCTTCTGAAAGTAATAAGATGCCTAAGTATAATTTGTATGTAGTATGATGCTTAAAATAACACATGTAAAAGTATGCTTATTATTGAAGGTCCAAATAAATAAAAGAACTACGTTCTTTCACCCCGACTTTACCAAAACCCAAGGATAACTTTCTAGCTTGGCTAAGATGGCTACACAGTAAAGGTATCGACAGACGTGCTCATTACTAGCACGAAAGCATGCTTTTATTGAGCAAGTGCTCATTAGTGATATGCGTGTTGTAACATTGGTAGTAAGGAGCTTATGTTTTAGCTTATTTAGAGCGTGCTAAAAAATCAACCGACATTTGATTTTCGAGCATGCTACCTGCGGCGCGGGTAGAAGGGGGCGTGCTCCGAGCGCGTCTGAACGGTCCGTACGTTTCCTTTGAGCATGCTTATTTATGAGTATGCCTAAAACAAGCATGCTTATTGCTGGCTATTGTGAACAGTTGCAGAGCATGCTCATTTTAAGGAAAATTATGTGCATACTTTTTTGAGCACATTTGTACCTTAAGTATGAACTTCTGAAGTCCTAATCACCATATAAAAACAGCTTTCGTGGTCACTTATGCCACTAATTTTATTACCAGGGTTCATAAAATGCGAGCAATATTAATTGAAGTCCTAGGGTCGTCACTGGTTGTCAATGACAACTTGTCATACGTTATTTCAATCGATTTTTCTCGCATTTCACGATCCCTGCTAATGACCCAAACACTATGTTTCGCTGGTCTGGTCGGTAATGTAGCATAATGTGCCATCAGTATGCGTGGTCGACTGGGACCGAGCCCCACGACTACTGAATACTAAAGCCGCTTTTGCCCCGTGTTCGCGAAAAAACAGGAGGGATAAAAACAGTGAACATTACTTTTTGAAGTCACGTCTTCACTCTACACATTATTATGGTCTGTTCGTTCTTTCTAATTTATTGAATACTAGAAGGTGCAATAAACTGTTGTGTTGGTTATAATTAGCAAATTAAAAAAAAATAGATTTTGAAAATAAAAAAAATGTAAAATTTAGATTTTAACTGTGCCAATTTGCTAATAGGTATTACAAATATAAAGTTGTAAAAATGAAATGTCTGTGCAATGAAAATATAAAATAAAAAAGTAATTCAGACTATTTCAAGATGACTGAAACGGAAATTATTTATCTTTTGTATGTTTGCATGTGTAGTTTCGGCTTCATCACGCCACAACGGTGAAACAGATTTCAACTATTTTTGGTACACGTAATGTATATAATCATCATCATTTCAGCCATAGGACATCCACTGCTGGACAGGCCCGGATAGAGGCAACCCGCATCCAGCGAGTCCCCGCAACGCTAACAAAGTCGTCCGACCACCTTGCGAGGCCTTCCACGCTGCGCTTGCCGGTAGGCGGTCTCCACTCGAGAACCATTCTGCCCCAACGGCCATCGATTCTTCGAACTATGTGCCCTGCCTATTGCCACTTCAGTTTGCTTACCCTGTTCGCTGTCGGTGACCTTGGTTCGTCTACGAATCTCCTCATCACCGCAAGACATAAATAGCCCCATATTATCTGATCAACTTGCGTAGCAAGTAACACAGTAAATGCAGTATTATAATATAACACACATAAACAGTACAAACCAAAATAGCCCCTAACTCGTGGAAATAAGAAACCCGTCGCAGGTAGCGGTCTCGCTGCAGAAAGATTGCTTTAGGTATAATTGCTGCTACTGCATCAGCAATGTAGTGTTGGATCAAATTAATGAAGTTTGCATGCCGGCCGCATTTCTACGGTAGAAATATTTAAAACAGTACTTTAACAATAGTCCTTGGTATACGCTATTGGATATCACATTGGTGTGTTTATATGTGATTTTATTGTGATTTGCGCTGCGTTAACATATATTCAAACTGCAACAATCGTGAAAATATTGGGCAAAACGTAGACTGCAATCATATCAGTCTACGTTACGTATTAAATCGAAGCAAAACAGGCATATTTTTTTGTAGTCGTGCTAAAGATGACTCACAGCAGCATAATATGTATATCGCAAAACAAAAGTGACAGAAATTAGAAAAAAAATTAGTTATGCTTCTTGCGTCAAAACTCGCAGGTCTCTCTTGACAACTGAGAAAGTGTCAAACAGTGCCTTTGTGGACTTTACCTAAAGGTGCGTCCACATTTGTATCATTTGCCCGTATCAGATCATCGTCGCGTGGCATGATCGCGTGTCACGATCACGCGTTTGGACGTTGCGCCGATCGGATCGCTCGAAATCCATTTTGCTACGCGTATCAAAGTTATATCGGACGAGTACGGCATGATCGGCGCGCCGACAGTAAGCGTCCAAGCAGCGCGATACGCAGTCATGCCACGGCAGTGTGATCGGATACGAGCAACTGATACAAGTGTGGACGCACCTTAAATTAGCGAATGTTTCTAATCAATTACATACTATTTAACTGGTAAAACCTAATTATCCATGTTTTTATCAGTGAAGGAAAGAGTTTAACGTTTTCATCAGCCGACTTCTCCAAGTGGCTGCTAATGGCATTCCGGTTTGTGGGTTTCCGCTCCCCACTGAATTACTGCTAGACCGAGGGAGGTTTGTCCTAGGCCTTACCTCAGTTCTACTTCAAAGTGAGGTTCTGGAAAATGATATATTTTCGCGCTGTTGCATGACTGTCGCGGACGAGCAGACTTCGGTCGCATGTCGCGTCGCATTACGCGCGTGGCCGCGGGCGCAACTAACGCTCGCCGACCCCACATATATACTCACACTACCCACGTAATTATATGCACTTTTACAGGACTGTCATTCAGACTTGATCGTGTTTTGACCGATACCTAGCATTTAAGAGGCGGCCGTAGGCGTATGCAGCCTTCGAATTAAAGGCTGGAGGAATAAATAGCCTAATTAACATTAGTGTCAAAATGGCTTTCATGATAGAAGCTTGTTTTCCTTCATATCGTTTAAAATCGTAGTTTTGAAGAGTGACTCAAGTCGGGAATGGTAACCGTGGCACAGAAAAAAATGTTGATTGACCCATATTGTATATTTACGCGAGGAGACAAGACAACGTAATACGAGCTTACGAATCACGTACCTCAAAGTAGTTCCTCTGTACAAATAGCTTGAGCAACTCGTCTCTGAGACATTTGTCAGTGACATCAAACTAAATAGCCACTTACCCAGTAACGTAGTGTTCTGCGTAAGTTTAGATTTTTAGAACAATGGGTAGGCTTTTACGTAATTGGCTGGAAATGCTGGGTAGCCATGGCGGGCAGCGCTCGCCACCAGGGCACCAGCCATTGTATGGAGATATAAAGAAATATAAGCACTGCAGAATAAGCCGCTAAACGGACGAGACACTTCTATGTGACAAGATAGGGGGAGCAGCCGGGCTCGAATAACGCGCTTTAGTATGTCAACACATATACTATTAAATGGCAAGACGTCTTGTAAATTAATTTTAAAATCTTAATATACCTATGCTCAATAGCTATATATAATATAAAAATGAAATATCTGTCAGAAACTTATTAATATTAGGCCGAAAAGGGGGACGAAAATAAGCAAGTACTTGAGTGTAACATAAATTCAAATTCATAATTTTATTTTGCAAGTAGCTAAAAAGCACTTTTATACGTTTTATTTAACAATATATTTATTTACAGACTACTAAATGACATCAAAGTTCAACAATACCACAATCATCAATTGATTTTTTACGAAAATCTTAATGTTTTACAATCACGACTTTAATGATTTGTTAGGTAAATTTCTTCACTAAGAAACTAAAAAGTAAGTCACAAATAACACATTAAATGAATTTGCATAATTTTGCATTAAGTATAAACTAAATATATTCAAAATGCAAAAGATCTTGTAAAATATAGTGACAAAATTTTAAAACTGTGTGCCTACCATGAGCTGAGTTTACGATCGGCGCTAGCGAGTATCTCGTATCGAGAGTCAGTGCACCTCTCTCGCACGCACTAATAGTGCGAAAGAGATAGAACGTCATCGAGCGCTCGATACTCGCTCGTGCCGAACTCATGGTAGGCGGCACTGGACTCTGTAGCTAAATTGGCAGAGCGTGCGCCCCGGCAAGGCACAAGGCACTAGTTGAAATCCAGTCGGAGTCTTGATTTTTTTATTATTATTTAGTTTTTTGTATTTATAAGAATACCTTATTCATCAGTGAATTCGATTTTTTTTGTTATATTGTGTTCCGTCTGTTCTCGCGCTCTGTGGCGCATGTCCGCTAGATATTCGACGATAGATAGGCGGGACCACGCCGCGATGACGTCACGACTGGATCAAGCTTTGCCTCCCGTGGCCTACCGGCCTAGCCGAGCTGAGTTTGCCAGTTTTGCCACGCTGGAATAACTCATCCGATAGCGACACTAACCTTAATAGTGAATAGCCCGGGAATAAATCATTCTTCTCTTTCAGACTAAGGTGAAAAGAGACTGACGTCGGCGATAGAAACTATCGCGATACCCAAGCCAACCTTTGGCTAACAAAAAACCGGTCAAATGCGAGTTGGACTCGCGCACCGAGGGTTCCGTACAAAATACAATATAAGCTACAAACTGCCGCATCTATGATAATCCAGTGTTAGCAGAGCTCTACTCCTAAGCAAAATGTACGCGGTGTTCGATCATTTTATATTGGTAACTGACCTGGGCAGACAGACATAATAGTATTTTATGCAATCGTTATATAATGTATGCTTTTTCAGTCGAGTACCGTGTTTAGGCCACGAAGCTTGCTGAGTGGCCTAAGTAAGGTACGAGACTTAAAAAGCTAATTATATAACTATTGTATACAATACTTTTTCTACGAGTAGGTATCGTCATCGTCATCATCATCGTCATCATCATCATCATCATCGTCATCATCATAATCATCATCATCATTATCATCATCATCATCATCACCATCCCCATCACCATCACAATCACAATCACCATCACCATCACCATCACCATCACCATCATCACCATCATCATCACCATCATCGTACCTCAATTATCTTCGACTCATTCATTCGACATATTCATAAGCCAACACTTCAATTCAAAGTGTTGGCTTATGAATATTTCAGCTCAGTTGGAAGTGCCATAGAGTATCCGACATTGAAAAGTATGCTATTAAAGTTTACTCTATGAAGTTCTTATTGAGGGATTAAAGTCGACGAGTAGAAAAAATTGTTTTTAGTAAGTATTTGTTGTTATAGCGGCAACGAAATACATAGTCTGTGACAACTGTTTAGCTATCACCGTTCATGAGATACATCCTGATGACAGACGGACAGAAAGACAGATGGACAGCGGAGTCTTAGTAATAGGGTCCCGTTATACAATTTGAGTACCCCACCTTTGAGGAACCCTAAATAAGACACAATACAAAATGTAACGTAAAAAGTGCAAAATACATTCCGTACACGGCGGGAATAAAGCAATAAGGCGAGATATTAACGCAAAAAATGAACGTACAGTTTCTAGCTATTTTATGTCATTTCCGCTACCCAAAGGTTGTCTGGAAGAGATCGCTCTTTAGCGATAAGACCGCCTATTGCTTACCTATTTTATGTTAAGGCTCTATTGTACTGTTTCTGTTGTTGGTGTGCAATAAAGAATTGTTGCTGTTGTTGTTGTTGTACACTGAAGAAATATGAGCCTATCAAGTGGCTTTTTA
The DNA here is from genome assembly GCA_905404275.2 of Hedya salicella. Classification (NCBI taxonomy): domain Eukaryota; kingdom Metazoa; phylum Arthropoda; class Insecta; order Lepidoptera; family Tortricidae; genus Hedya; species Hedya salicella. The sequence goes on from FR990103.1 coordinate 1,577,346, forward strand.
ACTTGATTTGAAATTTCTTAATAGATTCAATAACAACAGAACAGATTCAATACTAAACACATGATTGCAGTAGTACGACTTAAAATGATCAAAGATTTGAACGTTTGACTTAAGGCCGAAACACACCGGATGCGTGCGCAGCACGTGCACGTGCGCGTGTGCGTGGCGTGCGCGTTGTATCGTATGAAATGTCATAGTAGATAGCACACCGCTTGCGTGGCGTGCACGTGCGCGTGACTTGCACGCAACGCAGCTTTTTTCAATATACGAGGCTCCAATAAACCATGGAGTTAATCAAAAGAAGCCTTGGACATATGAATTTACCAAAAAAAACGATCTTCATACGATTCTAGTTCGCGGCACAAGATGTGATATTCACTGTATTTTTGTCTGCTTGCATTTATGTCATGAACCCACAGTCTTTTTGGCGCTGCACGAGTTTTTTGAGTTGAAAGTAGAAGCAGTAAAGCTTCTTCTTCGTCTAACGAACTGCTATCGAGCATAATGAAAAGAGTACGCAAAACAAAATGGCGGCTAGTCACGCAACGGTGCTGTAGCGTGCGCCACCGTTGCGTGCACAGCTCTGCAGCACGCGTGCGCAGCTCTGCGTACGCAGCTTTGACATGGTTGCTGTGCACGCCACGCACACGCGCACGTGCACGTGCGGCGCACGTATCCGGTGTGGCTTGGCCTTTAGTTGCTCTCAACCCGCCCCCGTATTGCCTAACGCGTTTGACGCTCGCAATCGGAATCAAGTGTCATGATTTTGTATGGGCTATGACAGTTGATTCCGATACCAAGTGTCAAAATTTCGTTAGGCAATAACCCCGCAGGTCTCATGTAACAGCAGACAAACGAAGAAAATGTTGGGTTCTACCAAACCGATATCTGTTTCAATCACTAGTTAATTCGAACTTGATTGAACTTATGATGAACTCGTTTAGCGCAATCCATTTACGGTAGCTACCGCACGAAAACATCTTATTTATAACAATAAACTTTAAACTTCATAGCAATATACAACTTTTGAGATATCTTTAATGATGATGCAGTAATCAAATTAAAATTGTTGCTGCAACCATTGCACTTGATATGCTCTGGTGGAAACAAGTTTCTTGTTTGATTCTATCGGTTTTTTTTGTTCAGTGTAGTACAGATAACATACGGTACTAATTCATTCATTTTTATATGCAGTTATTAGCACCTTGTACGGCATTGTCACACACCTTAATGTCCATATACAAGATGATTTGTCACTTTGAATGTTACTATTTCATTTGATGGCGACTATGCAGAACCGATCGATCGTTAACACAGTAAACAAAGCAGGAGAGGTGATACATCAGACGTGCCAATGAGTACATGCATGATTTTTTTATCGCTTTTTTTAACAAAATACGAAAATACCGTAAAAATGATTTTAAAAATTGGAAATTTAAAAATTGAAATCGCCCAGGTAATACATGTTATAGGCATTTTAAACTATATACTAATTAGACAGCGATATGACAGAGAGCTCCGACATGAACTGCCACGTTATAGTGCACTCCGGCCATATAAATTCTATATTAAATAGTTTTGCTAGAAAGAAATAGAATGAAATGTTTGATGGCTTATATCTTGGTTATTGTTATTAAAAGTTATTCTAAATATTTTTGCCTACTGTTTGTTACATGAATGAGCTTTTAATAAAGCAAAAACTCATGCATATTCCCTATTGAATGGCTACACGGATCTTCTGAGCTGAGGGCCTACTCCGAATCTCGAAAAACGAAGTTCGTAACGTGCCATCCCACTCGAACTCATGTTAAACTGTATTTGAGTGACCGGGATAGCGCCATACGAACTTCGAATTTCGGAGTAGCCCCTCTGTACACTCTCGTTGAAATCGATCAATAGCGTACTATATTTATTCTCGAAGTAACGTCTTGATGTCTCACTCGCTCGAAACAAATTATCGATAAGTAATAAAATAACTATTACGATATCACAATAGCTAGCCAACGACCGAGAGATATGACAACGAGCTCCTGTCAGAAACAAAGCGCGACTGTCAAGTGACTCGTGATCGTGACAGGCGGCCGGAAATGAGCGCGAGGTAAACATCCGGGGACGATTCGTGGCGCTAAATTCAATTAATCAAAGTCGTGAATTTGGTTAATTTTGGTTGAAAACTCGTAAACATTATATCTGTGGTTAGTAGGGTTGCCAACTCTACTATATCACCTTAGAGCACAATATTACTAACTGTTTGAGAAAAATGCATGTACTTAGTACGATAGTGCACAAATACGTAAAGTTGAAATTCCATGGGCAAAAATACTTTAAATAAGTACCAGTGCGAACTAAGGTACCTATCGATATAATATAGTTTTCTACTATATTAGGGGATCAAATACTATAATAAATAAAAATAAGGTGAAAATACTATATTTTGCGTAAAGCAAAACGTGGCCTTACACTTTTCCTTCATTCACCTGTAACTGTCACTGTCAATACTTTCTCAAAAACAAATATTTAATTATTACGGTGCAGAACAGCAACAAATATTCCTATAAAAAATAAAGTAGACTTTTTTGCCATTTACTGTATTTTTAGAGGTAACAACTTCGAAAATACTATATTTGTTAGAAAAGAAATTGATAACCCTTAGTGGTCTTGCGATTGTTAGTCCTCTTGTTTAGATTGAATTAAAAAGTAATACATATTACCAGCACGTTGCATGGTAAACAAACACTTTTCCAAGCCTTTTAAAGTTACAACCAAGAACTCGTCTCCAGGCTACGGTTCTAGGTTTATCGCGTGGATAATCGCTTCTTTCGCACTCAACGTGTTTAATGTCGACATTACGCCAGCTACCGACTTTTATACGACTACTATGAAGCTACAATATGAGGTTGCACATCAGCAAGTTATAGAACATGACATGATCTTTCTTTTTGCCTTTTCTAACGTTAATGGGCTTCCAGCTGTGAATGACTTCCGATCCCTAGCTCTTCATTTCCCCGTGTTGTACGTAAGTCTCTCGATACATTTTGAGATAAAAAAAACTATTGAAGATATTAGTATAATTTATTTTAAATTTTTTCAAAATACTCTCCATTACTCTCTATACAAATTTCCATTCGCCTGAAACAACTTTGGAAGCACTTTTGCCAGTCTTCATCAGATAGGACCGAAATTGCTTCTTCATATGCAGCCACGGCTTCTTCAGCACTCGAAAAAAACTTCCCTTTTATTTTTTCTTTCACCACCGGGAACAAATAGAAATCGCAGGGAGCTAAGTCAGGACTGTAGGGTGGATATGGTAAGGTTTCTATCCCAGCTTTCTCAATAAACGCCTTTGTTCTGAGGGACGTATGTGAAGAGGCGTTATCGTGATGCAGCAAGATTCCCCGAAGTCCAGTCTTTGGTCTCCTCTCTCGCACTGCTTTGAAAACTTGCGGCAATGCTACTGTAGTATACCAATCAGAGTTGACTGACCTATAATTTTCCAGCATTGATGTTGATAAATGTCCGCCCCGTGAAATAAACTTGCTACCATTTTTTTGCCGACGTTTCGAGGTCTTTGTAGTTTTGTTGGTAACTTTCCCTCTGAGAAGACCCATAGTGACGATTGCCACTTGTTTTCCGGGTCATATTGGTAAATCCATGTTTCATCACCTGTAATTATTTCCGATACACGCCGCGATGTCCCGTTTTCGAATCGTAGACGCATCTCACGACACCTATCTACACGAGCCTGTTTCTCAGTATCGGAGAGCAAACGTGGTATCCAACGATAACAGAGCTTCCTTACTCCAAGATGTTGATGTAGAATGATGCTAACGCTCCCCGAACTGACGCCTAAGATATTCTCTATATCTTTGTATGTTATTCGAGGATCTTCTCGCACCAACATTTCAGTAGTCCACACGTTTTCTGCAGTTACTGCTGTTTGCGGGCGACCACTTCGGTGGTTATCTTCGAGGCTGGTTTTACCACTTTTAAATTCGTTGAACCATCTAAAAACTGTTGTCCGTGAAGGAGCAGAATCTCCTAACGCTAAATGCAATCGTTGCAAACACAATTGTTCAGATAAACCAAATTTAAAATCATAAAATATCATAGCACGCAAATGTTCGCGGTTAAGCTCCATCGTTACAAAGAAAAAATGCGGGAACCGTTTTAGAAAAATGACTGTAACATATTATTTTTTTAAATTGGAGCGAATCGGCAACTTGTGTTCTATTTTTAAATAAATTTGCTTTTTAAAAACATATAATTCAGGTACGTTTGATTTTCGAATTTCGAGCATCTCAAAACTCATCGAGTGACCTACGTATATATCTCATCGTGTTGACACCGAACGTCTTTACCAATATACTGTTTCACCGAAACCAAGATAAACGCCGAAAAAAGAAAAACAATGCACGATTTTTAAAGAATAGGCTTGCTAAGCGTGTTTGGTGTTTTCGTAATGAACAATTAGGCATGTCTTCATTTTTATAGACGGTTCCTGGGAAAAGGGGTCGTGCTCAGACGGACCACAAAGCGATCCTATACGGATTCCGTTTTTACCTTTTGATGTATGAGGAACGTATCGGCACACATTTTCACGATTTATTAGGATTAGGATATTCTTTAATTACAATACAATACAAATACTGTTTATTGCACACCTCAGGAAGGTACACAGAGATACAGAACATGACAGTAACATTCGAATAAGCAGAGGTAAACAACAGGCGGTCTCATCGCTAAATAGCGATCTCTTCCAGACAACCTTTGGTTAGCGGAGTGTTTACCTTACCTTGCGCTGGTATTTTTTCAAAGTTCCGGAGGTCGCGGTGCGTTTGTGATCTTGGTTGAGAATAGGGTTACATTTAATCAATATGATCGGGATCGTAATGGTTAAGACACATAGTTGAGCGACTTGAACTACCAATTTAATATACACAAAAACTTGAATATTCAATCCCCCACATGTTGCACAGATAATTATCCCGCTGTAATAGGGCATCAGGACATCAAAGAGTGTCTCCCGGCAGACCCAGGAAATGTCACTCATCGTCGTTTCTGGGAAAAGTTGGGAGTTTTTGAACCGTCCCTCGCGCCCGCCCGTCTGTAATAGCATTATACTTACTCGATTACGAAGTCGGTGAACATCACAATAATAAACTGGTTATAAACCGACGGTTTTATGTGAAGACCAATGTATGTTTTGGGTGAAATTTCTAAAATTCTCTCAAAGTTTCAAGTGCAAAAAAGTGCAGCTTTACTTCATACAAATAACTGCAATTTAATTTTAAGCAAAGTTCATTTCAAAAGTATGAAAATACTTCTGCTTAAGGCCTTGTTTAAACTAAACTGACTGTAAGCCGCCGAAAGTGAGCGAACGTTACGCAGTTTATTGTATTTCCATACATATTCACTTCTTCGTTCACATCTAACCTACAATACGTTATTACGCTATGCGTAGACGCTGACGTAAAATACCGTTTATTTTCACGTTTACACTGGGGCTCATAGTGAGCCTGCTCACATTCGGCGGCTAACAGTCAGTTTGGTTTGAACGCGGCCTAAGGCAGGAAACAGTACGCGCGTACGGTCGGTCGGCGATGTTTTGTATGGCCATATACGCGCTGACATGCTGCTGTGGTCAGCATGAGTCAGCCATATATTTATTACGATTTATTAGGCTGGAAACAGTGCACGACTGAATGGTACGCGCGTACGGTCGCTGTAGAAAGCATAGGCGCGTTCACTCTGAAGCTGACCGTCAGCGCGCATGCGGCCATACAATACACGCCCGACCGACCGTACGCGCGTACCATCGGTTGAGTACTGTTTCCAGTCTAATGTTTATACATCAATAAAAACCCGCAGATTTATACAAAATGTATGTACGCGTCGTATGCCACATCATGGTACCACACAGTGCCATAAATCATTATTTCTCATAAGACCTTCTATTTTAGCTATGTTAGACAAAAGAATCTTTAGAATTTGATTATTTATATTACTAATAATATTTTAATACGACAAAATTGATCGTGGACTAACCCGCGTAGACTTCACCGAATTGGAACATAACATTGAAAATTATTTAAGCTTCTTCATACCATCTAAAGCGCAATATAGTAATAAAAGAATATGATCGGCGCAGTTTATGTGAGGACACCAGATGTGGTCGACGCTAATAAGACGCGCACATGGGGTGCGGGGTCCACATTATAGATACATTTAGACAATATACACAAAGGTACGGGACTTGTACTCGTTAAAAAAGCGTTTGTAACTTGAGCTTGTGGATTGCACGGGCGTTTTAGTCCAAGGTATTAAGTAAATGAGCTATATATAAGCGTTAAATTCAATCAATTACGACATGAACTATCATGATAATATATCAATGTATTGAAAGTCTGTTGTTTGGTGTAGCTTATTCTTTCAATATTCATGACTAAGGACTGATTTATTATTTTCAATATTGTTTATATTTTGTCGATCGTGATATAAATTCGTATAAGTTTGATAAATCATAAGAAAATTTGTATTGTTATTTTATCGTGAAATAAAATTATCCTATCTTATCAGACGGCGGTTGAACCGCCCCTGGAATCCCACATTCGGAGATTTTAATCCCAGATTCTGAACTAAAGCCGATTATAACCAGCAATAGAATGTATATTAAATGAAATATATGGCATACCCAACCAGAAAACGAAGTAGCAGCGAACTCATAGGTTCATTTGTGTAAAGTTCATTTCAAGAAACGTTATGCGGTCATCAGCCTATCAAATACAGTACAATACAGAAACAACCTTGGCACTTTAGTGAACTGACTTCAAAAAAAACGTTCACAGACGATGAAGAAGAGAGGATGATTTTTTGGCATTCGCTGTGGTGGCTGGCTCAGTGTGCGGAGTGGACTAGTGCATTTTGACGAGATACTGAATGGGGCAATCAACAATACAAGACGTTGTGCACTAAGAACTAATTGTTAACTTAGTTACTTAAGTCGGGTCGGGTCGGGTCCCACTCAAATTTGGTTGAACACGAGATCGAGGGGGACGCCATGATACGAACTTCGAACTTCAGAAAAAACCCCTTAGATTATTATATTGTTATTTCATAAGCAGTCAGCGTTGTAACTATTAAATTGGAGAATATAGTGAATTTAATGGAGAAATCCAGATTGGCATTATAACATATAAACCCACCCGCATAAATGTCACTCGTCTCCTCGCACTGTACTGAATGGAAAGAGACGGTATTATTTCTTCTTTTTCCGAGTCCGTTGAACCTATAAGCCGTTACAATGTAATATGCATAAAACACCAAACACCCATACCATTTCGCGTTTACATAACGCATTAGGGCCAAAAGTGTGTGGGAATATACATATGTATATCTCTGTGTATCTGTATATACACAGAGTTATAGCGACGCAGTCTCCAAGGAATTTCGCACGAACACGAAATTATGAGTTACTATCAATTGTCTAGACACGAACATATTTTAACAACAAACGCCGAATACTAATTAATACTGCGTGGATTACGAGTAAAGTCATGTTTTTAACATATTCCACAAGAAACTGCAAGAAAAACGCTTCGTCTAGGGCACAATTCTCTCCCAGAAGCATTCATCGCAAGCTAGACATTCTAAAAGTGCTCATTGTCTTGCTTATCTTATGAAATAATGCCTTGTCTGCCAGAAAATCCAAGGCCCACACCACCATCCTAAGCACATTGACGTCACTACGAATCTTCCCCATCCCCACTATGCTCTCAGCAGTTTCGTCAGATTTCGTCGCCAAGCCAGGCAGCCATATATTCGCGGCGAACGATGCAAATGGCCGCAGCTGCCAATAAGCGTTTTACAGCGCGTTTTTAGTGCTGCGCTAAACTTATTTACCGCGCCGCGGCCCAACCGATGAGACTCACATTTAACCAGAATTGCATTTCACGGAAACCCTACAACATCCAGCTGCTATCATAAATAACTCTTACTGCACTGGTGCATATAATATTTATAACATCTGATAACGTCCCAAACGTTATCTATAAGTCCAGTCTCATACAGTTTCAAGAACGCACATATTTTCCTTCTCGCACCAACCATATTGCAATTGGGATCAAAAAATTTTAAATATTAATATATGGTCATTAAAAAAGATAAATAACCATTTCGAGGAATAAGTTTAATAAACCGCTTGCAATTATCAGATTTCAAAAATATGATTTCTGGGATAATTTATTCGTGTTTTAATTTTGACTTTTATTGGTCCTTGCCAAATTATAACACAGACGTCAGTCAGCATCAGCAGTGACGTCACTCAAATTATCTCGTAGGCAATAAAAAAATTAAACTCATCCAAATGTAAAACGCATGAAATTTGTATCTTAGAATAACCTACATAATAAAACGAAAAAAGAACAAAACATTTTTTTTGGCCCATATCAATTCGCGTAAGTTTCCGTCTTTTGTTGCTAGTCAAAAGGCAAACACACATGGCCGCAAATTGGACATGTTTGCAAAAACGACGGAGAAAAGGTATTAATGGTAGTAAAAGCAAGGACCACTAAACCAAGAGGACCGTCAAACGCCATACTTTGTATTGTGCCTCAACTACGAGGAGATATCCAGGCAAGAACTAGATGGCGCTTTAAAACTAAACATTTAACTTTGTATTGTATTGAACAAAGAAACATAGTGCCATCAGCCACACATTTAAGTGACCATTGGTAGACCTTATGTACATTAGCATAAGGCCTACTCAGTGGCGTGTGGTCCATATAGGCACAAAGGCACTGCCTACCCAGAATGACCAAGGTTCCATACAGGCACAGAGAATCTGCCTACTCTGAAGGACCATGGCTCCATATAGGAACAGAAAACTGCCTACCTTGGCCAAAAACCCTGTGCACGCTACCCTACTGATGGTCATTAAAGAGTCCTCGGTAAGCTCCGTTCTCCATCAAACGTAGTTACGCTCTCATTTTAAAACGACTAGGTAGTTTGCTCTGAACCTGTGTACTTAGATTAAGTTAAGGTATATGCAGGCCTGTAATTAGTTTATGTAGCTTCAGATACCATAGTAAAAAAATACAGCGAATTTTTCATACAAAACTTGTTTTTGCTGTATTTCGTTTGTTTTATAAACTGTAGCCATATAAACTAGTTACAAGCCTAGATATACCTCATGTCATTGTATATGCAAAGTTTCGTTACAATCCAACACGTAGTTTTAAAATGAGAATAAAACTCCGTTTGTATGGGAAGGTGAAATTCGGCCGAGCTTGCTGGGGACTCTTAACTGTGTTGCTGTTACTGTAACAATTAGTTCGTAAACAGCTAATAAAGAATGATTCGTTACTTTTTAATACTCGCACTATGTCATGTTTGCTAAGTTGAATAATTGTAAATCATATTTTTTATACATATAAGGCGTTGTAAATATCGGGGAACGGCTTTTTGTGTGGCGATTGGCATTAGTTTCTTGTTTTATCGGACCTTACTTGGTAATAATAAGACTTTGGGTATTGTTGTTCATTAATATATAGGCTAACAGAGAAAGGTTTCGAAAAGATCAAGCCAACATCAACATAGTCATCGGTCACAAAATAAATATGCAATTCAGCAGCAGCAAGCAGAAACAGCGTTGTTGGTCATTGTGTGCATAGACAATAGGTGCTTGGCCGCCCGGAGCCGTGTCTCGGGCCGCCCGCATCGCCCAATCGCCGACAATTACGTAATGCCGAGCCTGCGCCTGCGACCGCCAGCAGAATGATCTACGTAAAACTTGAGAGGGATTCTTCTTGAAAATTTGTCATTACAGAAGTAGCAAAAAACGTCTATTAACTGGTTTAATCTCATCTGGCATAAGCTTTTTTGTCATAATGTATTTCTTTGAACCTGAAAATTCTACAGACTGAAAAACCTGTATATACTGTATTATAAGTTCCTGCGCGATAGTCTGGATCCATTCCCGTTTCACAGCAATGCGCAGCAACGAAATAAAATACACAAACCAACACTAATCAAGATAAAACCAAAGAATTTTATACAAAGTTTCGGGTCACCCAAATTTAAATACAAGCAGTAAATATAAGGTTTTTTTACATTATTTAACAATAGGTTTATTTATAAAATATTCTTGAGAATACTCAACTGTAAATAATAGCAAAGAATGATGATCCTGCCATAAAAATATCAACATCGAAAAATTATGTTATTTTTGCAGTTAAGATGTAAAATTAAATAAAGATCACGACAGGCCTAAAAATCTTTGCAACCCCGCACTATTGTAAAAAGTATAACTGTATTTTACAGAGCCGAAATTTTCGCTCTTAGTGTATGTATATTGCAAGCCAGGCAAACTCGAGTCTAGCGCAGAAACTTACCATCCATACTAATATTATAAATGCGAAAGTGTGTCCGTCTGTCTGTTACCTCTTCACGCTTAAACCGCTGAACCGATTTAGATGAAATTTGGTATGGACATAGTTTGAGTCCCGGGGAAGGACATAGGCTACTTTTTATCCCGGAAAAATATCTTTATCCGCGATAAACGAATTAAGGGCGGACGAAGACGCGGGCAAAAGTTAGTACTCAATAAATACCACTATTAGTTCGGTTCTGAGAAAGAAGCACGAGAATAAAGGTCGAATCTATGTTCCGAGAAACGATATACCGACAGTTTTCCTGGAAACATACTTGTTCGTTTTTTTATCGATAGCGTATTCGTTCTCAGAGTTCCTTTCAAGAACGTGGATTGATAACAACTATAATGGAATCCCAGCGAACGCAGGCGTTCAACATTTCATGCACAGCATCGCCTTTGATTAGATAATTGTCAGTAAGGTCAATGATCGCGCTTGGTCCTATAGACACGCTTAAAATATCTATTAATATTATAAAGTTGTTAAAATGAAATGTCTGTACCAACATTGAAAATATTTTCATAAAATATATTGTAAGGGACTATTTCGAGGTCACTGAATAGAAAAATTTTTTTTGATTTTTTTTATGTTCGTATGTGTCGTTGTGGCTTCATCACGCAAAATGAAAAAATGGGGGTTTATGACTTTTTCTCCTCCGCGAACGAAGTTGCGGGCGCCTTCTGGCACTATTATATAACTACGATCCCTTACAGGGGTCATGAAATCCCAAAAAAAAAATCTAGCACGATCATTGAGTCAATTAGCATGAAAATCTCGGTTGAAATATTAAATTTAGCCAATTTTGGTACAAGGATAGCTAAACTCCTCCGCGTACGAAGTTGCTTTACTGAAATCTAATGACACAACTCGATGTTATGTAGAATCATAACTTAACTATTCATAAGGGCTATTAATAAATAACGTCATTTCATATTGGGGGGGAGGGGGTAGCATGACGAAGGTGGGGGGGTCATTCTCAAGACGACATCATCTTTTTAATTAATGGCAAATGCTTATTATAGAGTAGAGGTGCATGGCCCAAAACAGAAACCAAATAATTTACTTTTACCGGGACACGGTTTTTATAAGGTGGCATATCAAACGTATGTAAGTTGTTTTAAATAAAAAATCACTATTTTGCTTTTTTATATTCTATATACTTTTTTTTACTTTTATAAGTTTTGATATGTTTTCTTGAAGAACTACGCATTGAGTTTATATACTCAAAACATATATTTAGGATAGGCTAAGTACAAATATTGTAATAGATACAAGATACAGTGCTCGCTAGTGAAAGGGAAACACACCTGACGCGTAATCAGGAAGTACCGGGTTCGAGTCCTGGTGTGACCACGTGCGAGAGCAATCTTATTTTTCTTTGCGCTTTGATTTGTATCTATATCATAATAAATAGTAATGTGGTGTTAATTTTCCCGCATTAAAACACAGAATCCCAATAAACTTGTGGTTCATATAAAGAGAAGCAATAGATATAAGAGTTATTTCGAAAAAATTACTGACTGTTGAGTTTGTTTCGGCTTTCTTCTCTTCAGTGGTCTCCTTTTGGGAAACGCCGTAGAGTCAGACTTGTAAAAGTACCCTTGTGGCCTACTTATATACAGAATAAAGATCATTATTTCATTCGAATTATGATGGTTGGACGATTTTAGGAAGGAGTCAAAAATAAATGACGTAATTTATGAACCGCCCCTAAGGCCTATTCTCTTGACAACAGGTTTGGCTTAGTGGGTTGCACAACGGCCTACGAAGCTAGCGGTCCCGGGCTCGAATCCCGGCCAGGGCAATTTCTTCCCAAACCTAGTAACGATTATTCGGAGGAGCTTCAGGCCAGTGGCAGATCAAAATCAGATTTGTCCTGTTAAGCACAAGCACAACTGTACAACCGATCTAGCTCTAACTTTCGGCGACGTTTGTCGCACCACATAGCATCACCCGTGTTTCTCGCATTGTATTGAAAGGAAAGAGACAGACAATTTTTGTCGCGCGACAAAATCGCGTATTACAGTTGTGCTAGAAGTGCAGCCGGTATAGTACAACTCTCCGTGACTACGCCTGTCGCGCCACATAGCGTCACCCATCTTTCTTGTCTTGTATTGAAAGGAAAGAGACAGACAATTTTTATCGCGCGACAAAGAGTCGCGTATGCAGTTGTGCTAGAAGTGCAGCCAGTCTAGCACAACTGTCCGTGACTACGCCTGTCGCGCAACATAGCATCACGCGTCTTTCACGCATTTGTATTGAAAGGAAAGAGGCAGTTATATCGCGCTGTAAAGAATCGCGTATCACAGTCGTGCTAGAAGTGCAGGACTATTTGTTGCACGACATATATTACCGCCCTTTCGCAAATGTTCATAAATTGTCTATGTCTAGGAATTTTTTAAACCAACAGGTGCGATTTTGGACGAAGTGACGGCCTGTGAGTGTGCAAATATTTTCTTTCAGTCTCTGAATGTGTTCAATCTGAACATAGTTAAGATCAAGCAGTTTGAGTTAATTAATGTACGAACAAGAACACAAAAAGTAACTGTTGCGAAACGTCAGAAGTTCACGACCCTCGAACGGAGTGGAAAACTTTCCTCTTGCCATTTACGGGCATTACAGCTATAAAACTTCTTCGAGTTTAATACTGTATAAAATATGCATTAAATGAACGGTTGTTGAATCAGTGTTTAGATCTACACACTTTGCACAGTTAACTTGATATGGTGACTAAAGGGTGACTACAAAGTAGTCCAAGGACTTAAAGTAATAAATAACTTTTACAATGTATATGTTCATAAGCGCCTCCTTGTAAGGGCCATCACGTAAAGTGCTACTTACCGCACACGTGCGGTACGAGTCTATATGTTGGCTTATACAGAGGCATTTTCCGAGATGTGCGTTAAAGTAATTCCCAGAGAATAACCTACTTACCGCACTTGTATAGTGAATAACTAATTACTAACCAGTCATTGGTGTATTTATGTCCCCTAATTGAGCCTTCGTTATTATTACGATTAAAGTAAATAAGACCACAATTGATAACATTTAAAATTTCTAAGTAATGATAAATCGACATCGACAACCATTTTGTTAATTCGTTATGGAATCCACGAACCCAAAAACATTATTTTTTTATAACAACTAGTTTTTAAAATATCCTGTACTTGTTTTCAACGGAACAAAACCAGGTCAAAAAAATGTTGTGAATTGACCAAGATAATGTTTAACTATCCATACTATAATATTATAAATGCGAAAGTGTGTCTATCTGTCTGTTTGTCTGTTACTTCTTCACGCTTAAACCACTGAACCGATTTGGATGAAATTTGGTATGGAGATAGTTTGAGTCCCGGGGACGGACATAGGCTACTTTTTATCCCGGAAAAATGCCCTTATCCGCGATAAACGAATTTAAGGCGGACGAAGTCGCGGGCAGAAGCTAGTTACTTATATTTCTGCTTTTTTGTCAGATAAAACATACTCTTACATCTCTCTATCAAGTATTTAAGTGGAATTCACAACCGATTTACATTTGGTGACGCCTATGTTAATAACACTGCTCGATCCAACATTTGATTGGCTATCAGTAAATAATATCTGTACTATTATAGTGTGAAGATATTTGCAATAAAATAATAGATACGGACTATTTGAAGGCCCAATGAATCGGATACATATTTTTTGTATTGTGGCTTCATCAAATTATCACACCGAACTGGCTAAAAGGATTTAAACTATTTTTGGTACACGGGTAGCTTGGCATCCACAGACAAAAAAGTCGACTGTCCCATTTCCTATTTAATTAAATTGTATGATCCGCAACAACTCCATTTTATTATTGTACTAGCGTTTGCCCGCGACTTCGTCCGCCTTAAATTCGTTTATCGCGGATCAGAGCATTTTTCCAGGATACAAAGTAGCCTATGTCCTTCCCCGGGAGTTAAACTATCTCCATACCAAATTTTATCCAAATCGGTTCAGCGGTTTAAGCGTGAAGAGGTCACAGACAGACAGACACACTTTCGCATTTAGAATATTAGTATGTATTATCTGTATTTCTGTAATCGCTGCGACATAGCCTTTCTTTCAATAATGAAAATTGCATTTAGCGAATGTGCCTGACCATGACCACGTCTAGTTCACAGCCACTCGCGGGTCGGAATTTAAAAATACATCCATGTACGGCGCTTCCTGCAGATAAGGTCTGATGGATCACTTCCTCCGGATTAGGGATGCGTCCGAGGCGCCCCGGGTAGGGTTGTCACTTGTGCAAACCTTCACGTACGCTCGCACAACAATAGCGATGTTGACTATACTTAAAAAAAAATATTTTGATGCGAAATGGTAATTATATGACGAAAATCCTAAAAAAAACTTTGAGTTCGATACCTCACTTTTATGAGCCTTTAAAAAATAGGTGGAAAACTCCATTTTAAAGTATGAAAATATTATTAAATAATAATGCCATTGAATAACCCATGAAATATATTGGTAACTTTTGTTATGAAACCGTTTCGATAAACGCAAGTTTAAACATAGCTGCAAACGCCTTCCTGGGGTTTAGTCTGGAGCGTTTTTGGGAAAGTCCAAAAATGTGATTTTAACGTTTCGTTGTATTTCGTGGAGTTTTTATGACGTTGAAGTAGTTTTTTCACTAGTATTTCTATTATTGAAAGGTCGTTTTATAACATACCATACGATGGAAAAAAGTTGTCATCATACCTATTGACAAAATTAAGACCAAGATACATTAAATCGAGACCCTTATGTGACGCTACCACCAGCTTGGGATCCTGTAATTCATCTCATCAAGGAACAAGACATAGCACAGAACTGCAAAACCTTAATTTCCGAACGGTGTAAAAATATGTTTTCTGTTCAAAGTTTAATAGTCTTTGTTTTAAAAATAATATAATTAGTAACGAGTTAGTCTTGGAGTTTTCTTTGCAGCGTTTCTTTCTCCTCAGTTTATGAAACGATGCTGGTAGTTTATTTTTAAAATAAAATATTTAATCCCTTCTGGCACATATGTAAATACACATTAGGCCCATCTGGCATGTATGTACACTTTTATTTGATTTCATAAAGTTGGTAGTTTGCACGAATTGTAACTTTGACAAAGGAAAATATATCTTTTAGCAGTCGACCCCTTGAACACGAAAGCTGAAAAGCTTCCGAAACGTCGGAAACTCTAATGAGATAATATACGCGATATAATCCGTTTTAATTATTTAATTTTATGTTTTTATAGTTAATATGGTTTTGATAATATTCGGGAAAATGTGAATGAATACATACTTCATCATATCTAAATGACGTCACTAGTTGGAGCCTTAGTTACAGCGCAGAAGAGAAACAGCAATTCTAGAAAAAAGCTGTCAATTTGTAGGAGGCAGAACCGATTTTCTTGGGCCATAGCTAGAACAATCGAAGAAGTAACCTTGCGAACAAAAAAAAATCTAAATCAGTTTATCCGTTTAGGAACTATGATGCCACAGACAGACATGTCAAACTTACAAAACAACTCTTTTTACGTCGGATATAAAAAAACTAGGCACTTACTGATTCTTTGAAACGAAACATTGAAACTCACTTACTTTACGTAAACAGTTAGGTCGAGTTTCTGTGAGTTTTGTTTCAGAAAGTTGCGGACAAACGTTTGTAACCTTTTATTTTATCGTCTGAAATATTTCGCTCTATGGAATACTTACGTACCAGCAATTCTCATTGTTATTTCAGGTTTCTATACGGCTATCCCAAGTTTGAATACGACATAACAATTTCCATTTACACCCTGTAGATTTCTCGACTTCTTATCAAGTTATACCTGCCATGTCATAGTTACTTGTAATTGGGCGTGACAACCCTAATAGATAGTGATATGGATGTTTTTATGACCACCCCACTACGTTGAAATTTAAATCGTTGCCCTGACTATCGGTGATCGCAGGACGTCGGATTAATATCGTATCACACTAATGTGCGTGTGGCAACCCTAGCGAATAGTAATATGTGAAATTGAATATGTAAAGTGTCGTTACGAAGAAGGATCGCCGATCGTGGTCGCAATGATTACTGATAGTTTACGCTGGTTTCACGCAGTTTTTAACATAAAAAATCATCACATTCATTCGTTCAACTTCCTGACAAGTGAAGTAACGTGTGCATCTGGTGTGACAACCCTAGTAAACGTAATATGTTTGATGCCCACCCGCTACATTGAAATGTAAAGTGTTGCCTCGACATATCAGCCATTGCGGTACACTGAATTAGTCACACGGCAGATTGTGGATCGTAGTGCGGATCGAGCAGGACTTAAATTTCTAGCAATTTTAAATTATCATACTGGTAAGTAACTGCATAACAAAGCATAGGAAAACTGGTAAGGTATAAGAGACCGACCAACCTCAGAAAACTAGTATATATGGAAAAAAATATACTATACTCATACCAACAAGCACCAACTACTATGGCCGAAGGGTTTGGTCAAGCCAGTTGCCTCTTATCCTAAATAGTTTCTCTAGAACCATGGCTTATCTTAAAAACTGAAAAACCACACAATACCAAAACGATTATTAAAAGAACCCTTATGGGTAAAATAATATAAATATTGATAATTAAGTTTATTTGCTTTACATTATTCATAATCTTTATATCACTTTCTTAGAACTTAGCACACAATCCTTAATAATAATTTAGCTAAGTAGACACATGTAAAATTATTAATATGTCGTTTCTTTCTGAAAAAAGAGAATGAAAGAAAAGTTGTATACCTCAAATTAGAAATCTTCCTCCTCCGTAAGGTAAGTAGGTACAAAGATTATGTGTGCCGAAATCTTTATCGATGTTTCTGGCCAGTTCATGTGAATGATCATTCCTTTGGTACTTAATTGACCGAGCGGCAGCGACGGTCTCCGGTTCAGCTTCGGCAAAAATGCTTTCGTATGTCTACAGTCCGACTAGTTTGTTTTCAACCGATTCTCGTAGAATTTTGTGAGCAGCTTTGATATAGCTTGACCAATAACGCTGTACCGCGCCTTAGGTATGCGCGCGGCGAGACGGAGGGGGAGGCAGAGCAGCCGCTGATTCGTCATCCCGCCGTCGTCTGCCCCCCGTATACCTAAGGCGCGGAATAGCGGTATTGGTCAAGCTATAATTATATTAATTTTTAAAGTCCATTCAGAAATTGAATGTTTTGGAAAATGGCGGAGATATATATGGTGGTTAAAGACTTGCGAGGTCTACAGCTCACAGAGCCGCTAGTATAATATTCTGTTGTGTCAAATGTATCTGACGGCCTTACCCTCCCTAGCGTATAGAAATGTGGTGTTACCAGGGCGAAAGCACGACTTCAGGTTATGTAATTGCATGGACAGAATGTGGACACTATGCGATACAAAAAAATAATACAGAGTTAAGCAGGCACATTTGACGTCATTACTCGTGACAACTGTGGTGACAGAGTTCGATTTATACATGTCGTAAGTGACAAAGTCGCACTCATTCTATTTTTAACTGAACTATCCTCAACACAAAAAAAAATTAAAAACTAACTCCAAAAAATCACAAAAATTCCCCTGGGATCTCATCATCAGATCCTGACTTGGTGACATTTTTGCCACCTCAGGAGTATACTTTTTCGAATATAAAAAGAATTTTGAAAATCGGTCCACAATTGATAGAGAAGTGAACGTAGAAAAAAATACATATAGTGGAGCATATAACCTCCCCTTTTTTGAAGTCGGTTAAAAATTGAGGCAGAGCGGTTAAAATGCGAGCGATATCACAATGGTAACACATGGGAACGCGTTATGCTATATTACTCGTCACTCGTAAGAAACAAGAATCACACAACACTGCGAGTAATATTATTGCCGACCGCATGGCGAGAGCTAGCCGACCGGCTACCGGTCGAGGGACTCGACGTGATGAAAGAGATGGTGCTATAAGTATAGGTGCTATAGCTATAGTAAGTACAGCACATAGCGCGGGCGGAGTCGATTCACCGCTCCTCGCTCTTTTCATTATTTGTGATATCGATCCCAATGTGAAACTAAATGTAGAATTCATTTCCTGATTATGTGTCGGGATATAATGTTATATTTCATCGCTTTGAAGAGCACTCGTCCTCCATTGGCGAAGTAAAAACCCTTTTGTCAGTTGCCAGACAGAAAATAAGGAGCCAACACGTAGAGAACTACAGTAAAAAGTGACCAACCGTTTTTACTACGACGATATATGACCTCGCCACTTCCAAGTTCCTACAAGTGGGAAAAGGACGACATATTTTATGATCGTGACAGAAGTGCAAAACATAGTAGATCCTCTAGATCTTGAATAAACACCGGACTCTACCTACATGTTTATACGAACAATAAAACAATATCGGCTCCCACATCTACAGTGAGCAACGAGAGTAGGGAGCAAATTCAAATCATTTATTCAGCAAATTTGGATCGTTCGGATTCTTTCGACGGACCACGTTCCAAAACAAAGAATCGAGTTGCACTATCTCACTCGGTCCTTGCATAGAAACTGAGACAGGTATGACGATGTGAAACTTCGTTTTCACTTGGGAGTAGATGTTTTACACGAGATTAAAATAACTATTGGGTGAGCGGAATTGGACATGAGAAGTTGGGAACAGTCCCCGTTAAGCGAGTTTATCGGGCGATTTAGAGCGATTCCCGACGCAGCCGTCCCCTTCTATTTAATATGCTCGCCTTATCGCGGCATCTCCCACCTGACCAGTTTAAGATCAGCCCCGATTTACCTACTGCTGTGATTTCACAAAAAAATGTTCACACACTTTATAGTTCAACCAAGCATTCAGTATTTTTCATTACACGAGTATCTCGCAATAAAAGTGTAAGTTATGTTCTACTTTATAGGTAACATATTTGAAGAGAACAATACTGAAAACTTCTGAAGATCGTAAAAACTTTAGTAATTCTCATGAATCCAATAAACTTTGCGAACCGCAAACAAGACAACGCAACGTCAGAAAGTTGAAATGTTTCCACGTATTTTAGCAACATATTTAACTGAAATATTCAATCTCGATTTTTAAGAAGAAGTTAGTTGTAAGACTTGTAAGCAACAAACATTTATACTCATCACGCAATTCGTCCAATCGGACGATTTCTCCCACACTTCTAAATAAATTCAAGATCACCGGACCGATCTCGAATTTAATTAGAAGTGTGGGGGAAATCGTCATGTTCGACGAATTGAGCATAAGACTAGCACAAGAACAGGACTTAGAAATGGATTAAAGAAGATGCCTAAACCTAGCAGTCTTTTCGTTTCTCAGCATTATCATTTACCTAGTCTTTGTATTATATTCATAGACGGATTCGATCGCCTTTATGAAATTCTGTTAAGGATCAGTAAGCAAATTTAATAAATAACCAAATTTATAACAATGGTAACCCAAGCATTGAGCGAAACAGAACCAAGCTATTGTCAACGTAACACAATAAGGAAAACGTGACAAAATAGGTACAACACCGACAAAAAATAGGAAAAGGTGCGATATAAAACGTCTAAGAAATGAAAGAACTTTTTTGAGTCATGCTCACTTGCACAAAAGTTATACTGTTACTTTTTGTCTAGATAAATCAGAAAGCGACGATAACTGTCTTAATGGGACATTAACACTAAGCCGTCCTTTAGATCTATCTATTGAAGATACGACATGCGACGTTCCGATATGGTTTGGGTTACATGAAAACCATTCCGACTGACATTATGGATATCTTTGGTCCTTCTAACGCTGTTTCTTATTTATAACCAAATTTAGGTGGGATGATCTCGTTTGTCGCATAACGTATGTTCGTATACATTGTGTACGTGTCCGGGGTCGAACCCGCGCTCTTTGTGGAGACCAATTAATTAGGATTACTGTAATGGATGGATTTGTTTTTCTTTGAAACTCGAGCCGGACGGCATATTTCGTTGCTATTTTGTTTGGTCGATTTCATGGGCTATTTCTGATCTTTGGTCAACTTGTTTTTGGAAAGCTTTATTTATTAACCGTTTTAAACCGTCTATTTGATGACTGTGTTTGTTTTATGCTCCAATCACAGTGTACAGCCAGCATCAAATAGTCTGTAGCAACCAAAGTGCCTAATATATTGCATCACGCCTTATTCTTACAGGCTTAAAGATATGTAACGATGTTGGCGCTTTGTTTGCTAAGAACTATCTGATGCTGACTGTACATGTAGCAAAGATGATTTGTGTTAGAATATATTAGCACTATTTTACAATCTCTAAAACCCGGCCAGCCATTCACTTTGTTCTTCTTCAGTACGAAGACTAAAAAGTTGTGCTCTCGGAAAAACATCGCAAAATAGATTCCGAATGAAATCAAGCAAAACGACTTGATTATTTTGTACGCAAAAACAGGTAACTGGCCGTAAACGGGCAATATCCTATTTCAATTTCAAAATGAAATAGAAATTTCTAGCGTTCGCATGACGTTTATAAACGAACCGGGACGCTCCCGGGGGCGAGCGCGCGTGCCGAAACAGCTGATTGCCGGTCGACCACCATAAAAAACTGATATAAAACCTTCCACAGCCCAAAAACAGCATAACATCATGCGTATAAGCTTCACATTACAGTGCCTGGGGTACCGCGACCCTTATTTAAAGCCTACCCGAGCGATTTGCAGCTTAAACGTCGCGCAACAAACTCTACAGTTGCGCGATGAAAGAACCCTACGAACACATCATCTCCAGAAGAGTCGCGCGTGCGCCGCTCGACGCTGCACCCTAAGCTGTACGATACAAGGTTCTCTTTGGGAGGGCTGGTGAGTTAACGAGATAAACCCGAATGGATTTTGTGCATTTCACTTGGCTGGAGGCCTGCAGCGAGCGCCGAGATGGATTATTCTTAATTACACTTGCAGATACTGCCGCGCACTTAACTACCGCCGAACCGAACTAGCACAACTATTCGTGCCGACTTTTATGACACTGATATACAATCTCGAGCCGCGATACAACGGACACATTCAGACTTTAGTAATTACATCAGATTTTGTATTTACAAATTCGACGAAACCCCGCTATGCGGGGCTCCTATTACTATACTGGGCCGATTATCAAGTATAATAAGCAATTGGTTCCTCCCCTTACTTGTGATCCGCTCACTTCAGTTCAAACAGTTGTAAATCTGATAGATATTCTCTAACATGTGTATTCAGTTCAGCGTATTTTTGTTCACGATATCTAAATTGAAAAATACATATACTGATTTCACAGAAAACAGTGTGAAGCCGCTAGAACAGTTAATAGCAACATAATTTCAAAATGATTTCATTACACTGTACGTGTATTTGTTGGTTACAAAAGCAAATCTAATTTCATGCCCGATTTCACAATTGTCTATTAGTTATTATTTGCTAATTATGCTGTCAATTTCCACCTTTAGACAGCTTTAATCAGCCCTTGCTATGACAGATACCAGCATTACAGTGTGCTCGAAATGTTGCCAACAGAATAAAGTGGAGACAAATTGCAAAAGCGACTACCCAAATGGAGAGGACCGAGGACGAAGATCCGCCGTGTATGATTACATCATCATTGAGACCACGACCACTCAGACAAGAGTGAAACGACTAGAAATAAGAAGAATCAGCCCGTAAAAAAATGGTTAACAAATCATGGTGACATTGGGGGCGAAACTAGATTTGAAAGAAGAACAAAGAAAGACACATTTATTCAACGGCATACAAACAACAACAGAAGAACAAAATATAAAAGATTAAATTTAAGAAATTAGTAGTGAAGTGATGAAGGAATGAATTTGGTTTTGTAACCAATGGACCTTAAGGTACAAGTTCGTAACCGACCACAGGTAGGACCTACTACATATCGTTTCGCTACGATATCGCTACGACACCACTGGTTTCTATGTATTTTTACCTTCTACCGCCTACACGTCTCTTCGTCGCTCTCGCTTGTCGCGCGACATATTATCACCCGTCTTTCTCGCATTGTATTGAATGGAAAGAGACAGACAATCTTTGTTACTCGTCAGAGCCGCGTATGACAGTTGTGTAAAAGGTGCAAAGGTGACGCGACGACAAATATACTGCTGCTGCTACTGCTACATGTTGTCGGCTACGAACTTGTACCTTTACTCAGTTTCAGTGGTCGATATCGCATCATATTATTTTTTAAGTTATAGGGGGCAAACGTGCAGACCGCCCGAAGGTAAGCGATGACCGTCGTCCATAGACACCTGCAACACCAGAGCAGTCTCAATTAGGGATGTAGCTTACATCTAGGTAGGTCTACATGTAGGTATAGGTATATCAGTAATGTCATATAGACCCTATGACGATATGTTAATAATTAATTAGGTGCCCGTCAGCAAAAGAGGTATTTTGATAGTAACAGAACGGATATATTTTTGCTGTTGCGTTATTTTATTGGTATCAGTAATTCTCGCTGTGCTATTGTCATTTGATACGATGACGTGTGTAGATAGACTCCTAGGCGCTTTATTATTATAAATATTTACACTAACAGTTAACCAGCAGCAAAAAGTATACATATTATCTTTGTTTATATCGAACACCATGCCATAAACCGGTAGGTTTAAGTAGCGAGACGTCCGTCCGTAGAATCAAATTCTCACCAGCAGTCTTATTATATTTTCCTAATGTTACTAAGTAAGTATATCATTAATATCCTAAATAAAAAAAATCTATCTTCAAAATTTAACCTGTCACTCCCACATCAAATAAGACGTAACATTGAACACCACACACGTTGCGCTAGATTCATCTTAAAATCCATCAAGCCATAGGCAGCAGAGCGTGACAAAGAAACACATTCATAGTCTCCGAAAACCCTCCTTCTATCTATCTATCAGCCACGGATGTCCACTGCTGAACATATGCTCACCACAGTGTTCGATCTTGCGCAAACCGCATCCACCGCCTTCCTGCGTCCCTCACGCACAAAGTTATACGTCCAGCTTATCTGAGGCCGGCCCACTCTGTGCTTTCCTATGCGTGATTGCCACTCCAGGACTTTACTGCCCCAACGGCCATCCGTTCTCCGGGCTACATGGCCCGCCTGCCAATTCAACCATGCAATCCTGCGAACTATGTCGGTTGCCATTGGTTCTTCTGCGTATCTCTTCATTTCTGATTCTATCTATTTATTTCTGAGGTAGTACAAACAAAGCAAAGCATCGTGTGACAAATTTGTTGCAATTAAGCTGCGGATAGTTTGACGCCTGCTCGTGTTCTAGGCACCGTTTCCCGTTAAATGGTGAAGTCTCCATTAAACTATTAAAACATCAAATTGCCTTAAAGTGGCAATCAAACAAGGAAGGGGGAAAGGAGATTCTGTAGATTACTCTAAAATGTAAGAGAGCTGTCGATTCCTAACAATAAATTACGAAATATTTACATTCAAATCTTAAAGCATGTTCAGTCAGTTGCAAAAACATGCATGTAAGGAACGCATTCATAAATATTTTAACATAAAGTGTAGAATTAGTAGTAATTCGACGACCAGTTTAGCTCAGTGGGAGTAACGTTGCCTGCGAAGCTGAGGTCCCGGGTTCAAATTCCGGTAAGGGCAAATATTTGTGTGATGAGCATAATTATTTGTTCCTTTCCTGAGTCTTGGATGTGTTCTATGTATATAAGTAATATATCTATTAAATATATCGTCATCTAGTACCCATAATACAAGTCTTATTGAGCTTACCATGGGACTAGTTCGATTTGTGTAAAATTGTCCCGTAGTATTTATTTATAGGTATATTAGTCTTATAAAAATACAGTCCATTCATGCCAGATGTAGGTATGTATATGTATGCGTTAATTACTTGCATATTTTTGCAGTTGAGTGTACTAGCGTCGCACTGCGCAGTATCCTGCCGGCAAAGGTCGCAGGTTCGACTCTCATTTGCGATTTAGAGATTGCCAATTAGCCTTAATGCCACGGACGCAAGGCTCGGGTGTGGTGGCAATGGTGGCATTCTCTGTTGTCGTTACTTCATGACTGAGGATCGTGACTATCGAGAATGTTATTTTTGGGACGACTTGCTTCCATCGCATTCTGTTGGTCGCGATCAGCACCGCGACACATACAGCTTGATGTTCTTTTTCTCAATGTGTTTCTAAGAAGACTGTTCAAGACCTAGACCTGTTTCCCTAGCGTTGGATATCGTTGTTTCTTCTGAAAACATGCAAGCGTCTGTCTATTGTAGAATCCCTAAGAAGATTGGGCTATTTCGCTTAAATGATTGGTAATCCTAGCATGAGTGTCTGATTGACCGTCTATAAGGAATTTCTTGTTTCGCAGAGTGGCCAAAGTATGTCAACATGCGGCGGTGGCAAATACCTAGACAGCATTAATTGTCTACACTTTTTCATATGTGTATCCAGCCTCTCACATATTTTCACAGTCCACGGTATACTTAGCATGCGCCTCCAGCACTACGTTTCAAATACATATCCTTTTTCTCTACCTGGCCTGGTCAAGCAATAAGCGTGACGGTGATATTAGCAATAAGCCTACATTAACCATAAACGTGGTGACCTCAGCAATAAGCATGGTGACATTAGCAAAGACTAAAGCTGAAGCAACTAAAGCTTCGGGCTTGAGCAATAGCTACAAAGTAACCGAGTACGGTTATCTATGAAACTGAAGTAGATTCATATTTTTTTCATTTCACCTTAGTAATATAAAAAAAAAACATGCATTTTCCCCAAACTGAAGCTTTACCATTTCCCATAACGTATTCCATTAATTGCGCGATATTGAAAAATTGAGTATTTCTGGAAGGTGAGCAATTTAGGAAACCGAACTTACCGTGCCAGGAAAGTACCTACTTCGAGAAAATTTACGAGAAACTTTTAAGGGTGTACCTTCACTGTGCAGATATTTTTAGATGTGAGATTACCAGAGCCACTGGAGCATACACCTTGTTACACGAGAAATAAACGTATAGAATATCATGTGATAGTAATATTACTTACCATTTAATATTTACATTTTACATGAAAACCCGTGCTATTTACACATGCAAGCGACGTGGACTAACTACATTCATTTAATATATTTAAAAAAATAAGTAAATCAGGGTATGTGAAGGTGACAAAATCGTTTTTTTTAATGTTTCTGTGTATGTGTCTTTGCGGCTTCATCGCGTCAAAACGGCTGGACGGATTTCAACTATATTTGGTACAAGGAAGGAAAGCTAAATACTCCACGATCGGATTTTTTACCCGACTACGCTGAAGCGAAAATGATTTATGACTTTATTCCCCCTACGCCAACACAGTAAAAATCATAAAATTATTTTGATGACCGGGTAGTCTTTTCGTTTTCGATCAAAATGCCCTGGAGAATTCTTCTATTTTCCTATCCAATAATGGTATGTAAGGAGCAAGTGAAGCGGCCAGGCAAAGGCCGTCGCGCCGCCATAACACCGCGATTGTTTCCAAATAAGCCCTGCAGGCGGCGTCGGTTTTCAACAACAAGCTGAACTTGATCAAACAAGAGTCTGAGGAGCCACTCCGAAGCTCGAAATTTGAAGTTCTTATGACCCCGTCACACTCATTCAAATCCATACTCCATAATAATATTATAAATGCGAAAGTGTCTGTCTGTCTATCTATCTATCTGTCTGTTACCTCTTCACGCTTAAACAGCTAGACCGATTTGGATGAAATTTGGTATGGTGATAGTTTGAGTCCCGGGGAAGGACATAGGCTACTTTTTATCCCGGATAAATAGTTTTATCCGCGATAAACGAATTTAAGGCCGACGAAGTCGCAGGCAGAAGCTAGTATAGAGTAATTCTTTCGATGGCTGCTGTTATCTCGTCATCCGGATTCAAGAGGACGTACCGTACGTCCGTAGGGCACCGGGTGTACTCCGTGGGTGTACTGGCCTCTTTCAAATCCGCTTCTGGGAAGATGCTCGGAGGGACCGGGGATCATCAGAAGGTAGTCGGCTGCCTTCTTAACTGGTGGGGAGCATTATCGAAAAAGGATCTCTACATATATCCTTCTCGAAAAAGGATCCGCAATCGTATGTATAGCTGCAACTACCTCACAAAAAATACAACGCAAATTTAATGATCAGTTAGGTTATTTGCAACTTCTATGGATGATCTGACAAACATTTATCCGTCTAGGCGTCTAGCCAACCGTGGTGCGTTTCGAAATCAATAGCGTGCCAATTTCACGATTATGGCGATGTATACCATTTTTCTTTAGGGTTCAACATCACAGAACACGTGTGGATGTGTGTGTTTATGGATAGTGGTTGGTTCCAAGAAGTTTTACGTAGGCATACCTAATATCTGGCAATATGAGTTGAAGACAAGTTCATTCACCTTTATTATTGACCAATGCCGTCCCGCCACCACCAGCAAGAGGATATTTTAAGTACAAAACTACTGTGAGGTGAGTTTCAGACTTATTTAGATTACATTAGCGGTTACTCATGTCGTAAAAAGTGCGCGGCAAATAACTTGAGCATGCAAGTAGTCGGCTTTTAACAAGTCTGCTCCTGTGCAGGTCCTGTATAAGCTATAGAGGCAAAACATTTTTTTTCCTTTCTGATGCGCCAGTATGCCATTTGGGCCGACCACACGCACAAGTTTCACCACAATTTAGCCTGCGCAGGCCGGTCTGTAAACGGAACACGGAGCGTGTTGTTGATAAATGGCACTCCGTGTTGCTGCGCAGGCCGGTCTGTACACGGAACACGGAGCGTGTTGTTGATAAAAGACGCTCCGTGTTGCTACGCAGGCCGGTCTGTACACGGAACACAGAGCGTGTAGTTGGTTAAGGACGCTCCGTGTTGCTGCGCAGGCCGGTCTGTACACGGAACACGGAGCGTGTAGTTAGTTAAAGACGCTCCGTGTTCCTGCGCAGGCCGGTCTGTCGCAGGCAAAATTGTGTTGAAGCTTGTGCATGTGGTAGGGCCTTTTGTCGCGCTACAAAGATTGTCTATCTCTATCTTTTTGATACAGTGCGCGAAAGACGCGCGAAGAGCGAAAACGTGGAAAGTTGCGCTTGCCCGGCAGCTCAAGTTATTTGCCGCGCATTATACTAATCGAAATTTCTCTGCGAGAAGGGAAGAGTTCGAATCCGCTCGTGTCTCACGACTAAGGTCCTCAGAATGGACCGAAACATATCGAGCAGCACTCGGTTTTTCGACGTGAGTAACCCCCATCATTTAGAAATAAGCATTTGATATTAGCTATAAATACATGGAAAAAAGTTGTTGTCTAATTCTAGAAATAACACCTCAAAGCTTTATGAAAGCGTTCATCAGCGTAATTGTAGGCGATTTATTTTGTTTCCATCAGCTGTTTATTTTTTGCAATATTAGTTACAGGTGCAGCAAAGGTCGCAGGCGCAAACTGGACGGAAAAGGCGCAGGACAGAACCGATTGGTTCACTCTAGAAGAGACCTTCACCTGAGAGGGGTTCTTGCTATATCCAATTAGTTAATTAATGACATGTAATAATATATAAACATTGGATAGTTATTACAAATGATATTTAATTGAATTTATAGAGGCATCCTTATTAACTAATAGTTATGTATAATAATAATAACTTCAAAAAACATATTTTAGTTACAGGTATTAACTTCTTTGTTCTATCCTGCTGAAGTAAGTATTTCTTTGTGCGAGTTACCATATTGTCAGCAAGTAGGCAAGCATATTGTCACAAGTCAAACTAATCGCAACGATTCAGCGAAACAAAGGGGCAATTATATAGTAACGTGAAGTGAAGACCCGTCTGTCTCCGGAATTAAGATCCTCAGCCCCCTCGCCGCTCTGAATTCTAACTCGAGACTCCCGCCTAAGGCAACTCGTCCCTTAGGGCGCGTTTTCATTAGGGACGCTAACTTTGTCCTGAGGAGAAAAATACCATAACATGACTTCCGATTTTCGTCGTCTGCAGTTGTCAAATACAATTTAGGTGGAGGAAGTTAGGAAGACTAGGTTACGTATAGACGTGGCAAATAAATACCTGGCACACTGAGCATTTACCAGTGGAGATGTTATGCGGATATTGCGGATATTCCCCTTTGCCAAAGTATTCGCGAAATCGCGGGACGGTTTATAGCTACGATAAATTGGAGTGTGTGCGTTTTTGTTTGTAGATGATTTTCCTTAATTGTGTGCGTTTAAAGAAACAGGAGTTCCGTAGTAAGCTCTACGTATTTGCTTCGCCCGCCGCCAAAATGCATGAATAATTTGTTCGGTAATGATACGGCTTGTCATTTTCCACTCTCCAGTGGGTTTAGCTTTAAGCTCGCACAGGATGAAAACAAATACATATCATTTTCCTCTACATAGGTACTTATTACATTTGTACCTGTGACCGGTTTAGCTCAGCGGTACTGACGTTGCCTGCGAAGTTGACGGTCCCGGGTTCAAATCCCGGTAAGGGCCAAAATTTGTGTGATGAGCGTTAATATTTTGTTCATAAGTCTTGGATGATTTCTATGCTTATAATAATATCGTCAAGTGCTCATAAAACAAGCCTTTTTGAGCTTACTATGAGACTAGTTCGATTTGTGTAAAATTGTTCCATATTTTTTTGTATTTAACGTGCCTAAAATTTAATCGTTTTCTTGACTGCATTAAAGAGTCCTAATAAACTTCACGGGGCGACCTGTGAGCTAGGTTGACTATACAAAAGGGTTCCTACTTGACTGACAGATCTAATCAGTTCCTTTTTATGAACTGACAAAACGGTCAAAAAGTATGATGTTTGAAGGGATAAAGGTTTATGACGTCATAATTCCATACGGTCAAATTGCCTCCTTATTTTTCGTTTTTGATCTTTAAAATCGCCAAAAGTTTAAAAATAAGTATTCATTAATGTGTTCGACGTATTTTCTGAAATAATATTTAAATGCAAGTGTGACATCATTTATGTTGACTATAGGAAAGTACCCGATTCTGTTAAAAAAGTTATTTTTTTTGCAAAACAAGGAAATCCACAAATATGTAATAGAAATTAGGAAACCCAATACCTATTCACTGTTTAGCTTTGTCGTCACAGTTAACTGTTAAGAAATAACAATGCTTTAATAATTATAATAGTGAAAAAGACAAGATTACCAGCTAGTCTTAAGAATGACAATACAACCATTAATAATACACCCACTCCCTTTATTTCTTATATTTTTCTTATCAACATAAACAAATAAATATTTAACAAACTTCTCCAAAGATGTTAACAAATTTTATAGGATAACAATGAACTGGAGTAACTTCCTACACTAGAGCTTTCTTCATTCCTTGACAAGGACTGTGGTGACATGGACTAGCTTTGTAATGTATAAATATTAAATAAATAAATATCAGGGGCAATCTTACACAAATTGACCCTGTTCCAAACCAAGCTAAGCTTGTACTATGGGTACGAGGCAACAATTTACTTCATACATAGACAAATTATAATCCATACTAATATTATAAATGCGAAAGTGTGTCTGTCTGTCTCTTTGTCTGTTACCTCGTCACGCTTAAACCGATTTGGATGAAATTGGGTATGGAGATAGTTTGAGTCCCGGAAAGGGCCTAGGCTACTTTTTATCCCGAAAAAGTACCCTTATCCGCGATAAACGAATTTAAGGCGGACCAAGTCGCGGGCAGAAGCTAGTACTTAAATACTTAGAAAACATTCAAGACCTACGAACGAACATTCTTGCTCATCACACCAACACTAGCCCTGATAAATATATTGACAGTGGTAAGGAGTAATGGGGTAAGCAACAATTTAAAGAGATTGAATTATACACCTCATAAAATTTATGAAATGGGTATATTATTAAACGCCAACAAGCTGTTGCTTATCACATTTCTTCTTTCCACCATTGATATGTAACTGTGCTAATTACATATTAACGGCTTAATATCAATGTTAAATAAACATTTCAATCTCCTTAATAATTCTGGAATACTAAGGCGTGCCTGAACCCTGGACAAAATATACACATTAGTTCAAGCCAGGGATTGTAACCGGTATTTTAAAACCTTCTAAAATACGCACAATTTCTGAAATGTATTAAAACAGTATTTAGGAGAAGAGAAATTAATCACAAAACACCTGATTAAAGTTCTAGAATTTTAATAAAATATAAGTCATTGAACGAAAAAACTAATCGTTATTTCGGAAATTTTGTATGAACAAAATACCGGTTCCGATGCCCGGTTTAAGTATAATTTTAGTGGGTAAACCACAGTTATCTATGTTTCCATCAGGTACCAAAACTGGTAATGCTATAATTGATATAATAGCCAGATGACAGAGATTTTGATCAGCTCTTTAGCCGACTTTATATAACAACCGTGAGCCCTGGGTTATACTGTAACCTGTGACATTAAATGCTAATTGATGTCTTGGTCTAGAGCTCGGAAACCGGTATCCTCTCCATACAAAATAATCAGTTAGTTTTCATTCTTTTCGTTAAATTACGAGTATTTAAA
Source organism: Hedya salicella (assembly GCA_905404275.2). Taxonomy (NCBI): domain Eukaryota; kingdom Metazoa; phylum Arthropoda; class Insecta; order Lepidoptera; family Tortricidae; genus Hedya; species Hedya salicella. The sequence continues at coordinate 1,608,278 of FR990103.1, forward strand.
TTCTTGAACTTGAATCAGGGGTTAAATACAGTTTTACAACATTCCAGAAGTAGGTAGTCTTTTAGAAGATTTATAAATACTATTTCCGAGCCCAGCTTTTAACAAAATATATACTAACTGACCGTAGTATTGCAGAAAGTGACCTGAGACATTGTTTTTAATAATGCAGAAAGCGACCAAATTCATTGAGTTAAGACTCAAGTCACTATGACAAAAAGTGTACTCTGTTCGCTTTCTACATAATTATGGTCAACTTTTGCTTATGACTTGTGTTTAGTCCAGGTTAAGTATTCTTCTGTATTGTACCTACCTAGAATATTGGTTTGAGGATGAATATTATAGTACTTTACTCCTGTTTCAGAGTAGTAAACCTTCAGTAAATTAATTAATTTTATTATCACAAAATGTGTATATTTAGGTTTTCATTTTCAGCACTACTTAACCAAGCTATCAAGAAACTGGTATGCAGCTGGATCTATGGAAACTTAATAAGCTCATTGAATAATCTGTTGTACATTGATCATCATTGATAACTTATCTACTGTAGTATCTTTTAGTTTTTCCATGATAATAACTTATTTAAAAAAAAAAAGCATTGTTTTCTTGCATCATTCTTTACATGTTAATGGTTGTGTAATATGGAGCAAATGCTGAATAAATCAAACATTGGAAACTGATCATAATTGTAAATGTCAACAAGCATGATTATAAACTAGTATATTAGAACATGTTTAAGATATTTTTCTGTGTAGTTATTGTTGTCACATTTATGAAAACCTATTTACTATATGTGGTTACTTGGAGTCCTAGATTTTAATATGATAGTGTACGTATTTGCATTGTATGTTCTGTTATATTGACATAAATATGTATAGTAGAAAATAATAGACTGTCAGTTATAGTCTATAATTAACATGTCTGAGTATTAAAATCAACAAGCCAAATGAAGAAAACTTATTTGTACGTGTTTTGTCAATAGATTTATCTCATTAGCTTTAATAAACATAATTAGTTGCAACTCAAATAAGTTCCCTAATGATCCATATTTCAGTAACTTGATTAAACTTTAGACTGAGTAGGTACCTATAGTTTGTTTCGATGATTACCAAGTATAAATACAGGTTATTTAGCATGAAAAGCCTTGTTTAGTTACCATGCTGGTGAATTTTGTTTAATGGATTAATGAGTTACTACTTTATAGCGCTTACTTATTATAACATAATTCAAAAAATACTAACTAGGAACAGATGATGTTGCTTTTCGGAATGACTATTCAGTATTTCTCAAAATCGAGATGTTAAGTAAGCTTTGATAATAAAAACTCCCAACAAACACCAAGCTTCTCAAAAGAATCAAATATAATCTCATAACTGTAAATGAAAATAAAATAATAGAAAGCAAATGATTATTTATTTCCAATGAATTTGTTTCAGTTTGTCTTCAGCTTAAAGCGTCTAGGTACATTTATACCTATGAGATCCTATCTCCTAACTTAACACAAGATATTACAGGAACCACAAACTGTTCGTAATTATAAAACTTGTTTTGTTTGTAACTTTCCAACTTTCTAATCAGCCTACACCCAGTGCTTACACCCTACATCATTAATATGTAAAGGCCAGTGTTTTTATTTGATTTGGCCAGTAATAAGTAAACTGTATAGGAAAATTTTGAGTTTTCTAGACTGCATCGGAACGCTTCCGCGGTGCACGGATAGGCCTACACCCGGCACGGGCGCGCGGCGCCGCGCCGCCTAACGAAACTTGTAACGTCCATTTCACTATTAAAACTTTCAAAAAACAACAAAAATATACACTATACCTTGTTGTCAGGTTCCAATCCACATCCACGTTTGAAATCCAAATCGGTAAACACTGTATTACACTGAATTTTGATCGAAAACACAAACACTTGCTAAATGCTGCACTTTTTGACACTTTTGTTTTTTTTTTATTTGTTTTTAATGTTAACACACTTGTGCACAAGACACTGCCCCGGTGGTCAGTGTATTTTTCAAGTTTATATCAAGTGAACTACTCTCGACTGTTTCAGTTAAGAATAAATTCAAGTAGGTATGAAACTAATATTTAGTCGATAATACAAAGCTACACAATTACCCAATTATTCATAACGTGTTTTTTTGAAAAAGTGCAGTGACTACCACAGACAACGATTCTCTTCCGCATCCCCAAAACAGCTGTTGGGGACTAGTGACGACGAAAAATCGATAACAACTGGATATAGAACAACCGTTTTTGAACCGCACACAACTATTCACAACACAGATTAACCGGTTTTTCTTAATTTTACTAAAACACAGTGTCAATGTAACTTGAGATTAACTTTAGTAGTAGTGATAAAAGAAAGTAGTCTAATTCGCTGGAGATTCTAAATTACATTTACATTTTAGAGAGGATTCGTGAAAGTTAACCGTTTTTTGAATTTAGTTTGTTTGTTGTGCTGATTCTTTTGTAAGCACATTACAATGTTGATGTGTAGCGCGGTACGCACGCGGTCGCGCTCGGTCGCGGACTGGTGCCGGGCGGGGCGCGGGGTGCGGGGTGCGGGCGGACGCGGCGCGGGGCGGGTCGCGGGCGGGCCCGACAGCGGAATGCTATTGTAGGCGAACTTGTCCGCCACTTTTTTTCTCAATTCTGGTCAAACAAGTTTCGTATACAACCAGCATTGTAAGGATTCCGCCATTCTCCGAACGGGCCGACGCTGTTTCTAAACTTTTAAACGATTTCAAGGCTTCAAAAATTCATGAAATTGCCCTTTTAATGGCTTGAGAAGCACTTTAACTGACCGCTCCTCGCCCTTCTCAAAGTCATTCGCTTAATGTTGTCGTTCCTAATTGAAATGTTTTTCTGACTGGAATCTGACTGTCTTCTGTCATGATGGTTTCATTGCTATCGAGCTCGTTGATCAGTGTCACAGTCCACTACGGTCTAGTTAGTCTTCCAGCCGACTCTATCGGTTCTCTTTTACGGCGTTGTAAAACTGGATTTGACAAGAATCTCCTCGCATAATTAAGGAGCTCCATAAAAGACATAAAAGGTTATGCTGATCGCATGCAGAGTTTACCGGGAAACCACAGCTCGCATTCGTTAAGCAAATCGTTTGCGGGACTACTCAGAAATAACGATAATCGTCGAGGTGAAGTTTGGTCCAGCTAGTTTTCGTAGAACATAATATCTATTTTTATTTCATACTTGATACCTATGCTCGTAAAAGCGTACAATAAGAATCACAAATAGAACGTTAGAGTTCGTTGTCATTTGTTTATAATAATATACCTATTCAGAAGCAAGTTAGCCAAGGCATTAGAGGATTTAGAGGTATAAGTACTTAGGTCCTAGCTACTTCCGATTTCCACTTTGTCGACCCCTTATAGTCCGAAGACGAATGTTTTCAATCAAGTGAGCAAGATGGCCTATGACAGTTGCAACTTACATTGCCTAAGCAGCCTAAAGGTGGGTCCACATTTGTATCATTTGCCCGATCAGATCTTCGTTCCGTGGCATGATCGCGTGTCACGATCTCGCGTTTGGACGTTGCGCCGATCCGATCGCTCGAAATCCACGTTGATACGCGTATCACACACTTAGATCGAACAAGCAAAGGTGCGTCCACATTTGTATCATTTGCCCGTATCAGATCATCGTCGCGTGGCATGATTGCGTGTCACGATCACGCGTTTGGACGTTGCGCCAATCGGATCGCTCGAAATCCATTTTGCTACGCGTATCATACAGTTATATCGGACGCGTACGGCATGATCGGCGCGCCGACAGTGAGCGTCCAAGCAGCGCGATACGCAGTCATGCCACGGCACGGTGATCGGATACGAGCAACTGATACAAGTGTGGACGCACCTTAAGTGAGTTATGGATGAAAGCGAGTAGCAAAACAAGAATTGTCTGAGTGTGACATACGTACATACCAATCACTTTTGTTTGATAGATAACATTTGCCGTGGAGTGGAGTAATCCGTCGTGGAGCTGGAACTTTACTACCCGCTGACGAGTATTGCTTGGAAAACTTGTAAGCTGAAGCTACAATGCAAGTGAGCTGGTCACATAGTTATGAAAGAACTGAGTTAATTGACCAATCGGTTCTAAGACACGCTGGCTATAGTTATAGGGCTATGCCTAGAGCAGTAGACTGCTGTTGTTAGCTAATGATGATCATTGCAGGCTTTGGCTTTAGGATAAATTGATGTAGTTTCGGACTGGGAGTTACAAAGCTTGGCTGAAGATAGACCGAACTAAATGTTGCATTTTGTTTATATATCTAGGTTTGTGTCAGATAAACTAAGCTTTTATCTGCGCTCGCCGTGGGCAAGTTCTATGTTGCATTGGGTTATAGTTGTACCCAGTACCCACATATATTTACTATACTTTGAGATACTTAGTGCAATTTATTATGAGTAAGTATATTGAGTATTAAATCATAATTGATAAGGACGGTGAATCCTGATCCACCGTGATACAGTACACACTAGGACGCGGGTCAGTTGAAGCTTACTTCCCTTTTACAGGTTTTATAGATTTAAATAAACAGTTATATTATTATAACCATGTAAGCTGAGTATGTATCATTTTTATGGCTCAATAAAAATATTTGTATTTTATCACCCTCACTGCGGTTGCGCTCAATAAGGTTTACTTATTCGCACTTGAATGGTAAACGAACTTGAGGCTCATCTCCAACAGATGTACTGATCAACTAAAGTAGGTACTCATCATCCTCCCAGTTTTGCTCAGTTGTAAGAGACGCAATGGACTGAACCAGATAGAGGCAAATCACCTACTCCAAGGGTGGATTCCACCCGATGATGACCACGATCCTCAGAGAATAAAACAATATACTTACTTGATCTTAGTACCTATTGATACCGTTGTGAACTTCGAAGTGACACATTTAGGTGTTCTGACTTGGTTTATGCCTATATAGGGACGTGGTTGCGTGTGGTTGTCTTGTGTGGGGTAAAATTTCGTGTATATATATTTTTTTTGTTCTGTGATAATATATGAGATATTATGTGATTGTGACTACGATAAGACTTATTTTCTTCGACGTTTTAAAAAAGAAGAAACATAACTACTTACAAAAAATGGCATAAACCGGTATCCTTAACGGTGACTGGCGAGTTATGTAATATGGTTTTGATAAGAGTTTGAAAAACATGTATGGCTTTATTGTGCCGGGAGCGTTAGGTATAATATTATAACAACAATATGATCTAAGTATTATTATTTTAAAAGTTTTTTTTAAATATAAAGCTTAAAATGTATCATAAGTACAGTTAAATTAAAATTAAATTTAAAATCTGTGAAGTCATTTCTATTTTTCCTAAAAGTACTTAAATGAAAATACTACAACAGAGTAACTGCAATTTTCATCTATCGGTTGAATCCTTTTACCTAGAGTCTGGAGCCAAGCTCGCGTGACGTCACACAGCCTTGTGAACCAAAACTCGTCCGACTAGTTTCGCGTACTAGGATGTCTAACTTAATATTTATCGCTTACCGGTTTTTAGCGGCAGGGTTCGCATCCTTATTAGAGCTAGGCCGTTTTGTCGATAAAGGTACATTTTTAAAATTTCCTTTATATATAATAAAATTAGAAACCGGTTTGTGCTCTTCCTTTTAATATGTTAAAAGTCTGACTTTTTGTAATGTATTTAATCCACTTCAGTAGTAAAATTAATACTAAAATAGACTCGTACCAACTAATTATAAATGGTAGGTAGTGTATAATTACCTAGGTATCTATGATTACCAATCTAACCAACACAGATTTATTGTCATGAGCGATGAAAATGGGCAATACTTACTTTGATATAGATTCAATTCATGTCAACAAACTGTTGTTACCTGATTTCAATATTTTCAATGTTCATGTTCAAGAGTGTATTCGTTTTTCTTAGTTTAAAATTCACGTATAAGCGTTTTAATAAGAGCTCAGATAAAAAACTCCAAGTAGCTCAAAGTTAGACAGCAATTAAAAGATTTCCACCTCTGTAATTGAAAAGTAAAATACCTCCAATTTAAATAATGAATGGTACTACAGCCGCGCGGCCTCACAAGCTTTTTACAATGAAATTTTAATCAGTAGACTCTCCACACGAGAGAGGAATTCCAACATTCAAGGTTACAAAGGAACTTCCAAACAAAGTATTTGAAGAGCGATAACTGAACCCCAGACTCGGATAGATTCGGGGAAAAGGAGAAGTATATGGGAGTCTAGCGCGCCGAAAAAGGACGCCAATAATAATTTTATTTATTGCCATATCACGTTGCTGCGTCGGCCCTGCATCGCACATGTAGGAGCAAGATAGCTATATGTTAATTGGTTCCCGCACACAAGCAGGGGATTCTCGTTAATCAGATTTTGTGAATTAGAATTTTTAATTGGTTAAACATTGCACGGATTTATTTTTCACAGGTTTTATATTACTTTCGCAGGCTTATCTAATTAATATGGATGAGGTGAAAAGTTGGATGTAAAAGAAAATTTACTTTGTTTAATGTTTACTTTCTTACATGGACATTTAGTCTGATCGACATCATTAATTTTGGAAAGCGAAATATTCCACGTACCATTAAAATATTCAAAAAGTAGTTCATGGATGGATATTCTTTATTAACACCGGAGACAGTATTGTTTAAACCCACTTTGAGTATGGCTGTTATAAATGTTCACCTACTAATTAATTACCAATATCTGGATTATGTTATTCGTTTATTTTTGTATCATCACTGATAAATAAAAATCTGTTTCTGATTCTGATTCTGATTCTGAAAATATATAAGCAATGCGACCTTTCTGTTGACTCCAAGTAGTTTCTATAACTTTTTTGTAATCACTCTTAAAGTCTCGCTTCATTACACATATTGAAATAACATACAATTCTGGCAAATCTCAACTCGTGATAGCTGCAACAAAATTCTTGATTCATGGAAAGACTAAAAGCAAATGAGTGACAAATTTACCAATGGGATTATTAAAACGAAACAGTTCCGTTTATTACGTAATAACTATTCTCAGTCTACACTGAAGATTTGTACTGGAATGGAGCATCATTGGAGGGTGACCATTTTCCCAAAATCTTATTATAAAAGGGTGCAATAGTGGATAGAGAATATTTAAAAATCCAAGTGAGTGAAGGCGCGGGGCGGAATCTAGTGTGCGTATGCATATAAACTTCGGCGGCGCTGGCTGCGGCACATGGCACAGGCGATACACGCAAGTGTCACGCACTCGATAATTTCCCAGTTTAGCGGCAACAGGTTGTACCGGGAATTAGAGTTAGAGGACCGGTCGTGACGTTTGTTTTAAGCCAGTGTTGCCACTGAGCCGTACTCTATGCTTCGGCCTCGTCTCGACTAGAATATAAGCGAATTTCAACTGGTAATGCAATTAGTCACCCGATGCTGCAAATCTGAAATGAAATCGAAAGCAACAGTAGGAACACAAATTAAATGGGTTTTTTTTTTTTTGGAGTAACACTGTAATAACAACAACATCTGTCCGATGAGAGGAATCACTTAAAAAGGATTTAATCTCGAAATTTGTAATGCTACCACGGGGAATGTTGATAGGTTTAGCGAAAGGGAGTTTGGCTAACACCTGCTTATGTACTCGTCTCAATACATTATCAGTGAAGATAAGTCAGTTTGTTACATAAAATATCAACAATGATATATGTATATGACTGTAGTAAACACTATTAAAAAATAGATGGAGAGAACCGGCGCTCTATTCATTTTACAATTAGTATTAAAACAAATTGTACAAGCAGGGTCTTGTACTTACAATACAATACCCTCCTTGTACAACTTGTACATGTCTGAACATAGCCTTGGATACTGAATACTACAGTAAAATGCGTGGACGTTTCAGTTCTGAATACGTTGGATTATTTATTCCGCATTAGACACATTTGACGGTAAAAAACAACGATAAATATTTCATTTTGCACAATATTTTCACAAATTTTGCTAGGTTAACATTCGATGAAGAAAGTACTTATTTAGTCAGATTTAACATTCGATGAAGAAAGTACTTATTTAGTCAGGCGTTCACCCTTTATTCCACTTCGGCACAAGACATTTGGGACACGACCTCGGCAACTCTATTTGTCTACTTCAAGGAATTGATATTTCAAATCACTACACGTCTGCTGTTTAATCTTAAACAATAATACAAGACCCGAGTCTTGAATGGCATCACTTATAATACAGCCCACAATGACCAATGAATGGGTACAAACGGCGAGGAATGGACACTTGTGAACCAGTCCCGGGCCTTTCCCCGCATCAAAAGGGACCAGGAACAAATAAAATAAGGGTGTTTAGGCGCTGGGGGTTTTATTTGGACAATTTTTTAATCCCCGGTTATGTTACGTAATAGAAAGAGCTAAAAGTACACCGGGAAATTTTCTTCATATAGCTGTAACTAAATATTATCGTTGAAATGAATACTGACTGAATCAGACATTAAGTCATAAAATAGCTATTCTCTCTATACGTAAGTTTTTAACTATGAATGAGATTAGGGTACCTACTCACTTACTCCTTGTAGAGATATTATGAATAAAAACAACATTAACACAAGATGGAAACTCAAAAGAGAAATACATTTAATAGGTATTCCGCAATTTAAAATTAATTATATCCGCAGGAACAACAAACTAAAACACCGTTTTAACTTAGATATAGAATTAGATTACTCAAACAAATTATTGAACGTTTGGGTAGGTACCTACCCTAAACAATTTGCAGATAGATCTACATTAAAGTAAATGTACTTAGAATAATATAATAAAATTTAAGGGATAGCTACACAGACTACAGACGTCGTTATATTAAAAATTGTAATTGCACATAAAGTTTTATACAAAAAGATTCTTATTATAACCGTCCCCTTTTGTTTTTAATGTCGCCATTATAAAATAACATCAATATCCGGGCTATTACAATAAAGTGATTAAATAAAATTATCGGTAATTTACGGTTAATGAAGCTTTTAGTGCATCACTATTGCAAGCAGAACCTGTCCGTGTAGCGAAGCGTGGGATTATTTGGATCGCTAGTAGGCTATAAAAATGGAGCGTATTAATGGTGCTGTAAATTGAACTATAATTGAGTGACAATAGATGCAATATTTAAAATGATATTTAGGTAGTTATAACTGGAAATGCAGGTTTATGCGTGATTTGTAATACACAGATTACAATTTTATCGTAACGGTAGGGTATGGGTAGAGATTTCCTTATAACGTTGTATGTATTTTTTTACTAATCACAAACATAAAAACGATATATTCTATATGACTAACATTAACTTTCAAGTTGCTTATAATTTATTATTATACATATTGAGTATAAACAATCTTCTCTTAGGTATCTAGCAAAAAAATAATCTGTGAGAAGAGAACTTAATTTCGTAATTCAATATATGTCGTATTTTTGCATGTTTGTTGCATTGTAGTGACATCCATACTATTATAAAGTTGTAAAAAGGAAATTTCTGTACATTAGAGATATTTTAAAAGAAAAATTGAAAACGGACTATTTGGATGTAACCGAATCGATTTTTTTTTATGTGTTTCATGTGTCGTTGTGGCTTCAGCAAGCCAAATCCACTTATCGGATTAATCTATTATTGGTATACGGGTAGCTGGGTATCCACAGATCGTCAAAGGTACTTTATACCCGACCACACTGAAGTAAAAAATAACGTTAAAAAATTGATTCAGTGACCTTCAAATAGTCCGCATCACTTATTTATTTGAAAATATCTTCAATGTACAGACTTTTAATTTATTCAACTTAATTTTTACGACTTTATAGTACTACTTATAGATTTTATTTAAGTCTACACGAATATTTAGTGCAATTTCAGTCTTAATCATAAGTTCTATTGAGAAATGTTTAATGAATATGTAACTATCACCCTAATAATAGCTGGTACCCCAAGATACAGGCTTAGCCTAGTTTGGGGGCCCCTGTTATTTCTTGTGTAAATGCCTGCCTTCAGTAGCGTAGTGGACAACTAGTACCTATGAGTAATTATTATAACTGTAATTGCTGCTGTCGTCAAGCTACATTCTATTGTTCTAATGCTGTAACTAAATGTAAGTCTGAGATTAATAAAGATTATTATTATTATTTCCTAGCAATCCTTCCTCGAAAATACATGGCAGGCGCGGCGTGGCGCGAACGGGATCGATTCAACGTCGCGCCGACGCGGCGTTGCCGCTCCGTGCGTGTTTGGGCTGCAGGCAAACGCCAAACGTCATAATAAAAACTGACTCCGCACTTCCAAATTTGAGTTGCGTTCTTTTCAATGGATTTCTTATCTGTGTACTGTTTTTTTTCTGAGGCCGAGTGATAGACAATATAGAAGACGACTATTATTTAGGGAACCATAGCATCATGGAGAATAGAAAGGTAAGGAGACGAATCTCACATGGGAAAACAGATGAGAAAAGCGTCGAGCCAATTACAAAACAGGTTTATCGAAATGCTACTCTATCCTTTACGTAAATATTCAATCGTGTTCAAAATATTTTTTCTTCCGTCATTGTGGATTTTTGGTATTATTATGGTAATTTATTTTACGCAATTGCTACAGTGGCACCACCAATTTAACGCCTTTTGACAAGCTTTTGACGGACACATTGGATATAATACAGATTGTTCTCCTTAGTTATCTATGCTCCATATGACACTCTTTAACCAAGCACAAAATTAGTCTTGACTCTTGATTTATGAAGTTATGATGCAAAATGGTAATGAAATATTACTGTAATAATTGTGGTAACATGATTACCGCCCAGAATACCTTTTGTAGATATGTATGTTAATAAGGTAGGTATCTTATGGAGTTGTTTTAATTAATTGATTTTATTTTCATATACTTAAACAATAATAAAACCAGATTTTTTATTCAAATTTGTGGTAAGTGAGTTCCACTAAGCTCGCACACCGGGTAAGAACGATGGCTAAAATAACAAATACGCTTATTGGGTGAAAATCAAAAAAGTACATAAAAAAGTTTCTTATGTACAAAAATCTGTCCAAAATCTCCATCGCAGTTTCGTAACATTTCAGTATGAATATTTTTTTTATTTCTATCAACGTAACGTAACTGAGAAATTATTATTAACACAATTTTTTGTACACATTTTTCTTGAATGAGATTTGTATTTTTGAACGATTTTGAGTAAGATGAGTCCAAAAAATCAATAATCTGAAGAAAAACTAAAATGTACCTACACTTTGATTTTCACCCTATTGTTTTTTTTTAATGCTGTCGATATGTTGTGATGCGCTATTTTAGCAGCAGGATAAAATAGGATGTCCGATCGACCGTTGTCCGATCTTAGTCGAACTCAGTTAGTTTAAGAATATCTATCAAAGAGCTCAGTTAAAGGAAAAAAACTTAATAACCTTTAAGGACCAGTAAAATCCGCGCGCTTTCAGTGTACCCATCTCCCCATCTCCCATGCCCGCATGGGGCATTTTTTTAATCCCCAAGGTCTTGCTTCAATTTAGTCAGACCCATATAGTAATAGGCTTATTATTTCTATTAATCCGCATTAATATCATAGAATGTCCCGGGCCGGGTCTCTTTCCATTTCATCGACAAACGTTAATAAAATAAATGCTTTATAATCTATCCATACTAATATTATAAATGCGAAAGTGTGTCTGTCTGTCTGTCTGTCTGTTACCTCTTCACGCTTAAATCGCTGAACCGATTTGGATGAAATTTGGTATGGAGATAGTTTGAGTCCCGGGAAAGGACATAGGCTACTTTTTATCCCGGAAAAATACCCTTTTCCGCGATAAACGAATTTAAGGCGGACGAAGTCGCGGGCAAAAGCTAGTACTATTATAAATGAAATGTCTGTACTTTGAAGATATTTTCAAAAAATTGATTATTACGGACTATTTGGAGAGGAGGTCTCTAAATCGAAAAATATTTTTTATGGATTTTTTGTATGTTTGTATGTGTCGCTGTGGCTTCATCACGCAAAATTGGCGAAACAGATTTCAACAATTTCAACAAAGTCACAGTCAAATTTTAGTTATTTACGAAAACTTTGTAGCTTGTTATCCTAGATGCAGCCCAGGGCCCAGGGCCCAGGGGAGGGTCTTGTCGAATGTTCGCAATCCCATGGCGCCCCTATTATCGCGGCACGGCACGGCCGTGAGGAGAACAATGAGGTGTAAGTGGGTAAACCCCTCCTTCTGAGTGGAGAGTCCCACATAACAAAGTTGCAGGCACCTTTTAGTTTATAATAAAGCATTCTAGGGTAAAAGTCGTCGATGATGAAGCCTAAGGTTAGGTTGGTTTTATGACAGTCTAAAATTATTAACGGTTTCAGAGACATGGCTGAAACCGCTCGAGTAAGAAAGTGGGCAGTTTGCACAAATTGTAACTTTGACAGAGAAAAATACTTCTATCTTTTCTCAGTCAACCCGTGAACACGGAAAGCTGAAAAGCTTCCGAAACGTAGGAAACTCAAATGAGATAATGTACTCGATATAATCTGTTAAAATTGTTTTATTTAAATTAGTAATAATCGCGGAAACAGAACAAAATATTACATCCTATTCAGCTTAAAAAAAATTAATACCGTACCTGCGAAACATGACACTGTAACTCTATAGCAGTTGCAGTGTTAAGGTTCTCAAGTATGGAAATATAGACAGGTGCGTATTTTGTAATGTACTATTTCCGAACCAGTACTTTTAATAAACCTTAGAAAGGGATACAGCGCCATCTGTAGGTGGTGATCGTGAAAATAATCGCGATAAACATGTAGATATATGTTTATCGCGATTATAATAACTTAATAAAATTATGGTCTTTGACAACATCGTAAAACGGGCGAAGTGCGAGTCGGACTCACGCTCCGAGGATTCTAATCTAGTGTTAGCAGAACCCTATTTCTAAGCAAATTGTACGCGGTGTTCGGTCACTTTATATTGGTTTTTGACATAGACAGACAGACATAAAAATATTCTGTTTTTAGTATTTGTTGTTATAGCGGCAACAGAAATACATCACCTGTGAAAATTTCAAGAGTCGAATTATCACGGTTGATGAGATAGGTAGGTACAACCTGGTGACAGACGGACAGACAGACAGACGGACAGCGGAGTCTTAGTAATAGGGCCCCATTTTACCCTTTGGGTACGGAACCCTAAAATTATCAACAATCCATACTAATATTATAAATGCAAAAGTGTGTCTGTCTGTCTGTCTGTCTGTTACCTCTTCACGCATAAATAGCTGAACCGATTTGGATGAATTTTGGTATGGAGATAGTTTGAGTTTCGGGGAAGGACATAGACTACTTTACCCTTATTCGCGATAAACGAATTTAAGGCGGACGAAGTCGCGGGCTGAAGCTAGTGCCATATAAAGCATGTTTTAAAACCCAACTTGGCCTGCAAAGACTTAAAATTCACATCACTCGGTCGGCGATCAGCTTTAAAATCATCAAAAAAACTACCGACTTCAACTACCATTTTCAAAACCTTTCAAATTTTTGTTTTACTTCTTTCTATCTTTAACAGTCAGGAATTTTTGTTAGATTACGACTTGCAATTAATGTTCCAAGCAATAATAAGTCTTAAAGTGGTATCGTAAGAGCTTTTATGGGAGGGTTTGGAATGGTATGAGCATACTTTGGTATATGTCTGACAGTCTGACATGGGTTGATTGATGATTGCGCGGAACGCGAGTCCCGGCAAGCTGGCAGTCAAAACAACTGTCAAACTGGCACAAGTCGTGCCGAGCGGTAATCGGCGGTATTCTGCAGTTAAAGATTATAGGTTACGGACATCACATTAAGGTCCTAGACTTACGTACTAATAATTGCAAATAAGTTGTCTACCAAAATTACACGCGAAAAACCGCCCAAGTGCATGTCGATTGTTGGACCATGCTCAGTGTAGGGTTCCGCAGCCGTTCATACAAAAAAATACACTACAGATGAAAAAAAATACGATATGAAAAAGTGCAGTAGCGTATCTCCTCTTATGACTTTTTGCTGAGAAGCGCAGTTTTTCGGCAACACGTTGAAAGTATTTATTAAGTTTTATCTTATGGTAATCCATAGGTACTAATATTATAAATGCGAATCTTCATGGTTAAAAACCGATTTGGATGAAATTTGGTATGGAGATAGTTTGAGTCTCGGGGAAGGACATATGCTGCTTTTTATCTCGGAAAATACCCTTATCCGCGATAAACGGATTTAAGGCAGACGAAGTCGCGGGCAGAAGCAAGTACTTAATATTTTAAATCCGGAAGTGTGTCTGTCTATCTGTTACCTCTTCAGGGTTAAACCGCTAAACCGATTTGGATATGAAATTTGGTATGGAGTTAGTTTGAGTCCCAGGGAAGGACATAGGCTACTTTTTATCCCGGAAACATACCGTAGTGCGATAAACGAATTTAAGGCGGACGAAGTCACGAGCAGAAGCTAGTTTTGAATAACTCTTATTACTATTGGATGGATTCAGAGCAACGAGACGCAATTTCTTTTGAAATATCAAGAGATGCGTGCGTGCGATACAGAATTTGGGGGCATGTGGACGAATCACCGCCCGGCGGAAACGAGGGTCGCACAGACAGGGGAAGCCGCGGGTTGAAAACGTTTGATTTAATACATTATTAATGGGACACTGTGGCCGAGGCACTCACGACACACTTATAAGCGTTGTTTGATTTCGCAGGACAAATTTTTGGAAGCACTTTATTGTTTACATTACATTCATTCAAATCGCTTTACTTTCTTAACTTAATCTGCGTAAATTAACATTCATTGGCAATGGGATGCGCAAAAATTGCATCGACTTTTTTATATTATTATGAACGGCTGCGGAGCCCTACATTGAGCGTGGTCCGACATGCTCTTGGCCGGTTTTTTAGTATGTAGTACGGAACTCTCGGTGTGCGAGCCCGATTCGTACTTGACTTGTTTGTTTTTTAATGTTTTAGACAAGTTCGATTTCGTGACATCGACATTTTATTATAAGGCAGGCAATTTATCTATTGTCTAATTTTCTGGCTGTTCGTATAATTTAGATACCTAGTCTTAAACATAGGGTTTCCATACGTCCCAGTACGCCGGGACATGTCCCGGTTTGAAGCGTGCTGTCCCCCGGCCATTAAGGAGATTGTCCCGGTTTTAGAATCATAATATTATCGGTAAAGACCGGAAGTCAATAGACAGGACATTAGAGCATGTTCCTGTGCCCCGCTCCTTAAGTTTCGCAAAATAAAAGACCAAATGAAACAAAGTGACAAAGCAAAAACCGGTCAAGTGCCAGTCGGACTCCCGCACCGAGGGTTCCGTACAAAATATACGCTACAAACGGCCGTATCTATAAAAATCCAGTGTTAGCAGAGCCTTACTCCTAAACAAAAAGTCCGCGGTGTTCAATCATTTTATATTCGTTACTGACATAGACAGAAAAAATTATACTGTTTTTAATATTTGTTTTTATAGCGGCAACAGCATTACACCATCTGTGAAAATTTCAACTGTCTAGATATCACGGTTCATGAGATACAGCCTGGTTACAGATGGACAGATAGACACACAGACGGACGGACAGCGGAGTCTCAGTAATACGGTCCCGTTTTACCATTTGGGTATGGAACCCTAAAAAAGAAAGACGTGCATGTATTTTTCAGATGATGGGCTTGTAACAGCTGAACTCTGTTTTAATCCGATGTTATCTGTATTTTTGATAAAAAATCCTTTTTCATTGAGTGTAAATAATTACTTTCAGAATATCATTCTATCGAAAGCTCGAATCGAATATTCTCTGGATCAGAAAGCGTTGTTGTCCCAGCCGACATCCCTATACTCATGACAACCCTATCTTAAACGTATGATTTTAAGGGTTAAAGTTTGTTTACCAAATATTGACAAATGGAAATGAAAGATTTTACAAATACATAAAGATTTGCATTTAATGAAATACTTAAAATATCATAACAATTGGTGTTATTTCCTTGAAATACTTTAAACATCAAAAATCGTACATTAAAAACATACTTTGTTTTCAAAAGTTCTCGGGTGACTACAAACATACCTACATATACAATTATACATCCATATTCTGTTCCGTTTGAGATCTAAGGCACCTTTCGTCTTATATGGCTGCGTCGCAGCAGCATCGCATAGTTTGCAACATCCAAAGCGCCAAATATAAAGTCTTTATTAAAGTACTATAAGCACAAAGACATGCGACGATGTATTTAGCCTTTGGCTATTACAGAGTATTTGACGCTGACTGTACATAAAGGTTATTTATCCTTACTTATCCTAAATAGTAAACAACCACTAAACAACATTCTAACCTAAAAGTAGGTACACCTTTGTCTTAAATTAAACTCCCTTTTTCACATAAATAAAGTGACAGGAATTCATATTTTTAGTGCCACATTGCCAATTACATACATTTAATAATCGCGGAAACAGAAGAAAATATTACATACATTTAATTTATTTCGATATATTTTTAGGTTAGAATATTGTTTACTATTAAGGACAAATAAGGATAAATAGCCTATACACATCTCGTAATATCGTTAACCATTATAAGTTTACTTTATACATACTATTTATACAAATTAAATCACGAAGCTAACATAATAGTAACTGGATATAGGTACCAGTGACTTGGCGTCCATATAAGCCGAACCGCACCGGGTTGCCCAAGAAAGGCTTATAACCACCTTTTTCTTTAAATATGAGCAAATGAATACGCGTCGTCTTCCCTTGTAATTCCCCTGACGCCACGCCTCTGATAGGTACAAAGCTTTAATTAAAATATAAATTATTGACATAAACCTAAAGTAACCTAATGAAACACAGAAAAGTCGAAATCTAAAACCTTAATTTGTTTTCTCGATTGGATCATGTTAGTCCTTACAATTCATGGTGCATAAACTAAGAATTGTCATCCGAACCTCATCAAATTGAACATTGAATTGTTAATAATATTTTCTTCTGCTTCCGCGATTATTACTCATTGAAATATAACAATTTAACGGAGTATATCGCGTATATTATCTCATTTGAGTTCCCGTCGATTAGAAGGTTTTCAGCTTTCATGGTCACGGGTAACCGAAACGTCGGTAACTCAAATGAGATAATATACTTACGCGATATAATCCGTTAAATTGTTTTATTTCAATTGAATTGTTATTTCGAAGTTAAAATAAGTTTGCGATAGGCATTTGTGCTTCAGAAAATCAGGTGAAAAAAATACTCGACAAGCTGTTTTTACATAAATCCAAATATATCTATTTACGGATTAATTAACAATTCACAAAGCTTGTCTTACGTGTCAAATTTTTTTAAAAAGTCACAACTACGCGGTCAATGGTATCCTCAACTCACGGAGAAATGTCAGCCCAGTCGTACAAACATTGCGTGCTTATAATTGGTACCATACTCTGTCCAAGCATTTATTATCTGTGTGACTGATCCATTATTGTGCAAGTCAAAACAGCTTATGTCATTTTGAATATACCTTATAGGATAGGCAATAAGGCAACCCAAGTGTGACTCGCACTGTCTCTATCTCTATCTATATGTCGTCGCGGGTGATGTACTGACAGTACATATACACACAGTCAATTAATATAAATTCTAGGCTACAGTAGAACTTTTGTACAAGATATCACGCCATACACGGCTTTTTTTACGTCAAAATGATTTGATTTAGGTACGATAAGTTTCCACTGTGTCCTAGGCTCAGAACAAGAAAAAAAGATAGACATGCCATTACGAACAATCTAGTGAAGCCACAAAAAACCATGCCAAAACCAACTTCACGCAATAAAAATACAAACAAATCATGTGTGTGGAGTTGTCTGACTTGTCAAAACCATGCCAAAAAAACAGATTCACAAGATTGTTCGTAAAATCATGTCTATCTTTTTTCTTGGTCTGAGGTCCTAAGTGCTTCAGCCATATCATATTCTATTCGATATGCTGTAGGCAATGTATTGTCTATGGCATATCCTATGGCGGATATACTATACCGTTTGTTACAAATACAATAGGGAAAACAAAATTAACATTTCTATTATCCTCTAATTCTTACTACGAAATGTTTAAAACATTTTTACACTTACCCTGACAGAAAACCCTGTACACAATACACATCACTTCATTTTTTATCCATTGTTCCTGTAAGAACTAGGCGCGACAGAGATCGCTTTTCAACGCATTACAGTACTACCATACATATCCCGACTCTTATAGGTTATGCAGACATGGCTAACATTTATCGCTATCATGACAAGGAGCTGCTCCGTGCTAGTCGTTCCAGGGCTGTCACCAACCGATTGGAGGCCTGCTTAATTTAAACAGGGAAAAGCTTAAGGGAGCCCAACCGCAGAATCCTGAGCCCCTCTGGTCTCAGAGCCACGCAACTACCATAGCTCCCTTCCTTCGCTAAGATTTCTTCAAAGCCCGCGAGTTGCACATATTCTGCGCCGCAATCTCGTTTAGCAGCATATCCTGCATCTTGCTCCTCACCACCAGGTTTCTCGTCGGCTCCAGCTGCTTCATAAAAGGCGTCAACGACTTCAGGAACATCATATCGTAGTCTTCATCTTCATCTGCTTTGAATTTCTTATCTGGGATAGGATCTTCTTCGAGATATACCTCTAGGTTGGAGTCTGGGACGTACTTGGGCTCGTAGACGATGGGTTCCGTCTGGTCTTCTTCGCTCCCGGTCTGTTCCTCGTCCGATCGGAGCAGGAAGCCGAGGCTCTTGAAGTGCCGCCATCGACCTTTGTAGTCTTCCACCGCTTCAACCCGGTTCTTTTTTACCTCTTTTTTGAAGAAGTCGCGGAGGTTTTTCCATTTTACGCGGATGATGTCCTCTGGAAAAAAAAAGTATAAGTTGTGAGAAGTAATGACTGGGCGAAATACCTATTGTAAGTACGTAGTTAATATGGAAATATAATGGCCGTAGGTACCTACTTGGGATAGGCGGTCCCTTCGGGTGTAGTTTGTACCCGGTGCAACTTAAATAGGATGTCTTATAAAAACGAGATGCAAAGTTAAAAGTAAACATTTAATAGTTTATGTTATGATTGAATTATGCGACAAATGGATAGGGATTATACTAATTACCTCTGAGATGGGGTCGAGGATGGTGGATGGAATATTTGTACTTAATGGCTGTCATAGAGATAAGTAATGCGCAGTTTGTTAGGATTTAATACGAATAAAGGTACAGTCGAGGAATTTAATTTATATCCCATTTCGTACCTTGTCACAGTCAAAATCAATATGAAAGCCGATAGAGATTCCATATCAATGTCACTATGACAAGGTACGAAAGGGTACACAAATTAAATTCCTTGACCGTACCTACCAGGTACGAAAGGGTACACAAATTAAATTCCTTGACCGTACCTAGCAGGTACGCCTCAGATCCTATAAAACTGCGCATTGTCTTTTAAAGTTAGTTAGCAGGAATTAGGCATCTATGCAACTAGAAAACGTCTAGGTACCTAAGTGTAGACAAGTATGATTTAGAAAATGATCTACGGTAGGTAATTTACAACGTCAATGAATTAATGTCACGTTTATCGACCTACGAGATTGTAGGTATTAATTTCTCAACATGCATTTAACTGAATCATGTTCTATTCCACTCGAATTGATATGTCAAATTCATACACACACAGAAAATTTATCAACACAATAATGCTAACGCCATCTATGTCCGCGGCGCGGCACCAGCGATCAAAGCAACGACCACAGCGCAGGCGGCGTCACAGTATCACCCACCTGGCATGTCGAGAGTCTTCGCGACGTCGTCCCACGCCACCGACAGATGGTAACGCTCACTGTAGTTCTCATCATCATGATTCCATATGCAACCGCGTTTTTTCACTTCTTTGATAAGCCTGACGGTGTCGACGTCTGACATTTGTAATTTGGAGCCCATGACGTCGCGCGATCGACGCGGCGTGGTCGCGGCAACTGACGCGCGATCGATGGCCGGGGCCGGGCGCGCCGCAGCGGCGGCAGACGCGACGTTGCCGCGCCGTGCGCTTCGCGCCGCGTCGGCTCGCGGCATTGCAACAAGTCAAGTCATTGTCAAGAATCCTACTTAGTCGTAATGTTGCACATTCAGGCCAGTCTGCTGCAGAGAAATGCGCAGTCCGACCATGAACATGATATTTGGTACACATTCACAACACACACACTTGGTAATTTTTAAGGAAAATGTTATATCTTATTTTATTTTAAACAATCGAACAAGTAATTAAACAGTAGTTGCGGTTAAGTAGGTAATATTTAGGCAATAGGGATGTTGACAAGTTTTTATTGTGGTATGTTAAGTATAGAACCTTTCAATAATAGAAATATTGGTGACTCCCCGATATACATCAATGTTAAATTCACATTTTTGGATTTTGGACGTCACACATTCCTTCCTGGAATGGGGTAATTAAGAACTTTGTTTTACTGCTACGTTGAAACTTGTGTTTATCGACACGGTTTCATAAAAAAAGACAATGTATAAGTAGTAATATACATTTCATGTGTTATTCAATGGTATTATTACTTAGTTATTAATATTTTCACACTTTAGAAATGGACTTTCCCACCCAACTTCAACAAGGCTCATAAAACAGGCTACACACAAGGTATCGAACAATTTTTTTATTAAGGATTTCTCTAATAGAAACTACCATTTTGCTTCAAGATTTTAATTTTATTTGAATGCCTACTACTACAACATGCCTATTAATTCTGGAAGAGAGAAAGATGTTCAGCTATGCTAAAGACAGCTCAAAGAGACAGCAGGTGTCATTTTTTATTTTCTCTGCCGCATGGCGTACGGTTTGCCAGTGCCACTTGTCACGTACTGGTAAACTGGTACTTACTAACTACGCACCTTTACCGAATTAGGTTAGGTTACGTATTATAGATAGGGCTACTATACCTACCTTTACAAGCATTTACAAGGCCCAGTACTCCTGCAAGATTGTTTTATTACGTACGTGTAACTTAATGTTATATTATTCCATCTAAAACTACTTCTTAACTTCCTAGTTAAGTAGGACACCGGGGTTTACGAAAACGATAAATCACGAGCTGGCTCCATGCATTGTGTCGTCATTCGACTCGTCATATCGCCAAGTGACAAGACAAGTGTCATGATTTCCTTTTTGAAGTCGGTTCAAAACAGCCCTGGTTTTAATTACGATATAGATTTGATGCTAGAGATAAATGTGCCAGTTGATTATTTATTTCAAAAGACCCTTATAATTTATATCATGAAGGAGGTTATAATTAATGTTGTTATAATTTGTTAGGATATCCCTATAATATCAAACACTCTTAACAGTCACAAAACAAAAAATAACAACCTATTACAGTTTAAAAGATACAGTCCTATATAGATTTATAGATAGGACAGACTTCTGGGTTTTCCCTAATCCTTGCAGCAAATGTTG
Source organism: Hedya salicella (assembly GCA_905404275.2). Lineage (NCBI taxonomy): Eukaryota > Metazoa > Arthropoda > Insecta > Lepidoptera > Tortricidae > Hedya > Hedya salicella. Next base: position 1,629,814 of record FR990103.1, read on the forward strand.
GATCATATTGTATGTCTCCCAGCAAACACTTCACTCTCATGTAACTGACATTTCGAAAGTGCTTGTAACTAGGCCTACTTAAATAAAGAATATTTTGATTGATTGATTGATTGACAGACCCACAAGTAGGTTTTGCTCCATTAGTATGGAATTAAATAAATTAGGATATCCTTGATATCTACGCCATCTGAGATTTTAGGTTAGAACTACGTAACTGTGAACTCTGTAAACTTCGTTGCGCAGCAACTGTCAAGTTCTGATACTAGAGTGTAGATGTCGCTAGGTTTGACTGTAGCTCAGGGATATTTTGTAAAAAAATATGCAACTTATCTATATCTATACCATTGTAATTATAAGTTCGTAAAAATTAAATGTCTGTAAATTAAGGATATTTTCAAAAAAAAAGTGATACGGACTATTTAAAGGTCATTGAATCGAACATTTTATTTTGATATTTTTATGTTTATATGTGTCATTGTGGCTTCATCACGTCATAACGGCTAAACAGATTTCAAGTATTTTTGGGATGGTTCTAGAATATTTTTTAGGGTTATGACTTTTCCTCCTATGCGAACGAAGGGCGCGCACTTTATGATCAAAAAATCACTAATTTAAAAAAAAGGTAGAAATCTCAAAATGTTTTTAAAAGAACTGTCGAAATAGTTTAGTTGTGTGGCACACCACACATTGATATTTGCTGAAGTGTCGGTTTCTGTTACATGTATGGAGCGCCTAGAAATATTATTTTTGATATTAGACACCTGTAGTCCAAATTAAAGCAATATACATCTTGAAATAAAACAATTTAATGGATTATATCGCGTATATTATCTCATTTTAGTTCCCGACGTTTTGGAAGCTTTCCAGCTTTCCATGGTCACGGGAGGACTGAGAAAAGATGTATTTTCCTCTGTCAAAGTTACAATTTGTGCAAACTACCCATTTTTTTGAAAAAACACAAATAAAGGTGTACATACATACCAGATGGGCCTAAGCTGTAAAGACAGTTACACATGTGCCAGAAGGGCTTAATTATTTTATTCTAATAATTTACCAAGCAAGGAGAAAAGAAACGCTGCAAAGAAAAACTCCCAGGCTACCTCATTACTAATTATAATATTTAAAAAACAGAGACTATTAAACTACTTTTAAACAGATAAGATATTTTACACCGTTCGGAAATTAAGGTTTTGCAGTCCTGTGTCTCGCTTGTTCCTTGATGAGATGTATTACAGGATCCCAAGCTGGTGGTAGTGACAATCCATCTTCTCTATTGAAATTAGGATGCTTTTTAATCTCAATAGCCTCGCGTAGCATCCTGGGAAAATATATTTTTTCTTTGGCAAGGATAGAAGGTTTATCAAACTTAATTGAGTGGTTTGGTTTGTCAATGACATGTTCACAGACTGCAGACTTATTACACCGACGGTGCTTGACATCTGCTATGTGCTCCTTCACCCGGGTTGATACACTGCGTTTCGTTTGACCAATGTATGAAAGACCACACTCGCAGTCCAGCTTATAAATGCCTGCACTCTGCAAAGGGATCTACTCTTCACGGGTCTAAGGTATTGAGACACCTTCTTCAACGGCTTGAAATATGTTTTTATAGAAGCACGCTTCAAGATGTTTCCGATCTTGTCTGTGACCCCTTTCAAAGAATTCCCATAGAAAGCTGGAAAGCTTCCGAAACGTCGGGAACTAAAATGAGATGATATACGCGATATAATCCGTTAAATTGTTATATTTCAATGAGTAATAATCGCGGAAACAGAAGAAAATATCAATATACATCTTGTAGTTATTGAGTAAAATGCCGGTGACTTACGGACAGACGGACGGACAGACATGACGCAACAATAAGGGTTTCGTTTTTGCCATTTTGGCTACGAAGCCCTGAGAGTTGGTTATCCTATCAAATATCTTGGATGAAATTGAAGTCACAAAGATTTTAACGATACTTCATACCTTCACTCATTATCATACATACGAGTACATCGATATCGGTTCAGGCGTTGAGTAGGATAAAATAAGGAAACTCACTTACATTCAAACATGAACCACCCTAAGACGTTACTTATAATCCTTTTTTGAGAAAGTCGTGAAAATTGCTGGCGCTAATAAAGAATTCTTAGAGTTCCGTAGTCAAGATAAAAATTTGCCGCCCTGGCCACTTTACCCCTAATGCCCCTTGTGTAAATCTTGGGCTATACTTGCAGACTGGCTGGTCAAGCTGCCGAGCGCTGCCAAGCGGAAGTGTTGCGGCCAAGTCCGGCGTTTCACGGAACAAGTCACATAAAAAAATTAAAATCCGGTTATATATTTTTTTGTTTAACTTGGAGCTTCTGCTTACTGTTGAAGTAATTATGTTTAAGAGCGTGACGGGTGCATCCGTCAATTTAAAATTAATATTATAAAATACGTTTTATTGCAATTAGTGATAATCGCAGAAACTTAATATAGGTAATAATAAATATTTACAATATTCTAGTCTCCCAAGTTTCTTCAACTACTCATTGTTTTATTTTATTCAAATACTAGAAGGTACCCGCAACTTCGTGCAACAGAAAAAAGTCATAACCCTCTTTTTTTCTTGCTTTTAGCCGGATAAAAGTATCCTTTAATCATCGGTGGATGACCAGCTACCCGTGTACCAAGAAAAGCTAAAATTCATTTGGCCGATTTGGCGGGATGAAGCAGCAACGACATACAAAAATACAAATAAAATAAAATAAATCGGTTTAGTGACCTCCAAATAGTCCGTTACAATGTATATTTTTTGAATATTTCCAATGTACAGACATAACATTATATTAAAGCATTGCACAATGATGATAATCGTATATTTTTAATTAAACATTCAGATTTTAAGTGATTCTTATAGTAAAAAAAGACACTATTTCCGTCCACATTTTATTTAGAGACATTGGTATAAAATATATGAGATATAAAACAGCACAGTCGTAATTAAATTAAAATATATCAATATTAAACATGTCAATATAATGATAAATATCAAACACAATTATTTGAACAGTAATATTTAAAATTTAGATGTAGGGCCTGTGTCGTGTTAGGTTGGATTTCAAATATATAAAAAATGAAATCTGGCCTCAAATGATATTTACAATGTATTTAATGGATAATTATTAACAATAAAATAAACAATATTAGATTTGAACATGAAAAATTATTCACTGTGACACACATTATTATATGTGGTAATTGTTATTTTAATATTCAGGACCGGTCAAACACGCTTTTTATAAACATACATGGTTTCTGATTTCTTACAATCATTTTATCACAGTGAATAGAGAGGGTGTCGTAGGGGCTGTAATGGAAAGGGACGTCTAGTCCGAATGTTAGTTTGAGGACACAAAGGTACATATTTATACATATTTATGTATGAACAGATTTTTTTCAATGGTTAACACAACACATATTGTACACGATGATACATTGATTATGATACTAAACATTTATGCTTTCCACATATAATTTATTCCATTGACGGTAACTCATAACATACGAAGCCACAGCGGAATGTTTCATCATTACTTTATCAAAATTCGAAGGCTCGATTATGCCAATAATCCTGTTTTTACCCAGCATTTTAAACTTCTGCTATTGTGCTATTTTAGATAAAAAAAACTTATAATGCCCTTGATTTAATACAGATCATGCTATAATTTACACTTTAAAACTGGAAGCTTATGTACCCGATGGAGGTTGAGTAGTCTTTTCGTGATCGCTCGGCGGCCACAGTTTTGGCACAATTGCCCACGTAAAGCGGCTAACGTTAATTTAGACAAAATATTAATAGAAAATAACTTTATAACATTCTGCGTTACTCTCAATCAACTCTGCTAGCAGTCGCAGGTACCTATAACTTGAGATTCAGTAACCAAAACAGTTTAAAAAAGTTATAAAATATCTTTGGCAACAACTTCCAAGCACGAGATTCTGAGCTAAAGCTATGCTTGAAATAAATAATTTACCGTCTAATGTAATGTAGATATTATATTACTGTAATTCTATTCTTAATCTAACACATCGACGAACGTATCATAGAGTATGGAATACTTAAATAAACACTCCTTAGCCTCTCCGGCCGACACGCCCGGTGTCCGTCGCTCCCTAGTAAAATCATTACAATCCTTGTTTCTTGAATTATACACTATAGAGATTTAAAATGCAATTTATGTTATCTAATACCTAACAATGAGTAATACTCATTTACAAACAAGACTTTATTTTTACTTAAAGCATAATTCATGTTATATATTCGTTCCGAGATAAGGTACACAGAACATCCGGTATGCCTTCTCAATTCGCGGCGAAAGGGCGCTAGTGTAATGCCATCTTTGTCTAGGGATAGGAGCACGTTCTGCCTGTGTACGCCACGAGTGAAAGCATGCATTATCCAAAAGTCAAATGTTTTTAACAAAACATTGGACCCGGGTAGAACAGATCAACAATTTATCATTTCCGTAGCGTTCTAAAGGAAACTTAACCTCACTGAACTTGGCTCAAGCACTAAGTGCCTGCAAAACTCAAACTAAATAAGAATTATAAATATTTATTACATCAAAAATAATTTATTTTCCGTTTTCATTACCAATTACAGAACATTATTTTTGGGATAAAAATGGGTTTATTAACCGTACGAGTAGACGAGTTGCCGTCCCCGATGGCTGAGCCCGGCCTCTCGTCCAAAGATCTACACTTGTATACGCAGTTTGACGTCCAAAGTTCAGCGGAGCATACAAAATGTTAAACGATGCGTCACTGAAGCGAAAAAATACGTATCAAAAACCGTTAAATTAGATACTTCCTTGAAATTTACTTTAGAACACTCTTACTCAGTCTCTTAGGATATAAATTCCAATATTATTTCAAAATTAGTACAGAAATCAGCAAGGGGCGGCCGGGGGGAGTGCTGAACCATTATAAAATCTCCCGCTTCATTTTTTAAATGATTAACCGTAATGGAACAATTTTAGGATCTGTTGTATAATTAAGTATGAATTAAATAATTTAACAGCTGACTGCGCTGTCGCCACCACTTCGCCCCGGCGTCCCCTTTTAATTAATGACTCGAATAAGAAGATTGCAAAATAAAATATTTCCCTACTTGAAATACTCAGCTAAATACGAAAAATCAATATAATATAGTGATGACAAAGTCACTGGCCCGAGAGTTTTAGGAGTGACACTTTTGACGACAACTTTGTTAAGTAGGTACATAATTTTGTAGATCGTTGTATCATTATGTTAATTGAAAATATGTCACAGCTTATTCTAATATTGTGGTTGTATTGTGCAATATCATTCTGACTAAGTACTTATTATTCGTTATTGTGTACTATTTTGCGTGATTGTCCCTTTCAGCTTCGTTGCGCGTAGTATTCGGTATTAGGACAATATGGCAATTACTGTGAAAAAATGAATAATGTAAGGAAATACATGGTACATTCCAAGAACTCCCGGCCCACAAAATCTGTTAAGATTACGTTATCATTGGTCTATGTTATGCACTGTAATATTAAAACATCGATCGACAACACCTATTACACAAAACTATGTTACTGATATAACTATGATTATCGCAATTGAAGTCGCGGGTGACTACGAATCCCAATCATATGACGTCACAACACAACTACAAACCATAGTACTATCCAATTAAAACTTCAGTTAAATTCGTCATTAAGTATGCATGACAAATGATTGTAATGTTAAGCTTAACCAATATTAAATGCATAGGTGAGTTGAATATTTAATCAAACGTTGAAAATGTATATGTCAATTTAAAAGGGTATGAGATATTTCTTCCGCAATGGGAATATTTCTTTTTTAAAACTTAATCCATGGCCGCAGCCGCGGGAAACATTAGTAAATATAATACTCGTAAAATGTAACCACTAATATGGCTAAGCTCTGGTCTATATCTGTATGTTACTATATGTTACCATAGTTAATTAAAACTGGTTAAATAACGTTATGAATAAATAAACCTTTCTTTTAACCGGACGGTAAAGTTTTAGAATGTTAATGAATTTAGCTGTTTCAAATAACGTACCTATATTTGTGTTTGTCATGACTAGTGGTCCTTATCTACAATTTTGATACCAATTCTATGTAAGTAGTCTACTACGGGCCGCAGTCGCTGTCGAAAACGGTACAAATCGGATCAGAAATCTGTTTAAAACGGACTGCGGCGTCTACAAACCTGCAGCTCTACTGAGACAAGCATTCCTCTTATTAAATCTCTGTTTTACACACTATTCAAACTGTTGTTAACTTTTAAAAACGTTTTATATCTAAAAACTCATTCCGCTCCGGTGAGAAGCTGACTCAAAGGATGTCCCTGGCAATACTACGCGGCAATTCCACCAGTATTCTTGGCAACTTTAAGCCAGGCACCTACCGGAATCACCTTTAAAACCTTACACAACCTTTAATTTAGTTATAATTTAGATATAGTGTATTTAGACATTGAATGGAAGATGCAAACACTATATTTACTCGAAGACACGTAATCTTGGAATGAATGTAAAAACTTTTCTCAATAGAGCTTCAGCAACAATAAAAAGTTTTACCAATCAAATACAGAGGTTAAAATTGTAAAGGGTCTCAAAAATATATTGAAAACTGAACGCTTAGATTTAGTGCTCGACGGTTATCTGTCGCATTTAGATATATACATCGGATTTAGTCGGAGCACAAACTTAAACAACTACATGACCAGGTTCTAATCAAAATGATATGTAACTGTTAGTACATAGATATATGGGTATATCTACTTATTATTACACGAAATAAATTAACGAAACGTAATACGATTGGAAGGAATTGTTCTTAACACGAAATTAACGAGAATTGTTATTGGTGCGCATGCCCGCTCAGACCATTCACTCGCTGCAAAGGAATCCAAAACCATTTTCTGTCATAGCAGAACCTATTTTAACCAGAGGAGTTACTACGAAATCCGAAAAACAAAGTTCGTATGGCGCCATCCCGCTCACTCAAATACAGCGTAACATGAGAGCGAGAGGGACTGCACGTTACGAACTTCGATTTTTGAGTATCGGAGTAACCCCTCAGGGCTATGCCGACAAAATCAGTTTTGTACACCTCACACGCTGCCTAAAGGACGGTGGCTTTCGCTTTCTGCATATGTTAATATTAAACATATCTACAGATTCTTGTAAAATATTAGTTTTCGCAAGGGCTCAACATATCTATATAATAAGTACAATACGTGAATATATAAAAATATCTCAAATTATGTACGCTGTGTTTTTATTCATTTATCGCACGCTTTTAATTCCTAGAATAATTTAACGTGTATAATAAAAGTATCAGCTTAAAAGAAAACCACTATAATATCAATTGTAAATGTTTATAGAACTTGCCCATGAACTTCCGTGCGTACTCCCCGCGCTTTTGGGTAATGTTTGAGATTGTACAGATGAATCATGTAATTGATCAACTCAATTTCACGAGCACTGGATTTTGAAACAGAGTAATGCAATATGAGTATAAATAATTGCAGCGGTATTCTGATCTCATAACCATTATTTATCTCCAATTGTAACATTACGAATAAATTACCATTTGAGGTAGACTAGAAATCCTAATTGATTTCTATAACGCATCATGGCATTAACGATCCAATTTAGTTTATTATGGATCTATTTTTTTTTCTTTTCTCACCGTTATATATTATATCGTTTTCTGTTTTCTTTTTTTCTTTTGTAAATAGTATTAGTTATATATATTAGTATTAAATAGTATTTTGTAAGTAGTGTTAGCATTATTATAGATTTAGTATCTTGTGTCTATCTGCAATAATTTAGACACATTCTAACTAAAATAAAAATACTATCATATAGTATAAAAAGATATGTATAAATAAAATTGGTGTCGCTATTATTTTAATATTACTTACTATGAATTCACGGAATTTCATGTCTAATTTCAACTAGATAAATTCAAGTCTAATTACATTGATTAAGTATCTCAAAATTCGAAATATTAGGTTAAATAATACGTAAGTAATTATCTTAAAATCAGAACTGTAAATGCTATAAAGAAGACACAGTACCAGTAGCAGAAAATACTAAAATTGACGTATTTTTACCTGCACAAACTGTTAAAACCTATTTTACCGATGAATGGATGACGTAACTGATCGCCGTACGAAAACTTGAAGAATTATCTATATAGTAACATATGCTTACAGGCGGAATAGTACCAGATACGGTAAAAAAAGCGAAACCCGCCGCCCGCGAGCAGCCTCAACTTATCCTAGATTATCTAGTGGTCAAGGATCTTAGTCTAGGTGTCGCTCGCGGCCGAAGGTTGCTTCACGAGCACTTCTGCGTCCCGCCCCAAGCTGGGCTGCGATTTCAGCTTGTGCTTCTCGTTCTTCGCGTCGTGGTGCGGCTTGTCATGCTGCGGCTTGTCGTGCTGCGGCTTGTCGTGCTGCGGTTTGTCATGCTTGTCGTGCTTGTCATGTTTGTCGTGGTGGCCGGCCTCGACGGTGGCGACACCGTTTTTGTGGGCGGGGTCGCGGTGCTCCTCGCGGTACTTACGCCGGAACCAGTGCAGGAAAATACATCTGGGGAGGAGACACAAGTGGTTAGCGGTTGAGATTTGTGAGGACCGGCCCCAGGTGCGGTTGCAGCCAGAGATGTTGGGTTGATAAGAGATTTTTTTTCTTAAAACTTTTTATAGGAGGATTGTCAATGGACGTGTAGTGTAATAGTTATACATGGTGTTTGGAAATTCTTAGGACAAGCAGTTAAGGTGCGTCCACACTTGTATCATTTGCTCGTATCCGATCACCGTGGCGTGGCATGACTGCGTATCGCGCTGCATGGACGCTCACTGTCGGCGCGGCGTTCACGGCGCGCTTGTCCGATCTAAGTGTTATACGCGTAGCAACATGGATTTCGAGCGATCGGTGCAACGTCAAAACGCGTGATCGTGACACGTGATCATGCCACGTGACGAAGATCTGATCGGGCAAATGATACAAATGTGGACGCACCTTTACTCTCTCGGAATTCACCTAAAATCCAAGCATTCAAACAAACTTCAACCAAAAAATAAATTTCTCACCTAAATATTCTTTAACCTTCAGCAAATAAGACAAACCCCGATTCTTCGCCAGAGAGCCACCACTGCTGCTCATGCGGCCACGATAGCTCAACTGGGCTTTTGAATCGAGGGCTTCACGTCCATCATATAATTGAATTTCAAGATGGACCAGTACCTCTAGCACAGTTTTTCAATCTTCTTCAAGATGCGACCCCATTTAATGGGAACATATTACACGTCCCGGGAGACTTCATATATGTAACCGAAACTGAAGAGGCTATTTCCGTCCTCCGTTGTGGATAATGGGTCAGAGGACTAAATCAGTCTTGTGTATTAATTGTTAAGGAACTAACATTAGAATAAGTAGATACTAATATTGTTTGGACCACTCTGTTGTCTTTAAATAAATTAATTACTATTATTTTCTTCTGTTTCCGCGATTATTACTGATTGAAATAAAACAATTTAACGGATTATATCGCGTATATTATCTCATTTTAGTTCCCGACGTTTCGGAAGCTTTCCAGCTTTCCATGGTCACGGGAGAACTAAAATGAGATAATATACGCGATATAATCCGTTAAATTGTTTTATTTCAATTAATTACTATTATTATTTTCTAAACCATGTCAAAAAAATATATAATTAAAAAGGTAACACTTAATAAATACTTTCAACGAAAATTGTTTTGTGTACGGTTTTTGAGTTATTGCCGAAAAACTGCGCTTCTCAGCAAGACGACGCAAGTGTTACGATGATACGCTCTTTTGTTGGTGCACTTTTTCACATCGTATTTTTTTTCTGTAGTGCATTTCTTTGTAGCAACGGCCACGGAACCTTACACTGAACATGGCCCGACATGCTCTTGACAGGTTTTTTTAAATGCTGTAATATGAGATAATAAGCACGTAAGTAATTTACGCCCTTTTAAATAAACTTTGTACGTACACAATAAGATGAAACTATGGTATTCTAAGCGCTAAGAAAGGAACAATATCCACGAATGCACTGATGTTCCCTCAGAGAATTGCCTCAGTGAAATGTGTGCTTCCGGGTCTAAGCCCCGCCCATGTGAGGACTAATTTAGCTGTGAAACCTCGCAAACTTGTCGCAAGCTTCGCTGAAAGCTTGCTGCGATCGAGTTATAAACTTAGAGGCACGTGGGCTGAGCTTAAAGAGCACAGCCTTTTCATTTCCCATACAAACGCACGTTTATCGAAAAATATGTAAGCAACTTTAGCAATTAATTATTTTAATTCTAGACTACATAAGTGCGTGTCGTGAATGAAATGTTGATTTACTCTAATTAGCACGCAACAAAGTTTGTCTGCAACAAGCATCGTCGAGTATAAAAATACACACAAAGAAAATCTGCAAGATGCTTCGTCATGAAAATATTACGCTAACCAATTCTCCCTCAGCGCCATGCCCGGTCCAAAGGTCCCCATTATGCTAGCAACATTGCAATGGAGACCTGCTGAACCAACCATGACCCTGAGCGAGGATCGTTGCCCCTTTCTCTCAATAATTTTTTTAGCAATTACTTTTAGTTTGTATTGGTAGGAAAATTACTTCGGTAAACTATAAAATGTGGCTGCAGTCAGAATAAATGCAGCATTGTTTAGGGTTCCCACTGAAGTTACTTTTCAACTTCGCCAGCCGGCTTACTGCATAGTATATTTATACACAAAGGACTCGTAAGGTTGATGAACACCGCCATCTCTCTTGCTGTCCTAATTACTTGCTCGTGCCGGAGAGGCAATGGGACAGAGACAAAGCGTGATACGCATGTCTTGGGGTATGGCTAAAGCGCTTAGCATTTAAAAATAAGAAAGGGATCATCGATACAGATGGTGTTACTAGTGCTAGGTTAGTACTGCTAACTAGATTGTGTTCGAAAATTTCAAGCCACGTACGTAAGTTGCGATAGCTCAGTTGGTCAGAGCACTTCTCCGTTAAAGAAGAGGTCGCAGTTTCAAATCCTGCTTGCAATTTAATAGATCGCATTGTTTTTTTCCTTTACAATCGTACTCTGGTTTATAATATTAATTAGACTCATAAGGTACTGTACGCATTTTGATCCGAGAGCCAAAGCCGTTGAATGCTTAGGCACCATGCCTACTCAAGCAGCGCATAAGTTACGCACGACTAGGCTTTTTAGATTATATTAGCGGTTACTCACTTCGTAAAAGTCGAGTACTGCTCGACATATTTCGTTCTATTCCGAGAACCTTAAAGACTTGACTTGTCGCACTTAATCGCCGCTTGATTAAACACGTTATTCAGTCGAATGGCACAATGTATTACTAAAGACGGACAAAAAATGTGTAGGTTAAGGTTATGATTAGACAGCCACTTAATGGCAGCGTCATTTAGGGTGCTCAGATTCGAGAAGGCCATCTTTGTACCGAGTTATAGGCAGGTGATGTCGCAACCTGAAATTTTCGAGAGGGCCACTAATAATAAAATATATCGAATAAAGTAGACTTTATTGCTCAATTTCCAATTTTATTGCAAACATTATAAAACAAATGGAAGTTTTCTATTTTAATTGGCAAAAAAATTTTGTAAATTTTTTGAAGATTTTTCAATTAAACGTGTACGATAAGAGTGACTAGGCTGCATTGGGTGCGGCGGGTTGATTAGCGAAATGTGTCCCGCAGCACGCCGGGTGCCCGGTGCACGCGGGGGTGGAGAGGGTGTGGAATACGATACGATCGGCCTTGCATATTTACCTCGTTACACCTTTGTCATGTCATTTAAACACATATTGAGAACTATTTAAACGGTTGAATCACTTTAAAAAATACTTAAAATATCATTCGTATTTTTGAGTGAGCGTGGCAAGGTTGATACTGAGTTTTAGCTTGCTAGCGGGATCGCTAGTACAGTCGGTGCCGTGACTTTACCTTTTGGACGCCAATGACGCTTATATCCGCAATGTAGGTTCAACACCAACGACCGATATAATCCGTCAATACATTTAGACCAATATAGACCGACGCCCATTGACATACGGGTCATGTTAGCGTGAAACTTAATGATGACGTGTGAGTGACATCTCTTTTATTTGTAAGGTTAAGTATCCAGGCATGTATACTTAAGTTTATGTATGTCTAGTGGGCATGTGTAAGTGATGCGATTGATATCACAAACGTAATATTACTCGAGCGCGTGATGACGCATCACTCGAAAGAGATATGCATCACACCAAACATCACTCGATAGGATATTACTCTAACGGTGGCGCGGCTTTTTTTATTTTTAGAACCTGACTTTGAACTGGATAGGTCTGGTTAGACCTCCTGACCAGTAATCGGATTTAGTGGGGGGAGCGCAAACCCACAAACGGGAATGCCAGCCGCGGCACTGCGCAAGACACAGGAACTGCGGAGGTACGCTTGGGACGGGGTAGAGAGAGACAAGAGAAAGTGGGCGTAGGGAAGATTGCGAGACTACGGGCTGGGCGACCCCGCCGGCGGGGTTGACTCTTAGACTTCATCGTCCGAAGAGTTCGCAGCTGCCATCCTCTCGATGGCTGCTGTGATCTCGTCATCCGGAGCAGAGAGCACGTGTCTAGGACGCCGGGTGTACCGGCCTCTTTTGAGACGGCTTCTGGGGAGTGGATCCTCTGAGGGGTCGGGAATGGTCGGAAGGTAGTCGGCTGCCTTCCTAATTAGGGGGTTCCTATTGTGGGGACCATTGTCGAAGCTGGCGCGGCACCTGATCGCAGCTCTGTTAGAAATGTCTTGTCTCGCTCGCACTCGGCGGGCGGCGTCATATCGGCCGGCGTCAGCGATCAGTATCGTAACGTAACATCAAAGTTAGATATCACATCACTCGAAACATTACCTTAATGCCGGCCACGCAATAGTATTGCGTTGCGTTTAATGTTTCAAGTGATGTTATATCTCATTGTGATGTTACGTTTTGAGAAATGTGATATGATATGGCATGACTTTACAAAGTACTGTTTCGCGCATGTCTGATGTCTAGATATGTGAGGGGTATCGACCGTAAGAGTTTGCAAGTGACCTTGACCAAGTGACTAGGCTGTTCTGCACGGGGCGTGGCGGGCTGATTAGTTAAATGCGTCCCGCTGGTGCCGGCATTGCAGCGGGCACGGTGGGTGGTTACGATCGGCCTTGCGCACCTCGTCCCTCTACCTTTGTCACGTCATTTAAACATGAGTTACCTAAGCGCTTCAAAAAGGTAGACTAGCAAAGTTCCTTTAGCCACAAGTAAATACAAACTCCCGACTCTGACTGATCATTTTTAAACGACAGAACATATTTTCTTGAATCGTAGCTCAGAATATTTCGCAATGAAAAAAAAAAAAACAATGTCGGTCAACCCGGTCAAGCTTTACAAATGCCACAGACATATAATAGCACTGGTCTTTCATCGCCGGGTTTGACAAATAAAAAACCGGCCAAGTGTGAGTCGGGCTCACGAATTGAGGGCTCAAACATACAATATATACTCTATGGAAATACCTAGTTTCCTGGTTAGCACCAAGGAGACCGCAATTCAGGCGTACCATTCTCATCTGGGGAAGTTCAAGCCATGCAAAACGCGCACTCATAGCACAAAAACAGTGCGTCAGGGCGATCTGTAACGTAGACATTTTAACATCTTGCAGGCCGCTATTTAGACAACTGAATTTATTGACTGTGCCATGTATCTATATTACATATTATATGAAGTTTTTTTATTTGTCAAGACTCACCCAGAACTCTTCAAAACCTGTAAAGATACATGCAATTTTCATACACGGTACCCAAATCGTCTCGTTGGTCCTGCCCATAAGACACAATTGTACAGCACGAACGCATACTGTAAGTCCATTCACATTTTTAATCGTTTGCATAAAAACATCAAATATTTGTCTGTTGGTTTATTCAAACGTAAACTTAGGATGTGGCTGATACAAGAATGTTTTTACTCTGTTCAAGAACTTTTTTTTTATTTTAAAGCTTTGAATTGACATTTTATTATATAATCAGTTTTAACGTTTTAAGTGCCTATTTATATACCTATTGTAATTTTGACATACATTGTATATTAATAATTAAATTGTAATTAAATGTTAATAATCACGTTATTAGGTGATAATTTTTGCATGCCAGTTTCTGGTGGAATGTGTGTGACCATTGTAATTTATACCAACTTTTTTACCACATTTTTGGCAAATGAAGACATTCATTCATTCATTAATTCATACATACGTTAAAAACGGCGGTATCTATGAAAATCCGGTGTCAGCAGAGCCCTACACCGAAGCAAATTGTACGCGGTGTGGGGTTATTTTATATTAGTGACAGACACAAAAAAAAAGCAGATTTATTTCGTGGGTTGTGCTATAAGAGCTATATACCAAATTGCAAGTTTCTAGAACAGCTGGAAGTACCCTATAGGTTTTCAATGGACGACAATTTGTATGGAAATACCTTCTTTAATGAACTGTATTTTTGGATTGCGTCGACTTAGAAGCTTGATTTTTATACAGCTTCAAGGAACCGCAGATATAAGTATTTGATGTTAATTACAACTTAATATACCGCCACGCGTTGCTGAGAAAAGGGATCAATGTCAAGACATACAGACGAACAACAAAGTGATTATGTACGGATTCCGTTTTTCCTTTGAGGTACAGAACCCTAAAATTCATCAAGCTATACCTATGCATTTGATATTGATTTGAGTAAGTCTGAACACAAGCCTAGAAAACAACATAAGTTCCCGAACAAAAAACCCCATTCAAGTCAAACTTTGCTTTGGCACTCTTTTATTTGATACTACAAGTTCGCAATATCTATTAACTGCCGTAGCCGCTTTTATCACAGTAGTTGCCAAGTTCCAGCGGCTATTGCGTCCATCTGTCACCCCGTCGTCACTCCGTCCTCACCCCCTAACGTCCCGGCATGGCCGCCCGCCAAGCTGTAGGGCTGCCACGTTCAAGTTTTTTTCTTCGATTTTGCACGAAACTTAACCACATTGGCCGACGGCGCCTGTCCACACTGGACGGCGCTAATTAAGCTTTTTGCGTTTGTACTGGAGCCTTGGCATATGTTGGCCTCTATTTATATACACCATCGAACAACTAGGAATCTGAATTGAATATTTGAATCAAATGGTGTAAAACAAGCATAATGTTTGTGTTCAATGGAAAAACAGTTCAACATACAGTAAGCATGCATACTCGTTAGTACTTATAATTCATCTTCTACCTTCATCCGTAGGATAGGAATATTTTCTTTTTGATGAACAGGGCCCGAAGGTACATTCAATAAAATAAACACTTATTATAACGTTAGCTATTTTATTTTCACTTTGACGTAACTAATTTGGGTGTAGTGCATTTGTTTAGTATTAGTAGGAAGCCTAAACACAGAGGAATAGAGATTCCATAAGCGATATGGCCGCGAAATAGGCCAGGAGGCAACCCTGTTCAATATTCATACATTATTCGCTTATCAGTTCGCGAAAATGTTATGCGACAAACACTAACTCAGCGAAGCGAGCTGACAAATCTGTTAGACCTCAATACATATCATGCCCGGTCGTATCCCGAGTCGAATGCGTATAATAAAACTAAACTCTTTTGTACCCAATCATATTTAGTCATCCAAAGACGATGATGTTAAGCAAATTAAGTAAAGCGTTCTTAAATATTTCACACCAGAGTTTGCATGGCGTGGGTTTTACGCTGGCATTAGATTAGGTACTTAAATTAGGCTTACAATATTATTCGAGTATCTCGATGAGTATGGTCTCCTAGTACTTCACCTGAGGATTCGCTCTGGTGCTCACACTCATTCATACGTTTACCGTTTAAGGAACTGCAACATCTATGGAAACTGCAAGCCGATTGCACAGTCCCCATCCTTCCTTCCCTTCCGCGTTGCGTTCCTTTACATACAAGTTGCAGTTTCACAGTTTAGTTCCTCAATGAGTATGGACTTCTACTCCACTTGAGAATACAGACGACACCTCACTCGCTGCCTCCGCCCCAGGGAAGTGCAGCACGCCTACTACTCGTAAAGCCACGGCCTTGCGGTGTGCTCTCCACGACAAGTATGCTACCTGGTAACTCACCTGAGAATACAGCCGAGCACGCCGGTGCTCATGAGCACGGCACCCGTTCCCATTAGGTAGTACCGGTGCTGCGCCGCCTCCGCCCCGGGGGAGAGCTGCACCACGCCCACCACCAGGATTACGATGCCCAGGAGCAATGTGCCCACCACAGCATGGAGCGCCAGTAACTGAAATATAAAAGAGTTGGTCAGTTTCTAATAATCTACCTGTAACCTAATATATTACTCTCAATGAACAGCCCAAGAAAGGTTTTAAATTAAATCAGATCAAGTATTTTAAGCGGGAATTCTTTTGAATTACGCTAAAACCATGCGGAGTTGATCGAAAAAATGATGATTATGATGATGCCATGCCATCCTGACTACGGCGACTGTATATGAATTGGATGCTCAGCGTTTAGAGACATTTTAAGGATGCTACTGCTCTGCCCTATGATGCGGTCTTTCGTGGCCTGTGTACTCCAGTGGCGTGCGCTCCATATAAGCACTGCCTAATACACTGAACAACCATGGCTCCATATAAGCTCGAGAGAAACTGCCAACCCTGAACGACTATGACTCCATATAGGCACAGAGAAACTGCTTACCTTGGCCAAAAACCCTGTGCACGCCACTGGTGTACCCGATTGTTTTTATGAATCCGCGCGCGCACTTTGGGCATGTTAACACCTCACCGATATAGTTAGTCTTGTGACTATGATCATAGAGAGTTAAGATCATCATAAGCTGTTGCATGGGCAACTGTCGCTGTGCACGCCCACCTTGCCGCATGTAGTCGGTGAGCAGCCGAAGCAAGTAGGGCAGAACGTGAGTTCACTGTCGCCGGGCGGCTGTGGCTGCTATCACTGTAGCGGTGAGCAGCCAGCGCCCGTAGTCAAATACAGGTTGTATTCATTTGCAGGTGGAGGAGGGCGTGGGCTGGCTGTCGCCGAGCGGATGTCACTGAAGCGCTCACCTTGCCGCATATGTAGTCGGTGAGCAGCCGGGGCCCGTGGTCGGGCGAGGGCGTAGGCTCCCCTTCTCCGGGCCGGCCCAACTGCAGCGGCAGCTGCGATGGCCGCCGGCCGCCGCCGCGCTTCTCCGCGCGCCGACGCTCGTGGCGCACCGCCACTGCTGGCATAGCACCGATCATCTTTGCTGTGAACATTCGTGTCGGTGAGACAGTCTAGTTTACGGTATGAGAGATGGGTGAACGAGATGAATTTGAGGTATGAATTCGAAATCCGTGAGTGCTTGAATTTCATTTTTATTTAATAGATGGAAGAAGTGATTGATAATGTTAATGCAGTCTTCAGATTGTCAACGAATTCTAGAAAGTTTAGTTTGCAGCTGGAATGATAATCTGCATTGCATAGTTTCTATTCTATTTTTTAAATGTTCTATACCGATGTATACAATATTCCGACACTAAAAATTAGATCTGACTAATTCATTTGTAGAATTCAGTTTTGCTTAACCTTTGCACACATCTATCATCTATTATCCCGTTTAAAGGGATGCATCGAAAATTTAAGCTATTTTGTAGCGAATTTTTTGTCAAATCTAGTATATAAATCAGGCTAGTTTTCAGATATGTGTTTCTTGGCTATATAACCTATTCAGTGATTAACGCGGAAACATGTTTAATGAAAATTCCCTCGATAGAAAAATTATCCCAAAATGCGTCTTCATTTCCCGTTTTTTGTATAGTTTGTGCAAACGACAGATTAATAAACGGCTAAATTATGTTAAAATGACATTCTTCCCTTTATCTTTTAAGTGATTAACTTAAATGTTAACAAAACATAATAATGTCTTCGATTTCATGGTACTTTTACATCTGGCGCTTACGCCAAAAAACCCCAAGCATGTAGTGTATTAGCTTTCTCTTTCTTTGATGCGCGCGAGCAATAAATGCGTCCCTTATTACAAATCACACTTATTGGCTGGCTCCGCGTTTGGGGCGTGATTTACGAATGACGAAGTAGCCCCTTAAGAAATAGCAGAAAAACTATATCACAATCGTGGCATAAATTCGCGAACCCTTTCAATTGCGCCGCGCGGTCATTTCTGATAACCGCGATTTATGTAGCAATGACTATCTTCCATTTATACTATACCGCGGCATCACCCGCATCTAGGATCTTAAATTTATCGAGGTAAAAAGTGCAGTCAGCCCCAAAAACAACTAAACGCCATTCTACTACGACACCATGACATTTAAATTTGAATATTGAAACTGAATTGAGAATATTATACACTAGCTTTAGGTTACTTAGTTTTAAAACATTACTTTGCACAGTTTGGCTCAGCGAGAGTAACGTTGCCTGCTAAGCTAAAGGTCCTGGGTTCAAATCTCGTTAAGGGCAAATATTTGTGTGACGAGGATAAATACTTGTTGCTGAGTCTTGGATGTTTTCTATGTATTTAGATATCTTAATTTTAGTATTTAACTTACCATACGTTCTATTACAATATAGTTGAATATTTATTTTATAGAAAATAATGTAATATTAGGCTTTCCTTTGCCTGAAACACAGGGGGAACCCTAGTTCAGGATATATAAAAATCAGAATTTAATTGTGTATTATAGAATTTAGCCGTAACTCTCTGTATATTATGTTGGTTCAATGAATGTATTTGTAAATGTATTTATATTTGTATGTATATAAGTAAGTATATCGTCGTCTAGTACCCATAACACAAGCCCTTTTGAGCTTACCATAGGACTAGTTCGATTTGTGTAAAATTATCCTGTAATATTCATTCATTCATTCATTCATTGCTGTGCCTTTACAGGGTTCATAACCGCTACTGCAAATCTCCTATAACGTCTATTTATACCATGAATGCAATAAAATCACTTTGACTTTGATTTTGACATCACAGTTTAGAGTTACTTTTGAGGTCAGCTATGCTCTGAGACACTTTCCGGCTCATATTCTATCTCCGTAAAACATCCGCTGGGGCCGAAGAGTTCTTGGGTGGCAGCCACTATTCGGAAGACGCAGCGTGTGTAGGCCCCACAAAGTGGACTGAGGACCTGATAAAGGTCGCTGGAGTCCGTTGGATGCGGGCGTCGCAGAATCGGTCAACGGTGGCGTTCTTTAGGGAAGGCCTATTTCCAAGTGACGAGTGAGAGGATGTCTTTTAGCTGATGATGATGTACAGAAAATCACATCTTTTATTTTTTTTTTTATTTTTTTTATTTTTTTTATTTATTAAGAAACAAACAGTCATACAAAAACAAATTATAAAGGAATCAAGAACTGGAAAAAGACCTATAGTTTCCTTAAAGTATGTGTTAAAACATAGGTGGCCAATACACCAGTAGTACTTAATTTCATCAATGGAGGATCAATAGCAACCGTTAAACGAACAAACATTTATAAATTTTATAATACGGTAACGATTTAATGGCTGCCTTGGATTCAAATCATGCTCGAGCCAAGAAAGGGAGCTTTATTGGGGTTCCTTTGAAATAGGACTGATGCGCAGTTTTTCGAGATATAACGTGATATTGGAGTAGGAGGAGAGAGTAAGTAAGCGCGCAGACTTTGACGCAGGTTTGGTGCCAATCCGATCAATCACGTTTCAACATCTATGCATTATAAAGTTGTAAAAATTAAAAGTAAATTGAATATATAAAAATAAAATAACGGACTGTTTGGTCAATGAATCGAAAAATACATTTTTTTTGAGCGCCGAAGACGGCAAATCACGTCAACAATAATTGTGCTTCAGACTGGCGTCGTCATTCGTCCGACGACGTCCGCTATACGGTGTCATATAACTGGTTGGTTGCCTTCCATCGCTGGACATCATATTCGCAGAACATGATATAAATTCGCAAAACATCGAAGGAAGGGTTTTTTGGTTCGCGTGTGGCGTTGTTTCCCTTCAACACACTGGGTTAAGTGGCCGCGGTGGCATTCTCGTTTGTGTGCTGCGCTCCCCCCACTGCATCCTATTACTGGAGGAGGCTTAGCCAGATTTACTCAGTTCAAAGTCAGGTTCTAAAAAAATACATATACCTACTTCGACAAAGTGAAGCGTTTGTAACACTCGAGTAAGGACCCAAAAATGCCAACAATGCAAATAACTAACATTAAAGTAGTCGGAAATTAACTCATCACTAGTGATGCTCTTTCTCGCTCTCTCAAAAGATGGGTCTGTGTAAAATAACTGTGTAGTTTGTGCCTCTTAGAAATAAAATAGGATTGATTTCTTGGTTTTATTAAGACACGCCTGATAAGTTGCTACGTGATCAAAAATGTATTTTTTCCACTCCTGTACTTTGTTCTGTCATTTAAATGGTTACCAACTCTAATGTAAAGACATACATTACTTAAGACTTGCAAACCTCTATAGTCTATTTCCCAAAAAAGCATTGCTTAAGCGTGTCACAATGTCGCTATTAACGTATTCCTTGGTGCCACAGAGTACAAAATTTCAATCTAAATTTATATTCAGTGAGTCTTAAACTAATGTTATACGAAATAATTTATATTACCAACTTAATAAACCGCCGAATACATACAGTTTTAAATTAAAAAAATAATAATGTACGTAAATGCATTGCTGCCAATATATAAAAAAAACTTTTTTTACATGTTACGTACACATATTTTATCGCCTATTTTTTTTTCAAATCATAGCATGTTTTCATTTCTGGCAACTATACGAGAATTTAAAAAATAAGAAAGCCATAGATATTGATTGACAGCTCGCTTTTTAATTTTCTTCGTGGCGCTAAATTTTATTCATCTTGAAGTTGTTGGTTGTTGTCTTGTTATAAGAAGACGAGCCTCACTGTACTTACTACCGAAGAAATTGGTGTCGTGGCGCAAGAAGTATCAAACAATTTGCTGCTAGAAATATTTAGACTTTTTGTGTTTTATTAAAAAGTGCTTAGGGATTAATTACGTAGGGATCGCTGGGAGGGAAGGGTTCGAAAAATCTGTCGTAATTAATGAACGGCCCATTAGTTGTAGAAAAACTATTGTATATAGACTTTTGTTTTAAACTGAGCTAATCGGCTTAAAGAATACAATGGGTGATTCGCTCAGTTTAAAAACCAAAGACTATATACAACGTTGTATAATTCGGGCAAAAATTGCTCGTGGGGTCTTCCTTTGCAATACTTGCGATTGTCCTTACGTTATTAAAGTAGAAAGTAAAAAGTAGAAAAACTGTTGTTTGCAACATTGTATAATACGGTCTAAAACGCTCGGGGCGTTTTTCTTTGCGATACTCGCTATTGTCCTTACGTAATTAGTGAACGGCCCCTTAGTCGTAGAAAAACTATTGTATGCAACGTTGTATAATTGTGTCAAAAAACACTCGTGGCGTCTTTACTTGCGATGCTCGCCAAGGCTCGTATCGCAACCCACGACACTCGTCTTTTTTGACCCCTATTATACAACAGTTGCATAAAATACTATAGTAAAACTGATCCGTTGCAAATAGAGCTCGCGTGTAATTGTTATGGAATGAAATCGATTAGCTATTCGGTTTTAAACGATGTTTGCAAACCCGTCTGTTGCGCTTGGCAGTCGTCTTGGCACGCGGCGGTGGTCGTAAATCCCGGGATTAAATACTTGTTGGTAAATATTCTACCGCGTTTGTGCTGTTGCTGTAATCGGGATTGTCTATCTAAACTACATTCAGAGTTGAGACATTCCAGAAATTATCGAAGAAATATATTACTATGAGATCTAGTTAGTTACGGACTGATCTCATCCTAACGAACGACGACGATCAAGAACAGGAAGAATATTTCTTAAAATATACTAAATGTTAAATAATTGATAGATTCAGGCGTTACTTTGGTCCATTCCATATTACATTAATGGATGATAGTTCCTTGCTTTCCGCGAAATAGGGTCTTGCATGATTAGATGTCACAATCATGATTATATGTCACAATTAATAAATATTAGGGACGATGTTACACTAATCGACTGAGTCTCAAACTAATGAAATGAAATAATAATGAAATAATGATCTTTATTCTGTAAGTAGGCCGCAAGGGCACTGTTACAAGTCTGACTCTACGGCGTTTCCCAAGAGGAGACCACTGAGGAGAAGAAAGCCGAAACAAACTCAACAGTCAGTAATTTTTTTCGAAATAACTCTTATATCTATTACAATATTTGTACTTAACCTATCCTAGATATATGTTTTGAGTATAAACTAGTTCGTAGTTCTTCAAGAAAACAAACACAGACCACGCAACGATAATATATAGATAAATTATAATACTCGAATAATATATTTAGAAAACATCCTAGACCCATAAAAAAACTTCGTGTTCATCACACCAACACTTGCCCTGGCCGGGATTCGAACCCGGGACCGCTGGCTTCGTAGGCCGTTGTGCAACTAACTGAGCCAAACGTGCCGTAAAAAATAAGTTTCAACGAAAACAAAAAACGTATGCAAAAACAATAAACCACCATCGGGCAGTATAATAGTAGTGTTATTTAGGGCCGATTTCACCAACAATCAATTTACACGAGAGTGGCTAACCCAGTATAAACTAAATCTAACGATTTACTCAATGGTTAACTTAATTTCCATTTCACCACGCTAGTCTACGGATAACAATCTCTCGCATAGTTACTAAGTAACGTTGAATGAAATCGTAATGCACTCAAGTAAGATAGACAATTTGCCCATGCTTGAGCAATTTGCTGCGTATTTTTTAAATTTATTCGAGTAATACATAAATTGTGAAGTAAGTATTGAATTCACTTGACCGTGACAGTGACAATACTAATCTACATCTAACAGTTTACTCAGCCGAAATTGGCGGTGTAAGATTATTCTCTAGTTTAGACATTTTATCTTTAGGTTAATTATTGGCGAAACGAAAAATTAGTTTACTCACGTGTAATTAATGATTTATTATTGGAATAAGGCTTATACGTCGGGGAAATTGACCCTTAATATTTTTTTTGTGGAAACTGCATGAAAATATGCGCATGAGAGCACCTTTTTTTGCCACATCTAACCAAGACACTATTTCGCGAAAAGCAAAGGAATTACAATCCATTGATCTAGGACTAAATGTTTTTATTTTCAATGCCCGTTTCTTTTTGACAATTCTCTGGGAGAAATGCTGAAACACACATCAGGCTTTAATTTATTACCGTCCAATGTAACTGGCGCAGGCGCCATGCATGGTGCATGGTGAATCAAGCCCGCGATATTGCGCCGCATATGCAATATCCATGCTTACCCCGACGCCATAATTTATGTGACAGCAGCCCAGTTTGTTGAAAGTTATGACCTATGACTCAAGTAAAGCGCATGACTTCAGTACAGAGACTAAAGGAGCCATGGATGGCAAACTGTCTGTAGTAAATACGTTAAACTACTTTTTATTACATGGTCAGGTGAAAAGGACGTCACATTTGAGCTATTTTGCTCGGCGGTCGAAAGAAAACACGACATGGGTAAGTGTCAACGTATCCACCTTTATATTGTCTCACATTCAAACTTATAGTCAGCCAAGTTATCTTTTTGCTTTTAGAATAACCCGTCAAATAGTTTCGGAAAGATATGTATTCACTTATGCATCGAGATTTTTAATCTTCCCTTGAGAGGGTTTGTTTGTTTGTTGACCGGCTCAAATGGCAACGTTGCATATTTTTTGGTTTTTCTTGATTATTTTGAGAAATATGAATATAATCTGAACATGTTTTTAATACATTCATTACGTTTGCGGTAGTTAAGCTGGCACAATGCAATGTTTCATGATATTACCACAAGTAGAGAACTCTAATAAAAATTTATAAATAAAAAAGAACCTACTTCAAAATAAACTAAAAAGCCATAAATAATCTTTAATGTACGGTACGGATACATTTGAATCACCTTTTGAAGTCGGTGCCAAACCATTCATTTATTACTATTAAGAACCGCGGCGGCGAACCCTCTAGTTATTATCTACCTATATATATTCAGCCATAGTAATTCGTATTTTTGTTGAATAAAGAACTTTATTTACTTCAGGTTTGGCACCGACTTCAA
The DNA here is from genome assembly GCA_905404275.2 of Hedya salicella. Lineage (NCBI taxonomy): Eukaryota > Metazoa > Arthropoda > Insecta > Lepidoptera > Tortricidae > Hedya > Hedya salicella. Next base: position 1,654,038 of record FR990103.1, read on the forward strand.
AAGGTGATTCAAATGTATCCGTACCGTACATTAAAGATTATTTATGGCTTTTTAGTTTATATTGAAGTCGGTTCTTTTTATATTTATAAATTTTTATTTTTTGCTTTTAAGTGATGGATTTTAGTAGTGATATAAAGTATTTTTTAGAGCCCAGAATGGGAAGATTGAGGAGGCACTTTGCACGCATCTCAAGTCTTTGGAAGTAAGAAATGTAAAAGTTGGTTAGTTCATTGTACCTTCCATCATCAGCTCAGCACGAAATGATGACAACCAGAGGAAAACAACTGATAACTTTAGAAAAATATATACAAAACATTGTTGGTGCCTATAATATTTGAGGGTTTCTCTCGATTTCCCTGGTATTCCATCATCTAATCCTGACTTGGTGATAAGGAGACGACTTCAGGGACACACCACAAAGAATATGACTAACGTCTTAACAGGTTTAACGTATCTACCTATAATAGATGATTTTTTTAAGAATTATCCTCTAACTCTTAACTATTAAGGAGGTGTACTTTCCGTCATCAGCTCAGCATGATGAGATGATGACTACCATATGCAAATACTTAAATAGCTTAAGAAAATATATGAAAAACGTGTGCCTATTTAATTTGAGGATTGCCCTGGATTTCCCTAGAATCCCACCATCAGATCATAACTTGGTGGCAATGGGACCACCTCGAGAGTATATCCTTTCAAATAAAAAAAGATTTTTTAAAATCGGTCCACAATTGGCGGAGTAATCGGTGAACATACATAAAAAAAATAGAGACTATCAGACATATAACCTCCTCCTTTTTTGGAAGTCGGTTAAAAATGAATTCATGTCTATATCTTGTTTTTTAAGAGAATAAAGGCAAACGCGATTAATAGTTGAATTAAACACAATATAAATCCTAAAGATGCAGGGTATGTATTGAGCATACCTTTAAGTTTCATTCAAATACCACAAAATAATGAAGCAAAACGAAAGAATATGCGACGTTGCCAGCTAAGCATGTATAACGCTCTTAAGTTTATTTTAAGTCTTAATGGAAATTAAACTGAAAATAATGAAGTGACATCATTTTGTGCTCTTATTTAACTGAACATTGATTTAAACTTACACGGTTATCACAACAGAACGGGGCTTGATCGCGTATAAAAGTAACTATGATTTATTTCATTACCTTTCGTTGGTAATTCCTCAAAATTTCGGACTTCGCGTTACCTTCATAAGCCTCGAAGGAACTTTGAGTATATGGAGTTATTCCTTTCGAAGTCCGTAAATACATCATATCATTGCTGTGTTGTGATAACCGTACCTGTTTAATTAAAATAATTTAAACGGATTATAATTTATACTGGATCTAATCTGTTTAAATTAGTGATTAAGGAAGCAGAAGAAAATATGAACTAAATTTGTGCTAACTCGGAGGTTGACGATATTTAACGCATTCGCTGCCGCCGAAGCCCCTAGGAATAATGTATGGACTTAACCTCACATGTGCGTTGCCGGCACTGAATACGTTAACTACATAAATACCCACTGCAAATCCCCAAGTAGTATAAAGAAACACTATATTAACATCATGTAAAAAAATTGGTTTACAAAAGGTAAGAAAAATACAAAATTCTGCATAAACGTACCCCGACTTAGCACACGTTTGGTAATAACTGTTGGTATAAAAACGACAGCTTTAGTAAATACAAGGAAGAGCACTCACGCCGCTGATTATCCCTCGGCTGCAGCAACGACTGGAGCATATCTGCAACAAAGCATACCCACTTTAGAAACCGCCGTATTATCCCGCCTGTCTCGCTGGCTCAGCAAAAACTGTCTGGCGACAGCTCAGCTATTACTTTATTTACGACTAGCTTTTGCCCGCAACTTTATCCAGGTACGATTAGAATTAAAAAATATATATATGTTTCAAATTTCATGTTCTTACCTTCGGCGGTTAAAGGATCGCCGAAAGCAATGCTTAAAATACGTGACGGTGCGTTATAGAGCTGCAGAGGTCCACGAAGGATTTCTTGAAATTCTTGAAATTTCACGTCCCTGCGATAACGCGCCGTCAGCGTATTTTAAGCATTGGTTTGGGCAAACCCTGTGGCTGTGCATTGTCTGTCAAACTGTCAAGCCTGTGCGTTATAATTTTATAAGTAAATATAGATTTGGGTATTTTTGAAGACGAAAGTCTTAGTCTTCGAACAGTGCTTGTTTGCTTTATAGTGATGACCGACGGAACTAAGACATGGCCGATCACAATGGGACTCATAAGACGGCTCAGAGTCATGCAACGTGTAATGGAAAGGGCTATGCTCGGGGTTTCAAGTCGTGAAAGATAGAAATGAGCAACGATATCCGCAGAAGAATCAAAGTAACCGACTTAGCTCACAGGATTGCATCGTAATAGAAATGGGCGGGACATTTAGCCCGGAGAACGGATGGTCTGAAAATGGATCCTAGACTGGCGACCACGCATAGGAAAGCGCAGCGAAGGCGGCCCCCGACTTGGTGGACGGATGACCTCTTTAGGGTAGCGGGGAGTTGGTGAATGCGGTCATCGCAGGATCGCACTCTGTAGCGAACTATAAGGGAGGCCTTTTAGTATTGGACGTCTGTGGCTGATCGATAGATAAATAGGTATATCCACTATAAAGCCCATAATAAAATATATGATTCGTTGACAATTTCGCTGCTTCACTTATTATAAAAGGAAATATTAATCGTAAAGGACCATTTCTGCGAGTGTTATCAACATCAACCTTCAATTGCTCTGACGTCCATGGTCGCAATATTGTAACTCGGAGAGTAATTGTTGATTATTCCGCCCCGAGTCTTGTTGGCTGAACGGCAAAAACACTCAATGCTTCTACAGCATTTCCGCAAGATGAATCTACTTAATTGAAGCGTCTTCTAAGACGTGATACAAAATGTTATTTTCCGAGGCTACTCACAATAACGACCAGTTTTTAGTATGAGACCACTTTAGTAATCGTAAAAAAATCGACTTCTCCATACAAATCTTGAAGCTAACCGTGAACGGTTATTATATGGGACCTCCAATTTTTTTTGATATGATATGTCGATGTTGGTCTCATACTAAAAGTTGATCGCCATTGTGAATAGCCTCGGAAAGGAACATTATTTACCACATCTTAGAAGTCACCTAATCGTCAAAGTTTCATATTTTTAGAAACGAAAATCTGGAATGTGAATATTCCACATCGTTGGCTAAGAGTGTAAACCTGCTAGCTTCTTTGAATATTTTTTACGAAAAACGACGAAATGGGTCTATAATGAAAATTGAATATTGTTTATAAATTTCAAAAGAGTTAGCAGGTTTACACTCTTAGCCAACGAAGAACACAAATAAGGGTTCCGCTTTTACAGCTATAAGTCTAAAACCATTCAAACCGCATTGAAGCACGAAGTAGGAGCAATATACATAGAAGCGAATGTCCCAATCCCCGGTAACAGCTGTCCTTAAACAAATATCACCGGGTTTTCAATTCATCCGGTGTATTTTCAAACTGCTGTATTTTCCTGTGCATGGATTCACGTCGACGCTTGTGGTTTCGGTTTGTGGGTACGGACCTAATTGAGAACGTTTAATTTTATTAGTCAGACTTTTTTATGATGAAATCAAATAGAGGACAAAAAGTTAAATATACTATAAAATTTTCGTAAATATACTGATTTCATACAATATAACCACCAAAAACATAAATGTAAAAAAAGAGAGCCAAGTTCAATACAAAAATTATTCTTGGCTGTGGGCTTCGCCGCAAAAAGAATGGAGATCTAAATGAGTGCCAAGTTCTATGCAAAATTCAAATATGCATTTATAGGAACGAAATAACATTATGAACAAGTATTAAACTCTATTTCTTTGCTTTATTGGATACGTATAGGTGCGTCCACACTTGTATCATTTGCTCGTATCCGATCACCGTGGCGTGACATGACTGCGTATCGCGCTGCTTGGACGCTTACTGTCGGCGCGGCGAATTTCGCCGCACTTTTCCGATCTAAGTGTGTGATACGCGTATCAACATGGATTTCGAGCGATCGGATCGGCGCAACGTCCAAACGCGTGATCGTGACACGCGATCATGCCACGGAACGAAGATCTGATCGGGCAAATGATACAAATGTGGACGCACCTTAAAACAATTGCTGTTATTTAAAAATGTGAGATCTTAAACTAGGGTAGATTTGACTTGACCTACTACTTTCGAATACCTAATTTGACCATTATAGATGGTTATTATGCCATTCTTGTTTTATTATTATTCGGTGCACTTGACATGTGTAAAATATAGTTTATCTTGTGTTATTTTACTTGTATTGTGTTTTGACGATTTCAACTAATTCGTGTAGCTTGACATGTAACTCAATATATAGTGTAATTTAAATTGAAAAAAAAAATCTAATCACATCTAATCTATCACTCGACCAGTTGGCGACTTTTTTCACGAAGTACTGAGCGGGTTATTTCCCCGAGGGGCAATAATCCTAGTGTTCGTAACGATGTTCGGTCTTCGTGGAATTTGTGGCTGGAAAGAGGATAACATGGACGAATAAAACAAGGGACTGCCAATCGACATACAATAAGCCGTTCACTGATATTTAAAACGCCAGCTACGATTACGAATACGAATGATAAATTGCAATCATTCAATTCTTCAGTTTCTAACTGAACTAAAGAGCAAACGTTTCCGGTCGGTAAAATACCGTTTTACTTCCTACATTAATGCGGGGTTGCAAAGTGTTTTAGTCCTGTCATGATTCGTAACTGCAAAATTACCAGTTAAACAAAATCAATGATTACATTGTGATTTTCGATGTCATGGCAGTCAATATAGACCCTTATTTCATGTCATATTAGCTTGAAATCGAAAGCGTAGAATGTTTAGTCGGCGTGTATTAGCTCGAAGCTCGATGCAAGTGCTAAAATATCATATCATGTTACTGCACTCGTGACCTGTATGGAAGCTTGGAATAAGGATGTAAGCGCTTGCACGCGATGACTTACTTAAATCTGCCGGAAATTGAAGCAATCTGAAACTTTCAAAGCTTCGCTTGGCAGGGTTCTGGTTGCAAAGTAAAAAAAATAAGGTTTTCAGGTCTAAGTCCAAAAATAAAAGTATAATTAGTAAAAATATAAACGTTAATGGAGCAAGATATTGCAAAAATCGTCACTTTTCGATGTTGATATTTTTATGGTAGGATCACGGAAATTGCTAATACTTATAGTTGAGTATTCCGAAAGTAGTATATTATGTAAATAAACTTGTGTCAAATAATGAAACAAAAATCCGGCCTAGTGCGAGTCGGACTCGCGTACCGAGGGTTCCGTACAAAATATACGTTACACACGGCCGTATCTATGACAATCTAGATAGCAGAGCCTTACTCCTAAGCAAAATGTACGCGGTGTTCGATCATTTTATATTGGTTATTGATATAGACAGGTAGACATAAAATTATACTGTTTTTAGTATTTGCTGTTATGGGGGCAACAAAAATACATCATCTGTGAAAATGATAAGCAGACAGACGGACGGACAGCGAAGTCTTAGCAATAGGGTCCTATTTGACCATTTGGGTACGGAACCCTGAAAAACCAATTGCTGTTATATGAAATTTGTGTCGAAATATAGGTCACGAGTGCAGTAAAATGATATTATAGCACGTGCATCGAGCTTCGAGCTAATGCACGTCGACTAAACATTCTAGGCTCTCGATTTCAAGCTAATAGGACATGGGATAAGAGTGTATTAACTGCCATAACATCGAAAGTTACAATGCAATCATTGAATTTTCCGAAAATCTTTATGTATTACCATCACGATCTTTGTGATTTTTAAAGTGAATTTCTTCACTAAGAAATTATATTCCGACTGGAGTTGAACCATTGTCTTCAATGGCGTGCGGTCCATATGATCTGATGGGATCTACAGGATAACCTTTTTAACCTTTTTAAATGCTAAAGCCTCACTCGTACGCCAAACTTTTTGAAGCAAGAGAGTGAAATTACATATTATCTACAACCTTACGTTACAGTAAATAGGTTAATTGGGTTAGGGTAGGGTAATTAGGTGTCATAATTACGACAACGTAACATCTTTAGGGGTCCTTGGCGTTCAAAGGGTTACAGACCCGGAGAATTTAATGGTTTCAGAATGACTAATGACTTTATGACTAAAATTACATTTATAGATTTCAATTCAATGATTATGGGTAACAAAGGATCCGTTAGAATAATTAAATGGGTAATCTCATTTCCTAGTTATTTTAAGGCTAATGATTTTTTTGATAGGTACTGACTTGGGCTTTTTAAATCGTTGTTTGTTACGGACAAGCAAGCTTAGTTTTCGTTTTGCTATCCATCTTCTACGTTACGGTACTCACTTCGTTATATCTTGATTACTAAATTGCAATATGGTGATTTAGGGTATGACAGAAAAGTGCAAGGGAGTTATACTTTCGTCTTACCCCTAATCACCTTATCCTGATCTGGATATTTTTTACCCTAGACGCGGGTGGTAATTGCTAAATACTACTTTCTTTACACGTGCAGAAAATAAACCAAAAGACGACTTAATTAAAAAGATGAACACACCGGGGGCGGTGATCAAGGACGTCTCGGATCGCATTTTTATTGCCCTTAAATTCTGTATGTGTGAGAAAGCGATGAAACAATGTTTATTTACCTCCCTAGGTGTGAAATGTACTCAATTGTAGTCGTCGACACACTGCAAATAGGTCACCAGACCTTTCGCTCGGCAATACTCCCCCGGCGCGTATTTTAATCTATTTCTTATTTTTTATTCCAAGCTTGCGCGGCCATCTTGATTTCAGTTTCTATTTAGTGAGGGCTTCGTTAATTGGACGTGTGGAGCTGTAGCTGTGTGGGTAGGTAGAGGGACGGTCCTAAGTTAGAGCGAGAGGAGACGGCAAGTGTCATGATGTAACGTCAAAATGACAAATAAGGAAGGCTTTATCCAGTGAAAAAAAAAGGTACCTCAGACCATGTTTACACCGTTAACACATTAACGACCGCGAGTACGCTCGGCGGACGCTTTGCTCGTTGCAAGTTTTCGCTATACATATACGGGTTTTCCCATATTATTAGCTACGAGTAAAGCGCTAAGAAAATGTCTTTTGCGAAATTGTTAAGGCTGGGTTGGCTAACTGATTAGCAGACATCATTTTGGTAGCACATTTGAGGGACACATCGTGGTAAATTACCATAGGTGTGGGGAATACAACTGATCAAGTAATTACAGTCAATTTTGTCGATTTTAACTCAAATTTAATATTTTTAATCGAAATTGTCTACACCCATATAACACTACCATGATGTTTGCTCCAAAAATGCTACCAAATTCACGATTTAGTCAAATAAAAATATATTATAACATACTTTTCATTTAATAAAAACTGTTGAAACTCTCATTGAGAAAATCTGTTCGAGAAATTGTGTGAAATGTTTCATACAAATATTGCTAACTTGTAGATTCGTTTTTTTTATATCGGATATTAATCTAGTGATTATTATTCTCTTTGATACTGACAATTTACTAACATACCTACTAACCTAAATAGTCACTGGGTGAGACGTATGTATTCCTTAGCGTAACTCGAGCCCTAAGGACAAGCCGAGCTAAAAGCGATGACGTCAGCGGGACGTGCTCGACGTAATGATGTCACTACAAATACCTATACCTACCTCACTTGAACGCTTCAGTCGCAGAACTCTCTCGGCGTAACTCGTTTATGTAAGACTTTATGTGATTCTCTCAGCGTCGCTTAGTTCGTCGTAATTGATCGTTGGAACAGCACAAAAACATTTTTGAATGTAAAATAGGCAAGCTAAGGCCTCAATCCTTCCCACCTAATGAGAAGTATCGATGAAGCCTATGATAAAGCAAGGTTCTAAGTTGTTACTTTCAGGGAAAAGAGTTCCACTCTTGCTATCCTAATGAAATGTTTATCCAAAGTAGAGGCACAGCGCTTCGTCCGATTCAGTGCAATTTAAGATAATACAAGTAAATTATATACTCATATCCTACAACCCTAACAATCAAGGTATATGGTAGTGAAAACCGTGTGAAAATCGGTTAAGAATTTTTGAAACTTCGAGTTATATTAGACAGGCAGACATACTATAGCAAGTACTGTGTATGAGTAAACAATTATTAATTATATGGCTACCAGTTCCCGATATTCTATCACTCTGACAATTGCTTCGAAGTTATAAAAGTGAGTAACAATACCGTGTGTTAACCTTCTCACACTTAACATTTGGATTGATGCGTCAAAAACAACTGTTAATTTTGTTGTAAATATCTTTATGCAGTCATTTACGCTGTAGACATACAAGACTTGCATAAGCAAGTCTTAGAAACGATAAGCACGTTAAAATGTATAATTAAATTCCTTTTCGATATTATATAACTCCACTCAAGCGGCTCAATGCTCTGTAAACTCGGTATCTCTTAAATGAACCCGAGTCTTTTGTCCGGGTTGCTACAAGATCGCTGCTGCAGATTGAGTTATCACCCTGTAAAGCCAGTTAGTTATATCGGTCTGCGTGGAAAGGGCGGGGCTGCAGGGTTGCCGGATGACTAAAATATCTTGTAAATTACAAAAAACATGGGAATTCGGGGTTTGAATTAGAATGCTAATTTCTTTAAATAAATAAAACTTGAAAGATGCAAAATTAATGACGTAGGTATATTATTTTTAATACTATCAACAGTAGTGATGCGTTGTCTTAAATTATGCGGTATCCATTAATTTTCAGACTTGATATTAAAATTTTGCTCAATATTTTCAATTTCAAATTATTTTGCGTAAATAACATGGCATTTTTCTATCGGGAGAGCAATATACATAAGAGGTAAATATATTTCAGTGTCTGGACATCATTCGAAGCGTTAAACAATCCAGCCAAATCCCGATCATCTGGCAAGTCAACCCTACTGCAGGCTGGAGCGTCAAAAAAAATGGCTGTTTGCACAAAAGTGAGTCTTTGTACGAAATGTTCTTCAGTTTTATTTAAGATTAAATTCTAAAATTGTCGGTACAATAAGACGCCCGATTGTACAGACCATTTTAGAATTTATGCTTGCAGATTTGACTTTCTTGTAGATTTAGAATAAGTCGTGCTATTTTTTTTGTACAAACTGACCATGCTCTGGCTCTGACCCCACCTACTTAGCATCAGATGGCTACAGGTACGAAATAAAGCGCTATTTGCCATTTGAAATATTATTTATTCTTAAAAAAAAACAAAATCTATTATATATTTTTTGTAATATTTTCTTCTGTTTCCGCGATTATTATTCATTGAAATAAAACAATTTAACGGATTATATCGCGTATATTATCTCATTTTAGTTCCCGACGTTTCGGAAGCTTTCCAGCTTTCCATGGTCACGGGTGGACTAGCTGGAAAGCTTCCGAAGATATGAGATGAGATAATATACGCGATATAATCCGTTAAATTGTTTTCATTTTTGTATTTAATATTTTATTACAATACTAGAAGGCGCCCGCAACTTCGTTCGCGGAGGAGAAAAAGTCCTAACCCCTCGTTTTTTCTTCAGCGTAGTCGGGTTAAAAGTATCCTATAACCATCTGGAGATACCCAGCTATCCGTGTACCAAAAATTGTTGAAATCTGTTTAGCCGAGTTTGCGTGATGAGGCCACAACGACACATACAAACATACAAAAAATTAAATATTTTTCGTTTTAGTGACCTCCAAATAGTCAGTAACAATCTTTTTTTTTAAATATCTTCAATGTACAGACATTTTATTTTTACAACTTTATAATAGTATAGATTAGGAATAAAACAAATCAAAAACCTTAAGAGCTATATGTTTGATTTGACGCAAACACCCAAAGTCTTTTCTAAAGTCGAGTTTAAATAATCAAATATTTATGCCTCTCAAGTTATAAATATATAATAGGGTATATTATAGGTATAAATATATAATAGGTTATTATTAAAAGAACAGCAGTTAATTAATAATCGTAATTTAATAATAATAAGTGTAATAAATTGAGTGAAACAAATCGCCCTTAGTGGATGACGCGTGAGGTAAGCCGACAAACGGAGAAAGCGCGTAACTTGCGAAATGTACATTTTACATGACTTTAAATTACTTTTTTTAAGGATACAACAAATTATATACAGACTGGCTATTTGGTGGTTGGCAGTTTTTTGAATAAAGTTAATTTGAATGTTTCGAAACGTCACTTTCTCGATTTGACGGTATTTCCAAATGGTAATATTAAAATCTCTTTCCCTAACCGTTAGATCGCTAATTACTGTAGGGAATTACATGTATTATACAATTTCACTATTTTGGTGCTTATCAAAATTAGAACGCACAAAAGTTAGATAGGGCCTAGTTTATTGTGTCACATGCATGAAAATATTTAAATTACCGTTAATGTAGTTCGCGACAAAAAATTCTTGGAAGTATTTCAGAGAGGGAAAGTTACTTTTATGGACTTGTTTATGTTTCATAACTCAACAGACCTAAATGTCCGTTTGAGACGATTTCCGCAACATTTGCTTTAATGCCAGCGTTAGGCTTGTAAAAAGTTATGAGTAATTTATGCACATGACACTTACAATATTTCCGCTTCGTCACTTCACAATGAGATGTAAAAACAAACATTTTTATACATTCCCAAAGATGGTGTGAGTTGTCTTAGACTAGTTAAGTTTATTAGACTGCACTGTGCCTGTAATCTTTTTATCAGCGCCATCTATCAACTGCGAAGATCAACATCTTACTTAAATTGTCTTTTTTACGTCTCAATGGAAACACTACAAGTTGTGCGAATAATTGGCGAATACAATACTTTAGTACAATAATATAAAGAGCTTGTAAAATTGCGCAAAAGCTTTTATAAATGTTCACGACACCGAAACAAATAAATACATCTAACATGTTGAGCGAGACACCAAACATTGCTATACACAGATACGAATAAAACATCTAATTTGTATAAAAATTGGGACAATTTACTTGACTTGAGCGCATTTATTTCTATCAGTGACATAAAAAGTATTCATTTTACGATATCATTTTGTGCGATAATGTTTAATTTAATTTCGAAACATACTAAAAGTGAATTTTGCAAATAAAATTCTGCGCATTCATTTTTGTTTAATTACTCCGTTTTATTTTTAATTTATACGTTCCCGCTTTTCTCTTTTCATGGTTAAGATCCGTATGCAGCGCATAATGAAGGCTTGGAATTCATTTGCGTCTGCTTACAATAAGTGTCTTCGCGTGCGCTGCATTCATGGCGTATTTCATGCAACGAGGATGAATGTACTGACAGACATAAATGCACTGTTGACGTCTGAAGTGGTACGACGAGTTTCTGCAAACCTAGTACCTTGCTTGTGCTACCGAACTTTATTTTAAAAAAATAAGACTGAAATGGGCTTTAGATTCCCTTGTACATGTTTTTTTAATTCTATTCGCATTTCTGTAAAGTTGTTTCCATGCGCTATACTATAATGAAAACTTGCGTTCTAGGTCTGCTGAATCTTATGGTAGTTATGGTACTTTTAATTCTTGTATACTTAATTAAACTGTAAATATTATAGCTTTTGCTGTGACAAAATATTTGTAAATATGAATATTAAATCGATTACGCCATTGAATATGAATGAAATATGTACAAGTGATACTTAAGTAGCAAATATATTAAATTGAATTATCCTAATAAAATACCTAGTATAAAAAGTAGTGTAGGCACGAGAAATTTCATTATCAATGTGTGCATCGCTATAATACTTCTCTATTACATTATAATTTAGTGCATTTGGATTGACATTAATGTAATATTACTGTTTAAATGTTTACCACGGGATTAAAAAACATATGACTTTTTAAATGACCGAAATGAAAGTTGAAGGATTTGGTGGAAAGTGCAAGAAATATTCAGTTTCTGCCTAAACAAAATTAAAAAAAACATTTTCGCACAGAAAGGGACAACACAGTAATCAGCGTGTCGCATCGTGAGAGAAGAGGACAGAGAATCATATCTTATTTGACTGGTATCTGACCGAGTCTCGTGGTAAACACTGAACAGTAGCCATGTTTGTTTCTAAATAAAACCTATCTAATCTAATAACTCATTTAGTTAGCATTCTCTCTGTGTCAGTTCAAAATTGTATTAAATATTTATTAAGACAAGAATATTGATTGATCAATCTAATATAGTTTTGATAATTCGTTATAAATCTCTAAGTTGCTAAATGTAATGTTTCAACGCAAAACTTAACAGTTGACATGTAACACCGACAATGAATTTGTGTAATTATTTCAAAACCTCTTCTAATTATCTGATAATCTGAAATTTACCATACAGCCGATATTTAATTAGAGTAAATTTAAATGCTTAGAATCTCGTTGGTATGGCGGGCCGTTGGCAACGGTTCAAAACGACCTAATAAATTTCAGATTTCAAACAATCATTCTTAAATAAACAATTACTTCTGCAAAAGTAAAATAGTGACGGCCAGTGCGCTAGCGCAAGCCCGTCGGCCCTTTAAAGCAGAATGGCACAAGTCTAAAAATGCATAATCTGTTTTATATCCTATGTGTTCGGGTGAAGATTGATATTTGAAGCTTCCGACTTCGTTCAGTTTGTATTTAAAGGTGCGACGAGCAAAAAATTGAATTGCGGGATTCATCATTTATCAATCTAAATTAAAATTCACAGCTAGTGTATCTGATCTATAGTTTTAGTCGAATACGACCAATGCATACTATAGATTAATTAGTTATGACGAAAATTGAATGTTCAATATGTTTGCTGACTTTTGATGACGATTGAAACGAAATAATAGAAATGAATTTCCATTGCAAACTTACTTATGTATGTAAAGGTTTACATGGGAATGGATTTATCTCGACTTATTGCTTTAGTTTGAACGTTATGTTCTGTAGGTCAGTTTACACGTCACACAATCTAGCTGAGACTAGACATCTAGACAGATATGACAGCAATCCTTCGCCTCGTATAAATTAGCCCTTCTCTTCTTTACGGGTACTTGACTGACAGATCAAAACCCCGTTTTGTGAACTGTCATAATACGTAAAAATAAGTGTTCATAGATGATTTCGACGTGGCATAATTAATTTTGACTGGAGGAACATACCCAGTTGTCTTATAACAATGGCCTTTTATGACATGGAACTATAAGTAATCATTTAAAAAAAGTGGGTATAAACGAAATAGGTATTCGTATATATACATAGAACATAGCACAGTTGATTAATCGAGGCGCTATAGACAATAGACATACTCATAATAGGCGTGATGCCAGGCTACGTAAATCAAAATTCTTATTAGGCCGACAGAAAATAAAAAAATATTGGTTTTTAGCTTTTGAAAAACAAAAAAACTTGGATAGGAGTTAGGAGTGGAGGATTGTGACGTCATAACTCTTTATAAAGTGTATATAGGCGTGTCGTCACGCGAAATCTTGACGTGAAAAAAGAAAAACGTGTGCAATACTTTTTATAATCTATTTACTATAATTACTATAAACTATTTACATGACGTAAAAAATAGAATTTTGTCAAGAACGCTGTTTGGGTTACTTGTAGGACAAAAAAATACTTTTTAGTTTTGTTATGTTAGAACAAACGTTCAATACTTTCATAAATTAAGAACAGAAAAGGGAATACATACAATATATGTATTTTATGGTGTAAAGGTCATTAAAAGTAAACTGTTCAACCATGTCCATAAAAGTTAGTTGAAAAAAAAATCCAAGTAGCCGCACAAAATTTTAGACGAAGACGAAGGACCAATTGTATACGAAGCTATATCTTAGCTAACGTGTCGGGAAAATAATAAAACCGACTTGGACTCACTTAAGTGATTTCCACGATCATATTTGATTATTTTCCCTTCACCATGTACTACAACTATGTAATTATTTAGTTCTTAAATTATGCTCATACATTACACACAATTTGTGAGACAGTTTGTAATAAGGCAATGCTTTATAGACAGCACTTAGATATAATTTAGAGCTAAGACTCCAAAACTATACACGGTAAATGTGATAAATTTAATATTTGGTGTTACTCTCACAACACGATGACATACGGAACTTTAGGACTTTTTTTATTTAAACTTTATCACATCGACCCTTCGCGGAGATTAAAAAGGACATTGAAAATACTAGGAGAGGGAAAGTTAAAACCAACTAAGTATAATATTTTAAATGTTGAGCATGGTGTAGCTAAGCTCGTGTTCTTAAGCTTATAATTAATATCAATGTTCTCTATATTATATAGATAAATATGTACGGCCTCCGCGAACCGACACAGCTAGACCCGTAGCGTTCCGCGGGAAGCAGATTAGGTTTAACTATTGACGACTCGTTAGTTTGTCTCTCACAAACTTGTCACAGCCACAACCAAACTAATTATTAAAATGCAGGATACAACTAAATTACAACCTTCTAAAACCGGCTTAAATCACAGTAAATAAACTACAGGAGATCAGTTAAAATTGTAATGGAAATTCCGAATTGCGTTTAGATAAAAATGCCTTAAAAATTTTGGCACTTGAATATGAAGACTGTATGTAATTCAAAAACGGGCTATTTTCACTTTAAACTACATTTCAGATAAAAGGTAAATTTTCTTTACTTCTCAATATAAGTGAATTAAAAAGGGTTAAACATTCCTAACCGTGAATACTACAACCTCGGTACTTTCCGCTAGAATCCACTCGGTTATCAAGTGAAACTCGAAGACAGTACAACTATACAATATCAAGAATACAAAGTATTTAGTGTATACAGTGAAGTAACAGATCATAGGCAAACAAATAGTAATTAATATCGTATAAAAACCGTCAGGTATAAGTACAGTATATTAACAATCAGTCTCAAGCCAATACATGCGGATTTCCATAGACAATCGATAAGAATTAAATATATATTACCTTTTCACCACTCGTAATCGCAATTGAAGTTGCGTTCTATTTTATACACGTTTTCGTGATATCCAATTCCAATGTTCAACTGCAATTATGAAAGATCAAAAGTATTTCGACTTAATACTAAAATCTACCGAGAGTTGGTCCGTCTGTTAAAATATAAATAGATAAGCGGTTGATCTAAGATAACGCCACTGATAGTCTGCCGCAAGCGCCGAAGCCATTACATGAGACTGGCGGGCCCGGCGCGGAGCGCAACCTCGACAGACGCAGAGCCTCCAGCGCCAGGGAAGTCGTCTGGTGCGTCGGGGTCGCCGAGACCCGGCTTATGGACTAAAGTAAGTCGACAGGGACCAATCGGGTGGCACTAAGAACGTGTCGCGAAAGAGTCGAAAGATCGCGGTCGAAGGGGCGTTCACATTCGCGACATGATCATGTACCGGCCGTCGGACAGCAGCTCCCGCGTGTCGGAGGGCGAGCCAGGGCTGAGGCTGGGCGCTACTGACGGCGTCGAGTAAGTGTCCCGGTTGAACTTGCCCAGCCTCCTCTCGCTCTCGGAGGCCAGCGAGCAATCTTCTTCGACTATCTGTTCGAGCGGCGACTCTCGCGTCGCGTCGCCGTTCAGCGCGAGCGCATTGACAAAACCGTGGGCGCGGTCGGGCGGCGGCTCGGTGTACGTTTCCGTGATCGGCTCAGGGAGGACCTCAGCAGCGCGCGCGCGCCTCGCGTGCTTCGTGGTCATGCCTCCCGTCTCCGCGTCGCGCTCCAACCGGTGGCCGGAGCGGGACCGAGTCAGTTGTCGCTGCACGTAGTCCTCTAATGCGTCTTCCTCGCTCTTGATCAAAACCCTGTGCAGCACGATTAGGAAAATGCCAATGCCGAGCGCAAACAACCCGGAACAGACCAGCTCGTTAAACCAGCTGACGGAGCCGATGCTACTCCATGAGGTGACGTTATCCGGCAGCCAGCCGGAGCCGATGAGAAAGAAAGCGAGGACGACGAACACGACTCCAAGATGGAGCATGCCCACGGACGAGACGACCTCATTGTCGGTGGTCCTGGTCTTCTTGAAGCGGCGGCGCTCGAGGCTCCCGGTGGAGCAGTGCGGGGAGGTGACCCCCGACTCGGTGGACTGGAGCGAGTAGCGGCGCTCCTTGGCGCGCTGCTGCTCGGCGCGGCGCTTGCGCTCGCGGCGGATGGCCAGCGCGGAGTGGAGGCCGACGGCGTGCATCCTGCAAGCACGGGCACGGGTGAGAGGGGAACGTGCGCGGCGGCCGGGCCCGCCGTGCTCCGCGCACCCGTGCCCGCGCCGCGACGCACAACATACGCGCCGATGCCGGCACAGACTACCCCGAGCGAGCTCTGCTAGTGGCGTGGCGTCTGATAGAATCAACACATCCGGAGCGCATCAGTTAAGAATTCTCCCTCGAGCGACCGGTTACATACTTCAATTTCTGAACAAAGGCGACCCGGTGTTTATCAGGAAAATGACGCCACGCCACTGAGTTCTGACGTTGGGAGTCTAACATCGGTAGTGAATTCTTTATAAACATTTGATAGGCATTACCGGCAATATTGAAGCGTATCTTCTGCGTAAGATAAACTTAAATTTACTTCTGAAGGTTTTTAAAAAATCTCATTAGGCTTAAGGTGACGTTGGGGGCATAAATCAAGGGTGCTCATCGCGACAGCCAAGTGACGAAAAGGCGTTAATGGGGCTGAAGTGGCCCCTCGTTACAGTTATCATAATCATTGGTAAATCATATTCGTGTATCTCTCATATAACTCTTTGGTTTGTTATTTTAATATGGGTTATTAATGTTTTGCCTAAGTGCTGTTAATTTACAATCAATCAATCAATCATTGGGTAGTCAGTATCAGTAGTCAAATCAGGTTATATTGAAAAAAATAAAAAATAAATTGCAAATAAAAAAATGAGTTTGGCTTTTCACAGCGTACCGGTGATAATGGTTCGGCGATAATTAATTAAAGTAAATAAACCTACAAAATCAACATTCATCAATTAATTATCAAATTCAATTAAAATATTTATAAAGTAAATAACGTGATAGATCCACCGCTCCAAATTTCCCCCCAATTCTGAGCATTCCGTTCAAATGAACCGACCATATTTCATAAGAATTCCATCTTAATTTCTGCGGAGCGTGAAAAATGCCAAAACTCCGTCGACGTAAGCAATCCGCGCAAATTATGCGAAACGAGAGTTATGGCGTAACGGCCGTGGCCGCTGTTGCGATAAATTGATGTTTAATTTTTTTAATCTGCCTTTTTTTATGAAATCAAATACATTTTAAACATTGCGAAATACCCGATTGTTTTAATTCATATCATCAAAATCAGTTACAACAGTTCTAAAAGAGCGTAAGTCACAAGTAGAGCGTGACAGGTACAGAGTAGAAAATAATTCAGAAACACGATGACTAAGGAGAATTTAGTATACAAATGGTACTGCTGTTCTTCTGCACTGTGATTGTGTCATATCCACGTATAGCTTGGCAACTTTGTTTGTGACACTCCTACGGTCTGCGGGCGACGGTGTGTGGTAGGGGGGGAAGAAAGCGGGGGCGGGTATGAAGAATGAAGATTAAGAAGCGGGTAAGAAGAAGCGGCGGAGGACGACGTACCCTGCCACGTGCAAGCTTCATATACCCGCCCCCGCTTTTCACCCCCCCTCCTCACCCACAGACCATTGCCAAGTTATAGTGACTTAATTTAGAGAATCGTATACTGCCTGCACATTTTCCCAAGATTGTGTGGGACTATTCTTTAACTCGGAATTAGGATTTTGGTGTATAAATAAATCTGGTTGGATTTAGAATTATCCAAGTTTTCAGGTGAGCAACAATGAAATAAAGAACCGTCGTGTTGTAAAGCTCAGCTCGGACTTCATGCATTAATAAATCTCGACACTGCAAGGATAATTATATAAAAGCCAGTTTGCTAGAATGAGAAAAATTATGTGTTAATGTTGATGTTGTAATTAAAAAAGTCGTTTTAGGTAGATCTTCGGATAAGATTTGCTTTTCATGTCCAGAAATATTCTCACTTTTACAACCAGGGACCCGCTAGGCGGTTTTCGCTGCATACGCATTTCTCCATGTTATCGGCTACGCGCGATGTGCTACGAAAATCTTGGTCGCCAATTTGTTAAGTCTAATATTGGTTTCAGCCGCACTTGATTGCCGGTAGTAGATAAAAAGGCGTGTGATCATTTGTTATAAAGGCTTCACTAAATTTCACGGCTGGGAATCCACTACGTGAGCGCTCCGCTTGTAGCAAGTATTTGTTTCTTACGCATTTTCTTACGTCATCGGCTACGCGCGTAGCGCTACGAAAATGTCCGCCGTGAATTTGTTAAAGACAAGGTACATTTACAGTCACGTGTAAAACTATGGGTGGATTAGTCATTCTCAAAAATATGTCCATTCACCACCATATCCGCCATAAAAAAGCGGGCGAAAATATCTGACAAACGGCCCTAGAAATAGAGTCGTGTCAGATATTTATGCGCGCTTTGTTTGGGCAGATATTAATGCTCATGACTGTCCCATCGCTCTTATGTCAACGAAATAAAGTTGTGGTTCATATTTACTTAATTCGATATACATATTTTTGCATTTGACTGTGTACCAAGAATAAGGACGGCTTTCCAGCCGCCCTAAAACTATTGTAACATATTCAATTCAACGTCTAGTCGTCTAGTTATAAGGGTTTATTCGAATTCGAAATAAAATTCACCAGTAGCCTATGATTCAGTGTAAGATTATTATTATTATTATTTTATAAGGGGCAAACGAGCCATCTCCGTCGCCCGTAGACACCTACAACACCAGAGGAGTCACAAGTACATTACCTTTCAGAATTTACGAGAAAGTACCCCTCACTTTCCGAATACGTATATGATTGCGAGCCATAAAAGTGACCATCATGCCTAATGCTGGTGCGACCGACCATGGTGTAAGTTCTACCTGTGCCAATATTTGTGTAAATTATTATAAATGTGAAAACACTAAAATTGACAAATTAATTCAGAAAACACTGGGTTCTAAACATAACTGTCAAAGACCTCAAATGATCGAATTATCAGCTACCCCTGATAGTTGTGCACTTGATCCAGATACGGCGTCTGTCTCTCGAGTGTGGATGGCACTTTATTGGCTCAAGTCGAGGGCGCTTTGGTTCGATGGTTGAGACTTGAGGTGGTCTCAATCTTGGACCGTAATTTAAATTGTCGTAAGGGACAAAATTGAAATGTTTTACCTTTTTATTCCTAATGCTTGTCAACGATATAGTAACTTTTCGTTTGCCGGTTTTTAATGAAGTGTAAGTGTTATTAGGTTGCATCAACTTTTAGACCCCCACAAATCTGTCTACAACTTTTACACTTCGTTGTAAAGTAACCCCTTTAATTAATGGTTTATCTTTACTTTTTGTTTTACAAATATCATGATAATAATCACAATTTTTGCAATTTATTAGTGGACTAGCGTTATTATTATAAACAAAGATCAGAAACAAATGAAATTTTTTTTCGACGATACTGGACTTGAACCAGTGCCTTGAGCCAGACCGGGGCAGCACGCTCTACCATCTGAGCTAATCGTCCATACCAGTAGTCGACGAATTTTGTCATCTGTTCTTGGTTATGGATCTTTGTATGGTGCATCCGACGAATTTTTTCATTTGTTCCTGATCTTTGTTTATAATGGTTTATCTTTGTTTAAATTTATAGTGTACGTAAAAACGTTGAATGGGCGTCTGTTAAACCTTATAAATAGGGAAATATCATATTAGAAGCCCAATTTCTTGGTTACTCCAGAGATATTTTCGGTACTGCCAAAGACGTCACAGTGTGGGTCTAAAAGTTGATTTACCCATTAACAGATTTCACTGTCAATACCAAAGCGCTTGCGCAAAAACGAAGTATAACAATATAATATAAGTATAACAATACTCTTTATTGCACGTCTCATATATACAGAAATACAGACATATACACAAAAATAACATTCGAATAAGCAGAGGTAAACAACAGGCAGTCTTATCACTAATTACCGATCTTTTAGCACACAAAACTCCAATACTCCAAATCTCATCGATGTACATCTTGTAGTTTTTGACTAAAATGCCAGTGACATACGGACGGACGGACAGACATGACGGAACTATAAGGGTTCCTTTTTTGCCATTTTGGCTGCGGAACTCTAAAAACGCATACAGACACATGCACATGTAGATGCAAAGTAAGTAAATAAATAACCATAATAGTGTCAGCCGCAAAGTTGTGAGAGTGATTTCAATAGCAGTGTGTTAAGGGAGAGACAAGTACTAATGTTTTTTAAGGTGTGACATAAATGTTACAAGGTACTGGGCACGCATTATTTCATGGGATAGCTACACTGATTCAAATACAGCTTAACACGGGAGCGAGGGCGCCGGAATGGTACGAACTTCAAATTTCGGACTTTGGAATAACCTTATTGAATATAAATGTAACGGGTCTAACGCGATATGTTTTTTATACCGTTATTAACCAACTTTTAAACGCAAATCACATGTGCGACCTTGAGCATGACGCTGAAAAAATATCGCATTAGACCCGTCATATTTATGTCTAATAATGTGTACAAACTGCGAGAGTATACTCGTAATTGTAAAGTGTTGTAGTCGGGGAGTAACCTCTCTGATGAAGGAACCGACAGTACTGAGTCCAAAGCAAATTTGTTTTTTTATTACTACTAAGGTTGCAAACAAGCATACGGCCTGTCTGATGTTAACCAGTCACCGCAGCTTATGAACGCTTGCAACGCCAGGGGCCTTAGGTGCTTGTTGCCGATGCCGTCTTATAAATCGAAGAACGCCGGCACGTACGAAAAAGCACGACTCATTGTCACGTTCCACCTGAGCTGAGCGTGCAAGCGAGAGTGCGGAACAAGCGATAGAGAGGCTCGATTGGCCGAAGCGTTCGGCTGCTCTTCCACGTTATCACGTAAAATTATCGGTCGTAAACCGGTTTTACAGACAACTAATTTATAGAACAACTAAACATACTAGTTGGATTATGCAAATTTGCTGAATCAATATTCCATAATCTGGCATCTTTACCTGACTTTAAATAGGCAGTTACTACGTTATTTTGCTTGTAGTTATGATAAAAAAAGTGGACCAAATAACACAATATCTCTCAGTAAGCTGTTTTTTACCCATGCCCAATTCAAAATCCAGATATTCCATAAAATGAAACCTTCGAATAGAAATGTCAACCGATAAAGGGTCTAACCTTATCGTAAGGGGCTCAGAACCATGATAAATACTGAGTTACCGTGAAGTTCGTTTCAGAGATAAGCTGTGCAGGGCCCTTGTCTATCAATTAACGGCCTCCCGAGGCCCCGAAGCCCTCGATAACTGGCGGAGGCCTGTTCAGAGATAAGTTAATAAAGGAGACGAGTAATGTTATTAGGGACTTTATTATTCGGAACAACGATATTTTATTTTCAAGAATAACATAAATTTCAACTTTACTACACTCGCGGACAAAGAATATGGGTTAGTACGAAAAACTAGACTATCTCCTAAAATAATAAAGCTAGCGGCATGAATGAAACTGTATGTTGTAGATAATTTGATAGTTAATGAAATAATATCAAATGTTGGATACGTTAATCGGTTATCTAATAAAATTACATAAGAAACAAAATATCATTATTTTTGTGTTGAAAAATTAAAAGACCTCACATACCACACAAAAGCGAACTTTAAAGCCAAATTAATTTTACTTATTTATTTATACATTATTAGATTAAACAAAAGTAAGTGCAAATGGCGGACTTAATGCCGAATGGCATTCTCTACTAGTCAACCATAGCGCCAAACAGAGATGCATGAAAATCACCATTTTGTGGGAAAAATCATTCAGTATATAGCGATATTAATTCTTTGTATTGCCTTCACGGGCTCTTCTTACAGCTACCAGACAATTGGGCTGCTGTTTATTAAGTTTTTTTTATGTTATGATGCGGGATATTGGTCCATTCTTCCAATAATGCATGTTTCAGATCTCTAAGTGTAGCTGAGGAGAGGTTTGGATTTCTTATAAACCTCCCGAGCTGGTCCCAAGCGTGCTCAATCGGATTTAGTCCGGGCCTCTCAAAGGTCAGTCCATGCAAGTAATGGCAACGTACATACAAACATAATTTTGACGACACGTTTGGTTCAGTGGGTTGCACAGCGGCCTACGAAGCTAGCGGTCCCGGGCTCGAATCCCGGCCAGGGCAAGTGTTTGTGGGATGAGCACGAATGTCTGTTCCTAGGTCTTGGATATTTTCTATGTATTTAAGAATTAAAATTTATCTCTATATTATGTATATCGTCGCCTAATACCCATAGTACAAGATTTACTTAGTTTGGGACTAAGTCGATTTGTGTAAATATTTGTTATTTATTTATTATATAAATATGTAAGAGGTCAGACTTGTATTATATTGTGTGAAGTTACATTAATATTTGTTTAACGACATGTGACAACCCCGAGGGAAAGTTGTACAAACAAATCTAACGAAACCAATTCACCTGTTTCCCTCGGCCTCGGTTGTAAACATTTCCCAAATATTGTTATGTTAATGGCAGGTGTCGCCGACTAGATGCACGATAATACTTGTTGCGTTTGGCAGAGGTCGCGAACATTTTATAAATATTGCTGGTTAGGGCAGGTGCAGGCAACCAGGTGGTCGCGGTTGGGAAACCCTGGCAGTCCGCCAGACCGTCTGCAGCGAGCAGGGGTGTCACCATTCGGAAATTGAAATATTCTTTGGATGCTATTCACAACTGCCGCCACTTATAATTGCCTGGTGTATGTGGTTGAATTTTTATTTGAAGGGATGTTTACAAAAACAGCTTTCTTAAAATATTACCTATTTAAGCCGGATACTTAATAAATACATATAAATAAATACATGGCAACAAAATAGGGTAAGCACCTTCATTTGTTTTAATGATCTTCGTTTTCTTTAAACCATGAAAAAGTATCTCCATCACCTATGCTGTTCTTGTAAAAAGTTTGTAAATTATATTATTTTATGCCAAAATGCGGGAAAACGTGAACAAAATAAAAAATAGCTGAAAAATGGAAATTGAATTTACTAGCTACATTGTTTATAACATTAACTTTTTAGGGGTGCATTTATTTTAGGGGTAGATTTATGACAAATCGTAATTACTGTAAAATATCGTTTTCACCACTTGTAGGCCCTGTAGCCCTTCCGAAGATGAACAGAATGACATCAAGAACTCACAATCCGCTAAAAAAGTCACTTAAGTTGTTTTTTTGTAAACAACAAGGGATGTTTATCGCGGATATATTGAATTCAATATAAGATAAACAGCTTAATATTAGACACTCTCATTGTGAGCTGTATTGCTTCACTTTAGTTGAAGGTAACATTCGTAGCAATAAACCAAACTTAGCTGAAGGTGCCAATTAATGGCTATCCAGCACTTGGACATTTACTAGTAATTATGATTTTTCTGAAACACAGTATTGTCTTCGTATATGTTTTGGAAGATAGACCGACATTGTGCTATTTTTATATCTCGAGGATTTTCATTTGATTACGTGACACAATAAGCTCAAGGGAACGTAATTTTATAATGCAAGTGAACGACAAGAAATAATATAGGTAAATTAGGTACGGTCAGCCAAAAACATATTCTACCACTTTTTGATTCTATTTCATGTGTATTAATTAAGGTTCAAAAGAGGGAAACCAATTTCTTTGTCAACCGTACGTACCAAATAGTAGATTGTTAACCAAGGGTTGAAAGTGACCCATTTCACCTGAGATATTTCTCCAATAGTTCGAGGGTGAAATGAGTAATTTTACCCGAGTTAAACACTCTAATTTTTATTTCGACTGTGAGGGAAATAAAATACTACAACGACACGCACATTTTATAAAATAGACCATCTGAAACATTATTTTAATATCAATCAAAATAGATCGTAATAAACACGTCATTTTATGCATAGGTGAGTTTAGATATAACAAAAGCTTTTATTCTAATACTATGACGTGACTCAATTATCTTCGACTCTGTGGGTAATCGTAACAATAAAAAAATACTTTCCACCCTATGGATGGAAAAGCTATTTTCCACCCGGCTATCATCTACCCATAAAATTAAACTTTCCGAACAGGAGAGATGAAAATGTATTTACAAGTAATATGTGTTTTATCGAAAATGTATATAGCAAATGTATAAGCATTCTAGCTCAAATACTAACACACACTGAATAGTTAGGTACGTTTAATGCAACCGTGTACTACTCGAGTCTGCACCTAATTCAATCAAAAGGAAAACTAGTGCATCCATTAGATTGACACTGATTCTACCCAGATATATCCTTATAAACAGCTTCCATTACTGTGTACCGCCAGCCCTGTCCGCAGTCAACGGCCTGGCGGACTTGCCCCAGTTTATTCGGACTCCATTGATTCGATACAGCTTCGAGTGCTCTGTTTGTTTGTGTCAGTGGGACTGTTTGTTGTATTCTTAGCGCTCATGGGCTCCTGGTATCTAAACTCACTGATACTCATATTTAGCAAAAAATAGCATTGAATGCCGAGATTGTTTGGAGATAAAAATATGATCAAGTGATGGGTAAGCACCACGTAAGCACGGTCCCGGATAATCAAAATTGTGGTAAACCTAGTTGGTACCAAGGACCACTAAAACTAAAGAGACCGTCAATCTCCATAAAAAAATCGTTTCTTTCTTTCGTTCCCCGATATGTACAACGCAACGCCACCTCTATGTAAGAATTATTAAGTATTTGAAACTATTTGACTTTGCAAGCGTGACACAGTATTTAAGTGTTACGATTTATTTATCATTCGCTGTTAACAAACGAATTGTTACTGTACTATGTTTATTTGCAATTATAATATCGTTAATATTTAGATTTAAAGCGCCATCTAGTTTTTGACTGAATATCTCCTTGCGATGGGGGTACGTTCCGAAGTATAGCAATTGACAGTCCTCTCAATTGAAAGTACCCATGCTGAAGCTGATTAAGTAGGTACCTGTGCTTATCCCTCGCCAACAACCACGCTGTTTTATATTTAACGTAACAATTACAAACAAAATTACAAGATTAACAAGTATATCAGTTAGTAAGTAGCTCATCAACACATAAAAATAAAACTAAATTTTTGACGGCTATTATAAATACGTCTACCGTATTTTATGTTAAGGCTCTATTATCCTGTTTCTTTTGTTGGTGTGCTATAAAAAAATGTTGTAGGTATTGTATTGTTTTTGAGGGCTTAATTTGAGTATAGATAGGTTAATAAACATGTCTACTGATGAGAAAACTACAACAGGATCTCACTAATTTGGTTATTGTATTGAAGAAAGGACTAAACAGAGCTCGTCCTAATTGTTCAAAGTATTAGTCACGTTGACTTTGAATATTTACCAAAGAACCGCCCACGCTATATATGCCGGTGTAGCGACAGACACACCGCAAACAATGTATCTAGTCCGTCCATTTACGCTATAAATACTGGATCTGATTGCGTATTTACTGCACGTCCTGCTCCCGATTGAGCGAGCTTCAAAGAGAGTTCCGTGTTGATTTCATTTCATTCTGTTCTGAATATAGTTTGGTAAATATAAACTTTTAATCTATGATCTTTATTTAGTTTCATTGTATGGCCGAACTTAGGTTCGCCTATATCAATCAAGGATTCTAGAATAAATCACATAGATTATTGATACTTTCGCACATTACTGGGTCTTTGTTTGGGGCCCAATCCATGGCCATTACTTGAATTTAAAAGCTTATTTAAGCCACATCTGCGTGCCAATGATGGTTGCGTTTGTCACGCGATAAAATAAGTGACATAGCTGCCGTCATCTTCTGACACGTATGTGAGTGCGAGAGTGACAGGCGCGTTATCATATCATTTATCGCGTGATGAACACGACCATCATAGGCCCGCTGAACGCCGCCCAGAAGAACTAGAGATCTGAATAAGATGGGGCCTTAATATAAGTGTAGGTCTTCTGTATCCAACAAAGAGCGTGGAGAACTGTCATGTCTGACATGAAAAGTTCTCCGTGTGCGTCTCATATGTGACATGACTCATGGTCATGTCACATAATGTATTTTGTTTTTTTTTTAATGTGAAAACATCACAAAATATTTTTAATTAACACTATTGATACAAAGATCTAAATAGAAATAAAAAAATATTGCGATCCACTGCAGTCTAAGCCGGAATCGAACCAGCGCCTCTGTTATACCGGAACAGCGTCCTGAACCATAAGAGCTGAAAATAAAGCGGTCTGATGGTGTAATGGTATAACAGAGACGCTGGTTCGATTCCGGCTTAGACTGCAGTGGATCGCAATAATTTTTTCTTTCTATTTAGATCTTTGTATCAATATTGTAAATTAAAAATATTTGATGACACAAATCATGGTTGCTGTGCAGTATTCGCATTTTATTTAACTATTTGTGGTAAGATTATCTGGTAATCGCTGATGGACCCACAATTTCCGGCTTATCAAATATAATTTAACGTCACTGCGCCAACTAGTCTGTTAAAATTATCTTAAATTTAAATACGATGGAATTTAAATGATTTTTTTTAGAAAGTGCCCGTATCAAGATTTCTAGTTAAGATTTCTTTTACTCAAGTTAAGGCATCATTATAACGGTCGGGTGGGCGCCGGAGGGTTAAAAGCTGCGTTCTTTTAAGCCCTTTTCATTCAGAAACCACGTTTCACATTAAAAACTCGACGCTTTCAGGAAATTTGCACCGCTTATCGCTTAACAAAGTACCAGGGAATCAGAACGCGGCAAGGGGCTGAATACGCGTTTAAAGTCGACAATCGAGGCGTGGATGAGATCTCGCGGGAGGTGAACAACATAAGTTCATTATTCTGCTAAAAGCGTGCTTTGCTTAATGAGCAACATACTCATACGAGACGAGTAAATCGCACGAACATTTGCGTTACTTTACGAGAGGAGGTGGAAAATATGATCGCACATAATTAGCCTTTTGGGTAACTCGAAGGATGAATTAAGTTGTAAATAATAAAACAAAGCATGTCATTATTAATTGAAGCGGTTAAAAATAACTTTAATGGATATTAAAAACGAACTGTTTATAAATGAACTTCAGTTTGACCGAGTTTTCAATGTACATCGATGTAGCAAGGAGAATAAGTTAAAATCCAAACGTTACTTTACTCTCTACGTTGACATCTGTTGGAGTAATTTGAAAGCGAACTTTGTGTTTATTATTTGCAGCTCTGAACGTAGGTAGGCAAAACGGGTGAATATAAAGTTTAATCAAGTTGAACTACATTAAACAAACTTATATTAGATACTGGAAAGTACCCGCAATTTCATTTGGAGGAAGTCATAACCTTCTATTTTCTTCCGGCGTAGTCGTATAAAAAGTATAATAATGCGTCGGATGTCTATCCTTATACCAAAAAATGGTTCAAATCCGTCTAGGCATTCTGACTTTTGAGTTTGAGTTTTGAAGATTTTTGGATCTCGAGCTGGTGTCGTTATCAATCATATATATCATGTTCATATATTTTTAGACATTTATAGACCGCAGTATTAAGATGTTACTTTTTACTTAAAGTAACTCGATTGTATAATCCTACATATGCTTGGAACTCTAAGCACTTTACGTGCCTATATAGGCCTATACGAAGAGGCGCTTTCTGAGCACATGCATTGTAAAATGTACGATACTCGTGTCTCGTGTGAATAGATAATTCCCAACACGTGTCGGTGTAAACCTCACACTCGTTTTGATCGTGTTTTACATCACCGGTACCCGTTGGGAATATCCTACTTACAGCACCTGTATCGTAAATAACTGTTATAATAATAATAACAATGAAGTACGTAGCTTCTAAATTTATCGTACTTTTGTTTGTCAAAACTTTTATTACCGACTGTACTTTTTTTGAACATCCGTCAACCAAAATGATTCTAAAGAGCCTAAACTCGGTAAGATTGCATTCTTTTATTACAGAATTCCTATGACCACATACTATTGCATTGTCACTGAACTTACATAAGTATAACAAATTTTAGCTCAATTGGAAACTGGGAAGTAGGTCAAAATTCCACCCAAACATACGTAGTTACATTGCAAGTTAAAAAAAAACTTGAAAAAATTTTAGCCAAAATTTACGGCACTACACTCAATACATTTTCTTCGTTTCTTATATGTATATTGTACAGTGCAACATTTTCTCCAATATGTATGTAATTATTGAGTTTGTGAGGTTTTTATATTTATATTTAATTGGAGAACCAACAGCTTTACATAACTTAAATAGAATTACGATAGAAAAAGAAAAGCCAATTACAGGAACTCACGGACAGAAGCAGTATAACTAAACTTAAACTAAGTGCTACACTCGACACAACAGCCCGTGTAGACAAGACATTATTAAGCTAGTACGAGGAAACTTGGATTATGTCGAATTACAATGATTCAATACATTAATTTAACAGTAAGTGCCCTGTGAACAGTAATAAAGTATCACACTCAAATAAAACACCTCGCTGTCAGACTTCGCCTCACGGAAGGGATCTTACAGTTAAATATGTTAATATCTAGTTCTTTCGTCACGTTATTCACACTATAACTTGCACGCAACAGGAAGCTATTTTGTCTGTAATTGGATGATGCAGATTTAAGAGATGAGGGGGGATAATGCTTTTTAGAACGAGTGGGTGTATTGAAAGAAATGCTCCCAAGTAACTCGGGACAATCAGTAACGCCACTGGTGATGGTTAGAATATAGGTGATATCGGCTGTTTCACGACGTTTTTGTAATGGAATAAGGTGGTGTTTCTTACATATATTAATATAGTTAGAAGTACTATAGTTGCATTTCAGTTTAAAACACTTTACGAATTTTTGCTGGACACGTTCAATCCTGTCAATGTACTTACTATAACAAGGGTTCCAGATTTGAGAAGCATATTCATGCTTATTTATGCTTGATAAAATTACAAACAACATAGTCAAAGTTAAACTGAGAAAGTGGTACTAAACTTTGAAAGCAGTGCTTTTTTATTGGCAGTTTAAAGTGAACCCGCTGAAATAAAAAGCTGTAATTTTTAACAAAAATAAGTGAACTACATTTTTAAGTTAAAATTACTTTATCGTCTGGGGTTATTTTTGGCCAATTTAGTTACTTTTAGGTCTCCGGATTACGGTAACTCCTACCTCAACCTTTTGAGATAAACAATACTTACTTACAAAGATATATCATAATTATAGATGAAGTTAATATATAGGTGAAGTACATTTTGGGTACAATTTTCTAATATGTTTTTTTTAATACCCATTTAAAGTCTATTTATAGTCCGTACCTATGGAACGTAGGTACTCGGTACATACCGGCTAACTTATAATGCGTACATTTTTTTATCGGCGTCTGTTACTCAAATTTTAATTTTCAGCCGCTGGCTATGATGAAGTACAATTATTTTATGCTAGGTACTAAATAGTACGATATGAGTACATTCATATGTAAAAAAAAACTCTGAAAAATAAAACATGCCCGGTACGCAACGTATTATACATTTTCAGGAAATGTGATTACGCTAGCAACACTTTTGGTGCGTTTGTCTGCGTCTTGGCGCGTGTAAGTACGAGTTGATTCATGAATCCATTTTATGCCTCACGCTTGGCGCGTCGGCCGTATGAAACTATCATTGTAGGCGTTATTATTCTAAGGGCTGTTTCTCTGTGCCTGTTTTAGTCATGCGCAGAATGTTTCACTAAAAAGAAAAGCATATAATATGCATCTTTCGTTAACCGAGATACATATCACTCTTTTAGTTCAGTAGTTCACTAGTTCAGTGTAGATCTGCACGCCATTGCCACGTATATACACGGATTCATAATGATAGGTCGCGCTTTTGGTTTCTTGTTTAAGATACTTACGTCGTTTTGTACGCTTAAAGCCACGGTGTCAAAGGTCCTCAAAGGCTTATTAGTAAAGATATTCGTTTTAACTTTAAGTAGTTACCCCGCTTTTTATTTAAAACTGCAATCTGTAAAATGATGTAGACAGTTCTTGTTAAGATGCAAACATTCAATAAGTATGTATGTATAGTGTTAATAATGTGTGAACTTCTAGTTTGTAATTTGTTACTAAATAAAAAAAAGAACGATAACTTTTCACCTCAGTACAGCGTGGAAAATGTGAGATGTAAAAAAAACTATGAAATTATAACATACCAATTATTTCTTCATTTAAAACTAGTGATACCTACGAAACATACTTAATAACAAAACAACCAAATTAACATACACAAAAGTATAGATCCGATTTTCAAATTACTTTTCCACGCTAGCGGATAAATCAAACTTTTCCACGCAGATTTGGCTGGAACCGGCTTTTCTGAGCTAGTGAGGTGAAAATGTTATTTAACCCTAAAATCTACTTATTTTACACGACCATGGCAAAGCTACCAGGGAGGGTTATGATTTACATTCGCAAAGACCGCCTTAAACATAAATCATGAACCTTTCCCAGAATTCCTTGCCTTTGTAATTTACCTTTACTAGTGTGTAGTGTGTGAAGTGAATGGCGAAATTGAACCTTAAGCTTAAATGAGTATTTAAATAGAACAATGTAACGGGTAATCGCGTATATTTTATCTCATTTGAGTTTCCGACGTTTCGGAAGCTTTTCAGCTTTCGTGTTCACGGGGTCAACTGAGAAAAGATATATTTTCCTCTGTCAAAGGGGCTGTTCATAATTCGAATGACCCCCCCTACCAGATAAAATGATGTTATTCATCATCATCATCATTGGCCTCTTGCATCTATGAAAGATGTTTAAACAGCGTCCAATAAAGTGCGGAATAAAGATGTTATTCTATAAATGCGTTTTTAGCAACAGTTTATACAAACGCTAATTTCATTCCTGTTTTTAGTCATTGAAGCACTTTGTAATGATGCGAAATTTTATGTCATCTTGGGAATGAAACCCTCCTTTGTCCTGCTACCATCATCCGATGCCCCCCCCCCCCCCCCCCTATCCCAAAATTTGAAATGAC
Source organism: Hedya salicella (assembly GCA_905404275.2). Lineage (NCBI taxonomy): Eukaryota > Metazoa > Arthropoda > Insecta > Lepidoptera > Tortricidae > Hedya > Hedya salicella. Next base: position 1,685,169 of record FR990103.1, read on the forward strand.
GTAATTTATGAATAGCCCCAAAGTTACAATTTGTTACTACCGACTTAGAGAAAAGAAAAGGTGTACATAAATGACCGATAGGCGTAATGAATAAAGTTACACGTATGCCAGAAGGGCTTAATCGTTATATTTTGAAAACAAACTACCAGCAGCGTTTCACAAAATGAGGCTTACTGAGGAGAAAGCACTCTTCACAAGCAATCCTATCTCCCACAAACAGTTTATTAACGTTTGGCCGATATTCCCGCAGACAAAGAGTTGACCTACTGCGCGCGGAACGCTTGGAGGGTAACCCCTAATTGTGCAGTTTGCGTAATGTAACTGGCGACAGGGATTTTTGGGTTAGCGTTACGGTTTACGGGGGCGAATGGGGGTGAAATGATGACTCATATTTACGGAAGGCCGCGCATGGGTTAGAAATGCTGTAGGTTTAGCATAATTGAGCCATTTGTAAATACAATGAGCCTGATACTTCACCCCCAAGGAATTATAGTCAGGTTTAAAAATTTGATTTGATTTTTTATTCTTATTTAACCTCACGATTTTATACAGGTTGGCTTTAAATACACTGCATTCCTTTTGGCTGTGGTATTTTTATTGGATTTGAAACGCGTTGTCAAAGATTTCCCATGTCTACAGCAATATGTCCATCATCATTGCCTTGAACCAGCCAAGCCTAGCTACATATATACAAAATTAGAAAAAAAAACCTCAGTCCCCAAAATCAATATCTATGAGTGGCGTACCGTCCATACAAGCCGATCCCCAACGTTTTGCCCAAGGAAAGGTATTTAATCACCTTTTTCTTTAAAAATGAGCAAATGAACGCTTCGGTTTCTCTTGTAATTTTCCTGGCACCACACACCTGATATCTCCGTCTCTCTCGATTAACCTAATATTTATAAACTATCCAAACTAACAACTCAAATATTTATAACTTGAAGGTGCCGCAACATCGTTCGCGGAGGAGAAAAAGTCATTATCTCTCGTTTTCTCATCAGTATACTTAGGTAAAAAATATTAGCTAACCGTGTGCCAAAAGAAATTGAAATCCTTTTAGCCGATTTGTCGTGATGAAGCCACAACGACACATACGAACATACAAAAAATCCAAAAAAGCTTTAGTGACCTCCAAATAGTCAGTTACAACCATTGTGTAATATCTTCAATGTACAGACATTTCACTTTTACAACTTAATAATAGTATAGAAAACAGTTATTGGTACCATTTGTCAACCCGATCTAAACAATATTCTAGGGGGTAAGATTGGTAATGAGTAACATTAGTATAAAAATAGATAGCTATTTTTAGACGGGATTTCATTTCATTTTGTATCACAGCCTACTCTCCGAACGAGTAACTCGCTTATCTGCTCGAGTTGCTGGAGCGTGCAACTCGCCCGAGATTCCGGAGAACTGGCGCTTAACTTTCGACTCCGGAATTCTGAAGAAAAGCACTGAAAATTGGATGCACGGGAACTTTGTCTTTGTGACACCTTGTAGGACTTTGTGAGACTTTGTAAACTATGAAATTGATAAATTTAATGTAAATGCAACAAGAATAGTAAAACACAAAGCCAAATTCTTGTACCTATTGAAATACATCTATACTATCCATATCCATAATAATATTATAAATGCGAAAGTGTGTCTGTCTGTCTGTCTGTTACCTCTTCACGCTTAAACCGCTAAACCGATTTAGATGAAATTTGATACCCTCCGGAGATAGTTTGAGTCCCGGGGAAGGACATAGGCTACTTTTTATCCCGAAAAAAATACTTTTATCCGCGATAAAGGAACTTAAAGCGGAAGACGTCGCGGGCAGAAGCTAGTTATATTATGAAGTTCTTAAAATAAATAAGTGATTCAGACTATTTGGAGGTCGTTTATTAAAAAAAAAAATCTTTGTTTTTTTTTTTGTGTCGTTGCGGCTTCATCACGCTAAAATGTTTAAACGGATTTCAACTTTCAAATATTCTGGACATCCAGAAATGGTTATATGATACTTTTTACTCGGCTACGCTGAAACAAAGACGGTTATGATTTTTTACTGGATTTACTCGAAAGACGTTTCGATTGATTTCGTTTCAAAAATATAAAGTTTTATCGCCCTTGCGAGTTCATACAAAAAAGATGTTACTTGATTTACTTATTGAATATTCTTACATTGTCTTAATTTTAAAAGTCACCCTATTTTAACCAAACTCTACACACCTAGAGAAGCATTTCTAAAAAAAAAATGTATATAATTACGTCAACTGTCACAAAAGTCGTTAACGTTCCCTCATCTGTTACTTATTTTTAATAGGTAATAAGCAAATAATCGATATATTTTTTCTATATTTTGTACAAAAATTAAGAATAGGTACACATAAACCAAAAATTAATAATCATTTAAATATTGCTATTTGTGAAAAAAAAGGAAAAATTAAATGGATATTTTTTTTACAAAATTCTCAGAAACGCAACTGGTAAGAAGCTATATGCCGGGTCATATTATTGGTCTTAAATTATGAAGGGGCTTTATGGAAAACTTTACATTTCTGAGTCTTTTTATAATTTAGGTTAAGGCGTATTACTGTTATATGAGGTTGATAAAAGTCTCAGGAGAATCGAGGAATTTATTCGTAGTGATTAGTATTCTTCGCCTCAAGGACTTATGAAGCGATAGCCATTTGCGGCAGAAAACAGCTTCTCAGAGACCCGCGCTCCAGTATTCATGTGGTCCTGGTACCGCGTAAGTGGGGCTTTTATACAAACAAAGGATGGCATTGTTTACGTCTGGTATGATATTTCAAGTAAATGAGCATGTTCATGTGTTTAAATGAGTAATGTATATTTCCGTAAAAGCGTAAGAAAATTGATACATTTACAAATACAAATATTACAATGGCTAATGCGCACACGTAGCCGATGACTTTTACCCAGATATTAAATGTCGACTGTGACATGCAAATGTATCGAACTAGATTATCTTTATACTTTAAGGCGTGAAAAAAATCGATTTGGTTGGGCCTAAGGGCCTTATCACACTTAGCGAGTTACGAGCGAATTTTGTATGAAGGCGATCACGCAGCGAGTTCGCCGCGACTGATTTTTGTATAGAAAACACGCTCGCAACTCGCAAGTGTGATAAGGCCCTAAGGCACTATACTCATACGTCTACGAGGTAAGACTAAATGTGGATCGTTGACTACACTATTCATGGCTATGTTATTTAATCTAATGCTGTGTCCACACGTCAGTCACGACGCAGTCATATGTTAGGGTAAGCAGAGGCTATTAGCATAGTCATATGCAAATAGCTTAACGTTGAATGAACTTAGCATTCATGAAAGATGTTTCAATCATCTAATAACCTCTACTGCCCTAGTAACTGCCGAATAGGAGCGCATATAAATGCCGCTAGCGCAAACAAACAGATACCGCTATTCTCGTTATCCCACTGTTGATCTCATTTTTCAAGAGATTTACGGGTGCTTTGACTTTCGCCTTTGTTTCTAAGATTCCTAATTTGATAAATTTATGTATTTTGACGTTTAAAGGCCATAAATAAAATACAAGACGTTTCCGTGGGCAAAACAAATCATAACTAAGATTATGTGCTAGTAAGTAACTGTCGTTTTTACTGTCAAATAAACAAAACACTCTCGCGTATCGCGTAAAGAATGACTAGCTCACTTTATTGTCTTTGTCCTTGTCGTGCGTAAGGCGTCAAGTTTCCATTCCATATCTTTAATCAGAAGGCATGTCGGAGGATCTCACATAATAACAACATAACCCGGGGCCGTAAAGGCCCCACGATATCGTCGTGTGTCAAACGGGACGTGCCAACACGTAAACGCCCGCCGTCTATGTTATCCTGGTACCCCTGGCACATCTTCGCGAAAATACACTTTATTTAGGAAAAGCGCTTTATGGCGATATGGCTGTAAAAACTGCGGTTACCTAGTAAGTCGCTTTAGTAGATTAGTTTTCGTTACTTTACATATACAATATCTATAGTATTACTAGCTTTTGCCCGCGACTTCGTTCTGCGTATTGCTCGAATTTCAAAAAATCCTTCTTTAGTGCGCCTCTACACATTTCTAACGGAATATGTGTTTCAATTCTCGTATTCCTACCGTCGGCAGTTTAGGCTATGCATTGTCTGTCAATAGTTATAAGTCACGTTACTTTGTTATATACCTGTATATTGAGAAAAATAACAGATATAATTGGACAATTGAGTTTGAACTATTGATAATATTGAACATTACGTAGGTTTTGCAGTATTTCTTTATATACCACATTAACAGACCCGACCAAGCTGCGTGGAGAGCTTGCTCTCGAGCGAGCCACGTAAAACTGGCCGTGCGAGAAGCACAGGACAAAGTTCTTAATTTCCTCATACAAGGTATTACAGTGTGACGTCACAATTTATTACCCTTTAGTATGAAGCGTTTTTTGGGAAAGTCCAAAGATGGACTTTAAACATTGTTATATCTCGGGGATTTTTTATTAGATACAAGTAGTTTTTTCACCAATATTTCTACTGTCCCTAAAGTCTTAGGGGGGACCCCCTAAGACTTATTCCTGCTGTTTTCAGTGACTGACCCTGAGACTTATTGATCGTCATCGCGAAACAGACCTTAAGGGGGAGCTGCAGCCTTTTCAATTCGAATGGGTATTCCGAGGGTATACATGGTATCCGGGATATGTGCACAGATTCACCTTGAGCACAGCCTGTTAATACAATGGCTTCTATAACGTTTTTATGTAAAGGTGCGTCCACACTTGTATCATTTGCTCGTATCCGATCACCGTGCCATAGCATGACTGCGTATCGCGCTGCTTGGACGCATACTGTCGGCGCGCCGATAATGCTGCACTCTTCCGATACAAGTGTGTGATACGCGTAGCAAATGGATTTCGAGTGATCGGATCGGCGCAACGTCCAAACGCGTGATCGTGACACGCGATCATGCTACGCGACGATGATCTGATACGGGCAAATGATGAAAATGTGGACGCACCTTAAGGCTTACACACGCAGCCTGGTTCCATTGCACAACTTCGGCTGATTGAAATTTCGCGGGAACACTAATCGAGCACCCACTTTTAAGACAAATATGTGCGAAGGTAGGCCGGGTGGGTTAAGTGCATTTAAAAACTCTACGCGATAGTTTATGGCATCATCCGTGTTCACTACAGATCGAGTCTACAGACTTGTATTCGTATTCTGAACCTTCAAACGACTTCAATAAAATGTTAATAATAACGGTAGCCTGGCCGTTCTTAGCTGTCAGAATCGCTTGTTCAAACAACCACTCCATAGACTTGCTGTGTAGATTTTGAACATATGGGTAAATTTGAGAGATTAGGTCGTCAACGGTCCGCACAACTAAGGCGAGATCCCATGGAATTGTAATCCTTCCCTCAGTTTCGGGATATTCTCCATTTCCTATTTTAGAAAGAAGGTCGGAGAATTCTCCAGAGCAAATATCGGCTTTAAGGTGTACTCGCATATTTATCTTAAGGTGGAGTTTTTTGATTATAGGCCAAATATTTGAACCCTTAATGCAAGTTTAATGCAAGTACCCTGGTCTGCAATAAAATATTTGAATTTGAGTTTAACTTCATCAGCTCGAGTTCGCCTCGGAAATACGGGCAGAGTCTGGCAAAAGTCTCCAGCTACCAACAAAGTGACTCCACCCATCATAACTTCGTTCCCTCTAATATCTTTCAAAGTTCTATTCAGCGCTTCACAACACCCTTTATGCGCCATCGTACTTTTGTCCCAGACTGTTAACCCTTATTTTAACCCTTTCAGGGATGAAATTCCAAGAATGCTGAAATTAGTTTCTTAGTTTTAAATTAAGAGTCTTTACGTGAAATATCAAAACAGTTACTAATTAACTACAGATTTTCTATACACACTTTCAACCCCAATTTAACACCGCTAAGGGATGACTTTCCAAAAATGCTGAAATTAGTTTTCTTAGTTTAAAATGAAGAAATTATAGTCGAAATATAGTAACTGTTACTCAAATAATTACAGATGAACTTTAACCCCAATTTAACCCCGTTAGGAGATAAATTTCCAAAAATCCTGTCTTGTTCCTTGCCTACGTTGTATATAGTGTCTACTGTACAAAATTGAAGTCTCTAAGTTCAGTACTTCTGCGTTGATATCGTTTACAACTAACGCCATCCAGTTACGCAAACAGGTACTAACGCGTCATATTGGTTTCAAAGTAATTTCTTTATAACTCTTCAGAATGAAAATTTCAGAATTAACAATAAGTGATGATTTTCCATTTATTGTTAAAAAGAACTCCTTTTATGTATTTATCTTATTCATAAACCATATACTTTTGTAACAAAATGTTTATTATTCAGAGATGATCGCAAGTCCAAAATGTTCAACGGGCTATTTTTTATCCGGCTATTTTCAGATATACTCTTATTTATACGATACGTCATATACGGAAGGTGTGTTCTTTGCTCAATCGTGTAGGTAGTATTACTGTTGCTAGGTTACCAATTGTTTATTAATTGTTTAGAAATGAAAATGTCACAATGTCAAATGAACAAAAGGTCACGTTTTTCCATTTATTGTTAAAAAAATCCCCTATTATCAATGAATACCCTCAAAAGTGGTAGCCTATGTCCTATTCTGTAATCTAAGCTGTATTACTGCAAAATTTTACGCAAATCTGTCATGTATTTTTTGTGTACCAGTGTAACGTACGATTTGTCCGCATTGAATTTATTTATCGCGGGTAAGTGTCCTTTTTCGGGACAAAAAGTAGCCTATGTCCTTCCCCTGGACTCAAACTATCTCCATACCAAATTTCATTCCAATCGGTTCAGCGGTTTAAGCGTGAAGAGGTAACAGACAGACAGACAGACACACTTTCACATTTATAATATTAGTATGGATGAAGTTGTAAAAAATATATTTTCAAAAAACTAAGTGAAATATTTGAAGGTTTTTGTATTTTCGTTGTATCGTTGCGGTTTCATCGCGTCGAAACGGCTAAACAGATTTCAACTATTTTTGGTACACGGCTAGCTAACTTTCGACAGATGGTTATACGAGTAAGGCTGGATGGTTACTTGACTACGCTGAAGTAAAAAATTGGATTTTGACTTTTTCTCTTACGCTAACGAAGTTGTTTGAAGTAGCTAGTCTAGAAAAAAGCTGACAATTTGCAAACAGTCAAACTTATAATACCCATCTTTTTTTTTTAAACGAATCTCCTTTCAAATTCAGCCGCGCGCGTGCCATTTTTTTACCAACAACTGTAGGCTGGGAATGTGTTCCTACTTGCAAATAAATTACCTAGTGGAAAATCTTCCGACTTAAAGATAACGGGTCGCTATAGGTAATAAGTACTCTATTTCAGGTTGTGCAATTTAAATTTTACCCCCTGTATGATATATGGGTACAATAACGTCTATTACTTACTATTTGCAAAAAAATACTACTAAGGTGGCAAACAAGCGTACGGCCTGCTTGAAGTTAAACAGTCGCCGCAGCCTATAAACGCTTGCTACGCCAGGGGTACGTGCGTGTTGGCGATCCTTAAAAGCCTATTCATTCCCCTCTTGAAGAAACCAATAATATAACCTCCAGAGAATTTTGTGGAAAAAACATGAAGTTACTGATCCCTTAAGTTCTCCTATTATATCTATAGCGACTAAGTCCACGCCCATTTCCCATAATTATTTCCCATATTATTTGTTTTACTGAATTAATTGTCAGCGTCAAATAGTATGTAGCATCCAAAATGTCAAAAATTACGCAAAACATCTTGATGTGTGACGATATATTTGGCGCTATGCATGCTACAGACTATTTCACGCTGACTGTACCGTACCTTCGTTTATTCAACTCTCAAAAACTTCCCGACCCGTAAAACTATTCGTAATTGCCTTGTTGTGATTTATGATCCCTCCAAATCACCTGTAATTTGCGGCAATGCTTGTGTCAAAACCGGTTGAATCCAGCGATATCTTGATCGGAAGGAAACTGTAACGTTATCGCGGCGATAGGCTGCCGCCGACTACCAATTTCCGCCGACTTATTTGCCACCGGCGGTGACGGCGGGGCTTTATTTGTTGACGTGATAACACGTTATTGTATTTGTATCTTATGGAATTGTGGAAAAAATCGCGGCAAAAAGCTTGATGACTCGATTTGACGAAGAAGCCCCTCGATTTTGTAAGGAAAGTGTAATGGGTCAAATCAGGTCGAACAGAATTGGACTCAAAGTCGTGAATGACAGTGCCATATTTTTTTTAATGTAATTTTTCGGTCATTAAGAACATCGTGGAAATAGATTGGGATTGGGAATGCATAATTTTACTAAAAAGATTTTATATTTAAATAAACTTACAGATAATATATGTTTTTCGTTAATATTACGGCGATGTAGGTACCGTTCCGACCAAACAGCGCTGTTGGAGTGTAATACTGAAAATTCGCGTTACACTGCCTTAAGTTATCTCTAATGTAATAGGCACATGAAGCCTTGGTGCATATTCGAGATCACAGGTCAAAATATATTGGGCCGTCAAGCAGGTTGCCACAATTAACTTAAGAGCCCTTTCACGAAACAAAAGACACACAGAAACAATTGATTAAGTTTTTTTTTGTTCTATAAATTTTGAATATTGTTTTACTGAATTAATTGTGTTGCTACAAATATGAACTTTGATGTAATCTACGTCGATATTATGCGGCACAATAATAATCCAACGAATGATGAGAAAATTTAATTTAATTTCCGGGGGGGTTTCAGGGGCAGCATTTTTTCTTTATCAAAAATGGGCGGTATTTTTTCAACCCAGGGCGGCACTGAAGGTAAATCCGGCCATGATCGAATCATCCCGTTGTAAGTCGAATCTCTTCGTTTCCCTTCGGACTCATTTTCCGCCGGGCGCGCAAATACACCTAACCGGGCCATTAGTGTGCGTTGCACGGATTACTTCCCCGGCTTATGCGACCCTGGTAGCGGGACAAATGTGTTTCATTACCGTCTGGTAAATAGCCAGCTGAGGAATGGAGGTCTGTCTGTTTGGAATTGATTTTCCACTTACAAAGCGAGGCGAGATGAGATGAGAAAATTGATACAAATAATTTCACTCATCGTGCCTTGCCTCGAGTTCCAATTTGAACTTCTGAGCAGGGGCAATAAAAAAAATGTAGGTAATTTTACCTACATTTTTTTATTACCCCTGCATTGGCATTTGCCAAGCTAATAAAAATATCTTAGAATAGTTATTCATTGTGCAAGGCTGCAAAATTGTTATTTGGCGTGACTGCTTGAATTAAAAGCCGAGTAACCAAAGGAATCTACTCACTCACTCAGCTCGTGGTTCAAATATCCTGAGCGTAACGAGGCTTTCAAGGCACGGGAAGTCAAACATTTTTGCAGTTGTGCGAAGTATACTGGAGTATAATTCTCCCATCTGGGACCCAATTTACGGCGTACATGACGTTTTAAAGAAATTATTACTTAAATAAAATTAGTTTTTATGGGTGAGTAAAGTAAAATCGTAGTTACGGTATTGGCATAAGTCAGTTCCTATTTTCTTATAAATTTGCCTCACATTTAAATAGCACTGAATATTTAAACTAAATTTACCTGATTCGAAGAGCGCGCGCGAAGTCTTACGTTTGAGTCCTTGAAACTTTATGATGTTATATTAAAACCCAGATTTTGCTACCTATAAAAAATTGCCGCCCTAGTAGCCCTTAAAGCTCTTATATAGGTAGATCCTGGACTGTCGTCTTTTTTTAGGCGTCTCATCATCATCATCATCATCCTCATTGTAATCGTCATCACCATCATATCATTCAGTTCTTGAGAAATTACCTCTTATACGCGACTCTGAAGGCTAGTCAGCGGTAGTCAATAGTCTATCTAAAGGTTTAGTTGGTATTGGACTATCGATAGTGCAGTCATTATCTGCGGAAATGAGTAAATCAATTAGTAAATGAATCAATTTGTGTATAACTAGTTAGTAAACTATAATTATTAAATAAATATGTAATAACTTGTCGCGTTTGTGTACGAATTTAAATGTATATTTGAATTCTGATTTCTGTGAAACAAATTGTATTATTCTGTCGCGGCGTCAATTTGTGACTCTGCATATAATAAGCTCGTCATAGAATTTAATGAATTCATGTAGATACGATAGTACACATCAGTATAACAATTTGTGTCTCTGCATTTTATATACTTTACCGATAGTGTATGTTATGTGAATTCAGAATCTATTTTGATTTTTCTATATTTTTTGGATATCACTTAAAAACTGCCGACGTGACATTTTTACAGTTCCCCCGCATGACTACATCTTTACTTTGGTCTACATATATTAGTAAGAAAAATGAAAAAGTTAATTCATATGTACAAAAGTCACAACGAGTTTAAAAAAAAAACAAATTACAAAACAATTTAAATAAAACTAATTATTTGTAGATTCTGAGTTCATATAATCCATACTAATATTATAAATGCAAAAATGTATCTGTCTGTCTCTTACCTCTTCACGCTTAAACCGCTGAGCCTAAATCTAAATCGAGATGAAATTTGATACTGAGATAGTTTGAGTCCCGGGGAAGGACATACTTCTTTTTATCCCGAAAATAAAAGAAATTATCCGCGAAGAAATTTTGAGGCGGACGAAGAAGCTAACTAGTATATACTATCGGAAAGAAATGCATACCTCTGAGAACTTAATTTTCGGAAATGACTTACAATTTCTATAACTGTTGGAAATTGTCCTTGTCATATGTTCTAAGGGTACACTTATGTGTGTGACATATCATACATATTGCAAAATCAATATGAACTAGGTAAACCAACAGGTTGGCGACCCCGTCAGTAGACGCTGCTAAATATTGACGACGTACGTCGATCGCCAACCTTTGGCAAATAGACGATCGAGCCGAGCCCACATGTCGGTACTCGATACTGGTATAGGACCGTAAAAGTATAGGTACGTTATTCCTGAGCTTATCTATACTATTATAAAGTTGTAAAAATGAAATGTCTGTACATTGAAGATATTTTCAAAAAAAATTTTTACAGATTATTAGGAGGTCACTAAAGCAAAAGAAAAATATTTTTTTGATATTTTTGTATGTTTGTATGTGTCGTTGTGCCTTCATCATGCCAAAAGGGCTAACGGATTTCAAATATTTTTGGTAGACGGGTAGCTTGGGCATCTCTAAGATGGCTATAGGATACTTTTTAGTCGACTACGCTGAAGAAAAAAAGAGGGTTATGATTTTTTTCCCCTTCGCTGACTAAGTTGCTGGCACCTTCTTGTGCCTATTATTTATTTAGATAATAGGTATTTATAATAGATCAACTCGATCTACAAATCTGCTACAATACTTTGTTCATGGTTATTTAAAAACTGATTGTCATTACAAAGGGAGAAGAGGTCAATTGCAGCAGTTCAATTTGCCCAACATAGAATAAGGTTTATCCCTAGGATTAGGATTGACATCCGTCCGGATTTCTCGGATTTGTCCTAGTTAGGAGAGCGTCAATTTATTAGTAGTATTAAGGTATGAATTCGTCAATAAATAGTTTCGTCAAAAAAAATACGAACATTTTATTATAAAACTCCCTATTTTTATTTTTGCAAAATTAGAGCCTTCAGATTTGTGTACTTAAATGGTTTTGACTTTATATTTGCACAAAGTTCATCCATCAATCAACATCAAATAATTTTGAGAAATGAAAATGAAAAAGTTTATTTTCTCTTTTTTAGACATTTAACAATAGTCTCCTAATATTTTCTTCTGTTTCCGCGATTATTACTCATTGAAATAAAACAATTTAACGGATTATATCGCGTATATTATCTCATTTAGTTCCCGACGTTTCGGAAGCTTTTCAGCTTACCATGAAAAGCTTCCGAAACGTCGGGAACTAAAATGAGATAATATACGCGATATAATCCGTTAAATTGTTTTATTTCAATAGTCTCCTATTAAGCCAACAACAAGAAGTGCTGAGTGAAATTTTAACAAGACACAAATATTACTTTTGAAAAATTTACTTTTTTGTCCCTAGGACTGCAGAACCGGTAGTAAACTTTTCACCATATTGACGTTGACTGGTTGGCCCAATGCCCATAATGATTTTCTTGTTACTGTCCTATTAGTAGAACCGCGGGCAAAAAATGAAATATTTTGAGTTTTTAAATTTTTGTTCGGGTTTTGGCAGCCACTGCCTAGGATCAATGTAAAATTTCTTTGTTATTTATTGTCACTTTGTTTATCTTAACCACTTAAGAATCTCATTATGTAGAGGTTCCATTTAGAACTAAAAGCCAGAATGACCAGCTCTCGATAGCAGTACACTTCTTACGTTAGGCACAAAGCAAATCCGTGTAAAGTGTCTAAATCCCTCCTCTCGTCGCCGAATGCTAATACTAGGCCAATTCAATCAAACGAAATGGCCTCTTAAGGGCCCATCCCATAAAGGGTGCCCTTAAACCCGCTGTAAAAGTGAAGTCTTGCGTGAGCACCATCGTGAACCAGCCTCGAATCAAGGAACAATGAGAATATTATTTATCGCAGTAAACAAAGTCGCATGACAAGAACGCGTTTAAGAGTTTTGAATAGAGGTAAACAAGAGGCCTGACCAAAACCTGTCCTTATGGAGCCGTTTTGTTTTTTGTTCTGGCTTTTGTTGACTTGAAATTTATATGGAGCGACTGCAATTAATTCTGACTTTAACTTGGAACTTTTGAAGTACAGTTCTTTAAAGGTGTGACATTAAATGTACAGGTGTGATTTTTCATGTACTTTTACTCCTGCTGTTGCTTCGTGCCTTTTAAGCACGACGAGTCGATGTCGGTACAGCAACAATGCAAAAGATGAATAGGCTATTAATCTTTTTTCTATGGTATGTTATATAACGACCTCCTAGTAATAAAAATATTGGTGAAAAAACTACTTCAATCTCATAAGAACTGCCCGTGATACAAAAATGTTCAAATCACATTTTTGGACTTTCCCAAAAAACGTTTCATACTAAAGCCTAGCTTAGTGACGTCACGCGCTTAGTACCTTGTATGGGAAAATTAAGAACTGTTCTGCAGCTATGTTAAAACTTGCGTTTATCGAAACGGTTTCATAACAAAAGTTACCATACATTTTATGGGTTATTCAATATTATTATTAGTTATTTAATATTTTCATACTTTAGGAATGGACTTTCCCGCCCAACTTTACGGACTACTAAAAAAAGCTACAGGTGAGATATCGTATTCAGATTTTTAAACGTAGTTCCTTATTTCGCTTGTTTCATCAGGATCTTATATGTCTTTTTTTAATTTTAAGATCAGCCAACATCCCTATTGAAAACCACCATTTTCCATGACAACTATCGAAATCCGGTACAGGCTAAAATATCTACCACGGAACGTCGATATCACTTCTTCACAATCTCGTACGTAGGTACACTTAGCTTATATTGAGATAAATACATATGTTTTTCGTAGGCTGCCTATATATGAAGCGGAGCGGAGCGGAGCTGTGCGAAATGGACCAATCAAGCTGCGTCGCTGTTGAAACCTAAATAAGCAAATTTTAATCTACGGAATGTGATGGTTAATTATGCACAGCTCCTCTCTACTTCAATGGATAGACAGCCTTAACCTGTACATGAGCCTGCTCATACTTGAATCGTGTATTGATATTTTTGAGACGTACCTTCATTTAGTTATACGTGCTGACTATGTCGATGTGTTAGTAACTAACTATAATAATTTTCGCCAGATGTATGAACATGATCTACGATAATCGAACGATAAAACGCTTCCGCCATTAAATTCTGACCTGTTTGTATCGTATCATATACTGTCCGATCATTCATACATCCATTGACTCGTATTTGGGTCACCTGAATATATACTACAAACAGTATTTCTATCTCAGTTTATGTTTTATTGTTGGAAACGCTACAAATGATGACTTACGCACTTTGTTTGTTGTAAAAGGTTTAATGTTGCTGTGGAGTTAATGTGTTGTTCAGAAACAGGTTAATATCTGATACATTGATGTAAAGTGCTTGTAGGCTGGTGCTTTTTATCTCAATTTAAGAGAAACAAATTGTTAGTTATGATTTCCATTTGAAATTATTATACAGAATGTGTTTAAATTTAAAAAAAAAACCGGCCAAGAGCATGTCGGATCATGGTGTAGGGTACAAAGAAATGCACTACAGATGAAAAAAAAAAACGTTGTTAAAATGTGCACTAGCAAAAGAGCGTATCTTCCTAGCTCTTACGTCCTTGTGCTGAGAAGCGCAGTTTTTTGACATGAACTCAAAAACAGAAGTAGGTATATCCGATTATGTTGAAAAACAATTTCGTCGAAAGTATTCATTAGGCTTTTTCATATTTTCGGACATACGGTTATTTTCTAAAATGGAGGGGGACACAATTTATACTACTTTCAGAGCGATTATTTCCGAAAATATTAAATAACTAATTTTTTTTCAGAAACCTCAACATGTTCTTTTAAATGAACATGATATTTGCTTTCCGTTTCGGTTACATGTACGGAGTGCCCCCGCTAGAAATATTTATTTTTGTCATTTAACTATCAAACTAAGTAGCGGCTTCCACAAGACACTTATACTCCAAATTTTATCAATATACGTCTTGTAATTTTGGACTAAAATACTTGTGACATACGGACAGACATGAAGAAACTATAAGGGTTCCGTTTTTGCCATTTTGGCTTCGGAACCCTAAAAAGGGTAGAAGACGTTGAAAAGCGATAAATCCGTTGAAAGTTTATTTTATGAACATTTATAGCGAAATCAATTTATTGGAAGGCCTTGAATGCAAAATTTACCGATATTCCGATACGCAGCGATTCAAAATCAATTGCAACTTGATAGTGAGGGCTATTTGAATGCGCCGCCCGTGCCGCGGTTTACTCAGACCATTACGTCGACTTCGTCAGCGCTCACTCAACCAGGAACTGCCCCGCAAAGCAGCATATGTTACCAGGAAATCGTAGTCTGTTACGTCCTTTTATGAATGAAAGGTAAGTAACGAACTCGCAGCGCTTTGAGCTAACGAAGCAACTTGAGCTGAGCTTGCCTAGACAATGTCAGTTAAGATTTCTGTGTATTCGATATTCGATATAGCTAAGGTCGGAACCGAATAAAGATCGATGGGCCTGAATGATGCTCAAGTGAAATCTGATCGAAGCACTCTTAGTGCAAAACTAGTGAATAGCGAAGCAGCATGCCAGGTATAGAGCACATCCCCCCATAAAACGGAGGACCTGAGAGGGCAAGGGTGAGTGGAGACGCTTAGTCGGATGCATGAGGTATCGTGATCAGAAGTCTGCACTTGCGATGGTGTCTGATGGTGACTACAGTAGTACAGTCATCATCAGACATCATCGCAAGTGCATGGTCCTCAATATTATGTGCACTCTTGTAAGTATACAAGAGTGCACATAATATTGTGGACCATGCACGCTCGCCGCTTCGCCAGCCCGATAACAAGACAACAAAAGCCTCGTTAAAACTTAACACAAATGAGTATGTAAAAATATTTCCATGCTTTCAAATAATTAGTACTAGGGCAACAGTCTTGGAGGAACAGTCACAGAAATGCGAAACAGATACTTTTGTTATGTAGCACTGCCTACAGCTACAAGAGTGCACATGCGCATATTGCACATTAATACACCCGGGCCCAGCATGCCGATGACAAAAGAACAAAAGCCTTGTAAAAACTTGTGCTGCAGTCTTTTTCAGGTTTTGTTCAGTTCACGGGAATGGGAATATTGCAGGTCACGTGTTCAGTCGGTGCAGTATGCAGTCTCAAACAACAATAAATTCATACTAAGCCATACTTATATAAGTGCGAAAGTAACTCTCTTCTGTTTTCACTTTTAAACCACGTGCACCGATTTAAATGAAATTTCGTATGGAGATAGTTTGAGACCCTGGGAAGGATATAAGATAGTTTCTATACCGGAAATCATCCCTTGAGGGGGTGTAGAGGGGGTGAAAGATTGTATACGGAATCATCGTTAAACATAACTACTCAGCCCTGGATAAAAGGAACGGAGCCGCGGGTCAATGCTAGTTTAAACTATAGTACCCGTAGTCCTGACGTTATTAAACACATTTATAATCTGCCTATGTATTACTCAGTCAAAACACAATACTTATTAAAAAGGAGAATTTCAGCAAAGATAAGACATATCAAAATTAGTATATCACAGTAGTAGATTGTTTGACAAGGGGCTAAAATAAGCCATTATGACTCGAAGTGATTATTTGGACGAGCTCACGAGTGTCATAATGGCTTTTAGCCACGTGTTAAACACTCTGCTTTTAACTTCGACTGCGAGAAAATAAAAAAACTTGACATTAAAATTGTATATTTCATGAAAAATTAAAAGTACAGTTTGAGTAATTCGATCAGAAATTTCGGCCAATCGGATCTGGTTGCTTTGTTTGTTTTTAATTATTAGTAAGTAGTATGTAGCTGGCCGTAGGTTTTTTTTTTAGATTCATAGAAATTTGTATGGGATTATATGGCTTTCTTTTAAAGCCAAGGGGCTAGATGTACTATTTTAGTCTCACTTAGCGAAGCTAATATGACGTACTTTTTGAGCAGGAAAAGTGAAAAAAACTATTTAAGATCTTTCTTCTTGAACTGGGCTAAGATAATGCCCTGCCAATTATTTCATTATTTATATTCATAATTATATTTTTCAAGTATCTACTAGCAGTGCATATCTACCACATTAGTGTATGATTATTGCTGTGTCACTAGCACCAAAATTTGGAGTAAAATTATCAGGAACTTGTAAAATCCAACGAAATTAGGAACACAGCATGCGACGTCTTTAATAACTGGAGAGAGATATACAATAAAATAGAAGAAGCGAAACGGGTGAAAATATATATTCTGGTTGTGATTCTTACAAAATGTAATATGTACCTATCCATTCAGTAATGTATATTCATGCAACGAAGTCGCGAGGTGACAGCTGGTATCATACAGCTGTAGGAATAATACATAAGTAATTTGTGATCTAGTCTAGAAATAAATTGATTCCCTAACGGCTGAACAGATTTTCTTAAACCTTAGTTAAAAACACTCTCCTTACGCAAAAAAAAATCCTAATCGGTCCATCCGTTGAAGAGCTACGATACCCACACATAAAAACTTATAACGTTCCTCTTTTTTTATTGAGGGTTAAAAACACGCGAGTCAACCTTACGAGTACATATAAATTCATTGACAAAGGCAGGTTGATCCGGGCGGATGTAAAGCGCGGCCGCCCGGGCAATCCCAGACAAAGGGTAGTCTGGACGCCCGGGGCTCCGGCTCTGTACGGGAATATTGTCGTTATCCCGGCACCTTTGAGCCCTGGGTTTACAGCGACACGAGCTTCTCTTAAGTGAGAAGAGTAGTTTTCAAAATACTAAACGATTGAAATACATAAAGTGGCTAGGACAACTACGTTGCTATTAGTTTATATATGAAATCGAAATGCCCTAGTTTATTTATGAACATCATTAAAAATGGGTTACACATGTACTAACAGGAACCCATTAGGTGGGCGCTCTGCTCGTAGCAAAATTTCGCTACATACATTCCTAGGTTATCATATTATCAGCTACACGCGTAGCGCTACGACAACATCGGTAGTGAAAGCGTTAATACTACGTATTGCTTAATGAATATATTGAGATACAAGTTTTCCAGACATCACGTAAAATGAAACTATTCCTTGAAATGGACTTTGAATTACCATATCCTAGAAACTCAAAAGGAATTGGTCAGCCCTAATTACTCGCAAATAAAGTGTCACGATTTCCAACTTAGTGGACTACATATATTTTCGACCTTGTCTGTAGTATTTGATTTAAAAGCAAACACTAGAATCATGCTACGTGAGAAAGTCTGTACGTTGTCCGGAAGACGTATTTCCTCAGGTGTTATCGTGTTATGTCCGGGTCCGGTGCGACGTCCGGTTCGGCACCCAGTCCGGTATCTAACTTTTTACCATCATTGCGTGACTTGCGGTCATAATTCAAAATTTACCTGTTTAGAAAATTATACGTATAGGATATAAAATCTTTCGGAAGGTAATAAAGCTGACAAAAATCGTTTGATAAATGCTTTTTTATCAAACGATTTCATAGAGTCATGAAAAGATACAAGTGAGCTTTTTATTAACACGCGTGTACCTGAGTTACACATAACACGTGTTTTTTTCTTTTTCCCAAAAGATATCATCAATCATCGAAATCTAATCACATGGACAGATACATAAAGTTAGCAGTACTAGGGCGCCATATCCCGTAAAAACTGTAACTATTTGATAAAAGCACCAACATATTGCGTGCACGTAACTCCTAAAAGCATTGCTAAAGAGTTTAGGATCGCATGACTTGTTGATCTGGTAATTTGGTTTCTAAAACGCGGATAGCGTCTTTCATCGCATCGCGCGGGTGAGTAATCGCCAATAAATGAACAGTACAAATAGCCAATTTATGCCAAAATATATAATCGTGTACACACTGTTGTTTTGGAAAACACAGTGAATTTCGCAAAAACATTGCAATGTTTACGGATTAGAACTTTATAACCTGTCACTCAGCGATTGTGTAAATTTGTAAATAATATCCGATGAATTATAAATATAGTCGAGTATTCAATGTAATATATTGTTGTTGTGAAATACTCTCTCTCTCTTAGATGTTAGATTAAGTTTGCTAGTGATGGGGAACAAGGTGTATCTTATATCAGATGGATACTGAAGAGCGTAAATGTCAGAAGACTGTTCAAAGAACACTTCTAAGTGCACTTCAGAAAATTAATTTACTGTCTTCCATTTGACGTGATTTATGATTATGAGCAACATAACAAAGACAACTTAAGTATTGAGATACGTGAAAATAGGGTTACAGTTCTATTTCACATTTTAAAATCTGCTGCATTTGTACGTACGCTTTGATATACTACGATTTGTTTAAAAAATATACTCAAATTAATTTGGTCATGAATGATTTTGAATTTATTTCCTAATTATTTTACTATCTGGCATGATTTTTTGTATGAATATCAATTGAAGTGTTATTCAGTATTAATAATTAGGTAATCTATCTTCTTAAATACCCAAAATATGCAACATTATGCTCTGGGTTTTAATGATCACAAAGATCCATCAACAATAACGCTCTGACTATAGATGGTTTCTTTCCTAATACATTATACATTGGGGCTTGGGCTCGCCATTGATAAAACCGCTCTACACTGTAGCCGCAATGGACGAGATTCGCTGTGATCTGCCGCGTCGATGATTGCTCGCGGTGGCGGGTCGGTTATTTTAGAAACCTTACGAAATATCGCGAGCTGATGGCAGAACTTATTGACATGTTACTAACATTTCGTTAAATAGACGCTATTCATTATCGAGATTATGGCAAAGTACCAATTGAAATCCATTTAAGACATAATATTATCTTTGGTTTCTGGGATTATCACAGATATAAATACTCTTGAAAACGGAAGCTGTAAAGCTTTTGAAACGTCGGGAAATCAAATGACATAATTTACGCTGTATAATTCGTTTAAATTGTTTATTTAGATTCAGTTTAAAACACTCACTTGGCAGTATACCGTCTGGAAAATTAATCCTACAGACATGTATATACTTATAACACCTGTGTATGTTCTAGCAAAATAAA
This sequence comes from Hedya salicella, assembly GCA_905404275.2. Taxonomy (NCBI): domain Eukaryota; kingdom Metazoa; phylum Arthropoda; class Insecta; order Lepidoptera; family Tortricidae; genus Hedya; species Hedya salicella. Next base: position 1,704,926 of record FR990103.1, read on the forward strand.
TAAATCATTTCATTGCATTTCATTTCAGTTCTCATAAAAATATGTATAAGATGTATATCTTATAGATGTATATCTTGTAGAACTGTTTAGATACTCTATAGTCTTTATTTTGATGACACTTATTGGTTGCATAACGGCCTACGAAGCAGGCTTTCCCGGGTTCAAACTCCGGCCAGGGCAAGTCTTTGTGTGATGAGCACCAATGTTTGTTCCTGGGTCTTGGATGTTATTTATGTATGTAAGTTTTATAATTTATCTATATATATATTATATAGCCATAATACAAGCATTGCTTAATTTGGAACTCGATTTGAGTAAGATTGTCCATGATATTTATTTCTTTATTGAGTGATAAATTTTTCTAACGCTGCTTTACTAATTCATGAGAGTGACAGTGTTTCATCATTATACGTATTGCTGTACCGTTACAAAATTAACGACACACGTCGTGGTAAAACATTTCATAACGAAGCCGTAGACATACGGATTTCAATTTCCTTCCGGTCACGCGTGAGCCTTTAAAACATTGACTAATCTTGTATAAAAATACAATAAGTGCCCATAGTGTTGTAATTTGTAATGATAAGTTTAGGGTGAACTAAAATGCGCCTGCAATTTCGTTCATGTGGGAGGAAAAAAAGTCACAACTCCCTTTTTTGGTTCAGCGTAGTCAGGTAAAAAGTATTCTATAGCCACTTGTGGAAACCCAGCTACCGAGTACCACAAATATTTGAAATCCGCTTAACCGTTATGCGTCATGAAGCTACAACGACACATCCAAACATATAAAAAATCGAAATAATTTTTCTTTCCATTCAGTGACCTTCAGATAGCCATATTCACTTATTTTTTATAAGTATGGATGTTTTCTTTTAGATCTAGTGTGAAAGGCAAATGCGCTCATCTACACAGTATGTAGATAAAACAGATAAAGCAGCACTCTTCCTGATAAGGGATTTTCTGTTATAGCACGTAGGTTAACAATATAGTTATTAACCCCCGACAAAAAAGGGGGGTGTTATAAGTTTAACGTGTCTGTGACTCTGTGTATCTGTGTATCTGTCTGTGGCATCATTGCGCCAAACGGATGGACCGATTTCAGTGCGGTTTTTTTTGAGTTGTAGATAATTTTATCCCGTGTGTTCTTTGCTTTGTTTGATGAAAGTCGGAGCACTCGTCTCCAAGATATTTAGCTTTTAGTGGAACAAGTGACCGGATCTCAGCCAATATTGAAGCTAGGAACTCCAAATTTTGTTGTTATGTTCATTTGTGTCGGGGGGTTTAAAATTTTTAATTGTGTAGTTATATTGCTAAGAATTATAACATTAAGGGAGTTGGAAGTGAATCGTGTAAGGTTTAATTATAAACTAGGTTGGTTGCTATTGGGACTACCACGCTATTGTACCGCATCAGACATGTTTGCGGAGGCGCGTGTGGATAACTTTATTGCTATAATACGTAAGAGAACTGCCTCCCTGATGTGGCACGTGCGTGAGAGTCCCAACAGTCTCGTGAGGCTATTGGTGGAGTGAGTTGAGTACCCGGCCAGTGCAATCTGGAAACACTGGGATTCCGTCCACATGGAGAAATGTTTATAATATATTTTAAAGAAACATTAGATAGAGATATAAGACTATTGGAATATTTTAACTTACATATTTTATGGACATTGTCTGAGTTAAATCAATTGAATTGAATTGGATAAACCATGATGCAGTACCACTGAGTTTTATATCAACCCCCCCCCCCCCCCCCCCTATCTCTTTCGCACTATTAGCGCGTGCGAGAGAGGTGCACTAACTCTCGATACGAGATACTCGCTAGCGCCAATCGTAAACTCAGCTCATGGTAGGCACACTGTTCCTAAGGTATGAGAGCGGTACGGGAGGGGTGACAAGTCACGTGACACGACGTGTCCTACCTGTCTCGCTATACACATATACGTCACTTTGTAGCCCCTCCCGTATCGCTCCAATACCTTTGGAACAGACTCATTTAAGCGTTACCTCTGAAGTATACGTAAGATTGAAACTATCTGTAGTTTTCGGCTGATGCGTAGTGATAAAAGCCGCAAGTGTTAATCGAGTTGATAACTACGCCGCGCGCGAAACACAAACAAATCCCATCAAATACTAACACTTACTCTAACTTCCTTCCGGCAGATTACACGCAATTCTCATTCAATAATAAGCTCAGAAACCTTTTTCTGAGATGAAAACTGCGCTTATTGCACGTAGGTATACAGGTATCACGGTCTTAATACAGAGTGATTGTAATATTTTCTTCGGTTTCCGCGATTATTACTCATTGAAATAAATCAATTTAACGGATTATATCGCGTATATAATCCGTTAAATTAAAGGTGTAATAGGTCTGCAGTCTGTGCTCTGTGAACATGTCATTGATAAACCAAACCACTCAATTAAGTTTGATAAACCTTCTATCCTTGCCAAAGAAAAAAGATATTTTCCCAGAATGCTACGCGAGGCTATTGAGATTAAAAAGCATCCTAATTTCAATAGAGACGATGGATTGTCGCTACCACAAGCTTGGGATCCTGTAATACATCTCACCAAGGAACAAGCGAGACACAGGACTGCAAAATCTTAATTTCCGAACGGTGTAAATTATCTTATCTGTTTAAAAAGTAGTTTAGTAGTATCTGTTTTTAAAAAATATATTATTTTTAAAAATATTATAATTAGTAATGAGGTAGCCTGGGAGTTTTTCTTTGCAGCGTTTCTTTTCTCCTTAGTACGCCTGATTTGTGAAATGCTACTTGGTAAATTATTAAAATAAAACAATTAGGCCCTTCTGGCACATGTACATGTGTAACTATCTTTACAGCTTAGGCCCATCTGGCATGTATGTACAACTTACCTTTATTTGTTTTTTTCAAAAATGGGTAGTTGCACAAATTGTAACTTCGACAGAGGAAAATACATCTTTTCTCAGTCCACCCGTGACAATGGAAAGCAGAAAAACTTCCGAAACGTCGGGAACTAAAATGAGATAATATACGCGATATAATCCGTTAAATTGTTTTATTTCAACAGGGTGATTGGTTATTGAGTACATTCCTTTTAAGGGGTTATAGTACAACTCATTTGCAATAAAAAAGGTCATGTTGGACCTCGTCCGAAAATTATTCGTTTCCGAGATATTTACAATTTTAGTAGCAATTTTGGGGTTTTTTCCTTATAACCGTGTTACTGATAGTAGTTAAGTTTAAGTGAAATTCCTATCTTTTTCATCAGTATCCTACATCATTTGAAACATAACGAGATAATGATTTTTTTTAAAACACGTGCCAGTTTTTTTTTTGTACGTCTTTTTTGAGTAATCACGCAAAGTTAGATTTACATCGCATAAACCTAAACACGGAAACACTACTATGGAAAAACAACTTTGTGCGATCACTCAAAAAAATCATACAAAAAAATCTGACACGTGATTTTAAATGCTTCAATAACTCGTTATGGTTCAAATGATGTAGGATACTGATGAAAAAGAAAATAATTTCACTTAAACTTAACTACTAAGTATCTGTAACACGGTTATAAGAAAAAACCCGAAAATCGCTACTAAAATTGTGAATATCTTGAAAACTAATAATTTTCGGACAGGGACATGACTTTTTTTGTCGCAAATGAGTTGTATATACTATAGTCCTCTAAAAGGCATTGCTCAATAACCAATCACCCTCTATAATGGAAAAAAGAGCCAGTATATGGTTTTGAGAGTAATTGCAACCAAACATGGGAGGTTCCTGCAATTTACCTCAATGGCATTCCCATGGATTCAGTTTCAGATTCTTTATTGGTAAATGCCCATGTGGAAATCTATTGAGGAGGCCTGTGTCCAGCAGTGGACGTCCTATGGCTGAAATTATGATGATGATGATTGGTAAATGTCCATTTCAATTACAAGTCAATTACATACTTACTATTAGGTATTATAGGAATTACATTTTTTAAATAGGTATTACACAATTATTATTTTATTTAGATGTGATGTACAATTTTACTAAGATTAGTCGTGTTTGGGTCAACGGTCCACGTTCAAAAACTCGTTTATAGTGTAACAAGCAAGATTAATAAGTAGTGCTTTTAGAGTTGACCAGTTAAAAAATCTCAGTCATGTCGTTGCCGCTAATCTCGAGGACGATCAGAATAAGGAACGGGAGCGGAGCGGAGGGCCCTGCCGGTGCGGGCGAATATGATAGCGCGTAGATTTACATGGTCAAGGTGAAGGTTCCATTTAGAGCTTTTTTTACATCGTTTGTCTGTACAGGATTTGGTCTTTGATCATTAATACGGAGTTATCGGCGAATTCCGCGGTTTGCGGCGCGGCGAGGCGAGCTGTCCCGAGAAAAGGTCATTGCGATATGACTCACCAATAGGCTAAGTTTAACGACTGATCAAAATCAAATCAATTATTTATAAGCCGGCCAAGTGCGAGTCCGTCTCGCGCACCGAGGGTTCCGTATAAACTTTCACTTACCCTAAAATTATTATATTACCCAGTTCCGGTTGAGTTAATGTTGCACCTGATATCTATAGCATTGGATACAAATGAGGTGCAAACTAAACGCAACCGGGCTGTTCAAATATGACTTTATAAAAAGACAATTTTTTTATGATTTATTTACAAATGTATAGTTTTCAGATTTTTGTATCTATTTGTAGTATATTACTTGCCAAATTTCATTGTTCTATGTCAATGGGAAGTACCCTATCATATTGATTCCCGTGAGAGTGTCGAAATATACGTTTTTTGCGGCATAAATGGTTGCATCTTTTTTATGTTAATGTATAAGTTTGATTTTTTCACAGCTTCAAGAGACCGTAGACCTGAGTATATGCTCCACTCGTTTTCGAGATAACGGTCTTCACATACAGACCAGACGGACAACAAAGTGATCCTATAAGGGTTCCGTTTTTTCCTATTCAGGTACGGAACCCTAAAAGGGCACACAAATTTACGGTAGATAGCGCTAAAAGCTACCGTAAAGGCGTAATAGAAAATGCAGATACTGGTTGAATCATTCTATGCAAGAGCTTAGGGCTTCGACAGACCAATTGGCGGGTCGGTCTTGTTGGCCCTGAGAGCCATGGGTGACGTGGGTTCAAAACCCGCTCGAAACGTAGAATTTTTTAACATTTCGCTTCTTTTTCAATTTAGATTTCGCTTACAGACGTTTCTGATTTAATTTAAAACAAGTTTCTATCAAAAATTTCATTTTTGTGACAAGATTTTATTGCTGACTGATTTTCTTTGAACATCCATCAACTACTCACCGAGACGATTCTAAAGAGCCCAGACTTAGTAGGATTACATTATTTTATTACAGAGTTCCTCTTACTAACTTCCTGCTCCATCATCAGATCAGCTCGATGGTATCATACTATTGCATTCACACCGAACTTACATAAGTATGCCAAATTTTAGCTCAATTGGAAACCGGGAAGTAGGTCAAATTTTACTTGCAAGATTCCACCCGAACACACATAGTTACATTATACACTATTAAATAACAGCTTGTAAAATAATTATGTAGTGTCAAGACGCTAGGAGAGTATAAATAAGGGAACAAATTATGACGTCACCGTGAGACACGGTCACGGCTTGTTTTTATTTAGAAAATAACTAACTTGTTAGTTACATGGTATTTTAAAAAATATATAAAATATTTAATAATTAATGTCGATTAATTTATATTGACTACACGAACTACCCTATTGTTTGCGTAGATGACGATTTTATGCGAATATTATTGCCTTGAACTCGTATATGATAACTGTTAAATCAACATTAATTTGAGCATTATTGCATAGCGTGTACATTTATGCAATCAGTTTGAATTGTTTTATTTAAATAAGTAATAATCGCGGAAACCGAAGATAAAATTGTAATTACTTATAACTAAAAGCTTATTATCACTGAAGTACTCGTATAGAGGGTCATTTGGGGCTGAATAATGAATAGATCAACCTTGACCAGATATGTATATAAGAGAATATAGGTATAATGACGGGATACGAAATCAGTTCCGTATAGTCCGTTAGGTAATAAAAAAATATTGGACACGTATTTTTCGCATTTTCATAATAATAAAAAAAGACTCGGATTAAAGTTTAGGAGTAGGGGCTCAAAGTAGGATTCCTGATTTCCGTGTTACACGCCAAACCCTGTATACTTAACCCCGGAGGTACTAAGATCCCGAATTATACGAACACGCCAATATACGTTGCCGTGTCCGTGTTCGTGTCAGGATCAGCGCATCCCGGCTTCGTTCGGGTATTGAATACTCGTCGGACCGACCCGTCCGGGCCAGTTTGAGTCAAAACAAATAAGAACTGTAATTGAATGACAAATTGTTAGTGGGTTGAGTTCGAGACGAACAGTGTGGGAAATAACTAGGATTAGGAATTGATTAATTGTGTAAACTTAGTTATAAGAGATAAATCAATATTATTTCGCTATTTTTAATCATAATTATTTTTATTTCATTTTACTACTCTGTCATATATTTTTTACCCTGTTTTATAAAATACGTGTTATGTTGTTTTATAGCATTAAGAAAGTAATATAACTATATATATCATTCAATTGTAAAACATGATGAATAAAGAATATCTTTTGTCGCATTTATTAATTCGCCTGCATCAGCCGATAAGCCGCTAATTCAGGCCCTAGTATGTGGGAATAATAAGTGGCCATTTTGATAGCCACAGTCAGTCTTATACTATACTCAGTCTTATACTACACTCAGAGTCTTATACTATACTCAGTCTTATACTATACTCAGAGTCTTCTACTACACTCAGAGTCTTATACTCTCTTGCGGCTATATTAGCTGATTATGGCTAATTAGCAAATACTTACCATGAAGAAATAAGTATTTTATTTTAAATCAAGAAAGAAGTAGTCCAATACAGTCCACACATTCAACAATGGTACTTCGAGAGCCGGATCAATGAAGCAGAGGTGCGCAAGATAAATAGAAGATCGAAGCATTTCCCGTTTCAACGAGTCAGCAAGAGCCTGTACGTCGTGCACCATACTGTGAAGCCACCAGCTTCCCCCCGTACGGCGTGCATCATTTTTGCCTCTTGTAGCCCTCGGGCTTTTGTCTCTTGACGGGGTTCGGGCTAGTCTCGACTCCGGGGAACTTATGAAGCTTCGGTTTCTGTTCCTTCATACGGCGACCCTCTAAACGATTCGCCTTTTACTCTGGCATGGTCCAGACGCTCGCTCTCTGTTAACACGGATTGCGCAGCACCCCTGAGTGAGTATTATCACTGGAAGAAAGAAGAAAGAAGACGTAGGGATTTAGGTCCCCGGGCGTTGCTTGAGCGTCAAGTGCCGGTAGCGCTCGCGTAGGGCAATTAGGTGTTAGGTTGTGTTTCCCCCCCATTCCCCGTGTGTGTGTAAAATGTCGACCAACGAAGAGGTAGGTCGTATCGTGCGTCAGACGCGTTCGCGCACATATGAAGAAACGCCACCTTCAGGTCAGACAACAAGTGAGGAAACTAATACATGGAGCAGGGAACCGGGAGAGAGTAGGATTGGTAGTAGTAGCCACCTAGGGAACGAATCGACACATCCCGCGAACGTTATTCATTCTAACGGTGCCGCGCCACCGACCGCGAACCCGCCGTTAACTCAAGACCCCGTAGGCCATCATAGTAGGAGTGCGTCGGGTACTGTGGTAAACGCGCCAATTGTTAATGTTAATCAGCAGCTTTCCGTTTTGATTGCCGAATTGGATTTTCATAACGCAGAATTAGAGCAGGCTAGATGTAGGTCGATCGCGGCTAAAAGTAGGTTGGAAATTGCTAGGATGGAAGCGTCCAACAATTCAGTGCCCACGTTCGATCAGACAGTGCCTAGAAACGCGCGTGTGTTAGGATGGGTAGAACAGCAAAGACAGAGTCTGAACCATCCGGTGCAGGAAATAGAGTCAAATCTCGCGCCTATGAACGTACCGCGTACGAGTTTCGAAAATAGGGATTTCGAGCTGTTATCCAGTCAAGTGGTAGAGGCAGTTAATCGTAGTAAGAGCACGCCAGTTATTCAAAGACACGTGCCAGAATTAACTCCTTTCGATGGCAATATCGCCGAGTGGATAGCATTTCGATCGGAATTTACGGACAGCGCGCCTCTATTTTCCAATATCAGTAACATAAGTAGATTACGTAGGGCTTTACGCGGAGAAGCGAAAATAGCCGTAAAATCTATCATGTACACCGTGTCGGATCCGTTAGAGATAATCGAAGCGTTAGAAAGGCATTTCGGTAACCCGGAGGAAATAGTCTTGGCGGAGATACATAACGTAAAAAAAATGCAACGCTTAGCAGAAGATAACAGTAATATAACCACTTTCGCGGGAACCGTAGCTAACGTAGTTTCCACCATAAAAGCGCTCCACCAAGACGAATTTCTCTATTCGCCCGAGTTAGTGAATAAAATCGTTGACAAACTGAATCTGATCGTGCGATATGAATGGAATAAATATAGGGCTTCGAACAAGGGGACGCCGGGTTTAGTAGCCATGTCTCAGTTTTTAAATGAGATAAGTGTAGCTACCCGAAAAACTCACGGTCGTCAACGAGTTCGGTCCTCGATAAATTTTATATCGGAAACCGCTTGCGATTCACCACCGCGCATGCGCGGCGGAGAAGCGAGAGCGCGTCAGCCGTCTCGATCGCACGCCTCAGGCTATAATTACGAGTCATCAGATTCTGATTGCGATGATTTTATCCCGCGAACGGTAGCTCAAGTAAACGTTAAAACGCAGAAAAATAGGAATAATGCGCCTATTAATAAAAAAAAACCCCAAAAACCGCGTATGGTAGAAACCAGGACGAGCGAACCGATTTCCCCCCCCACCGCGACTATTAAGTGCATAATTTGTAGCGGAAATCATATTTTAAGCAAATGCGCTGATTTCGCTAGCTTAACTATAGAAAAAAGATGGGAAACGGTCAGAACACATAAACTGTGTTTCAGGTGCCTGGAATCTAACCATAAGCGTCCCGTAAAGTGTAAATACGTACCTTGCGGTTTTAATCAGTGCGAATCAGGTCATCATAAAATGTTACACGGATTGATGCTTAACACGACCCCATCGCGAAAAAATAATACCGGGTTAGTAAATCATGTACGTAGTGCTGACACCTACCTGAAAATAATTCCGGTAGAGTTGTCAGGGCCCTTAGGGTCTGTACAAACTACAGCTCTTTTAGACGATGGCAGTTCAATTTCGCTAATTGAGAGGCATGTAGCTGATTTGGTATCACCTCGCAGTAACGCAGAGACCCTATCGATTGAGGGTGTCGGCGGTAACATATTGTCTGAAAAAGAGTCGTGCAAAATTAGTTTCAATATCCGTGGAGCATGCAGTAGGAATTTAATAAAAATGTCCGCGTACACAATAGATAAATTAAATCTCGCTACTCAGGCGGTATCTCGCGATTTGGTAAGAAAATGCGAACATTTACACGATATCGAAGATGAGCTATGTTATGAGCAAACGTCACCTACAATGATTATAGGACAGGATCACTGGGATCTTTTAGTGCCTCGCCGCATTTTAAGCGGAGACAAAGGCCTCCCCGTTGCATCTCTGACAAAGTTAGGATGGTCGCTCCACGGTAGCCACGACGTACCTAGTGGCCGTGCTTTCATAGTAAATCATTTGCGTCCCGCTAAAACTACCGAAAATGAGATAGCCGACTTGATAAAAGAGCATTTTAGTATCGAATCATTAGGAGTAGGAAATCGCCCTCCTAAATCCGATCCAGAACAACGTGCGTTAGAAAAGTTAAATTCGACTTGCGAAAAATTGGAAAACGAAGATAGGTATCGTGCCGGTTTGTTATGGAAATCCGATGACGAAACTTTGCCGAACAACAAATCGCAGGCGCTAAAACGATTACACTCTCTCGAAAATAAATTAAACAAAGATGTGCAACTAAAATCTGAATATACGAAACAGATAAATAAATTACTCGAGAAAGGTTACGCCGAGAGAATGGAATCGCCCGCGCCAATAGATTCGTTAAGGTCATGGTATTTACCGCATTTTCCGGTTTTTCACGCGCAGAAAGGTTCTATGCGTCTAGTTTTCGACGCGGCTAGTAGGTCATTCAATAAATGCTTAAATGACGCACTATTACCAGGTCCGGACCTGCTTCAATCTCTTTTCGGTGTGTTATTGAGATTTCGCGAAGGTAAAATCGCCGTAATAGCCGACATCCGCGAGATGTTTTTACAAATAGAGGTTTTAGAGGAGGACAGGGATAGTCTACGTTTCCTATGGAGGGAGGGAGACGGGCAGTGTGAACCGACTGAATTCAGGATGAAAAGGCTCTGTTTTGGGTCCGTTTCATCGCCCTGTACTGCCCTATATGTTAAAAATAGGAACGCTGACTATCACCGGGATAGGTACCCCATAGCCGCCGAATACACGGTAAAAAACGCGTATATGGACGATTTTCTGATAGCTATGGATGAAAACGAAGTCGAGGCGAAAAAGGTCGTAAATGACATAATAGAGTTGAACAGTAAAGCCTCTTTCGAATTGAAAGGTTTCGCTTCGAGTCATCCATATGTGTTATCGGATATCAAGGATAAAAGTTCGCGATCGGAAACGGTTATAGGAGGTAATAACGCGGAAAGAACCCTTGGTTTAATATGGAATCACGAACGTGACACGCTAGGGTTCAACGTAAATCTGCGTAACACTCCGCGGGAGGTCCTGGAGGGTAAAAAGTTACCTACGAAAAGGCAGGTCACGAGTAGCGTTATGGCCGTCTTCGATCCTCTAGGATACATTTCACCCATATCGGCTTTAGGCAAGATCCTCATACAGGATACCTGGCGAACAGGCATAGGCTGGGACGATACGATATTGGATGAATCAGTACCCGCGTGGAATAGTTTCATACAAAATATACAACAATTAAAAGAGTTAGAATTGGATCGCTATGTACCCGCGAGTAATAGGAAGGGCTCGTTACACATTTTTTGCGACGCTAGTGAGAAAATTTACGCGGCGGCTGTCTATTTTGTGAGTGACAGCCCGATAGGTAAAACATCACGATTAGTAGCGGCTAAGGCGCGCGCGAGCCCCCTCCGTATAGTGTCAATTCCAAGACTCGAATTGCAAAGCTGTGTCCTAGGCTGTAGGTTAGCTAAATCAGTAAAGGAACAGACTAGTTACGAAATAGATAGTTGCCATTATTGGTCAGACTCACGTACAGTTTTAGCATGGATAAAATCAGACCCGCGCTCATACAAGAGTTTCGTGGCATTCCGTCTGGCAGAAATCGAGGATAGTTCGAAACCCACGGAATGGAGATGGGTTCCGAGCGCCTCAAACGTGGCCGACGATGCCACGAAGGCTATCCCATTAAAATTCGATAAAAACCATAGATGGTTTCACGGCCCTGAATTTATCCGTAAAAATGAGTCTGATTGGCCGGTTGACAAATCAAATAAGAATCCAATTCCCACCACGGGAGAGGAGCGTAGCGCGAAAAAGGTCGTAACCGCCGTTACTGTAGATAGGCCGCTTAAGTCCTTTTCGTATTTACCTAAGATAGAACGTTTTTCGAAATACACGCGTTTAATTAGGGCTACTGCTACCACCCTACTAGCTGCTGAGGTTTTTAAGTCCAAAATGCTCAATAGAAAAATAGAAACTGAAATGAACAATAACCACTTGAAAATGGCCGAGTTATTAAATATTCAACGCAGTCAACGGGCATATTTCGACGAGGAAATGAAACTCATCGAGGCTGGACGACAAATACCCAAGAAGTCTGCACTCAGCAAGCTCGCCGTGAAGATGGACCGCCACGGAACTCTACTGCTGGACGGGAGAATCGACAGAGAAAAGGCCACGCCGATACTTCACGCCAAAGAAGACTTCACTCGCCTCCTGATCGCTCACTATCACGCTATGTTCAATCACGGCAACCACTCCACTGTGATGAACGAGATAAACCAACATTTTTACGTGATAGGATTGCGAGGTGCTCTGAGATTTATAAGTAACAGATGCCAATGGTGTCGTGTCAGAAGGGGGTCACCCTCTAAGGCTCCTTTCGGCGATATACCTAAAGAAAGGCTAACTGTAAATCAACCTGCTTTTACCGCCACAGCCTGCGATTTATTCGGGCCTATGACTGTCACAGTCGGACGAAGACACGAAAAGCGATGGGGAGTCCTGTATACGTGCCTAACCACAAGGGCCGTACATCTTGAACTAGTGAACTCCTTATCTGGTTCGGCTATGATCATGTCACTCAGAAGAATGATGGCGCGACGTGGCACTCCATCAATCATTTTTTCGGACAACGCTACAAACTTTTATGGAAGCGAACGTGAGATCAGTGACGCCATGAATAGCGCAACCAGTGATCTGCTAGAATACGCTAGGCAGCGTCAGATTATTTGGAAGAAGATCCCACCAGGTAACCCTTCCGCCGGCGGCGCATGGGAGAGGCTCGTAGGCTCAGTAAAAACCGCCCTACGAGCTACCCTTAATGAAAAGCACCCCCACGAAGAAGTGCTTCACACCCTGCTTTTAGAGGCCGAGCACGTAATTAACTCGCGACCTCTCACGCCGGTTATGCTAAACGAAGAAAAAGAAGCTCTCACACCGAACCATTTTCTTATCGGCCGCTCTAATGCCATGTCACCATTCGGCTCATTTTCCGACGTCGTTCTTACTTCAAGCTCATGGAAAACAGCGCAGCGACTAGCCGATCATTTTTGGCAAAGATGGATCAAAGAATACCGCCCGTCGCTGAGAGCTAGATCCAATAGCGCCCACGACAACGTGAAAGAAGGCGACATAGTGCTCATAATGGACAGTACAATGCCCAGAGGTACCTGGCCAAGAGGAGAGGTAGTTAAAGTCTACCCAGGTCCAGACGGCAAAGTCCGAGTCACTGAAGTACGCACAGCAGCGGGATCCATCCGTCGTCCAGCCTCCAGACTCATTGTTATTTCCTAGAAACCAAGAGAATGGTGTTTGCACACGCGGGGGATATTGTGGGAAATAACTAGGATTAGGAATTGATTAATTGTGTAAACTTAGTTATAAGAGATAAATCAATATTATTTCGCTATTTTTAATCATAATTATTTTTATTTCATTTTACTACTCTGTCATATATTTTTTACCCTGTTTTATAAAATACGTGTTATGTTGTTTTATAGCATTAAGAAAGTAATATAACTATATATATCATTCAATTGTAAAACATGATGAATAAAGAATATCTTTTGTCGCATTTATTAATTCGCCTGCATCAGCCGATAAGCCGCTAATTCAGGCCCTAGTATGTGGGAATAATAAGTGGCCATTTTGATAGCCACAGTCAGTCTTATACTATACTCAGTCTTATACTACACTCAGAGTCTTATACTATACTCAGTCTTATACTATACTCAGAGTCTTCTACTACACTCAGAGTCTTATACTCTCTTGCGGCTATATTAGCTGATTATGGCTAATTAGCAAATACTTACCATGAAGAAATAAGTATTTTATTTTAAATCAAGAAAGAAGTAGTCCAATACAGTCCACACATTCAACAAACAGGTTAAGTAATTTTTGTTGCAATTGTGGCTTCAGCTCGATAATATGCTTTTACCAATTTACGATATTAGTACTAAATAATTACTTCTACCATTTGTAGATGTTTCGCTTGTCATCCTTGCGCAATCTGACCTTGACCTTACTCCGAAACCCTTGAAGGGTTTCACATCGTATCCTGCTCTCTCAAATATTGTTTAACAGAAGAGGGGGACAGCGTGTTACGTACTTCAAATTTTGAACTAGCCAGACTCCATTATTGTGTTCGCGGCGTCTGGGCGCCGGGCACTGTTCACAAGTTGGAATTTCCCCTTTGTCTACTATTAACCCTTTTCCTTTCTCCTTTCACATAATTTAGTTTTTCCTAAAGGTTGAGGACGCCTGAAAGTTACGCGTCAGCCGTGTCATAATTCTCGTAGACTTTTATTAGATCTTATATCTAATTGGGCAAATATTTAGAACTGAAACTGTATTACGCTGTACCAATAAAATTAAAAGTGGAGTTTGAGTTATTTGCATAGTTTTTATTACCTACAAATTATCCTAACGTTTACTATATCTATCAAATAAATTGTGGGAAATGAGTTTTTAAGTGTCGGATTATATAATACCGTCAGATTTGTTTTAACGAGAAATAACTATTCTAAGCTAAGGTGAATATTCCAGTACTGGACTCACTTCCAGTAATTGGCACCTTCAACCTTAATTCTTAAGAATAGAGATGACAGACAGGGTGTCATTTACCTACTGGAATAAGGACGTTTATCTTATAAGTATAAGTCACAAGTGCGTTGCCGGCCTTTCAGGTGGGAGTACGCTTTTTTATTGAAGGTTTGAAGATCGCATCGGTACAGAAATACTGCATGCGGCAATTTATTCCACAGTTCAGTCGTGTGAGGCAGGAAATTTCTAGAAAAACGCACAGTTGTGGACTGCCAACCATCTAAGTGGTGAGGATGGAAATATTGTCGCGTAGGATGAAGGCGGAAAGATGCAGCTGGGATCAACCCGAACAATTCCTCCGAACACTCAACGTTATACAAGCGATAAAAAATGCAGAGCGAGACTCCATCTCTACGCAGTGCCAAGGAGTCAAGCTGATCTGAAATACGCTGGCAACCGACGATACGAGTCGCTCTCCGTTGAATGCGGTCTAGAGGGAGAAGCTGGTACTGTGGAGCCCCAGCCCACAGATGAGAACAATATTCCATATGCGGGCGGACCTGTGCCTTGTAAAGCTGTAGGAGGTGGGCCGGAGTAAAATACTGTCTCGATCTGTTGAGCACGCCGAGCTTCTTAGAGGCTAATTTGGCCTTACCCTCTAGATGGCCGCAGAACTGTATTGCGACTCTTTGTCACGCGACGTAGCATCACCCGTCTTTATCGCATTGTATTGAAAGGAAAGAGACAAACAATCTTTGTCGCGTGACAAAGAGTCGCAATACAGTTGTGCTAGAGGTGCTGGCTGTACACACTCGCCGAACCGAACGAGACATACAAAACCTTCTCTCACTTTTTTTTTTATGGCATAGGGGGCACACGAGCAGACGGGTCGCCTGATGGTAAGCGATCACCGTCGCCCATAGACACTTGCATCACCAGAGGAGTCACAAGTGCGTTGCCGGCCTTTCAGGTGGGAGTACGCTTTTTTATTGAAGGTTTGAAGATCGCATCGGTACAGAAATACTGCATGCGGCAATTTATTCCACAGTTCAGTCGTGTGAGGCAGGAAATTTCTAGAAAAACGCACAGTTGTGGACTGCCAACCATCTAAGTGGTGAGGATGGAAATATTGTCGCGTAGGATGAAGGCGGAAAGATGCAGCTGGGATCAACCCGAACAATTCCTCCGAACACTCAACGTTATACAAGCGATAAAAAATGCAGAGCGAGGCTCCATCTCTACGCAGTGCCAAGGAGTCAAGCTGATCTGAAATACGCTGGCAACCGACGATACGAGTCGCTCTCCGTTGAATGCGGTCTAGAGGGAGAAGCTGGTACTGTGGAGCCCCAGCCCACAGATGAGAACAATATTCCATATGCGGGCGGACCTGTGCCTTGTAAAGCTGTAGGAGGTGGGCCGGAGTAAAATACTGTCTCGATCTGTTGAGCACGCCGAGCTTCTTAGAGGCTAATTTGGCCTTACCCTCTAGATGGCCGCAGAACTGTATTGCGACTCTTTGTCACGCGACGTAGCATCACCCGTCTTTATCGCATTGTATTGAAAGGAAAGAGACAAACAATCTTTGTCGCGTGACAAAGAGTCGCAATACAGTTGTGCTAGAGGTGCTGGCTGTACACACTCGCCGAACCGAACGAGACATACAAAACCTTCTCTCACTTTTTTTTTTATGGCATAGGGGGCACACGAGCAGACGGGTCGCCTGATGGTAAGCGATCACCGTCGCCCATAGACACTTGCATCACCAGAGGAGTCACAAGTGCGTTGCCGGCCTTTCAGGTGGGAGTACGCTTTTTTATTGAAGGTTTGAAGATCGCATCGGTACAGAAATACTGCATGCGGCAATTTATTCCACAGTTCAGTCGTGTGAGGCAGGAAATTTCTAGAAAAACGCACAGTTGTGGACTGCCAACCATCTAAGTGGTGAGGATGGAAATATTGTCGCGTAGGATGAAGGCGGAAAGATGCAGCTGGGATCAACCCGAACAATTCCTCCGAACACTCAACGTTATACAAGCGATAAAAAATGCAGAGCGAGGCTACATCTCTACGCAGTGCCAAGGAGTCAAGCTGATCTGAAATACGCTGGCAACCGACGATACGAGTCGCTCTCCGTTGAATGCGGTCTAGAGGGAGAAGCTGGTACTGTGGAGCCCCAGCCCACAGATGAGAACAATATTCCATATGCGGGCGGACCTGTGCCTTGTAAAGCTGTAGGAGGTGGGCCGGAGTAAAATACTGTCTCGATCTGTTGAGCACGCCGAGCTTCTTAGAGGCTAATTTGGCCTTACCCTCTAGATGGCCGCAGAACTGGACTTCACTCGGTATATCGACGCCAAGGATTCCGATAGTGGCCGTTGCAGTTAGGGGAGTATTCTCAAAACGAGGTGATGCAATAAACGCAGACTTTTTAGCGGTGAAAGCGCAAACCTGTGTCTTTGTAGGGTTAAAACGGACTAAATTAAGTCGACCCCATTCTGAAACTTCTTTTAGGGAAGTTTCAATTTCAGACACAAGTTTGTTACGGCTCTCGATGACGTTATCCCGAGAAATATTGGCGCGGCCAGTGTAAGAGGCATCACCCGTGCTATCATCCGCATAACAGTGAATGCCACAAATTTGCAGCATATCATTGATATGCAGAAGGAACAGCGTGGGCGATAACACACAGCCTTGAGGGACACCAGCATTCACAGACATGGATTTAGAGCACGCACGTCAACTACGACCTTTATGCGTCTGTCTGCTAGAAAGCTACTGACCCATTCGCATAATTTCTCGGGAAGCCCATAAGATGGAAGCTTCGAAAGAAGTGCTTTGTGCCAGACCCGATCAAAAGCCTTTGCCATGTCCAAGCTAACCGCCAATGCTTCGCCCTTAGTCTCGACTTTCATCGAACACTACGGTATGGCACGAATCCAGCTCAGACTCGGCGAAAGTGTACAGTTAGGGTTAGCCTTGACTTACAAATACTCTTTTCTCAAACATGCAATGAAATATTTACGTTGTGTTCCTTGTAATAGACCCCGAAGTCTCACATTTCGGGTGCGGCGCGACGAGGGGCACGTAATGATAATTTCATATAAAATTGCGGGCCAAGGCCAGCAAAGCGACCGTTTTTTGTTTCAATTCGCTCCGAGCGCCGCTGCGCCGCCGCGCCGCCGCGCCGCCGCGAAGGCGCGCCGAAGAGAATGAATGACTATGGATATTAAAATAACGTTTTAGTGGAGAAAAACATATTTCTTATTTTAAAAATGTTGGTTTTTATTTCATTGCATGTTTGAGAAAAGCACTATACAAGCCTCGGCGCGAACAGGGATTGTTTGGCCTATATAACTACTCGGCCGGCAATCCCCTACTTCGCAGCCTCTGCAGTAATGTACTATTATTGCACACCTCCGATACACAGAAATACAGAACATGACAGTAACATTCGAATAAGCAGAGGTAATAACAGGCGGTTTTATCGCTAAATAGCGATCTCTTCCAGACAGCCATTGGAGTGTTTAAAAGATAACAATTATAGTTGAGTCGGTACACACAGCTATTCGGAAAATTGTTGACCGAAACGTTATTTAAACGTTCACAATTCGCGTAATTGCGTGTACTGCTCCCTAACATACAAACAGTTATATTTTACTATATATTCCTATTGAATTACGCCCTTTGCGGCACGGAGCAGTGTAGTTTTGTCAATTATTCAGCCGCCTAATGGAGCCTCTGCCCCGCCCCGTAGACGTGCTGCCGACCTTAAGGCGGCATTATCGGAAATACCCGCAAAATTTCCTTCATATTAAGTATTTCGGATGGTACCTATTATAGACATGCAGTGGTATTACAGAAGAGACATATTATCCAATTTGTGTCTTAATAGCAACTTTTATTTCTTTGAAAAAATTAATTAATTTCATTACTTGGTTTTTACCAACTCGTTGAATATGAAGGTATGAAAATTGATGATAAATGGTGTGTTATAGTGAATTAAATTACTTAGGCTCAATTTAATAAATATGAAAGAAATACAAAAGGCTTATTCTTTGAGTCAATGTCAAACTTCTATGACAGTTTGTTACTTTATTCATATTTAGTTGAACTTATTATATATTCGTATAGTCTAAAACCAACGAAATAATATTTTTAAAGTCTACTCAAGAGTTATGTAAGACGTCACTGCTACACCGATGTAGTATTTTCAGGGATCAGACTTGTAAATTGTAATAAAGTGCTTGTGACATAATTTTAAAGTTGTAATACTCTCTAACGACAAATTTTAACAAGCATTTCTTTATATTCCTGATCCCTGATGCTCATTATGTATCTGGAATAAATAATTTTTGAACGGATATTAGACCCAAGCTAAGCTTAAACGACGTAACTCCTGCAGTTACAACGGCACATAAGTTCTTCTACTCTAGACGAAGTAACGGTGGGCAGATTTATCACATCAGACGCACTCGAGTCTAGCCAAGTGTTTACTTATGTGTGTTACGCCCTTGTGTCTACTTATGTGTGTCAGCCTAGTTTGTGGGGATACAATTATGTATTTAGGTCAAAAGGGTTGTGCTTGTTGGGTGGATATAAAACATTTCTACGATATAGACATAGCATTTGAGTACTAGTACTAGCTTGACTTACAGTTTTGCTGTAGCTATGATGAAAATGTATTGAGTTTAACTTACAATCTTGCATAACTTAACTACTCTTGACTCGCTGAAATTTTCCAAGCATAGTATACCAGTTTTAAACTTTTATTTAGCTTTAAAGTGTTACTAACAATTGTAATTTATTGATATGGTATTAAAATTGACAATCTTAATTATCTAAAAAGGGTGGGCTAGAAATGTTTGGCTACCCTGTATAAACTTTTAGCTTTATGACGAGGCATTGGTTCGTGAAACCAATGCCCTGAGTCTGTTCCAACGTCTCATATAATATTTTCGAGCATTTTAAAAAACTGAACGACAAATTACTGCTAATATTAGGTACCTTATTTTCGTCTGTGTTAACTCGTGTCTCATATGAATCAATGTTTTGCTCAAAATTTAATATACATGTGGAATTTTTTGTGCCTAAAGTATTAAAAATATGTTTCGATATATTTGGCGCTTTGGATGTTATAATCTATTAGAAGTTGGCTCGTTCTTAACTAGACAATATAACAAAATAATTAACTCACCATATGACAATGAATGATTTGAATTTGAAAGATGCCGCTCTTTTACGAGGGACGGTGTAAAAGCCATCTTTGCGAGCATCCACAAACATGTATGATGCCCTATATATTGAGGTAGGCCCAACAGTATCCAGGGGGCCTATGATGGTGTACACAACTATGTCACGTTTAAAACGGTAAAATTTTATCACTGTCGAAAATTTTATCATACGTCTTGCTGTGATAAACGAGTATGACAAATTTAACACATCAGTTTATCATTTATCGCAAGGGGTTGCCAGTTCGTTGAAAACTTTAAAAAAGTCCCTTAGCTGGTTATGATTGATATTCAATGGGCAGTTATAAAACTTTGTCACTGTCAAAGTTGTCCTTGGGCAGTAGCCATTGAAATAAAAAAAGTTGTACAGAAAAATTACGACAAGCCGGAACGTCAATACGAGTAAGTAACAAATATACATTTGAATTGAAACATGTCTCCAAAAGTGTAAGTACTATATTCAATAAATATTTCACGTTTTGTTGATTATATTGCTATATCGTTATATTATAATATGCGTAGTAAGATTGTTATTAAACTATTACTCGTTGTATATATTTCAGCCGCTGCACAAACGCGCAAAAGCGCAAATTAGTGGATGGCCGCACATACGAGGTTCGCCAACGGCGAGTTTAGTGGGCCGCTCGGCGCTAAGCGCAATGACGCTGAGTGGCAGAGACTTGCCGTTGACTTTCGGGAATATGGGCCGGTAAAGTCGATACAGGCGTGGAAAACTGAAAATGATAAAATGATGTCATTTAACATGGAGTTGTGTCAAATGTTTAAAATGACAGTTGATTTCATTCAAACAATCAACTTTTAACGATATACGTCAAAATTTATGTACATCACACGATAAGTGATAAATAATACACTCACCCTAAGCCCGAACCACATTGGAAAATCGATAAAATGACAAAATTTATCATGGATATATGTCAAAAGTTTAAAATGGCAGTTTATTTCGCGCAACCATATTAGCCTCTATCGATATGTGTTAAAACATACGTATATCATACGATAAGTGATAAAATATACAACCATCATAAGCTCCCTGCACGCATTATTATACTTTACTGTATGAAGATTGGCAAATTGCGGCCAACACGACATCGCTTCCCGCTGACACAGCAAACAGCCGTTTATAGTTAACCCACATGCACGCTAAACGAGTAAACATGCTTAAAATAGAAAGAAGTTCAGTCAAGTTTACCGAGTTTATATTTAACCGCGACCGGTTGACACGCGGTACCTATGTTACACTGCCCGAACTGGAAACTTATTCATTGTTGTTACTGGGAGTCCCAGTTCTGATTCTCCTAGTTTACCCATTTCTAGCGGCTTTGCATTGGCAATTCCTCTGGGGAGGTCTTCGACGGCTCCACTTGCTTCCAGAACTCACGCCAGAGGGAATTGGAGGAAGGTTGTGCAACGCGTTACTGCCCCACCCGTTTGACTACTCATTTGGCTCAGTGGGTTGCACAATGGCCTACGAAGCTCAAAGTATGTATATACCCAGGGCAAGGGTTTGTATGATGAGCACGAATGTTTATTCCTGGGTCTTGGATGATTTCTATGTATTTAAGTAATATAATTCATCTATATATTATGTATATAGTCGCCTAGTACCCATAGCACACATAGCTTTGCTTAGTTTGGGACTAGGTCGATTTGTCCTGCCCTGTCCCAACCGAGCTAGTGACCAAAACTCTTTTGCCTACAATATACGCATAAAGAGAAGAAACCTTCCTGATTGCTCTCTTGCGATTGTTCTCAATAAAATGATATAAGCGCACTTGAATTCCTATGCACTTATGTCGTTTTATCGTAGGAATTTCTACCGTTTTTATGGCGTCTTCTTTATGGCCTGCGGGTTATATATATATATATGTATGTTTTAGTGCGACCACCACAATGCAGTATCTCTCGCCATCTAGTAATACAATCGTAAACGTGTACTTTCTACTGTCTACTTCATTTTTATATTCGTTATATTTAAACATCACGAGAATCCCAGGAACTGAGACAGACAGCGAAAGTTTTACGGAAGACACGCAATAAGATACACAGATTGGTTAGCATTTTTGCTGAAAAACTTAATGCCCTTATTATCTGCTAATCCTTTATGGAAAATGAGAACAGTACAAAAACTTACAAGAAATGTAAGATAAATACTTAATCTATTTATCAATGACTTTATGACATAAAAGGGTCAGAAACACCCGAGGAAAAAGCAGAAACTGCTATTATGTCATACATGCGACTTCAAAAGGATGCAGATATATTATCCCGTGGATTAAGATGTAATGTGTTATATCCATGTTATTACGTATACTCACTTTTTAAACCTGAACAAAGCATTGCCTTTTAATGTTCACTGTGTTACATCTCAGTAGTAAATTGATTCATAAACTAGTTCTCTCGGCACTCCGACCGTGGTGGTGAATATAGCGTCGCTTTTACAGCGCAATATAAACCGTTTATAACAAGCATTTTATTTAATCTTTTTTCTTCAGCGTTAGAAAAACCGCCGATTCCGTTTTTTTGGCTATTTCAGCACATGTAGCGCACGCATCGTGTTTTTATTTAATGCTCTCGAAAGTTAATAGCAAACTCGGTTACTTGATTTATTACAAGAACAAGAAAGTTAAATGACCTACGCTATACACACTATGCCTGGAGATCTAACGTTCCTACACACTATAGTTCATTACTTACCAAGGGCTGTAAAAGAAAGAAAGCCCGAAATCGCAGGTATTTGTGACCCGAGTTGCAGGCGAGGGTTGTAAATATACGATGGAGGGTTTTCTTTTTTACTACCCGTGGTGAGTACACAATTTTACGTCTTCACCTGGCCATAATGCGCGTTATACTGTACGCGTAGTGAACATGACGAAAAATCTGCATATCGGGAGCCGTGCGTGATCGCGGTCGCCCTGAGCCGCGTAAAGTTCTTCTAGCTTAGCGGTTTTGACCAGATTTTTATTTAATTTATTTGGTGCATCAACAGCAATAGAAAACATGAAACATAACTTTAAAATTCTACAGCAAAACCTAATAACAAATGTCCACAAAGGTACAAATTAGTGAAACAAGTTCCATAAAAGAGTCATGAGCATATTCTAAGAAAAAAAAACCAGCCAAGTGCGAGTCGGACTCGCGCACCGAGGGTTCCGTACAAATGTTTACTTACCCTAACTTTGTTACCCGGTACCGGTTGAGTTAAGTTTGCACCTGATATCTATAGCATTGCATACAAATCACGTTCAAACTTAACGCAACCGTTGTTCAAATAAGTTTTTTGCAAATAAAAAAAAAAATTAGCTAGTTACAGACATGGCTATAATTTTTGTGTAATATTTATGTTTATTAATACAAATTGTGAAAATTTCAAAAATTTCATTAGGTAAACTTCGGAGATAAAGGGGGGGGGGGGGGGGGGTGTTGGCTGACCATGTTTATAAATATTCCAAATTTCAAATAGTTAGCATAAGTAGTTTTTGAGAATTAAATATTAAACTTATTATTGCTTTAATAGTCGGACAGACAGACAGACAGAGTCGCACCATAAGGGTTCCTTTTGTACCTTTTTGGTACGGAACCCTAAAAATCAGGTATGCTCAAAATCAGAGGCAGGGTGCCCGTATTATGTATGTATATGCGGAAAAGGAACATCTACTCAGCAGTAATCTAGTGTGAGAAGTGAAGACCAAAGACGATTCTTCATGGTTCATTCAAATCAATACTGCTAAATTGTGTATTATATTGCCCTAACACCGATTTCATGGGGACTTTTGGGCATATTTAGTGTTGACTTTTGAGAAGAGATCAGCGTATCTGGAGCCCTGACGTGATCGCGGCCGCGTGCCGTGGGAGGGCTATAATTACCCGAGTTTCGGCCATTGTCGGTATCGGGTCTGACGTCGGATCCGACGCCATTGACAGGTGCGCGTAAACACCACGCCGGACTGGACCAAGCTAAATAATAGACAGTACAAGTACGGAAAGCTCAAGATTTAATTTTAGAGAAAGCTGCGCGTAATAGCATGAATATGAACTGCACGCAAACAGGGAACAAGATTTATTTGTAACCATTTCCAGAATTGAACTTTGGATGATGAGAGTTGTATAATGTGCGTCAACCAAGTCAGTCAAGATGTGGTTGGGAAACAGTGTTCGTGATCCATTAGACTTTAATATACGTGGTGAAATCAATAAAGAATTTCGTAATATGAAATATGAAATCTGTTGAACAGTATAAAAGGAGAAATGAAAAGCGGTCTAAGAAACGGTTTTCGATCCCGATAACATTGCCTTAGTTCCGATTATTTTAACCGTCTAAGTTTAACCGTAAACTACGAACATGAAAGTACTTTAAAATTTTAATCGTAAGGGAGATTTCACGTCACGTCGATGACAGTTGTCAGAGCTATTGTTTACATCAATCGATTCGTTAAATGTAGTTGTCGCAACTCAGCCTTATATATTTGATACTATGTTAGACTTCGGAAAAATCGCGAGTTCAAGCTATTTATGCAACTTTCGGAGCGATTATTTACACAAATATAAACTTATTTTTTTTATTGAAACATTATAATAATATTTTCATCTGTTTCCGCGATTATTACTCATTGAAATAAAACAATTTAACCGATTATATCGCGTATATTATCTCATTTTAGTTCCCGACGTTTCGGAAGCTTTCCAGCTTTCCATGGTCACGGGTGGACTGAGAAAAGATGTATTTTCCTCTGTCAAAGTTACAATTTGTGCAAACTACCCATTTTGATTTTGAAACGTCGGGAACTAAAATGAGATAAAATACGCGATATAATCCGTTAAATTGTTTTATTTCAATGAAACATTATAATGTTTACAAAAAAAACTGTCAAAATATGTACCACACATTGAAGTTTGCTGGAAAGAAAATTTTCAGCTTCTCTTACATACATGTATGGACTGCCCCCCCTAGTTTAATATTTAATTACCAAACTAAGTAGCGGCATATAAAAGACACCTATACTCTAAATTTTATCAATATACATCTTGTAGTTTCTAAGTAACGATGACGAAGCTGTAAGGGATCAGTTTTTGCCATTTTCGCTACGGAACCCTAAATTCGACTAAACACACGAACAGTAGGCAGCAGGTCTATCAGCCCTAAGCCACGCTCGCGGCGGATAAGCCTCCAAAGTGCTTGTAATTCAGCGAAGCACTATGCGATATTCTGGCTGATAACAGGATCCACGTAATACCGTGAGCCTTACTCGTTACGTCACATACGTGAGGTACGGTACAGTCAATATAAGACAGAGGATAAACAAACTATTCAGGATCATAATAAGCTTGTGGCTTCAATGTTACTTAATATATTAACTTTTTAGTGATGCTCGCGTCAGAATCACTGAGAAACCCGGAGCAGTGTATAATTTGATTTCGTTTTTTCTTTTGGTAATCAGAATTATGGATTAAGACAACGATTTTGCAGTTGGCATTCGGTACAAAGTTCGTACAGACGAACATTAATGTAATTTAAAAGAACTTTTTTAACCGGTCTCATCTCGCGTGTATACTTATGTGATTTTGCAATCCGACGCCGAGATTCACATCTATTATCAGGCTGGCAGTATACGGAGGTTCTCCTCAAACACAATTTGTCAGTGAATTCAATTCAGTTCAACATCCTATTTATATTTTTATTGTAATTATAAGGTTACAATAAACAATAATATTAGAATTTTTAAAGTTACCGTACATATAAAAAAATAAAATCGATAAAAGCATATTGGGGCATACGAAGCTAATAGCTTTTTAATTTGACGATGAACGAGTTTTCGGTAGGTCAGTTTTTTATTTTGTGAAAGGATTGCATTGTGCATTTTGAAGGCCATGACTCTGATAGAATTTATTTCATCTTGTATGTGTAGGTGACGCTTCCTGGTGTTGAAAATAATTTAAGAACTGTATGTAATGCTTTGTGGGTAGGTATTACTAAATCTGCATGTTATATAATTCTGGCGTGAGAGTGGTTTAATTAAACTAGGTTAGACTTGAACGAATTCGCGTGTGAAGTCAACCCGCGGTCCATCAAGCGGTTCATCATTTCACTGCCTATCCAGATTTAGCGTTTCCAGAAAAAGCTACAAGAACATCCCGGGTCTTCAGAAGTCATCAGAACTAAAGCAACTGAGAATCGTATAAATTGTAATAAAAATGCAAAAACACGATCAAAGCAAGACTGTTCTCCAAGTGTCTTGGCCGGGGTTGTTGACCAAGTTCCTAGAACACCCATGTTCTGTCATTACATTAGGTTATTGACCAAGCTGGTCAGTTTATCAGTTATATGTAATTTAAAAAATTAAAGCCAGTTTCTCTACGAAATGACGAGGCCGCACCAGTAATTGGCACGCTATTTTTTACTCTTTTTGCTATGAAATAAAATATTGGAGGTGATTATTGAGGCGGTGTCAAGTAATGTAAATGGGCTCATTTGGTTGAATAACGACCTATATATACGAAGCTGGCGGTCCCGGGTTCGATACCGATCAGAGCACGTATTTGTGTGATGAGGACGAATGTTTGTTTTAACGTCTTGGATGTTTTATAAACCGAAACCGAATCTTTATCGTCGCCCATAACACAAGCTTTGCTTAGTTTGGGACTAGGTCGATTTGTCTAAGATTGTCTATAATATATTTATTTTGTTAACCTTATATCCACCCGTGGTGCATTTGATCGCGGTCGCTATACAAACAGTTGGTTGCAACAAAAGTTATGTTATCGTGCCGTTTCCACAACTAAAGCAGCTGAGGATCGTATAAACGGCAATAAAATAAAAGTACACGATCAAAGCAAGACTTGATCTCAAAGTGCCCGACTGGGTTATAGAAAAACTAAGGTTATTGACCAAGCTCATACAATTGTTCGGTTTAAATACCCACGTATGTGAATTAGGTTATTGCCCATGGGTTACCTACGTTATCGATCGATTATTTCTCTCCTAAACTGTTCGTGTCAGTTGGGTTCAGGTCAGGTCACGCAAGGAGTACTGATATACAGTAATAGATAGATTCTGGCGTTACTTTGCGGAATTCCATATTAGGTTAATGGATTATAGTTCCTTGCTTTTTCGTGAAATATTGTCTTGGTTAGATGTGAGACAGATACATCAGAGAGAGGATTTTCTCCAGTGGACGCCGGAACGTCAACATCTCCACCATCTCCTTATGATGCCTCGTAGTGAGGCGAAACAGTTGTCGAGCATAATACTGTCTGGTGGTGGTTTGTTGTATTTGCATGCGTATTTTTTTTGTGGAAACTTTATGAAAATATGCGCATGTGACCACAATTTATTGTCACATCTAACCAAGACACTATTTCGTGGAAAAGCAAAGAAATTAATTCATTAACTGATATGTTATCCTTACCTGACAATTTATAATGCGAAAGTGAGTTTGTTGGTTTATTCTGCTGTAACGCAGAGTCGGAGCATCAGATCGATGTTAGTTTTTGAACAGATATCGTGTACAGGCCGCACGGCTTAATGTTTTATCTCGGAAAACGGGATAGTTTATATTTTTTATACCATCTTCAGACACCAACAAGTTCCCACGAATACCTAGAAGTGTGGTCCGTATACAGAAGGGCGTAACAGCTGCGCATGTGTAAGCGGGGTTTTAGATGTAGGTGTAGCGTAAGCAAACAAATGTCGATCCGAAATACACTGAGACAATGTACCGAGGAGCGGGTGAGTAAGGTCAGCGGTTGTGTTTACACGCTGTTTTACGTCCTAATTAACTGACTATTTCGACGTTTCTTGCCAAACTGATTTCTTAACATACATATGTAGTAGCCATTTCCAAATAAGCATGGAAAACTCGTAGAACATATGGCCGCTGGGGCAGAAAAGTTCTCGAGTGGCGACCGCATAGGTACAGGATGACGCAGCGTGGGAAGGCCCCCAACAAGGTGGACTCATGATCTGGTGAAGATCGCGGGAAACTGTTGGATGAGGGCGGCGCACGACCGGACGTTATGGAGATACTAGCGGAGGCCTTTGTCCAGCAGTGGACGTTCTTGGGCTGGTATTATAGAAGCTCTAAGAGTCAACCCCGCCGGCGGGGTCGCTCAGCCCGTAGTCTCGCAATCTCCCCTATGCCCATTTTCTCTTATCTCTCTCTACCCCGTACTAACTGGAGTTGAACCGTTTTGGTTCAACCTACCTCCGCAGTTCCTGTGCCTTGCGCAGTGCGCCCCCCCCCCCCCCCCCCCAACTGTAACTGGCCGCGGATGGCATTCCCGTTTGTGGGTTTGCGCTAACCAGACCAATCCAGTTCAAAGTCAGGTTTTTAAAAAAAAAAGATCATAGAAACCTTGGTCCTGTTTTAGGTATCATCTATACTATTATAAAAATAAAAAAATTAAATGTCTGTACATTGAAGATATTTTCAAAAAAAATATTTGTAACGGACTATTAATTTTATCCGTTCGTAAATATAGTTATAGTTGAAATCCGTTTTGCCGATTTGGCGTGATGAAGCCACAATGACACATACAAAAAAAATTCGATTCATTGACCTTGAAATACAGCTCGCATCACAAATACAAATACTCTTTATTGCACACTTCCGATACACAGAGATACAGAACATGACAGTAACATTTGAATTAGCAGAGGTAAACAACAGGCGGTCTTATCGCTAAATAGCGATCTCTTCCAGACAACCTTTGGGTAGCGGAGTGTTTAAAGACAACAATTTTAGTTACTTATTTTTTTGAAATTATTTTCATTGCACAGACATAAAAATTTTACAACTTTATAATAATTATTGAATTTTAATCCTAATCGTGCAATTAAGACAGTATAATGACGCGGGTGCAAACCTTTCTTCAAAGAAATAACCGTAAAGGTGCGACTTTTGTTGACCGCCGGCTGTCTGAAAGGTTATGTCGTCCGGAATGGCGGCTGTTCGGGCGGGCTTGTAATTGTTCCAGTTTACGACCCAAAGTTAAGGTTTTCCACCAATTGACAACACAAATCCTTCGCTATGTTTTGGCACACTTTATTCGGCAATCTTGTTTGGGTATCAATGACGACGGGAATTTGATCTATGTTACTGATACATCTTTTATTGGAATTGATAACCTGGGTAGTTTTGCAAGAGTGTGAACACCGGCAACGATCCTCTTAAGCTCTAACGTTCATTCATTAA
This sequence comes from Hedya salicella, assembly GCA_905404275.2. Lineage (NCBI taxonomy): Eukaryota > Metazoa > Arthropoda > Insecta > Lepidoptera > Tortricidae > Hedya > Hedya salicella. Next base: position 1,733,644 of record FR990103.1, read on the forward strand.
TTATTTAAGAATTATGACTCTTGTCAGTGCAGTTCCCTTTCTTCTTAATGCAAGTTCCTTAACTTCTAGATTAATAAAACCTTAACGTCACGGCGCCTACCGTTCCCTTTATCTGGTCTATATAGCTGATTCTTGGCCTTCCTCTTCCTCTCCTTCCCTCAATTTTCCCGCTATTATCTATTGTATTAGATCGTGGTCTCGTAATAAATGTCCTACCATTTACCCTCGTCGAGTTTCTATAGCATGTACATGACTCTTACGTTATGCCGGCCTAAATTATATTTTGATCACAAATGTTGTGTCACTGGCACTCAAAACTCGTTTCACATAATGTGAAACGTTTGACCAGCATAGGAGTAAAAAAAAATTGCTATCTAATCGTTTTGTGTTGTGTCAGCTTACGCAAGTTTACCGTACATTTAATTTGGAATTTGAATATTACGAATTCACCGAAAAAAGGCTCGAACATAAAATCACGTAAGCGTATGTCAACGGCACAGGAGTAAGTATTTTTTGATCACAAACGTTGTGGCACTTGCGGCGAACGTGTTAATCGCCGTCAGTTTCATGACGCTTATTTTGAACAAATGAGCCAGAATGAGCGTAAAGATTTGGTTAAATGATATACTATTGCTGCGGTACAATTTTAATAGACCGAACTAGCACGAAACGCCGTGACAACGGAGTCTGTTCCCGAGGGATGGGAGCGGTGCAGGAAAGGTGACAAGTAACATATATGTGTATAGCGAGACAGTTAGGACACGTCATGTCACGTCACTTGTAACTCCTCCCATTAACTTATTGACAGATAACGCACAGCCTAAACCTCTGAAAGTAGGAAGATGTTTGAAACTCTTTAATATTCCTTTAGAAATATAGAGACAAGTCCGCGGACGGAGTCACAGACAAAAACTAGTGTTCGATGAAAATATAATTTAGTATTTACCGTACCGATAGAAGGATAAATAAGAACCTGTAAAGAAAAAAAATCTTAAAATACAAAGATCTAAATGATAGAAAAAGTGCCTTGTGCCTGCCCGGGGCGCATGCTCTGCCAATTGAGCTACAGAACCCAGTCAGCTTGACTTCAAATTTTGACACTACTTGTTAAAAGATATTTGCATTTTTGCATTTTAACCGGCTTTTCAAATCCGGTCGGAGTCTTCATTTTATTTCGTTAAGAAAGTCACTTTAAAAATACGAAAGTCAATAGTAAAACATCAAGATATTCGTAAAAAAAATGACAAGCTTTTATCTCCAACTGTACTTTTGCAGCATCCATCAACTTCTTACTACATAACATCGAGATGATTCTAAAACTCAGTAGGATCGCGTTCTTTTATTAAAGAGTTCATATGACCAGCTTCCGACTGCATTATCAGACTATATTGTCATGGAAGTTACGTAGGTATACCATATTTCAGCCAGATCGGAAACCGGGAAGTGGTTCAACTATCCAACGACATCAAATAATAATAGAACGCCCGACCTACTTTTGTACCCGATATTTGAAAACCCCAATATCCGGGTACCGCTGTTTGTCGGCCGCCCCGCGTCATTTGTCGACCCGCGTCGCGGTCGACATGCGACACGACACTGTAAAGCCTACGACACGACACGCTACCCCGGCATTCTGACAGACAGCGGATGTGTGACCTTCGCGTGTTCTTAATACATAAGGCTGATTGCTTTTTTATGTAGCGTTAATTCCGATGTTAATGATGGAAATGAAAATATAGCTAAACAATAAACTAATCCTTATCAGAGAAATATAGCTTAGATCTCAGTAAGTCGATAGTAAATAGTCATACTTAGAAAAGCGCGTATTATTATTTTTTACCTAATATAGTCAAGCATTTGACTTCAATCTCACCTGCTGGTAAACGGCGATAAAGCCGACGATGGAGCATGCTTACCTATAGTATCTATTCACTCTCGTCTTGAAGAGATGCAAGTTATGTTGTCCCTGGAAAAGATATGCTGGAAGAGAGTTCCACTCTTTAGCCGTCCTTAGGAGGAGTGTAGAAGTAAATCGCTTTGTTCGAGTCATTGTTATATCAACAACATAAGGCTCCATTATATTATTATATAATGGAGCCTTAAATTCCACCAGAAATTACATCAGAAAGACCGAAGTCTACGTCTTTCCTGTAAAAACCCCAAAGCTTAAAAACTTTTCTTGAAGGCATCTACAAATTATCTACCACTCAAGACCTATAAAAACTATCAGTTAGTATCCAAGCGATTAAATAGGTATTGTATTGGTGACAGGGAGGATGACTATATAAATCTTATACACGGCGGGGTATACAGAATAAAATAAAATATATATACAGGTACTCTATGACCCTTTTTCTGGGTGCTACAGCTACATAAGTATTTGGGTTCAGTAATTACTAGTAGTACAAATATCTAGCTGTAATACATAGCTTCTGTTATTGGTCTGCATCTTCAATTGAACCCTACAGACTCGAAGGTTTGTTTATGTCGGATACGATTCAATGCAAACTTTAACTGCACGAGAGTTATTGAGTGGCAAGAAATAGGGTTACCAACTAAAGGAGAATCTGAATTATTTTTCATGTAAAAAATTTAAAGCTCGAAGACTTGACGCTAACATATCTTTTATATAGACAGTGATATGCCTGCTATAGGTATTTATTTGCATAGATTATTCTATGCAAATAAACACCTATTCAATTCTAGATATCCAGAATAGTCACTTTATGATATTAGAAAATTCCATTTGCCTTACAGGGATAGATTTGACACCTCGGGAGACCGTCGCGCTGGCAGATACCTCTCGCAACGAATTTCTCTCGCAATTCAGAGAGGCAACGCCGCCGGCGTGACGGGGACCATGCCGCAAGGCGACCTTTTAGACGGGATTTTCTTTTTATAATAGTATTTAGTTTTGAGATAGTTTTAAGTTTAAGATAGGGTCTTATTTATATTTTTAGTTTACTCTTTGTATATTCTTGTAAACGTGTATTACAAGGGTTAAGAATCTAAGAGGCATCTTAACAGTGCAATCTACGAATGAGTAGTGTGGACATTGATGCCAGCGCCATCTTTTGGTTAAAATATCTTTGTGGCTTCATAACACTATAGATACTGAATAGATCTCAACCATTTTTGGTACAAGGATAGGATTTGGTAGGAAGGAGCTAAACATCTGTGGTTGGTTATAGGATATTATTCACCCGACTACACTGAAGCAAAAAACAAGGGTTATGACTTTATCCTCCTCCGCAAACGAAGTTCCTATTTTAATTATAAAGTTTCATCAACAGGTGCCAACCCTAGCGGGAGGGGCGCCATTTCCATGCTAAGAGTTATTTGCGATGCACCCGCGCGCTAACTCCGTGCCACAACGTCGTAACTATATACAACTTTGTATGGCACATGGGACTTTCTGCCACCTTTCTAAATACTTGCATTGTTTTACTGTGATACCGATAGATTTAAATGTACATCCACCTATAGCTGATGTACATTAGTCTGTCTCGCCAGGATATTCAAGTGGTAAAAATCGATGAATAGGGTGTTTGACTCATTTTTAGTTTACATTCCATATTTATATCTGTTGTTAGTACAATGATTGATCGCTGCTTTTGTTTTTTGCACCGGTTTAGAAACGTGCGTCGATAGCGCGTTTTTCATTCCGTAGAGCTCCGTACTGACTCGTGTGGGTATCGCGTTTGTATTGAAACAAACGAGCGTCGACGGCGCGTTTAAAAAACGTGTGCATAGATAGGCACTAAGATGACAGACATTAGGACCGGCGCTAATGAGATTACAGGTAATTAAAATTACACTAACAGCAAGCGACAGAGAGACAGAAGCTGGACACGGACAGACCAGATTCATACAACTCTCGACACTACAGTGCACGGTGCTCTACACTCTGCTTCAGATAGAAACAGATGGCGCCTCATTCGGGAGAGATTGTTCCGAGGAAATGACCACGCCCCTCAGCAATGAGGAAAGCAAGGAGGAGGAGAATTAGACTGATAATGAAATGAAAATTAAAATGAAAGTATTTATTCGCTTAAACAAGGTCATCCTTCCACCGAGTCGAGGGCCGTGCCACGCTGCTGTTTGCGTGGTCGCTACTCGACTTTACTGGCGCAACGACTATCCGTTCTCCGGGCGACATGGCTCATGACATGGATGAGGGTCGCGACCCTCCCTTGGGGAGTCGGGTGATGCGGTCTGCCCAAAATCACCCCGTGTGGCGAGCTATAGGCGAGGCCTATGTTCAGCAGTGGGCGTCCGAGGCATAGATTGATAGATTTGCTTAAACATTTACGAGTACACCTATTGTATTTATTTAATCGTATGGCATTACTTAATGATTCGAACAGGTCGAATACATTAATATTACAAATCCAATTTAAGATCCTTTAGCCATTCAATGTAGAGATACAACGGATAGAGGTTTGGCCGGATACCGGATATCCGGGGGTTGCGACAGCCGGATATCCGGTATCCGGCCAAAACATTTTTACCTAAAATACCTAAATGGAGTAAATTCGACGGCACTTGGGCGCGATGGGCGGTGCAGGTTGCAACGTGTTTCTCGTTACAGGCATGTTGTAGGCAATTTTTGATAGAAAAGTGAACTTAATTCACATCGTTACTGCTATTTGTTTTTTACTTTCTAATGTTTAAAATTATTTGTGAGATTGACTGACCAGTCTCAATATTAATATTGATTACTTTGTGGATTGATATTTATTTTACTCAAATTTTCTCCTTATATTAGATACTAAATTACTATCCGGTATCCGGCCGGATACTACGCAACTATCCGGTATTCGGCCGGATAGTAAAAAATGCCCGGATAGGCCGGATACCGGATATCCGTTGCATCTCTAATTCAATCGCTTCGTCACTGAGGGAGATCAGGTTTTTAAGGGGGCCGCCACAATTACACCTATCACTATTAATATTTTCGTGGCGCTACGCTGGCCGCTAGCATGGGAAAATGCGTATAAGTTACTGCAAGCAGAGCGCCCATCTAGCGGGTTCCTAGTAGTGAAAGTGTCACTTTCTTACGACGAACATAGCCAGTTACGCATGCATATGACACTGAGGAAAAGTTGAAAATAACCTTGAGAAAAACAGAGTAAATTTCTACAGAACAACTAATGTTAAGCCTTATGGCTTTTCACACATTCACTGACAGGAACCCGCCTAGCGGGCGCTCTCCTCGTAGATGTGTAGCCAATACCTAGCGTTTCCCAGTGTGTAGAGGAAAGAGCTACGCGCTATGCAAAGCTTGGCAGTGAAAGTGTTAAATCAATCGTTAGATTTCTCCTCAACAGTGGTCTCCTCTCGGAAAATGCCGTAGAGCTAGACTTGTAAAAGTGCCCTTGCGGCTTCTTTACAGAATAAAGATAATTATTTTATTAAACAAACCAACCGGTCTAATTCGGTTCTATGAAAACCTCGCCTTTTATTTGCAGTAATTAAAATAATTCGTGAATTACCATTCGTCATCATCATCATTTCAGCCATAGAACGTCCACTGGTGGACACAGGCCTCTTCAATAGATTTCCACATGGGCCGATAGAGGCGACCCACATTCAGCGAGTCCCTGCAACCCTAACCAGGTCGTCTGACCACCTTGCGGGCGGCCTGACCACGCTGCGCTTGCCGGTACGCGGTCTCCACTCGAGAACCTTTCTGCCCCAACGGCCATCGGTTCTTCGAACTATGTGCCCTGCCCATGATATGTGCATTATCATTACCTATCCTGTATTCTAAGTTGTCACAATGACAAGCTAACCAAAGTTATAACTACGTGTTACGATGGTATGAATCACCGTAAACTTGTATGTTTCATATACATATGTACAAATCTAGTGAACTACAAGTGTGTTCAGTATAATAACACTCGTGGAGTCATCGACCTTCGCCGCCGGCATTTCGTTGGCTACGTTTTAATTGGACTCGGAATTGCGTTCGTTTATGTTGTGGAAATTTTACACGTTCTATAACATTGTCGGATATAGCTACGATAGACATTCGCCCAACTGGATGTAGAAATAATGAAAACACGCGTATTCAATGTACGAACACGAATATAAAAAACTACAATAAGTTAAATAACAAAATAAAAATACCATTTCATTCCTCATATTAGCTGTACATTTTTTTTCAGGGTAAGAAATCAGAAACCTTCAGTAAAATTCGTATTAAAAATGGTCGACGCGTTTGAAAGCGCTTAATAAATATCAGGGATAATTTTACTCAAATCGACTTAGTCCAAAACTAAGCAAAGCTTGTGCTACGGGTACTAGGCGACACTATACTTTACTTTACACGACAGACATACACTCGTTAGACTTAACACACACCGTTTGGGTCGCAGGTTAAAAAACTTGTAAAGAAGGATTACCACTTTTTCAACTCCAAAACGGTCTACATAGACTGAAAAAGAATAATGGAACAAAAAAAAAACGACTTAGCATTTATACCGCGACGAATCGTGGCGCAGGTTTTTAATGATGCCTCGGTTACTATGCAAACTCACCCTAATTGGGCGACAAAACAAATGCATATAGACTTACTTTCAAGGTGCTTACTTTGTGGTGAGCAAACTACATCGCCGTTACAATAAATAAATAACACAGGGACAATCTTACACAAATCGATCTAGTCCCATACTAAGCAAAGCTTGTACTATGGGTACTAGACGACGAAATACATAATATATAGATAAATTATAATTCTTAAATACATAGAAAACATCCAAGACCCAGGAAAAAACATCCGTGCTCATCACACAAATTCCCTGGCCGGGATTGGAACCTGAGACCGCCAGTTTCGTAGGCCGTTGTGCAACCCACTGAGCCAAACGTGTCGTCAAACAATAAGCTATGTAACATCTATTTGTGGTATGTTATAGAACTACCTCTCAGTAATAAAAATATTGATGAAATAAATTAATAGTTAAGGAACACTAGAAAAACACGCTTTACAAGACTTTTCTAACAAATCCAAACACAGCTATGATACGATGTTCCATCATGAAGTTCCAGTTCATATCTTCCGGCTCCATCATCAGATCAGTTTAACAGTACCCTATTATTATATTGTCATCAGAACTACATACAGCTGCCAATTTTCATGACGTGACCTAAGATTCCATTACATGGTTAGTTACATACAGGTCGACCTAATAAAAGCGTGTTAAAAACTACTTCAATCACAAAAACTCGCAGAGATATACAACAATATTAAAATTACATTTTTGGACTTTCCCTAAAACGCTTCTTACTAAAGCCTACGTCACACGGTTAGTACCTTGTATGGGGAAATTGAGAACGTTGTTCTGCAGCTATGTTAAAACTTGCGTTTATCGAAACGGTTTCGTAACAAAAGTTATCATACATTTTATGGGTTATTCAATGGTATTATTATCTATTAATATTTTCATAATTTAAAAATGGACTTTCCCGCCCAACTTTACGGGCTACTAAAAAAAGCTACAGGTGAGATATCGTATTCAGATTTTTAACGTAGTTCCTTATTTCGCTTGTTTAATCAGAATCTTATATATTTTTTACAATTTTTGAGATCATGCAATATCCCTAATACAACGTTATTCTTAATAACCTCTACGAACAATTAACATCTCACTTCTATCTATACAGTTATAAAGTTGTAAAAATGAAATATCTGTACATTGAAGATATTTTAAAAAAAATATTGTAAGGAACTATTTGGAGTTGACTGACTAATATTAATATTTTTTGGATTTTTTGTATGTTTGTATGCGCCGTAGCGGCTTCATCGCGCCAAATCGGCTAAACTGATTTCAACTATTTTTGGTACTCGGGTAGCTGGGTATCTCCAAATGGTTATAGGATATTTTTTACCCCAATATGATAAGGAAAAAAAGCGGGGGTTATGACTTTTTCTCCTCCGCGAACGAAGTAGTTATTATATAAAATGACGTAATTAACATCATCAGAGAAAGAAATAGTGTAGTAATGAAAGCCTAGTTGTGTTTCCGATAAGTAATGAGCATTTTTACGAGGCGGATATCATCGTTGGATACCAATGTTTATTGCCGTTTGATTGATGGACTTCATTGCTGGAACACTCGTAAAAAGTTATGGTTTATCAAGTAAAAACAGAAAGAATATCTAAAAGAATTTTGAGAGCTGTAGCATGTACAGGGTTTTGGCTAAGCTTTTCTGTGCCTATTTGGATCCATGGTCGTTCGGGGCTTCAGGTAAGGCAGTGTATCTGTGCCGGTATGGAGCCATGGTCTTGTAGGGAAGGTAGTGAAATTGTGCCTATGTGGACTGCCAGCCACTGCCTGTGAGGAATCAAGTTTAACAAAGTAACAATATCATAAATTAATGGAGCCGTATAAAATATTATATGTAGAGTAAAACCAATCTTAAACTACGAGGCCCTCCACTAACCGATCTATGAAATGCATCACGCAAAGAAGTGTGTACGGACCGTATAAGTAAGTTATTTATGCTTACTATTGTCCTAAATATTAAACAACATTCTAACCTAAACGTACACATTTTTTGTTTCAAACTCCCATTTTCTCGTAAATAAAGTAACAGGAATTAATATTTTTAGTGCCTCGTTGCCAATTTCATACATTAAAATTATTTTCTTGCGAGAAAACAGTTGTTATTGGCATTAAATGCATATGTTTAGGTTAGAATGTTTTTTTTATGACATAGCAGGCAAACTAGCCGTTTAGAATGTTGTTTACTCCCTATTTAGGACAAGTAAGGATCAATAGATCAAAGAAATTAAGTACCTACAAATGGCCTACTTAATGCCAAATGGCATTTTCCACCAGTCAACCGTAGGGCAAAACATAAAATTGGTGCAGTGGGAAAAATGAAGCAGTACTGAGAGCGTCAGGGCACACAAGCAAATAATGCAGACATAATTACTTATACCTACATATATATTACATATAAAATAATAAATACTAAATATATACCAGCTACTGTATGGAAGACGAATGATACACGAGTTCTTGTTTTAGTAGATGTTTACCTATATCATCGGCTAGCATCAGCATGAAAACTACCTTGCTTGGGGCTTGTCCGTTAGAAACAGGGAGCGAAAAATACGTATGTGTACATACATACATACATTTTTATCTACACAGTAGCAAGGAAAGCTGATACATATTTTTGCCATCGACTCTATAGTATACATGCAATATGCAGATTACCGAGCTCCGCGCAAACGCCACTTTACATCGCAGGCCACGCCCCCGGTCGTAAAACCGTATTCAATATTCAAATGTTTACTGGTACTTACGTTAAAGTCGTAATGTTCAGTGTTATAAAATGTTTGACATAATATATACTGTTTATCGTAATAACGTGTCAAGGAATAGTGCTTTTTAAATCCAATTGATTGAAAGTAACGAATAATTTCAATAAAACATGTTAAACGGAGTATATCGCATTTTGGTTCTCGATGTTTCGGACATTTTACAGCTGAAACAAAAACATGTTTTCTCGTGAAAACTATCATCGATACAATCCGTATAAAATATTTTACAATGCATTTGCTCGGAAAGCGCCTCTTCGTATGGGCTAACATAGAGCAGTAAGTTGCACTGTACATGTCTATGAAGATTATCTATACTAATATAAAGATGTAGAAATAAAATGTCTGTACATTGAAGATATTTAAAAAAATATATATTGTAACGGACTATTTGCTCACTCACTGATCACAGATCACTGAAACGAAGAATATTTTATTTGTTTATTTTGTATATGTCGTGGCTTCATCACGCCAAATTGGCTAAACGGATTTCAACTATTTTTGGTAAGCCACCCGTGGCTGGGTCTATCTATCACTGAAGAAAAAAAGAGGGGTCATGACTTTTTCGCCTCTACGGACGAAGTTGCGGACCTTCTAGTATTATTATATACGAATACTAGAAGGTGCCCGCAACTTACAAACATACAATAAGACCAAAAAAATTTTTTTTTACAAAATATCTTTATTGAAATAAAACAATTTAACGGATTATATCGCGTATATTATCTCATTTTAGTTCCCGACGTTTCGGAAGCTTTCCAGCTTTCCATGGTCACGGGAGGACTGAGAAACTTTCTTTTTCTCGTTGAAATAAAACAATTTTAAACAAACATGGTCACGGGAGGACTGAGAAACTTTCTTTTTCTCAGTCCTCCCGTGACCATGGAAAGCTGGAAAGCTTCCGAAACGTCGGGAACTAAAATGAGATAATATACGCGATATAATCCGTTAAATTGTTTTATTTCAATGAGTAATAATCGCGGAAACAGAAGAAAATATCTTTAATACATTTCATTTTTACAACAGTATAGATATAATGTAAAACACAACCTTTTTTCTCGCGGTTTTGAACAAATGTCGTAGACTTTGCCCCGGCGTAGCAGGGCGCGCGCTCGCTACGACGTAGTGGGTCCGCGTAGCACGTGACTCACTCGCGACCTTGGCACAGGCCCTACGACGCACTCGAACCCGTAGGAAATTCCGGGAATTTATTTTGCCGCGTTTTTCGTCAATGACGTTTCAGTAATGGTTAAAAGAGATATGAGAGTTTACTTTTTATGAAACTGAGAATTCAACCCCGTACGAATGAACTTGAGACTCCGCTACATACTTTGACGTATCGGCCCAGGTCTCAAGTTAATATGTATGGTTTTTATGGAGCGAGAACGTTCTCGCGATCATTTCCGATCCATAATGGAGAACGTTTCCGTAAATTATCGGGAACTACTCTAACCGTAAGTCCTGCCTCGATTGTTCGGAGGAATATATGTATACATATATTTATATTTCCATACATCTATACTATTATAAAGCTGTAAAAATGAAATGTCTGTACTTATATTAACGATATTTAAAAAAAATAGTGAAAGAGACTGTTTGAAGGTAACAGAATAGAAAAATATTTCTTTTGGATTTTTTGTGTGTTTGTATGTATCGTTGTGGCCTCATCACGCCAAAAAGTCTAAACAGATTTCAACTATTTTGCATACACAGGTGGCTGAGCATCCACACATGGTTATAGAATACTTTTTACCCGACTACGCTGAAGTAAAAAAGAAGGTTATGATTTTTTTCCCTCGCGAACGAAGTTGCGGGTGCTTTCTAGTATAATATAAAAAAATCGATTCAGTGACCTCCAAATAATCCGTTACAATCACTTTTTTGAAAATATTTTCAATGTACAGATTTTTACAACTTTATACTCATAATATTAGGCCCTTACATATGAAATTGGCGTTTGGCGAACTGGCAACTTTGGTTCAAAATATGTGGCGTTCGGCTAGGAATTCCAAATTTTAATATATTCCAAATTTAAGACCGTGTTCGAATTTCGAAATTTATTTGTTATCGTGTCATTTGTTTTTCTTTCACACCGTTCTGTTCACAATATAGAGAACTTAAAATATCGCTATATTTACGAATATGAGTTTCACCTCGGCACCAGTGCTGCAGAAACGGCTCGTAGGATTAACAATGCCTATGGGGAAGCTACTGCAAAAGAAAATACGGTACGTTATTGGTTCCAACGTTTCCGTTCTGAAAATTTTGACCGACAAAACAAGCCCCGTGGACGGCCGGAGACACAAGTTGACAACGAAGAATTAAAAGCAATTGTGGAAGCAGATCCATCGCAATCCACGTCAGAGTTAGCGGCAGGCTTCGATGTGAGCAATAAAACCATTTTGATTCAATTGAAACAAATTGGAAAAGTAAAAAGAACTTGAAAAATGGGTCAATCGATCTAGCCCACTGCTGCCTCAGGACAACGCTCGACCACATACGGCACGTTTGACGACCGCAAAACTAAGGGAGCTGCGGCTGGAATGTCTTCGACGCCCACCATACTCCCCGGACCTTGCTCCAACTGATTACCATTTTTTCGAAATTTGGACAACTTCATGCAAGGAAAAAAATTCAATTCTCACGAGGCTGTCTAAACGGCCTTCAAAGATTTTATTGATTCTCACTCACACATTTTTTTAGGAAAAAAATCAATGAATTACCTTGGAGCTGGCAAAAGTGCATAGATAGCCATGGTACATACTTTGACTAAATAAAAAAATAATTTCATAAAAAAAATCATTTCATTTCTGCCATATGAAACGCCAATTTCATATGTAAGGACCTAATAGTACATACATTAGACCATACACATTTTAAAAATGGGTAGTTTGTACAAATTGTAACTTTGACAGCGGAAAATACATCTTCTCTCAGTCCACCCGTGAACATGGAAAGCTTCCGAAACGTCGGGAACTAAAATGAGATAATATACGCAATATAATCCGTTAAATTGTTTTATTTCAATGAGTAATAATCGCGGAAACAGAAGAAAATATTAGTTATTAGTTTGTTAAATAAATGTACAAATTGGTGACTTATTGCTAAATGTCGTCTGGCAGTCAACCATATATCTAACATAGCTATAAGTAAAATCTTGTTAACTAACAAAATTATGGATCACTGTTATCTGAAATAAATAACTGTTATTATTATAGGGTTAAACAACGCAAAAGATCGAGGTCAAATGTGTCCTAATATGAATAAATACGATATTCTTTATGTATTTTTTACGACGGACATAATTCAGGCTTAATTGCCGGCTGTCGAGTTTACGGTGCCCAGATACAAGCGGACAGACGGACGGACGGTAATGGGATATTGATGCCGTCATTACACTGTCTCGACTTGTTTATTACGAAACTAGATTTCCGTGTCGCGTCATTCTGATATTTAAGTATCAATTGTATGAATATTTTGTACAAAATATAACATCTACAGTTTTGACCGTGTTTTGATATTTTGTAAAGAAAAGCGATAAAAATAAACCAGTTAAGTGCGAGTCAGACTCACGCACCGAGGGTTCCGTACAAACTTTTACTTACCCTAACATTATTATACCACGCGGTTCCGGTTGAGTTAAGTTTGCACCTGATATTTATAGCATTGCATACAAATAAGGTGCAAACTTAACGCAAAGAGTTGTTCAAATAGGTTTTTGAAAATTAAAAAAAAATTGTTACTTAGACATGGTTATAATTTTCGTGTAATATGTATGTTTATTTACACAAATTGGAACTTCGGAGATAAAGAGAGGGGGGGGGGGGCGGGTTGTTACATTTTCCTTAATAAAACAAAATGTAACAATAAAAAAAAATAGATAGCGTAAGTAGTTTTTGAGATATAGCGCTCTAATAGTCGGACAGACAGACAGACAGAGTCGCACCATAAGGGTTCCTTTTGTACCTTTTTGTTACGGAACCCTAAAAATCATGCAAGTACCTTATTGATTTGGCGCATGTATGAGACCCGGGCCTTAAAGTTTGACATTCCGATTGCAGCCGCTCTCCAACCAGCTATCAGCCCGATTACAACCGCAACCAGTTCCGATAACAGATAAAAGCCTCCTCTATACCACCAAAAACTACCCACAACTTGGACCTTATTACCAACACAATAACGCTGTAATAGTTTGACGGGCGCATGTTAAATTTGGTCGATGTAACATTGACTTCGCACGAAAATACTAATTGATAATGGCTGATTCACGATAAGCTTTAGATATTTTAACAAGGATTAATTTATTACCTAATGACAAAAGGGGACATTTTACAACATTCATTTACATTCCTATGCTACTTCAAAGGCATATAAAGCTATATACATATATTTAGACGTCATAATAACTAGAGATGCAACGGATATCCGGCCACTATTCGGTATCCGGCTTTATTAATCGGTTTACTAATCGGCCGAATACCGGATTGTAAAATTACATATTTAAGATAAATTAATGTCAGTTTAATAATTCACATAATTCGTACATGCATAAATGAGCACAAATTATGACATTTACATTAATAACTTATGATATATTTAGATCTCTGTAAGTATAGGTTAAGTTATAATCTAATGGACCCGGAGACAATATACATCTCCCTGTAAACTGGATCCAGGTATTTTTCTGTTGCATTAATATTGCTATGTACTATATTGTCATTCCATTATATAGATTGTGAATGTTTTTTGACTTTAGTGTAGAATCAGACATGTTAAAGTGCCCTTGAGACCTACTTGCAGAATAAAGATTTGTTTATTTTTTATCCTGAACTAGCCACATAATTGCGTGCGAAATCCCCGCTTTCTACCATAGATTGCCTATACTATTACTTGAATAAGTTGCAATCCGCGCGCTCTAATTAGTTTAATTGTAGGTAAAACTCTGGCTATTCGGGCAACGGTGTCATTGCATCTCCAACGAATACACATATTTCGCGAAAACTATAGCTGTATCTTCTACCTTCAGGGGGTGTGGCGACTCACGCAGGCTTGCATGCGGATCGCGGGCCTGACGTCGGAAGCCACCCGTATCGCCCCGCAGCGCTTACCGGCGCTTTCCGAATAGAACGGGAAATAGCGCAGTCAGCGTTAAACGTAGTGGAGCTTTTATCGTGTCCAAAGCGTGCTTTTAATCAAAGTAACACTGCCAAAAGACAATACAATGCAAAAATAGGGTGTTTGCGTCAGGCAAACAAACATTGGACTTGGTCGGAATGGCCGGATGGGTCGGATACCGAATATTCCAAGCGCTGGATATTAAACATCAAGAGCGAAAGGCACGCTGGAAGCCATCTCGTATACCTACAAAGATTCAAGATTCAAAGATTCAAATATTTATTTGCCACGAATACAGTTACACAGTTTTTACATGTAATTTAAAAGTACCATGTATTCAGCCTACAAACAGGCATGCAAATGTTTAGGATAATTAAAACTAATAAGTAAAAACAATTAATTACAGAAAATAAAATATAGAATGTTAATAATATAATTCTACCTAATTCTACATGACTCGAGAAAAACTTTTACACCATAGAAACAACCGTCGAGCAGCCAGCTATTTAATTTATTTTTAAAACTATTTCCTTCTTGAATTCTAATGTCATTAGGTATACGATTAAAAATGTCAATGCACATGTTAAAGACATTTTTCTCATATAGCATAGTATGGCAGCGAGGTCTTTGTAGCAGATACCTATCCTTCAATCTCGTCTGCCTTTGCGTAGTTTCTCCACGTAATTCAAAGTAATGTGAATTAGATTTCACAAAAGTGCACACTTCTCTGATATATAAACACGGCAAAGGCAGAATTTGTAACTTTTTGAAAAGTGGTACACAACTATCATCAAACCATGCACCGCAAATGACTCTGATGCACTTTTTCTGTATCTTAAATACCCTGTCTACTTCTACAGAATTTCCCCAGAGAATTAGACCATACAGAAGCACGGCTGATACATAGCCGTGATAGGCCATGAGTGCGGCTTCTGTTGAAACAGTGTCACGTAACCGTTTAAGCGCAAAGACAAAACGATTTAATTTTGTACATATATGTTCAATATGTGCCTTCCAATTTAAGTGCTTATCCAGCATGATACCAAGGAATTTAAGACTATCGACCTTATCAATAATTTCATTTTTATAATTTAAATTAATAGAAATGTCAGAAGAATTGTATGATATAAATTGCATGCATTTAGTTTTATTAATATTTATTATTAAATTGTTATTATTCATCCAATTAATAATGTTCATTAATGAATTTTGAATTTCGCGTTCATAAGATGACCTATTGCTACATTTTAGCACCAGGGTCGTATCGTCGGCAAACATTACAGTTTTCCCAGGGTACGCATTGGGTAAGTCGTTAATATATAAAATAAAGAGCAGTGGTCCAAGAATGCTGCCTTGAGGTACACCTGTGTTAATTAGTTTAAATTCCGATCTGTATGTCTGTTTGATTATTGCTCCTTTAGTTTCCGTAATTTTACAAATTTCAGTGCATTGCCTTCGATCTTTTAAGTAACTTTTGATCCAGTCATACGCTCTTCCCCGTACACCATATATTTCTAACTTGTGTAGAAGTTTAGAATGATTGACAAAATCGAAGGCTTTTGTCATATCCAAAAAGATGGACGTGACCGGTATTTTATTGTTTATGCATTCAGTGATATATTTGATAAGATCGAAACAAGCGAGTGAAGTTGACCTGCCTCTTCTAAATCCATATTGTTCGGCACAAAAAATGCTAAATTTTGTTAAAAACCCGTTAAGTCTTGTGTACAATGACCGTAGTGAGCTCCACGACTGGATATTTTCGGACAAAATTTTTGGGTTTTGCGAGTCATATTTGCGCCCACCGTCGTAGGAGTCTTACGAGCCCAACTACTTGAAGTCGCTGTCATCGGATCCGATGAAGAGGACATTATCATCATCCGTATTCGTTGAACACAGACATAGGACATTACTGCAGACGCCGCGAGAAGGGCATGCCGGGTGAGTAGGGATAATAATACGAAGCCGGCAAGCATTTTTCACGGCCAGAGGCATGTATAGTGCTTTTCTCAAACATTTGCAATGAAATAAAAAAATACATCACTCAAAAAACTACACAACCAAAAGTTTTTTAAATTTTCCGTCCAATCCCTTCATAATGTGTTTTTTTTAAGGCAGTCTACTACTCTTTTTTTTAAGAAGTATTTCGCGTTTGTAGTGTTTGAGTAGACCCTATTAGGGCCGTAATACACAACCTGATAATAAGAATCTTAATTTCTATAATAAATAAAATAAATGCAGAGGATTTTAAATATTGTCTATGGTCTCTGGTGACTTAAGTATACACAATATTTTAAATGTATTCATCAACATATGAACCATACAGATTTGTGTTTTTAATATCAGTTCGTGTGTAATAGACATGAACGCGGATATTTTCGGTCCGATAACCATTCAGCCACTAGAAAAAAATAAAAAAATATAATTCAGTTGTTTACCCTGTTCATGACACAGATGCCATGTTTACATTAAAATTAAAAAAAAAATACTTCCCGGCCTAGGCCTTCAATTTGGTATGAAATTCCTTTACAGTTCTCTCAGGTTGTTCCGCCCGAAACGGGATCCTTTGAAGCCTGTTTTAACGCACGTAATGACGAGATTTCATTGCATGTTTGAGAAAAAACTATTCGTATTCATACGTCTCGCCCTTGGTGTCGCTCTCCTAACGCGTTCGCTGACTGTGACGGCTTTAGCAAATTTGAACGGCAAGTTCGAACTTTGCTATTTGCCAGTACCTAACAAGCTGCTAGATGGACAAATACATTTTAACCTGCGATCTGGATCTAGTCCATGTATATCAGGGACGCACTGAAAGCGGTTAAGAGCGTTTATACCTGCATCACTGGCAACGTCGCAATTTTTTTCGTTTTGCTTCTTTATTTTGTGGTACTTGAATGAAACTTAAAGGTATATTCAATTCATACCCTACATCGTTAGGAATCATGATGTGTTTAATTCACCTATCACCCGCTTTTGCCTTTATTTAATTACAAAACAAGATATAGACATGGATTCATTTTTAGAGCCTTAGTTGTGCCAGCTTAACTACCGAAAACCCAATGAAAACATGAACAACTTACATTCATATTTCTCAAAATAATCAAGGAAAACCAAAAAATATGCGACGTTGCCAGTTAAGCGGGTATAAACCCTCTTAATGCGAGCTTGCAGAATGACGTCCCAGGCTGACAGTGGCGTGGTTTATTTTAAGCACTGCGCTTAGTGACAGGCTGAGCTCATGTTCAGTAAGGGAAATTGAAACACGTACCTCGTCGCTCCTGTCACAATGACAATGAGGACTAAAAAGGTACGTGTTTCAGTTTCCCTCGGTGTAAAAAAGTGTAAAAATATACCTGCGATATTGAGAAAATTCGAAGAAAGTTCCCAAACTATACTGATGTGGTCAATTTATCATAAACTAAGCATTTCTAAAAAAAATACCACTTTTTTCGTTATAAAATTTTCTGTGAATTTTATGTTATTTCCAATCAGAATCACGAGCTTTTTCGATACTAATTGGACCAAAAATGTCCCAAAGTTTGTTTACTATTGTGTTACCATTCTCCATTTGTATGGCGGTAACACAAAGGAAAGTTTCAAAAGTGAATGGAAAATTTCGGACACTTTTTTTCTCCTATTGGGATGGAAAAAACTCTTGGTTCTAAGTAGAAATAAATAACATAAAAGTTTGAGAAAATGTCACAAGAAAAAAAGTGGCAAAAAAGACATGCTCAACTATCGTTATTTACTGATGGTATTTATGTCAATCAATATGAAGCCTAAACTTCAAAGTTCTTGACTTAAATGTTCTCCTATTTTCACACTATTGTAACAGAACTGGAGTTGGTTTTACATAATAACGATTCTACGAAAACAAAACATTGCAAAAAAAATAACTTACTTAAAATACTGTCTGTAACTATATTTTGGAAAGTCATCGAAAGCAACAATGTAACGAAATCCAAACAATGGAAAATAAACTGTCATTAAACGTAACTGTTTATTTCATTGCTTTGTTTATTCGCCGCGTGCTGAATTAGTTTGTATGCTTTATTAATATACCATGTTTACCGAGAATCAGATAAATATTTGTGCAGTTTTAAGAGACTTAAAGGACTCGACGTAATGGTAATAAACGACGATACGTTTGGCACAGTTGGATGTACACAGGTCTACAAAGCTGGCGGTCCCGGATTCGAGTCCCGGCATGGGCTAGTGTTTGTGCGAGCACGAATTTTTTTTTCTGGATCTTGGATGTTTTATACAATGTGAAATTTTAGTGGTTGTTTTCCTGAACAACTTCCCCCAAGGAACATAGGTCGCAATATGAAAAAAAAATATCAACTTCCCATAGAAAATATGCAAGTCTACTATGGGGAGTCAAATTTTTTTTTCGTATTTCGACCTATGTTCCTTGGGGAAAGTTGTATCATGTTCATAATTATCTCGCGGCGAGAAGACAACCACTAAAATTTCACATTGTATATTATTATGTATATCGTTGCCTAGGACCTATAGTACAAGCTTTGCTTAGTTTGGAACTAGATCGATTTGTGTAAGCTTGTCCCTGATATTTATTGTTTATGACATGTAAGTATGTTGTACGTCAACACTCAAACCCCGCCAAATGTGTCTTCATATAATCTTTTGGGTTGACCTGTCACGCCCTATTCCATAAACGTGTTGTTTATAACATCGATGTTATGGTTGTAACGCTCGGGTTCATTTAACTGTTTACAAAACAATCAATTGCCATTGCCGTACGCCAAAATGTACAGTCAAGTGGGTAATGTATATTACAGCAAGCTTAGTCATTGTCTTAAAATATTCAACGGTTTAAAGGGCGTCATTATGCGAGCTTTAATGCCATACCTCCAATCACACAGCATAAATTACAACCAGCAGTTAAGATTCGTTGCATTAAAATTACAGAATGCTTGCTTACTCACACTTTCAGAGCACTCCGTGACAAGTTTCGGCCCATTTTGTTTACGTTAATCAAAAGCGTAATCAGAATCAAGTGTCATGATTTTGTATGGGCTATGAAAGTTGATTCGGATACCAAGTGTCAAAATTTCGTTAGGCAATAACCCCCCAGTTTAGGATGCGAGTGACAATTCTATACTAAATTAGATTATGTTTGAGTCTCAAGGTAGATTTCTTGTTCAAGTTGGTTGTAATCATCCACCGTTTTTCTGACCTGGTTTCCTTTTCACAGGATTCAATTGAACAGATGGCAATCGATTCAAGTAACCCGGCCGGCTAAATGAAGCTCAAAAACACACAAATCATGAGCAAAACAGATGATATCAGAATGTCGGATGGTTGAATATGGTGTTTGTTTATTCGGATTTCATATCCCATTGACAAAAGAGATATAGACGCAGCGTAAATATGTGAAACGATATAGTCCCGTGAAGTGCTACTGCTGTGATAAAGCTACTAAGTGGCTGGTCTATTTTATTATATTGTATTGCCCATTATCATCTATGAAGTCACCGGCGCAGGGAGAGGGAGTTAGTACTTACGGTCCAGCCACGACAACAAGCGACTAGTAACGCGACTAGCGAATTCTCTGTTCATTGCGCGGTCGAGACGCTCACCGCACAGCAGTTAGTTGGCATCACACGCAATGTATTAAAAATTCGTTTACCACTGTCAAAAATAACCGCTCCATATGGTTTGTGATTCGCATCTACACAAATAAAAAAAACGGGAAAATTAAGAAAATGTATTGACCCGTAAGACCTACCCGACTTTAGAGGAAATCCAAATACCCCCAGACAATTGGCAAAGAGAGCACCCAAGCATTGTGTTGTTATAAGAAGCGTCCTCTGTCGAATAACGGTTACGAAGGGCAATTTACCACCCTTTCTGTGCCCTTCCTGAGCTGCCGATAATGGCTCGCTTAACGAGCATTGCAATTTATAAATTTGGTGAAAATTGCGGTACTTTGCCGTTTACGCTTATTTACGAATTGATAACGAAACAATATAAGATCTTGATAAAATATCTCCAATATAGTTCCTTCGAATGTCATTACGCTTTTCATTAAATAATGTCCAGCTGAAGAATTCTCAAAATGTGTGTCATCATCGAACGCAGCGCTGAAGAACTCATTGCTACTAATGCTACTATAATATGACCCCTACACACGTATAAACTATTCGTTTTCATAGGTCTTGCCCTTGGCTTCGTTTTCTTAAGTCAGTTTTGACAACCTACTTGACGGACCAATATATTATGACCTGTGATCTGGAACATGTACAACTACGTCGCGGGTTTAGTTATATTACGGACCACATGAATGCGGTAGAGTGCGAAATTTAAGAATAACACCGCAGGTTTTGAAAGTTGACTGCGTGTCATCATAAGATATTAGCAATTGAGAATACTTGACGACGCAACCTATCGTAAACTAATCTAGTCCAGCTATCTAAACCTAATCTTAACCCTAACTAAAGTTAAAATTACGGTCACGATTTGTGCGAATACCAGAGAATATTTTTGACTGAAAAAGTTTCTGGATGTAGGAAAAAAAATACATTACTGTATCTATACAGGTTTGAAAACAGCCACATTATAACAATAAAATTTAAATCCACAATAAATGTATTTTTTTCATAAAGATATTGCATCTCAATACAACGTTTTTTTTATTCATCCAATAGTAAATTAAATGCTTGATTTTTTTTACCAAAATCTTTATGTTTTACCATAACGATCTTTGAGATTTTTAAAGTGAATATTCAAGTTTTAAATGCAAAATTCAAAAATGGACGCATGTTCCCAATTGAGCAGGCATATTAATATAATCATTATTCAGAACAAGATTGAGTACATGAAACTGGCAAGGATGGCCACCGACCTCCGGCCGAATGGCACCTTTAGGATACGATACTTTCAGTGCTAAAGAACTGAAAGAACTATAGTGACCTAACTGAAATTCAAATTTTTGAGAAAACGTTGAACAAAGTTGAACAGGTCATGATCGTCATCATCATTTCAGCCACAGGACGTCCACTGCTGGACACAGGCCTCCTCAATAGATTTCAACACGGGCCGGAAAGACGCGACCCGCATCCAGCGAGTTCCTGCAACCCTAATCAGGTCGTCCAACCACCTTGCGGGTGGCCTCCGCATGCTGCACTTGTCGGTACGCGGTCTCCACTCGAGACCCTTTCTGACCGAACGACCGTCGGTTCTCCCGTTGCCTCTTACAGGTCGTTTAAGGTATTTTTATAGATAAAAGTCAAATTCATGCTGTATATGATGCTACCTGTGTCACGAGCAGATATCGAAAATTCACGTTATTGCGTTGTAGACGAGGAGAATTCGAATTTAAACGATTAATCAGAGTTAATATATTATTTACATTAACCCTGACCAAACACTTTGGTTGAAAGTTACCACACCTATGGCTCTCTACGCCTGCACCTAATATGCTACCAAACTCTCGATGCCTGTTCATGATACAAGGAAAAGAAACTAAGGATCAAGAACTTAATGTAGTTTGATCAGAACTAGATTAGAGGGTAAGTGAAATTTTCGTTTTAGGTCGAAGCGTATCGCTTTACTGCGTAGTGCGTACATTTTCGTGTTGCTGTAGCGCACGGCGAATTACCTGTTTTTTTTATTTGTATTTTGTTTGTTTGCTATTTTTGTACTCATACTTAGTTTGAATTTTACTGTTATACTGTTGTTGTTGTTGATGGGCGTAGCAAACGAATAAATGTTTTTAGCTATCAATCTTTTACAATACCGGGCTATTTCACAAACATAACATACGCTGTGATGGGTGGTAACGACAGCTCAATATTTGGCAATATTATGGTGCTCTTCATTACAAAACATGTTAGTGTTAACCAGAGGCGTAACGTCAGAAAAATTTCAAGTTAAGCCGAAGCATATTCATTTGCTCATATTTAAAGAAAAGTATGGTAAGCCTTTCCTTGGGCAACTCGCCTCGCTTCGCTTCTTTCCCGGTGGGAATCGGCTTATATGGACGCCACGCCACTAGTGTAAACCTCACGAAGAAAGAAGTGTATATAACTCATTCATAAATGGTCAAAAATAGGCAGGTTCAACGCTAATGTACGTTTTGTTTTTGACAACTAAACTAGGTCTACGCGCGAATGTGTACGCTATTCTAATGATGAGCATATAATTGGGTAGGTACAGAATTTCATATCATTCTGGTATTAGACAAGTAGACAGGAAACTGGAAGGCTACAATTCTAAAATGAAGTCGGGAAATACTTAATCTTCATCGGCACATTAACTATCGTTATTGTCACTTATTATGAATGTCAAATACATAAGTACCCTTATCTACAAATGTTTAATGGAGCGTTACAAAATAAGTCCAAAAAAAATAGCACCTTCTTGCTAATTATCTTTACGTTCCAAAGTTTGAAAATGAAGTGAAATGTATTTCGTCTCGTTTTGACACCTCATTCCGTTTCCTTAAAAAAATTGACATCTTTGTAAGTAAGCATTATTGCGAAATATTGCGTTAACTTGTGTAACGTTAACTTTAAAAGGTTTTACTAGAAACATATTGTACGCAAATACACAATTATTATACCTACGCCTTGTCTTGTGTAACCGTTAAGTTATAATCAATCGCCTTAGTAAGATACCGGTATGGAAAGAATAATAATGTAAATTATTTACTCTTAAGCCAGTAATCGATGCCAGTACAAATCAGACGCTCCACAGACAGGTAACTACATCAGTTGCGTCATTTAACGCCACATTTATCCAGCATCCATTACAAGCGGACTAAATCAATCGTTGTCTAAGAACAAAGATCTTCCAGCGTATTAAAACAAAAGAATTGCGCACCGATCGACCCCGTCTACCGTGGCTGTGGCTTGTTTAGTACACGCTCCTTTCGTTTCGATCTCGAGGATTATGCCGGCAAAGACTTAACCCAGGATCCTCCACGCCATTTTAAAACTAATTCTTTGTTATTACCACAACTGACGGAAAATCGATGTGGACTACACACGAACGAAAACAAACAAAACACTAATTGAAAATCGAATCGCGTGCGAAAACAGTGAAAATTTTAATGTTGTAATATTCACCTGATGTTGTGATCTACTGCGGCCAGCCAGGAGCTGGCAGCTGCATGTCGGCACTGGTAGCACTCTCGCCGGCACGGGCGACGCCGGGCGCGGAGCGTTCGGGACTGCTCTGCCTCGCCCTGGTCGATACGCTTCCCCACTCCCGCACAACAGGTTACTGGTTACTGCGTGCGCCGAAACGTAAACACTGCGTCCCGGCCGAGCGAGCGCCTCGCGTGACTGCGGCCCTAGTCCGCGGAGCCCGGGAACAGAGGAAACTCGACATATTTTCAGGGAATTTCAGCGGTTTTCGTGAAAACATATTTAATTGCATGTAATTCTTACATACTATTATTTAACCAAGCCAAGTAAACAACAACCGGCCAAGTGCGAGTCGGACTTGAGCACCGAGGTTTCCGTATAAAATACAAACGGCCGTTTCTATGAAAATCCAGTGTTAGCAGAGCCCTGCTCCTAAGCAAAATGTACTTGGTGCTCGATCATTTTATATTGGTTAGTGATATAGACAGACAGACATAAAATTATAATGTTTTTAGTATTTGTTGTTATAGCGGCAACAGAAATACATCATCTGTGAATATTTCAACTGTCTAGCTATTACAGTTCATGAGATACAGCCTGGTGACAGATAGACAGACAGACGGACGGACGGACAGCGAAGCCTTAGTAATAGGGTCGCGTTTTACCCTTTGGGTACGGAAGCCTAAAAAATTACAAATGCAGATGACTATACAAATCGCAAAAAATAAATGATGCAATGTTATTAAGTATCCAGCCCCCGTACTGATGAAGCTACCAATTAAGATTGAAGTGTTGAAAAAAGTTTATTAAGTAGGTGGATATCTGTTCCCAATTGTTTACATCGGGCGGCAAGACATGTTACACGAATATTTATCGTATGAAGCGTAGCGTGGTGCTAGCCTGTAAGTTTTCGCGCATACGATATATTTATACTAAACTGAAACGAAGGTGGACACCTACGTTCCCGGAGGAGAAAAAGACATAACCCCTCTTTTTTCGTCAGCGTAGTTCAGAAAAGTATCCTATTAACCATTTGCGGATACCCAGCTATCCGTGAGTCAAATATAGTTGAAATCCGTTTAACCGATTTGGCGCGATGAAGTCACATCGATACATACAAACAAAACATCTGTATGTTTTAAACAAAAAAAATAATTAAAAACCTCTATACAGACAGAGTTCGTAGTAACAATCATTTTTTCGAAAATATCTTCAATGTACAGATATTTGATTTTTACAACTTTATAATAAAACTAGAAGGCGGGCGCCTTACTTCACGGAGGAGAAAAGTCATAACCTCTCATTTTTCTTTAGCATAGTCGGGTAAAAAGTACCCGATAACCATCTGGAGATACCCAGCTACCCGTGTACCAAAAATAGTTGAAATCCGTTTAGCCGATTTAACGTGATGCAGCCACAAAGACACATACAAATATTTTAATTTTAGAACTTTATAATAGTACCAGCTGTTGCCCGCGACTTCGTCCGCGTAGAGATGCAATTTATAGCTTACAAAATTTCACCCACTTTTTCGTCCCTAAAAGGGATAAAATTTGAAATAAATTATAGCCTATGCCCTATTCTGATATATAAGGTACAAAACTGGAAAATTTCATAAAAAATCGTCCTGTAGTTTTTGAGATTAAGTGGAACGTACATACATACTTTCACGTTTATAATATAGTAAGGATACGGAAGTAAGGAAGTAAGGATATATAGATATATATAAAATATCGCCTATTTAAAGTAGGTACGCGCGTGAAAGATACTTAAATAGTCATGCGTCAATCAATCGATGCAAATATCAAACGCAATGCAAATGTTACCTGCCTTGCCTGACTAGAACCAGCATTTTTTGCAGCGTGCGCACTTCCAGTTGAGCTAATTGTAGTTGTTAAGAGGGAGGCTGATTTGTTTCCACGTGTGGTAACACCATTGCCTAAATTTAAGACGTTCGAGAGACGTTAGTGAAGATTCTCGTAATATGGCCCTACGGTTGTATTTATTTATTTAATCTTTATTGCACAAAAGAAAAACTTATCTTACAAAAGGCGGACTTAATGCCATAAGGCATTCTCTACCAGTCAACCTTAAGGAAAAACAGATAGATTGTGGGCGGTGCAACTAATTTAAACTCAAACTCAAACTTTTTATTGCACACTTATATTACAACATTAAAATAAACATCATAATATGCACCCTGCAAGGGCACAGCAAAATAACTTAATTCTGATACATTAGTATACTATTATACCTAATTTCTTAGTCTAACTAAATTGAACACGTATCTTCAAAAAATTCTTGTAGTGAATAGTAACTTTTTTCTAATAAAAATTGTTCTATTGCTTGTTTAAATAATTTATGATTTTCTATGCTTTTTATTGCTGCTGGTTACAGATTGCTACTAGTTATAGATTTTAACACACATCATATGTGGCCCTGTATTAAATTTTTTTAAGTTAGAACACTCGGTATTAGGTAGAGCTAAATATTTTTTGTTGCTTAAAGTCAGCCGTTTTTAGTGGTAATCAGCTAGTGGGAAAAACTTATCGTGCGTCCTTACAAAATTGTACAAAGTACATTGTTTACAGACATAAAGATAAATGCTTAGATACATACATACTTATTCATTAAATATATACTTACTATATACATACATAAATAAATTTAGATGAAACAAGCTAATCAAAAAAGCTAAGAGTTTGCAGTTCTGCTAATAAAAAGTTCGTGCAAAGATTTATTGAAAACGCACTAGTTTGGGGCTTTCTGACTCTTGAGAGGAAGTAGGTTCAAAAGGCAGGCCACTGCAGACGGTAATTTTAATGTCACCAAAAGTGGAGCTGCGTCCACACAGCTGACTATTTTTCATAGTATTCATAGCAAGCAAATCTGTACCTTTTTTGGCAAGTCTCTAAATTTTAGTGCCACATCAAATACATCAAGCAAAAATAACCCCAAACTTATGCATCAAACACATTAGGGTTATGACGTGTGTTTTAAAACAACACACTGTAGCCGTGATGCCACATTAGGAATAAATTATATATAGGCAATTACATACATGTACATCCGTCACCACGGAGTCACAGAAATCTTTTTTTAGACTAACAGAAATCTTTTTTTTCCGACGATAAAATATAAGGCTTAGGATATTTTATGTGTAATCAGAAATGGGCGACGTTTCTCATGGTGACCCAATAGGACCGCAACTTACCGCGATTTGGCTTGTCGCAAGATCATGTTATTGAGGGCACTGACGGTAAAGCCAGACTGCATATAATTACAAGCTTACAGAAGTTACTGGCGACCGGAAAGCTGGCAGTTTCCTCGCTCAAAGAATCAGTCTGTCGATTCAGCGAGGAAACGCCGCCAGTATCTTCAGTATAATGCCGTAGAGTCCATTTTTAGATTTAATTTAATTTTAGTTGTATTTTTAGGTTAGGTTTTCCTGTTTATTTATAAAAATTGAGAAAAAAATTGTAATAAATTACAAGCTGTTGAATTAGTATGTCTGGGTCAAATCTTACAAGTTAAATTTGACCCATTTCCTGGTTTCCGATTGAGCTCAAATTTGGCGTACTTAGTTACGTGACAATACAATGAAACCATTGACCTGATATTATGATGGAGCCGGATGGTGGTCATAGCAATTCTTTAATAAGACAACGCAATTGTACCGAGTAGAGGCTCTTTAGGATCGTCTCGATGAGTACTTAAAGGATATTCAAAGAAAAGTACAGTTGGCAATAAAGGCTTGTCACAAAATGTTATTTTCGACAGAAACTTATCTATGTATCTACGTATGCTGTAAGGGGCCGTCCACATATTACGTAACGCAAAATATTGACTTTTTTCGCCCCCGCCCCGCCGCTTCTATCGCTAATAAGTGGATCCTGCCATAAGCCTGCAGGGGGGACATTCTCTGTAGTCATAACAATCAGAACAAACAGGACTTATTAGTGTATTACTGTGTCATTCCGCCCATGATCTCAAAACGACTAGAGCGAGCCTTAACCAGGGTCGGATTTGGGGGTCTAGAGGCTCTGGGGTAACCAATGAGTGGAGGCCCCTAGCAACTTTCCCAAATCATAAAATATTTATTTTTCATTTTATTTTTGGGGGGCACCCTCACTTGTTTAGGCTCTAGGGCTGGAGCCCAGGTGGCCTTCCCCTAAATCCGGCCCGGCTCTTAACAACTTTCCAAGTAGAAATACTTTTAACACGACCACAATCCCACTCCAAGGTAATGAAATTAACCATATTTATACGATCCTACTTGAATCCAAATTTCATTCCAAGAGGTAAACTGATTACCTGGTGTAGGACCGAAGAGCTGGCTGCTTCCTTGTTCAACGTATTAGCATTGCTATACAGCGAATGCCAGTGGTATCTTCAGGACCATGCGGAAAGGGAGCATATTTTTACATTTATTTTATTTTAGTTTAATTTAATATTCCTTCTTAAATATCTATCTAGTTATAATTTAGTTTCTGTTCTTATTGGTTGTAACTTTTTTTTCATACACAAGATTAAAATATTTTGTATATTTTAAATTGTCACCAAAACGTGAAAATAGATGGAGCAGGACTTGCACGATTTCATCAAATACTTAGTTAATGATACACTGGTTCCTTAAAGCTAGATGGTTCAAACTGTTCAACTATTTCGAATTTCAACTAACAATGACAGTTCATTGTTCTTGACATAACAAGCGGTAGTACTTAGCCAGTTAAAGTGTACTTAATTACATTACATATCGTTATATTATTATTATAACAAATATCTTCCTGCGTTGGTTTTGCTGTTTTGAGAATTTTAAAACTAATTACCCTTTATTGGGTGATGGACTCATGGTCGACGACCCAGATGAAGACGTGGAAGACGAGGCATCTGTGGTAGAAGAAGCATCTGTAGAAGATGGGACACCAGTAGTTGATACCTTCTCTGTGGTAGATGAAATACCACTGCCAGTGGTAGATGGGACACCAGTGGTTGATTTCTCCGTAGTAGATGAACCAGTGGTCGATAAGATACTAGTAGTTGGTACTTCCTCCCTAGTAGATGGAATATCATTGTCAGTCGTAGATGGGACACCAGTTGTCGATAGCTCTTCTGTAGTAGATGGAACACTAGTGGTGGAAGACGCTCCTGTCGTGCGGTCTTCAGTAGTAGAAGTAGGCTCTTCTGTGGGAGAAGTAGGTATATCCGTAGTGGTAGTAGGTTCAGCCGTAGTAGAAGTAGGTTCTTCCGAGGTCGAAGTAGATCCGGTAGTTGAAGTAGGTTCTGTGGTAGGTGGAGGAGGTCTTTTGGTTGTAGTGGTAGGCAAGCATTCCTGACTAGGATTCCTCCCGCAGCGACCGTCGGAGCAGTGGCGAAAACCAGGGAACCAGCAGGGCGCGACGATGCCGCCTATTGGAGTGCAGATCAGCCGGGAGTTGCAGTCATGGCAGGAGATTCCCTGTTGAAATACAATCATTAAGTGGGCTTTCTTTGACGAATTTGAGAGTCAGTGCGGCTTATTTGAAATTCTATGGAAATTTTGTTGATAAATGGTATCTATAAGACTTAACTATTACCAGGAATAGATCCCAGATAGGGTATTTAGTATGAATGGTCCGGATAATATGGATCTGGATCCGAAGCTTCTTTATAAAATGTATTGAGATTAATATGTTCACTGCCAGTGACACAATTTGTGGTCAAAAAATTCTTATTCCGATGCCGGTGACACGCTTGCCTAATTTTATGTTTGAGTGCCAGTGACACATTTGCAATCAATATTTTGTTTTGGCCGGCATAGTGCAAGGGGTTAGTGGATCGTTGCCGGTGCCGAACTTGTGAAGCAAAAGTACTAGCTTGGTACTTTTAGTTTTACAAATATCATGATAATAAATATCACATTTTTGCAATTTATAAGTGGATCACTCCACTAGCGTTATTATTATAAATAAAGATCAGAAACAAAAGAATGAAAAATTCGGCGATACTGGACTTGAACCAGTGCCTTGAGCCAGACCGAGACAGCACGCTCTACCAACTGAGCTAATCGTCCATACCAGTAGTCGACTAATTTCGTCAACTGTTCTTACTTATGGATCTTAGTATGCTGCATCCGACTCTTTAGCCACTCATGCTCTGATCTGGTCTGGCTCAAGGCACTGGTTCAAGTCCAGTATCGTCGATTTTTTTTCATTTGTTTCTGATCTTTGTTTATAATACTAGCTTCGTTAGTTAGAACTCCTAGAAGTTCTAACTACGAAGCTAGAATTCAGTGTAATAGCAGTGTTAGCACCGATGTAACCACACGGTCACAACTTATATTATAATGTTTGATAACTGGACCCATTGCTTGACACTATTAACTATTCTATAAATATGACGAGTCTATCTCAATATGTTTTATTTACCTTTATTATTGGATACAACGTTTCGACGCATTTTCAAGCGTCATTGTCGCAGATGGACTGGTGAGACAGCGAGTTTTTTTTTTATGACTTAGAAGGCAAACGAGCAGACGGGTCGCCTGATGGTAAGCGATCACCGTCGCCCATAGACACTTGCATCACCAGAGGAGTCACAAGTGCGTTGCCGGCCTTAAACCACTGGAGCCTTGTCACTGGAGATGTCAGCCAAATATAGACCCGTCAAATGTATAGTTAATAATGCATACAAACTGCGAGATTATATAACGTGTTCCTTCGCTTTGCATGTCAGTAAATTTTCATGGCTTTGGGTTTTAAATAAAAACAAAAAATAGCGGTGCGCATAAGTCTAGTTCTCCTAATTGATCGATTCAGGCGTTACTTTGCGGAATTCCATATTAGATTATAGTTTCAATAACAATAAATTGTGCTCATGCGCATACGTTTATGCAGTATCAACAAAAAATACGCATGCAAATACAACAAACCACCACCAAGAACTAATTCTTGGAAAAGCATAGGAACTAATTCATTAATCTAGTTCTCCTATCTTGGTCCATACAGTGTTCTGATACACATTGGCGACGGACCGCGTTATTCCAATGACAGTTATAATTATCACGTATGCTTTTTTGTTATCAAATAAGCTTTAAGTAGTTAGCCATATTGCTTGGTGCTTTATGATCTCAAAGAAGATGTGTATAGATGTAGGACATTACCAAATGGTCGCATTTGAGGCGGGAGCGGCACGAGGGTCCTCTGCACTCGGCGCCTCTGGTCAGCGCCGCCGTGGCTAGCAGAACCTGGAATATCATTGTGGCCATATGAATTGTTGAACGCCAACCAAGAACTCTTGGTCAAAGTTTCTAAAAAAATACCATGCCACATCCTGAAAAATGACTCAATAGCGCTACTATTGACCCGTTTATATCTCATTGAATGGCCTATGGATACCGGACACAAGACGGAATATATTTAGGAGAATTGCTGAGGTATAGATTAGGGGCTCTAGGCGAAAATGTACGATTTTTCATGGTTTTTGTTCTGTATCTAGATCAGATATCTAGTCCCAGGAATGGCCAAGAAGAACTTTTAAATATAAAATACGGTTTACATGATAGTTTCGAATCTACCTTACACTTTTTTGCATTCGGAAATTAGTATTTATTTAATTATGTTTTTTTTTTACAGAGGTCTACAAAAATAAACATTGCGTATCTATTCTCTCAATAAGTTCAGAGCTGTGAGCCCTTTAAGAAGAATCTAGACAGTTGGCATTTTGAACAGCTAGGTCATTATCTTACGAGTTCTCATGGAACGTTATGAGATGAATCTCAGTCATGTTCTGATTTGTAATAGCCCTAAATATATCTCGGTATCCAAACATCGAGGAGTCAAACCTTCAAAAACCTTGTTTTACCAAATCCCAGTTCCCTACCCGTTTACCCAAGGACATCGACAAAAATATGATGATGTACAGGATGCTGTGCGTAGGTAATTCAGTTAAATACTTTATAGTTTACTGTTTTGTTACCAGAAACACTATTGTCTTTACCATAAGGGCTCATGGGGTCCGGGCCCAGGTTACCCAACCTCACAGGGGCCCTGAAATACCTAAGACGAGGTTTTTTTACAGTTTAAAGTCCAACTAGGTCCCTATTGAGTGCCCCAGGGCTCCACATTCTTGAGTGCCCCGGGCTCTGCAACTATTAACGCATTGCACCGCCGCGCTGGTAACACACATATGCGTTTAAGCAATACAAATATATTTCAAGGGCTCGGCACTGAATGTGTTAAGACGGCCTTAAGCTGACCACAATTAATCCTTGTTGGACACATGCCTCCTCAATAGACTTCCACATGGGCCGGCTAGAGACGACCCTCATCGAGCGAGTTCCCGCAACCCTAATCAGGTCATCCGACCACCTTGCGAGTGGCCAGCCACACTGCGTTTGCCGATACTATACCGGGGCTTTATTATGTTTTCAGTGATAATTTGAAGTATGATCATTTAAGGTAACTGACATCGCCTTGCTCGCAGAACCTAAGGCTGCTGGAGCCAACGGGTTCTTGAGTGGCGACCGCTCACCAGAAGACGTAGCCCACACGCTGGACTGATGACCTGATAAAGGTTGCTGGAGTCCGCTGGATGCGGGCGGTGCAGCACCGATCATAGTGGCGCTCTGTAGGAGAGGCCTATGTCCAGCACTGGACGTCGTTTCACTGCTGATGATGATGATAAAAATTTACCACTATAAAGCAATTATAGTTGTGGCGTCCCACGGGCAAAGGTACCTTATGGTTGGTATGGGGTTAAGCAAACCCTAATAATCTACAACTTATAAGCTATCGATAGCAGAAAAAATCATCTTCCTAGATTGCGAAGTTGCGGAGATATAATTTTTTGAAATTTTTATTGCTAAATCAGCGATATTGAGAAATTGGCAATTGAAGTTTAACCGTTTCAAAAACTATGTTCCTGTCGTAAGTTACATAGTGGGCTGCGGAAAATGATTCTTTGGGCTTCTGTTTGTCAGAAAATATTACAACAAGTCATATATTACACGTCCAAACATTTAAATTAATCAATGAATATGCCTACTAGCCAATTTCTAAGAAATCGTGTTTAGCTTAAGTTTTCCAGATGTCAGATTTGTATGTCTAAGTGTTCAATAGCGACTCTAAAAGAAAATAAAACAAGAAATGAAGAAAAATAAACACTTTTAATGTTTTCATGCAAAATCACAGATAATGACAGTTTTTACTTTTAAAGTAAGAAACAATATAATTTTTCTACATATTTCAATAAATGTCTTTAATTAACATCATATAAAACTTTTAACAACGTTATTAGACACTAATCTTTACTTTTTGAGTCACTTAAAGTTACATAAATATAACAGTCTTTGTTCCATACATTTATGAAAAGGTACCTTACGGAGATCAACAACTAATACATCAGTACAATCAATAAAAATGTATATGATTTACATTTTTCAAAACGCTTTCACTAATTTCTATTATTATGTTAATACTTAATAATTACGAAAATAATCAGTTCTTTCTTATAATTTTATTTAAAAACAACAAATACAATATATGTAAAGAAAAGGTACCTTATGGCTCAGTTACATGGCTTTACTGATTTGCTTGTTCTGAACGCCTTTTCTTACAAAAAAAGACACCGCCACGTACTTGGTTTCTGTGACCTGCCTCACCACAGTATGAGCACGTAGGCTTTTTACGTTTTGGAACAGACTGCAGACCACTGGAACTGGGCTGAGACTAAGGAGGAAGCACTTCGGGAAAGGCTTGCAAAGGAAGTGCTCCCAAAGGATCTTCATCGCGAGATAATGTCAGTTGAGGTGGAGGGCAAAGTATGTCTTTTGAATCAGGTGGGACAAATTGTCTAATTTTTTCAAACAGATATTTTTGCCTATCATGGGACATTCCTTGTGGTTGGATCATTTCAGGCATTTCGTTTGGCCAAATGTATTTTTAAAGACCAAGTGCTGGGCATACATTTCGTCCGATGTTGACTTTTTGTATAAAACTTGACCAATAACTGAAGATGGGTCAGTTTTAAAATGACTGTACGAAAGTAACTGTGGTACGGTGAAGGTTTCTTGGATTTGAAAAAATTACTCAATCATAAGTTTTTACATTAATGATATACCAGACTCGTTCCCGACCATAACTGAGCAAGTTACGACAAGTATTTCTAACATTTCAAAATTACTTAAACTTTAGAAGCATATTATTCAGCCTTTAATTCGCCTATAACAAAAATAAAGATAGGCAAAGACGTGTCATAACATATAATTTACTAAATAGAAATAATAAAAAAAGCACCATTTTTTACCAATTTTTACACAACATTTAATATCTCCGTAACTAGAAACCCTCATAAGGTATCTTTTCCCGTGGGACGTCACAGTTTATTTTGCTCATCGTCTCATACTACCCAAAGGTTGTCTGATATGATAAGTCCGCCTGTTGTTTACCTCTCCTTAAATGTATTATTTTCTTTAGTATATCTGAGTGATCATTTGAGCGTATTAACAGTCTTATTGCTGTTCGCAATATTAGCAAATTCATAAAATCAATCAATCTAATTTTGATAACAATTGTAAAAAGCCGCGACAACGAAAATACAACCGAAAATGGCGCCTCAACTCATATGGATTTCGTCAATATTTGGGACAGAGTAATAAGGCGGTTAAAACGTTTCAATAATCACCCACCTACTGTTTTGTAAGGAGTGCAATAAAGTGTTATTGTATTGTGATTTAGCGCATTTAAATGCCATACGAATATATTTTCCTCTACCAAAGTACTCGCGAAATCTCCGGTTAGTATATACGGTAAATTGCCACTGTAACAAAAGACACTCAGTTTTTTGGTTTGTATTTGATTTCTTTTAACTTTTTGCGTTTGTAGAAATAGGAGTATTTCCGTAGTGTGCTGTACGTGTTTACCTCAGCCCCCGCTAACAATGCATGGTTTTTTTCGGTAATGACCCGTGTCACCTTGTCATTTTCATCCGTCAAATGCTCTGATTATTATAATTGTCAAAATAATAATAAATTGTATGCTTACCACCGCAACTCCTAATATAACAATTAACTTCTGAGCTGCCATTTTCACTTGCGCACTAAGACCGAGACCCGAGGAGACAAGGACCCAAACCACTCATGCGCACATTAAATACCTAATACGTTTTATCACGAGCGGATGTTGTTCTTGAGATAGCAGGAACAGGTATATATACGTATTACCAGCTTCAAGTACATGAAATCCTGTAATTGCTCATTTAATAATTCCGTACCTTAATTGATCATTCGTCATTGATATAATTTCAAGTGGAGCTAATCACTTTATCTAATTCTTATGTACCCTTTTGATGGGACGTTGACTCACTCTGGATTTTACAACATACAATAATATTGTTGTATGGTTAAGGAAATATAAAGTTACTAGAAGGCGCCCGCAACTTCGTTCGCAGAGGAGAAAAAGTCATAACCCCTCTTTTTTCTTTAGCATAGTCGGGTAAAAAGTATCCCATAACCATCTGGAGATACTCAGCTACCCGTGTACCTTTGTAGACATTTCATTTTTACAATTTTATAATAGTATAGAAGTATCATGAAATATGAAAATAAAGTAATAGTTAATATTTTCTTCTGTTTCCGCGATTATTACTCATTTAAATAAAAATAAAGTTAACTGATTATATCGCGTTTATTATCTCATTTGAGTTCCCGACGTTTCGGGAAAAAACAAAACTATCTTATCTGTTAAAAGTAGTTTAGTAGTCTTTGTTTTTAAAATATTATAATTAGTAATGAGGTAGTCATGGAATTTTTCTTTGCAACGTTTCTTTTCTCCTTAGTACGGCTCACTATTTATGCATCTTTCAGAGCGATTATTTTCGAAAATATCAAACTATTATGTAGCGGCATATAATACACCTATAATTAAAATTTCATCAATATACAATTAGTAGTTTTTGAGTAAAATACCTGTGATATACGGACGGACGGACAGATATGACGAAACTATAAGGGTCCCGTTTTTACCATTTTGGCTACGGCACCTTGAAAAAAGGCGCATATAAGCTTTTTCTTGGGAATCGGCTTAAATGGACGCCACGCCACTGCATTGTAATTAGTTTTAGCCGGATTTGCAGAATCAAGATGTACATGTGACTGAAGATTTCAATTATAATCGTCCTACGAAACCCTTAACTTTTCAGGATGGTTACAAACCAAATGGGTTCTATAGGATAACCATTTGAAAAATCCTGATGTCGCAATTTTTTCAGGAATTTTGAAAAATTACTAAATCTAGAAAGTGCCCGCAACTTCGTTCGTGGAGGAGGAAAAGTTATTACCATTATCATTTCTGTTTGCGGCGTAATCGGGTAAAAAGTATCCTATAGCCACCTGTGTATACCCAACTACCCGTGTACCAAAAAAAGTTGAAATCCGTTTACCCGATGTGGCGCGATGAAGCCACAACGGTACATACAAACACACAAGAAATTCAAATAAAATATTATTTATCCAAATAGTATATTATATATAGTTTTTATTTCTTTTATTCATTTTTACAATTTTGTAATAGTATAGATAGATTACGTATGCACGTAATGCCCCTGGCGTTTATAGACTGCGGTGACTGCCGTACGCTTGTTTGCTACTTTATAGTAGTATAAGAAAAAAAAAGATTACATTATGATTTTTAAAGACGATGGGTAACAGTCAGCTGGATACGGACCACGCGGGACCAGAGGGCTCACTCCGAAGTTCCAAGTTTTCCTCACTCTCGTGTTAAACTGTATTTGTGTAAGTAAGAAGGTAGCTGTAGGTAGAATGTCGATCCTTACCTCTGAATACATCCCATACAAGCGGTAAAACACACATAAGGAGGCGAAAAGTATATGAAGATGAATAGTAATCACCATTATTTCTGCTGCACAGTGTAAAAAACATACAGTGGGCCGACGCCTTTGATGTTTGTGTAAATGACAATGACATGCCCCTAGCTACTAAACTAATACGGACTATGCAGCTCGTGCTCGCCCCTCCCGCGTCTCGCCCCTTGCACCCCGCACGATTGCTCTGTCTCTAGACGGCTTCATCGGATAACTGTATTGATTTCTAGACTGTGCCTCCTGCATAATGCGATTCCCTGCAAAAAGAGTTCCACAACGAAAGGTCGCACGCTTCCTGTATTCATGAGCTGATGATTTTACCTTATAAATCAGGTAATGCTATCTTATCTTATCTTATCTTACCTTGTCACCTTGTATGACCTAAGGAATGCGTTTAAAATCTTTTCCATTCCTCGTGGGCACCGTGTATACGTAATAGTACATATGAAACAGTTCCGTGACTCAGTGGAGTAGCTATGTTGTTATCCTATGGTATTCCAGTGGTACAGAGGGCCTTCGTGAGACGTCGCAATCGGCTCCTGTCCTGTGCCTCACGCTCCGTGTCCATTACACGTCCGCCCGCAGTTCGGCGTCGACGGGGCGCTGCCACGTGTGCACCGGCCGTTCCCGGCGCCTGCCCCCGCTCGGTCTCCACGTGAACGCAACCCTGACAGTGTTGTCTTCTGGTCTTCGGAGGGTGTACTGTGAAGGTATTAATCCTTCACCATTAATAAGAGACAGGCCGTATGTAAAAGAAGTATATATTAATAAATTGAATTTGGAACGTCAGCCGTCTCGTCCAGCTTTATGTGATTATGTTTAAGTCTTAGGACAGACGTTGAATACAGAACATCAAACCCATACCAGCTCCTTTTTATTTATACCACCACGAGCTACAACCCCACAGTACTCTATCCACTTCCACTTCCATTGAGCGATTAGCTATGCCTAGAGGAATATATCACCGGACGCAGTATCATCAGACTGGATCTTCCCAGTCATGACTAACACAATGATCGGCAGATAAAGCTCATGTTCTTTAGGGGGTGGAAAATTTTCCTAGCAGATTAAGGGAGGATAAAAGAAGAAAAAATCGAAATCCAACTTAATGTTTGCGGGGTGGAAACAAGTTTGACGACCGGTTTAGCTAAGCGGTCATTGACCCTGCCTGCGAAGCTGATGGTCCTGGGTTCAAATCCCAGTAAGGGAAAATATTTGTGCCAGTCTTAGATGTTTCCGAAAGTATATAAGGAATATATCCATTAAATATATCGTCACCTAGTATTCATAATAACACAAGCCTCATTGCGTACCACGGGACTAGTTCGATGACTTTGATTTGACTGAACGCCATATAACTTATAATTTAGGAGGCAACAGGGGACCCACGCGCAGGCAGCTTTCTCGCACAAAGGCTTTCAATAGCCATACAGCGCGGGAATGCTGCCTGTGTCATGGGCACCCTACCGAAGGGACCAAATTTTTTAAGTAATTTTTAATAATCATAGTTTCATTAGTTGTTATTAATATATCCTACTTATTATTATGTCAATCACTCCACTTCATAATGTTTATACAAATAGCTTAAGGAAAACTTATTACAACAGTGTAAAAGTATAATTTATAATGAAATAATTATCTTTATTCTGTAAGTAGGCCGCAAGGGTACTTCAACAAGTTTGACTCTACGGCATTTCCCAAGAGGAGACAATTGTCTCCTTTCATTATATAACAGTTAACTGTTATATAATGTTTTTATCATAGTATATACTCTATTGTACTTTTAACTCATATATTTCAATGTTTTGCTTATATTTATTTTGTTATATTCAGTGACAATTATTTAATTAATAATGTAATTTTAACATAAAATTGTACGCCACATAGCGGTTGATTGTGATGTACTTAACTTAACCTTAAGACCTTTATAACTAACTCGCAATATGACAATAAAATATTTGAATTTGAATTTGTGTAAAATTGTCCCTCTGATATTTATTCATGAACAAGGTTATTTGTTTAATCTTTATTGCACAAAAGAAAAACGTATCGTACGAAGGGCGGACTTAATGCCATGTTATCAAATATTAACCTGCCCCGGTATCATGTCTTGTGGTGATCGGCGTTTAATTGGCTTTTGGTTGAGAGTTGACAAGTGTAACATTTATGATCGGATACTATAGTACGAATATTATAATGGAATCAATTGACAAGTATATTTAGTGAATCATACAAGGACGGTAGACAAACACCGCCGCCGCGACCACTCGAGTGACTCAGCGGACTGAATACTGCTAATATTTTCATACAAATTAACCGGTATTCAATTTGGGTATCTCGCTTATTAAATAACTTTTTTGGATTTTAATGACTTCAATTCATAATATATTTTATACGATTTACTAAAATTAGAAAAATATCGCAAATCTAGAAAGATATTTAAATTAATACCTGTTATGTAAATTAGATTTTACAAAAGTACACACTTCTCTGATATATAAACACGGCAAAGGCAGAATTTGTAACTTTTTGAAAAGCGGAACACAACTATCGTCAAACCACGCACCGCGAATAACTCTGATGCATTTTTTCTGTACCTTAAATACTCTGTTTACTTCTACAGAATTTCCCCAGGGAATTAGACCATACAGAAGCAAGGTTGATACGTTGCCGTGATAGACCATGAGAGCGGCTTCTGTTGAAACAGTGTGACGCAACCGTTTAAGCGCAAAGACGAAACGATTTAATTTTGTACATATGTGTTCAATATGTGCCTTCCAATTTAAGTGCTTATCCAGCATGATACCGAGGAACTTCAACGAGGAACTTTCGACGGAGATAAAGACTTGTACCGAACTATTTGGTGACTTTGGCTGTCTCGAACTATATGATGCTGACTGTACGTAATCCATTGACAGCAAGCAAAGCAACAAGCACTTGAAAGTCTCAGCTAAATGGTGATGTAATATTGACAATGTGGCAATATTGATTGGTTCGGCAAATACGAGTACACGCCGCGTCGACAGCGGGCCACTTCACGCTGTGTACCTTCCGATGTATTAAGTTACTGAAGTGGGCCTATTTAATATTTTCAATGTCTATACTATGATAAAGTTGTAAAAATGAAATTTCTGTACATTGAAGATATTTAAAGAAATAAGACTATTTGAAGGACACTGAATTGAAAAATGTTTGTTTTGGATTTTTTTTATGTGTCCCTATGGCTTTATAACGCCAAAACTGCTAAACGGATTTTAACTATTTTTAGTACACGGGCATCTACAGATGGTTTTAGGATACTTATTACTCACCCACGCTGAAGAAAAAAAAAGGGTTATGATTTTTTCTCAATCGCGAATGAAGTTACGGGCGTTTTCTAGTTATTCATAAACTAGTGCAATAGTTCCGCTTACATTTGATAGAAAGAAAGAAATATATTTATTTAATAAGGCTTGTCCACGAAAGAAAGTAGCCATCGAAAACTAAATCTCCAGTGTCTCCCAGTAGGTTAGGTAGTTCAAGCCGCAATGGGGAACATGCATGAAAATTTTTTGGCGCTTTTCTTAACTAAATATCAAAATACCGTTAAAACTATTTCAAAATGTGAAATTTAAATTTAAATCGACCAAGAAATACGCAAGATATAGGCATTTGAAACTACTAATTAGACAGAGAGGTCCGATATGCACTGTTACGTCATCGTGCACTCTGGCCATATAAACTCCATATTGAATTCTGTTTTGCTAGAAAGAGATAGAATGAAATGTTTGATGGCTTATATCTTGGTTATTTTTATAGTTATTCGAAAAAATATTTTTGTCTACTGTTTGTTACATGAATGAGCTTTTAATAAAGCAAAAATTAAAATTCATGAATATTCCCCATTAGATTGCCAACTGAGTAGGTATTTTTAAGTATAAGAATCTAAAATCCATACATTTTTCCTCACAAGTGCTGACACTTGTTAAGGTTTAGAGCTAAATCCAGAGATTTCGAAAATAAGCCCAAAAATGTATAGCATCTGATATAAATAGGTGTCTATAACGACACTCAAAACGAAAGGTGAAGTGAAGAGTCCTTCTTTTTAATTAAATTCTTTAAAAAATGACATTTCATATTGAAAAACTGAATTATACAACAGTGGCTACTTTTTTTAGTAAACAAGCCTGAGTAGCATCGTTACATTCACAAAAACAATAATAATTAAAAAAGTTAATAGAACCAAAACAAAGAAAAAGTGCTTAAAAGGTCCCACTCACCTTCATGTTACAAAGTATAGAAATAGCCCGGGCCTAAAGTGTGGAAAATGTGGTTTTAATTAAATATCCTGGGATTTGACACGTTTTAGATTTCAGTGCCCTGAATAAAAGTGTCTATGGGTGCTACCACTGTTTCCTAATGAATCGCGAACCTCTTTTAGTAATTCGATCACAAATTGTGCAATTATGACAAATGTAAAACAAAAGATAGTGCATTATTATAAAAAAATATGTACCTAAGTCTTACGTGCCAGTAATATTTTTTCTTTTTAATATCAATATCAACTTCAGGCTCAAAACTTTTCAATTCAATGATTGATTCCCCATACAAACTTCCACCCCCTTTTCACTCCCTTAAGCGATGGTTTCCGGGATAAAAACTACCATATGTGCTTCCCAGGGTCTCAAGCTATCTCCATACGAAATGTCATTAAGTCGGATTAGCGGTTTAAGCGTGAAAAGGTAACAGACAGACAGAGTTACTTTCGCATTTATAATATTACTATGGATTACTTACGATACAACTAAGTCTCAAATATCGTCCATTCATCGGCAAACAAAGCGCAGGTAAATATTTTTCATTTCCTGTTAGAAGCGTCTGAAAAGTGATATGAACGGAGGAGATAGTTTTTATATGAAAAACATTTTTTTTGTGCTCGCTAGTGGAGAGGGTAACACGTTGGACGCGTAATGAAAAGGTACCAGGTTCGATTCCTGGTGTGACCACGTGCGAGAGCAATCGTATTTTTCTTTGCGCTTTGATATTCGTATCTATATCACAATGGAGATACTTGTTGATTAAAATGCAGAAAAGAATATGCATTCATTCCGTAACATAATTTATTTACATATTACATTGTACTATAAAATGTACTAATTCCATTTATATATTATGAATTTTAATTATAAGTTGCTTTAGCCCCTATTCCATTCACAAAGTACCCTAGAAACCCTCCAAAAGTTTTTGTTTCGAGGATGATTTTGGAATTTACTAGCAATTTTTCAAGATTTTTGCAAAGATGGTACATTTTGGAGGTTATTAGCTGTCCTTTTTCCTTCTGAAGAGCGCGGAGAACTTCCCAGCCTCGTACGTCGGCATGAACGGCAGGTACGATGTCCAGCGCCATCTAGAATTATAGGAACATTTACTTTAGTTCAGACCACCGCCTGAGATACAGGATTTTCCTAGTTCAGGCACATGAAATAGTGTAGTTCTATGGGAACATAAGACGTTATTGTTACTGTTAGCATTAAGTTCCTGTCAATAAAAAATATTTTAATTATTAGAGATGGACGTCATTCGAAATTAATAATATTTTAAGGAACTTTAATATTTCTATGTCTACCATGTTTTAGATAGATAACTGTTTTATGAACTCCTAGAATTGATTGATGACCCTAACATAACATTGATAACATGTTAAGAAATCTCATTATACTTTTTATCATAATATTGTTTTATCATAATAGATTGTGAATATCTTATTTGTGTGCATGAGAACTTTATTCTTATGAATGGTTAATTTAAAAAATGCGATTTACAATTTTATTGTCCAGACATAAGTTCCGTAATAATATTTATAAGTATTATTACTAGATAAACTTAACCGTTAGGGCGTTCAAAATCGAGCTAAAATTTGGGCCTTTCAGGCGAAAGGCCCATTGAACTTGACAATTGAAATGACAGACCATTCAGTGCCGAATCTTATCTTATTAGGTATTTAAATACTTTTAAAATCAACTAGGGTTTGTTTTTCTCCGCAAGGCAAACGTTGTAGCTTATTTTTGACGATAAAAAATTGCCAACGCCACGCCACTGAAGCCCCACAAAAAATACACTTTGATCCGTTACTCTATTATACCGCGAAATAAGGATAATTCCATTTATAGTATGGGTAAGGGTATTAAAATGTAGTCTCTGTTGTTCGTAGTTTACTGATATGATATCGATACGAACAAACGCAAAAAAAAAACAAATAGATATGTTCGATGTTTGGAGGTGCTGGGATTTGAACCCAGGACTTTCAGCATGCGAAGCAGACACTCTACCACTGAGTTACACCCCCGGTGACGGAGTGAACAAAAATACCGACCAGTTAAGAGAGATAAATGATGTCCTTCATTGAATGCCTTTCACCAACTGCGAAAAGGTTGTATAGGGTGGGCAATAGAATTTTACAAATAGCAACACTGAATTTTTCGAACACTGTTAAAGTGAGCGGCGGGATATTGGCGGGAAACTATAGGTAAATTCGTGCCATTTTATTTGTAATAGAGCGTTTCACGGGGAAACAACGGGCTTTTTGTGTTAAGCCGTTTTATTAAAAGATGATGAGATAGCCGCGATCCATTGTTGTATGTGTCAGGGAGTTTTCCACTTACAGTAGGTATATTAAATTACGATGTAACAGGATTATTATAAAGTTGTAAAAATGAAATTTACACACATTTAATTTTTATAACTTTATAATTGGAAATATTTTCAAAAAAATAAGTGTTACGGAGTATTTGCAGGGCACAGAGTAGAAAAGAAAAATAATTAGGATATTTTGTATAGTTGAATTATCGAGAAGATGGAATTGCATTTGTAGTGGTTGTACCGTTTGCAACAAAAGGAGAATAATTTTCTCTTAACTTAATAAAATGACATACTCAAGAAGTGGAATAAGTAGTAGTCCTCTGTTTTTTTCTTTTATTCGCTATCATGTTCTTCATCTGAGCTGTCACAAGTATTGATAATAAAATTGTCTGTTATTTGATCCATTTCTCCTTCCTGACATCGATATTTATTTTCTTCACTTTCGACATGGTGACAAATATTTTCCCAGTCCTCAGCAGTGATGGTATTCATTCGTTCAGTTGCTAAACTCATAATGCCTTGCATGTTTAATGAAACGTTTCTTTTTGCTACATATCCTTTTACCATGGACCAAATATTTTCGATCGGATTGAATGTCGGGTGATACGGTGGCAATCGTAATACGGAGTGGCCATGTTCTTTTAAAATTTTATATGTCTGTATGTGTTGTTGTGGCCTCATCACGTCAAAACGGCTAAAAAATTTAAAAATTTTTTAGTACACAGGTAGCTGGGCATCCACAGATGGTTAGGGAATACTTTTTATCCGACTATGCTGATGAAAAAAAGTGGCTTTTTTTACGTCCGATGATGAAATTGCGGGCACTTAGTAAATACATACAGTTAACGCATTTGCTGCTGTTTATTTTTAACATTTTAACTATTTGTCTGTGAAACCTCGATTGAAGTTAAATTAACGCGTAAGGTAAATGTCCCAGTTCTGGCCACTGTTCCAATAGTTGGCACCTTCGACTTTAATTCATTGTAGTAGAGCTAACTATGTTGTCATTTGTTGGAATTGCGGTGTGCAGGGTAAGCGTCCCAGTGCTATGACTCGCCGGCACCGAATGAGTTAGAAATAAAATATTTGCACCAACTTCCAAATACTTTACATGATATTAAAAATGTAAATCCAATCTGACAATTGGATGAAATAACATGGTCAAAAAATAGCAAGATGTTCTTTAGCGATAAGACAATGAGTTGCCTTCCTTTCATTGAAATCTGTTTTTTTTTTTACATTTCACAAGAGGGCTAACTTTGTTCACGGAAGAGAAAAAAAGTCATAACTCTCTTCTTACTTCAGCGTAGTTCAGTAAAAATATCCTATAACCATCTATGGATGCCCAGCTACCAGTACAACGACACATACAAACATATAAAAGAA
This sequence comes from Hedya salicella, assembly GCA_905404275.2. NCBI lineage: Eukaryota > Metazoa > Arthropoda > Insecta > Lepidoptera > Tortricidae > Hedya > Hedya salicella. Next base: position 1,778,065 of record FR990103.1, read on the forward strand.
CTTTTAATGTCCAATACCCTGTATTCTGTACGAGAATACAGCGAAAACAAATTATTATTTAGTGATTAAATTTTATTTTGTTTTTGACGTATACTTGTACTAACGTAATCAATATTTTGAAATTTTATTTTTAATTTTATTTAATTTAATTTGATTTGACTTTCGATTTTGACATTGTATTGCCTAGGATAACCTAGATCATATACTGACCTGCTTCTAGTTTTTATTTTTGTGTCATATATTTTATCTTGTTTTTTATTTAGAAATTTTCATTATTATTATTGATCGCTTCCTTTTTATTTTTGATTAATATTATTGTAATTACATTGTTGTGAATAATCGACGATCTTATTGTGAATGCGTTTAATTTTTAACTTGTAAATTATAATGTAATTTTCAATAAGAAATAAATATCTATCTATCTATCTATCTATCTATAAAAAACATTTAGATTCAGTGACCTTCAAATAATCCGTTTTACTTCTTTTTTAGGGTTCCGTAGCCGAAATGGCAAAAACAGAACCGTTATAGTTTCTACAGTCCGTCCGGCATCTTATACCAAAACCATACGTACATCGTACATATCTATATTGATGACATTTGGAGTATAGATGTCTTGTATAAGCCGCTACTTAGTTATGGTAGTTAAATAATAAAAAAACAAAAAAATCTAGATGGCACTCCATGCATGTAACAGACGCTGATTTTTTTTTACCCTTATTCAGTTTAACTCTAACGCACCTTACATTACAATGTACTAAAGAGTACTTGTGGTTTTATGTTTAAGTTAAATAGGATGTCTGACCTCCGTATAAGGGTCATCCCGATGGGGAAGTCGTAGGTGTCGCCCCCCGGCGAGGCCCCGGCGGCCTCCAGAGACATCTCCTTCGCCCACGCCGCCAGCCCACGCTCCTCGTCCGTGCCTGCAAGCATGATAAACGTAAACACATCCGTACCACCAGCCACACACTTAAGTAACAATTGGTAGACTTTGACACAAGGACTACAGATGGTCCCTTAAGTGTGTGGCTGTTTGTATGTTCAATTGTATATCTCTCTCTGATTCTCTTGCTCTCCTTGTTGTTTAAGAACAGTATCTTAAATAACAAGAAGAGCAAGGGAGTGTAGCTCATGCAATTGGTACGGGGTTTGGTAATTAAATACTTTTTTATAGATGATTATGCTTTTTATTCGAGAGTTAGTTTAAGACTAAGATCTTATTGACATAATAGAACGAAACAAGCGTTTTTCTTATTTTAAATAGATCATCTACTTTTAAAATACTCGCCTATCCGTCTCGTATACTAGCATGAAGATTGTAATATTTTCAAAGTGCTTTACGATCTCCACAATATCGTCATTATCATATCAGCCGAAAGATGTATGCACGACAAAGGCCGCTCGCGTGGATCTCCACAATGAACGGTGCCAATGCCCTCATCGTGTTCTTTACGATCGTGACCAACCGGGCTAGCGTAACTCTCCGCGACTTAGCTTGTCGTGTGACAGCATCACCCGTCTTTCTCGCACTGTATTGAAAGGAAAGAGACAAATGTCGCGTGACAAGGAGTCGCGTAGTACAGTTGTGCTAGAGCAAGTCGTCTATACATCTACGTCTACGAGATGGGGTAAATAACCGACATAGGCATCTTTAATTTCGCCTAAATAGTTATCCTGAACCGCATCACTTCTCTATTGTTTTAATTTATCATACCTGGTATCAGATTGTCCAACAGGCACCCTAGCACTCCGCCCACCAAGATCGAGGTGGACAGCAGCACCTGCAGTACGGCGTCCAGAGCTTCCACCCCGGTCTGTATGACGCCGCTGTGGGCTGCCATCCACCGCGTGAGCACCAGCGGGAAAAACAGGCTGAAGCCCACGATGTACAGGTTCCGCGAGCTGTTCAGGTCCACGTACTGGAGCGCCGACAGACCTGGGCAACGAAAAGGATTTTAAGATGCAAATTTCCAGCTGTTGACATTTTTTATACCAGTAAGGGGACTACGAGACCTGCCTGATAGGAAGTAGTTATGGTCACCCGTAGATAATTGTGTTCTAGTGCAATACGAGAGGCCCGTACATTGCCAATATTTAAGTCCTGTGTGTTAGGTGTTTGGAGGTACTCGGATTTGAACCCAGGACTTTCAGCATGCGAAGCAGACACTCTAACGCTGAGTTATACCCCCGACGACGAGGCAGGAACAGGACGAGGTGGTACATGGTCCAATGCTAGTCTTCGTAAAGGTGACAGCACAATATAACCATGAACATAGGAATAATACAATAATAATTGCTGCAGTAATTCTAGTCATTACAAAAATTGAGGTCGGAGCTATCAATCTGAATAAAATGTATCATACTTAATTTAATAAATAAATAATGGTTAATGAAAAACATAAGGGAACATAGCTAGAACAGATTGGATCGTGATTTTAAGAGTTATCGCCACAGTCATAATTGATCTGCAGTACCATCACGCCTGTTGCCCATCAGAGTCTACCTGCCGCCCACTCACCGAAGGCGAGATCATGTCAAACATGACGCAGAACAGCCCACACACCACCGGCTGCGGGATCACGATAAATACAGCTCTTAGCTTTCCCACCACGCACTACAATACCATCAATCCTACTGTCAATTGGAAGCCTCTTGTGGGACACTCACCGAAGGCAGAAATCATGCCAAACATGACGCAGAACAGCCCGCCCACCACCGGCTGCGGGATGATGATGAACACGGCCCCCAGCTTCCCCACGACGCCCTGCAGTACCATCAGCCCTGCTGCCCACTGAACCACGCGCCGGGAGCCCACCTGAGACCAGACCACAAGTTAAACCATTGAGATCTATCAAAGTTTATAGACTGTTCTTCGCCATTGCATTATTTACTGTTCAGACATCTTTAACTTCTAGAGAGTACTAAATGAACATGTTTCTAGAGCTAGGAGATTGAAAGTAAGCTTAATATGAGCAAATAATTCGAGGCATTGATGGGTGAATAATAAAGGTTCTTGAACAAAGTCAATAAACGAAAAAGTACATCTGCCTCTTGCAGAGTTAAGTCGCTGGTAGTCACTGGAGACACATGTAGCTAGGGATGTGTCTATGGCCATCCATTCGTCTTCCGCCATCTATTACTAAAGATGCTAAGAAGATAATTTCATACAAAGATTTAAGTAGGTACCTTCGTGACCCCGATGGCTCCTACGTTCTCTCCGAAGGTGTTCGTACCATTACCAGACCCCCAGAGGCCAGCCAGCACCGTACCAAGGCCCTCAGTGCCGAGTCCGCGGTTAATGGCATGAAGAGGAGGCGGTGGAGCGGCTATAATCAATAATAGGACAGTCAAGAGAGGAGACATTAGGACCCCGTATTAATCTCTGGATTGCACGTTTTAAATAGGTTCCATTGTCTTCTCACATTACTTATATATTTATTTATTTTTTATTGTGCACAATAAAATACCATTTTTTCGAGAGAGAGGAATTTATTGGGAGTCAAAAAGGCGGTTAAAAAGGCGGACTTAAAGCCACAGGACATACGACTCTTAAGTCAACCAAGGGGCAAGCAGACAAATCGTAGCCGGCTCAGCTCATTCACATTGTTAAAAATTACCTCTTGCTCGAGAACCGACGGCCACTGGGGCCGACGAGTTCTTAAGCGGCGACCACGCATTGGAAGACGCAGCATGGACGTCATAAGATGGATTATAATGAATGTCGCTGGATTCCGATAGATTCGGGCGGTACAGGTGACCCCGTGACATGATATGATGTTTTTATGGCAGGAGGGTCACGTTACTCTGCAGCTAACGGTACAAGCCTTGTATGTAAAGTACCAGGCTATCATAAACTCACCGCACATCCGCGCCGTGGTGGGGTAGTAGCTAATTGACTCGACGGTGCATGCAAGGACGCCCGCGAGCATCCCCAACACGCCAGCCACGCTCACCGTCGGCATTCCCCATTGACCTGGGAATATCTAAATATATCATGCACTCCTAGTACGTAAAATACAATATAGGTAGGAGATTGGCGAATAAGGTATGGGCATATATATATATAGAAACGATATAACTATGTATTATAAAGTTGTAAAAATGAAATGTCTGTATAATTGAAGATATTTTCATAAAAATAAGTGTACGGACTATTTGAAGTTCATTGCATTGAAAAATTATTATTTTTTGTATATTCGAATGTTATTTGTGGCTTCATCACATCAAAACGGCTAAATGAATTTCAAGCCTTTTTTGTACACGGGTGGTTAGAATATTTTTTTCTTCTCCGCTGACGAAGTTGCGGGCACCTGTTTGTAAAATCATTTCCCTAGATTTCACTTCACTGTAGTCTGCAAAAAACTGTAGCTTGAGTCCAGGGCTTGAAACTGGTTTATTTTCCGTACCGGTTAGAGATACACTTTGAGAGCTTAACCCATAATAAAAGTTATGCTCGCAAAAAACCACTCTGATTGATCGGTTAATATTCCGAAGCGCAAACAGGGAACGATATCCATTAACCAGTTAGGGTGCGCTCTCTCAGTGGATAACGTTCCCATGTCAATTTCGAAAATAACTAATATTAAGCGGTTTAACCTAAATAAATACCGGGTTATTCGTAACCGGTTACGTTACGGATACGAGCCCTTAGCTTGATAGAAAATACAGAGATATTATGAAGAACAGACGAGTTTCTGTTCAGCTTTCGGTAAGTTTGTTTGTTTGTGATGTATTTTCTACATGTTTATCATCCTGAATAGAAACCAGTTGGAAATTGGATTTACATTTCACATATTATGACATTGAAAGCAAAAATGTCTGACTCCAAACCTAACTTAATTACATATTTATTTTTCCTGCCTGAAAATTAGTAAATGTGAATTACCTACTCAGTAAACGCCACACGTGTATATGTTACGGAAAACGTCGCAATTAACGAGCAATGCTCAACCGGCCGTGCGCTTGCTCAGAGCACCGGAAAATATGTTTACGGAGAACACTCAAAATTTCTGTTTTCACTCAGGCCGAGTTCAAAACCAAACATACACGAGTAGTAGATATATAATGAATTAGAAATTGCCCGCATTCGGCCGGAACTTTGTACTTAGGGGATGAAAAAGTTATTTGTTTGTTTATAAAATTGTAGTGTGCTTAAGGTGTCTAAAAAACTTTTTTGAGTTAGTAAATATTTTCGGAAATAATCGCTCTGAAAGTTGCTTAAGTCATGGCTTAGACCCCTGACCTCGTCATTTTAACGCTTATAAGATTGAATGAATACTGTTATATATTTATCGTTTGTGTCTATTTATTGTGTATACATAAATATATATATATATATATATATATATACATATGTATATTCATTGAGATGATTTCTGCAAATAGATTAGTATTTATTATTTAGGGTTTATGTTATACTTTAGCTTTTATCGACATTGTGCGTATTAACTTGTTGGTTAACTTGTTTATTTGCGTTAATTTAAATACTTTAAAAGGAACAACAACAACAATTTAAACGGATTATTATTTTCGACGTTTCTGAAGCTTTTCAGCTTTCGTGTTCACGGGTCGTCTGTTAAATTGTTTTATTTAAATGACTGATAATCGTGGAAACAGAAGAAAATATTATATCTACGTTAATGTTTATTCTCCCTTTATCATTTGCTCTAAGGTTAACTGGAAAAGATTCCTTAAAGTGATAAGTTCGCCTTTTTACATGTTTTTTACTTTGTCGTCTTTGTTTTCTTTTATGTACAGTAAAGTGTAAAAAAAATATATTAAAAAATCGATTTGTATACTGTATCCTAAGTAAAATCCGAAAATCCTGAGATATTCCAAGTCCAGCCGCAATCCGCCTGTTTTTTATTTATTATTAACACAAAATACACACAACGTTAAAAAAAAATCGCCAAACTGCAAGGCAGTTTGATCGCGATACATATACCACTCGGTTTTTGTTATTTTATCCACTGCGTAACACTTATCCAACATTTACCTACCCAACCACCATTACAGTTGCCTGTCATGACATGAACTCTAAAATACTGACAGTACAGGTTAAATCCTGAGAGATGGTGACCGTTTATACACACCTGGGTAAGGCACGCGGAACCAGGGAGCGTCCTCTATGATGACCAGCTTCAGGTCAGTGCGCGCGGGGTGCCCGGGGCCAAGAGTGTCCGTCAGCGTCAGTACTAGGCACACGAACCACATGATGGCGATGGTCAGGAGAACCTGGGCACAAAAGGGACATTTAAATTATTCAACAATTTAGTAGAAAACTACCGTCAGAGTTAGACGTAGCTCGATCACATTAGCGGTTCTTCACCATCATCATATCACTGCTGGACAAAGGCTAACTGTTGTTAAGTAATTAATGATGTATTTAAACCTCATAATTACATAATAAATAATTTAGTACATTTAAAAATTACTATTTTGTAATTCAATTTAATAATTTCACAAACAATCACCATTTAAATATTATATCTCAGTTAATCATACATTTTTCAAAATATTCTCTTAACGTGTAATATTTACGGTGTAACGCTTAGTACGGTCTTATCAATAAGTACGACTTTTTCTTTGTGAATTCATTACAATTATCAATTGTCATATTCGTAGGGAATTTTTATTTCTCTAAATAATGTCAATTGTTTAAAGATTAAAAAAAAGGCCAGCGATCTTCACCAGGTCATCGGTTTTGTTGGTTGGTTGCCTACCACGGTGCGTCGTACTGTACGCGGTAGCAACTCGACAACCTTTCCGGCCCAACGGCCATTGGTTTTTTGAGCAATGCGCCCCGCCCACTGCCACTCAAGTCTTTCAAGCTATGACGACGACCTTTGGTTTTTCGGTTATCCACCTCGTAAAAGCAGAGTACTGCTCCACACATTTCAGTCCATTCCCATTAACTTAGTAACGTAGTAGAAGGAGTACTTCATAGTGATATGGTCATGGAGTTATAAAGTGACCGCCAGATAACTATGTTTACTGCCTACGCCGCCCCTTTCAGTACACGAAGCGAGCATTGGCCAGCATTAAAACTGAATTGCTTTTGACTAAAATAGAAGGAAACTAACTACTTAAAGCAAGCCTAACTCGTTTCAAATAAAAAATATAGATTTAAAATTAATAGTACATTACAGACACCGGGAAAGAGAGGATTTCCTAACGAGTAGTTATAGACGGCTGAGTATAAACGAGGCCATCTAGAAATACGAGGTAACGAGCCAGATAATCCCTGTTTACGCCGAGTTGTGCAAAGAGCTTTTCTCAAATAAATACAAGGAAATAATGCCAAACATTCACATAATTCGTTTTGATGCATAATGTTTTGAAATATTAAAAGCATTGAAAGAGATCAAAGCTACCAGGCTTGCATAAACCAGTAACAGCTCCCCGAGCTAATTATTTCGAGCCGCGGGCGCAGACTTTAATTATTACATTTCGCTTTCCGCGACTGCAGCGATGTTCAATCCGATGTTGGGAGCCCAGTAATTGGAGAACAATGGATAGTTTATTGGCACGAGTTGCTTATTCAGGGATATTGTAGCTGAATCCTTTGTTTCATCGGAATACAACATACAACGAGCAATATCGGAATAGATACTTCTGGGATTGTATGGATTTCAATGACACTTCTATGAGATTTTGTTATTCTGGTCACTTTTGCAGTCATGCCACTGTGATCAGACTATCAAATACATATATCAAAGGCAAATCGGTTCAAGAGCGTTGCGGTGTTGAACTTTTTTTTTTTTTATCTATTTAGTGGCAAACAGACAAACGAACCAGATGGAAAGTGATCATCGTCGCCCAATTATGTGTGGAACATCGAAGGAGTCCCCCATACGTTGACAATCTTTGCCCTATTAACTCGCTCCTTGAAGAATCCCATGTTAATAGCGCTCCGGAAACACTTCAAAACAAAATGTCTGCTAAGGAAGTTAAATAGAAGATAAAACAATGTACAAAGATTGCGGTAAAATATTTTCCGTCACACTGAATCACTGATGATTCAGTGTGACGGGGCCTCAATAGGCAATCGCTTGCGTCTAAGGTATACCTTAGAACCTAATATGGAAAATGTAATCCAAATTACTTCTGGCTTACGTACGGATCCGATTGTCGCCACACAACTCCTAATGGGTGATTTCATGAAATTCGGTTAACTTTCTACAGTCTGTACTCAAATAAAAGCAAGCATAATTAAAACTGGCCAAGAGCATGTCGGACCATGCTCAGTGTAGGTTTCCGCAACCATTCATACAAAACACTGCACTAAATACGATATGAAAGAGCGTATTTCCACGGCACTTACGTCCTTTAGCTGAGAAGAGCAGTTTTTGGCAATAACTCAAAAACGGCTCTACCGATTTTATTTAATAAAGTGTTCATTAAAAGTACTTATAACGCCTCATTTTCATGTAATTTCCCATTTATGATTTAGAGCGGGAGACGCTATTTTTTGGATTTCCGGAGCGAATATTTACAAAACTGCTGCATTTATCAAAAAATAATGTTTTAAAACGCCTATTATTTTTAAAAGACCTATTCAAAGACACCCCACACACTAGTGTTGGAACGTAAAAATATCACCCCCACTTTAGGTGTTTAGGTGTACGAGTGGTACCCGAAAAAATGTTTTTTTTTTAAGTCTTTATTTTACAGTTTTGTCAGCGTGATACATACACATACGCATACCAAATTCCAGCTTTCTAGTACTAATGATCACGGAGCTAAGCCGTGGACGGACAGACAGACGGACAGACGGGTATGGCGAAACTATAAGGGTTCGTATTTGACTACGGAACCCTAAAAACGGTCCCACCTCCGCATAATGCGAGCTCGAAAGCCAGCGCTGATCCTCCGGTGCGACCTTAGGTGCCGTCCTACGCACTAAGTACTGCATTTTTATCTTGAACGCAGCGTTTATAATCAACGCAAAACGAACTGGCAAGCAAGATCATAAATAATACTCTCTCGTTCACACTTGCGTGGTATTAACAGGTGTGAAAGAGATAGCAGTATGATCTCGGCGGCCAGTTAACTTTACGTTCAGTATAGCAAGATATGTGTCGGTTACTTGATGGTTAATAGATGGACAGATGACCTCGCGAGGGTTACGGGAACTCGGTGGATGCGGTCTGCGCAGGATCACACTTTGTGGCGAGCTATAGCAGAGGCCTATGTTTAACAATGGACGTCCGTGGCTGATAGATAGATAGTTTACTGCACAATAAATGGTGATATTGGGATGAGAGCTATGTGACAAGAAGGGTATTAGATATGCATGTGGAGGGACGTAAGAGAAAGGGTAGACCAAGGAGAAGATTACCTGAGAGATGACATAAACATGAAGGATGTGAGTGACGAGATGAGGGGTAATAGAGAGGTATGGAAGAAAAAACATGTTGCACCGACCCCAAGTAAATGGGATAAGAACAAAGGAATGATGACAATAAATGGTGACATTATTTGAAAGTTTGTGGACATTTCCATTGGGCAGAAGGCTAAAGGCACAATAGCTCGAATCTCGCTCAATTTTGTGCTGTTGTACATAAATGCGCAGTGGATGTAACACGGAGGAACGTGCCTGCAGCGGGAGGATAGAATTTCAACTCAGCTACGCAAATTTTGTCCTACAAGGCTGTAAATCCCAACAGGATCCTGGGTATCGGATCATATGGCTTGTCTTGTAATACAAAATGTTGTGTTTTATCTTAAATGCAATTTTGTAGAATGAGCAGTGACTGTCAACACACTAATAGAGCCCTGTACCTGTGACAGACAGACACGCAGATAAACAGACAGATTAGACTTTAAAAGAAAATTTTGAAATGAAAATATCCGTTAAAGAAACTGGCACATGTTTTTACAAAACTTGCTACTGAAATTGTGAATATCTCGAAAACTACTAAAATCGCATAACATACATACAGGTCAAATTTATAGCTTTTAAGCTACTCTATCAGCCCTCTTAGGAATATCATCAGTTTCTGGGACATCCTGTATAATTATGTAAGTAGTCAAAACTTGCTACGAGCAGAGCGTCCTATTAGCGGGTTCCTGTTCGTGAAGTGGCGTTTATGTTAGCGAACTCACCGGGAACAGCTTGAAGAGCGGAAACCATTGGAGGGAGCACCCTTGGCCGCGTTTCCATGACAACGTGGGTACCCGCACACCGCCCATACACTGCGAGAATACCGTCAGCAGCGTGAACGTCCTGGAAACAACTTCCGCTATTAAACCTGGCAACAACACCGCGGTTCTAAAAAGGTTTTTGACAAAATTACATTTTTCGACAAGTTTTTATTGCCGACTGTACATTTCGTTGATCAACCATCAACTACTCATTGAGACGATTCCAATGAGCCCAAACTTGGTGGAATTGCGTTAATTTATTAAAGAGTCCCTATAACCACCATCCGGCTCCATAATCAGATCACCTTAATTGAGTCATAAGATTGTATTATCACCAAAATGCCTTTAAGGTCAATTAGAAACCGGAAAGCGAGTCACATTTAACTTGTAAGATTTAACTCACGCATTCAACCCTACATAAGTAACATACAATATCACGGCAAGTTAAATAAAAACATGTAAACAAGTTTCTTGAGATATACAGCCTTTGCTGGCGGTGGGAAGTACGTTGTTTTTCAAATTTAGTGTTATTTTAGTTGATGTACCATCAATTACCGACTTAGTAATAAGCATGTGTTTGAATAATGAAAGCGAACAACGAGTTTATAAAAAAGGACTCTATGAAAAACGTGTTTACACAATTAAGTTAGCAATTATGTTGCATTTATAATTATCCCAGCATTAGATACTACTTCAAATGCAGCTGACTTAGCATTTTTTTAAATACAATCTAAAAGACAACCCATTGACCGTCAATCTAAAAATTACGGTCACATCCATTGGACCTCAAATCTCAAATACGAAATCTCGATAGAATTTGAAAATTAACAGCATTGAAACAATTCAAGTAATATTAAATCGACATTAAATAATTGATTGTCAAAGGACCCAAAATATTTTTTAACTTCGTTCGCGGAGGAGAAAAGTCATACTCCCTGTTTTTTTTTAAGCGTAGTCGGGTAAAAAGTATCTTGTAACTATCTGGAGATACCCAGCTCCCCGTGAACCAACATTAATTCAAACCCGTTAAGCCGACTTGTCGTGATGAAGCCGCATACAAAAAATTCAAACATACAAAAAATTCGAATTAAATATTTTGTGATTTAGTGACCTCGGAATAGTCCGTTACAATCATTTTTTTGAAAATATATTCAATGTACACACATTTCAATTTTACAACTTTATAAATAGTATAGAAGATAGTCTAAAAACTATATCCTAAAGGGTATTCCGGAAAATGTGAAAGAAGTATACAATCCCCTAAATGACGTCATTAACGAAATACGAATGTTGGCTGTAAAATAAAAATCAGATGCAAAATGGTGGTTTCTATGATAGAAACCCTAATAAAAAAAAATTGTTCGATACCTTACGTGTAGCTTGTTTTATGATTTATGAGCTTTTAAAGTTGGGTGGCAGAGATCATTTTTAAAGTATGAAATATTATACTTTATTACCTAATATTACCATTGAATAACCCATGTAATGTATGGTAATTTTTGTTATGAAATAGTTTCGATAAACACAAGTTTAAACATAGCTGCAAAATGAAGTTCTTAATTTCCCCATACAATACGGGAACGTGTGACGTCACACGTTCCCTAGCTTTAGTACGGAGTGATTTTTGGGAAAGTCCAAAATTGTAACTTCAACATTGTTGTATCTCAGGATTTTTTTATGAGGTTGAAGTAGTTTTTTCACCAATATTTATATTATTGAAAGGTTCTATAACATACCATATAAAAAAACTTTTGTGTATCTGTATTTTTAAAGCGGGAAAATTATCACCACATTATTATCTATTAAATGTGTGAGTGTGGTAACACACTAGACGCGTAATCGAGAGGTACCAGGTTCAATTCCTGGTGTGACCACGAGCGAGAGCAATAGTATTTTTCTTTGCGCTTTGACTTGTATTTTTTTTTTCTTTTTATATGGCATAGGGGGAAACGAGCAGAGGGGTCGCCTGACAACATGCCTATTGTTTGAGACAGCGCACAAGCAGAAGAGCAGCACAATTTCTATAGTAATTCCGTCTAGTGCGAGTAATAAATATACGTCTGTATGATGATTTTCTACGATGCATGTGACTATCACCTAGGCTCAATTTGTCGTCTACGCTCTTTTAGTATGACGCACTTTTGAAATCGATTTTTTAATATGAAAAAAAAGGATAAAACAAAATATAAAAAGAATTAATTATGGTTTTATATTCTTATAAATACAAAGATCTAAATAATGAAAACAATTTAAGACTCCGTCTGGATTTGAACCAGTTTTTTTTAATAAAATATATAGTTTCTCAGTGAATAAATTCACTTTAAATAAATTAATAGTTAAAAAAAATAAGAATAAGAATAAGAATAAGAATGCCTTATTGTGTGAAACATAGGTAGGTTAGGTGACTTGTAAATTAAATTAAATAGTAGCACTATGTTTTGCCAAAGGGCTTACAAAATGGTTGGAGATGTTTGCAGGCAGCATGCATAATATACAAATTAAAATAAACACTTTTTATTCTATGTAATTATCCGTTAGGTATTCTTGAGTTGAATAGTATGCTTTCTTAACTAAAAATGTAAACAATGTTTTTTTTTAAATAATTGACTAGAAATACACGCTTTACAAGACTTTTCTAACAAATCCAAACACAGCTATGATACGATGTTCCATCATGAAGTCCCAGTTCATATCTTCAGGCTCCATCATCAGATCAGTTCAACAGTACCATATTAGTGTATTGTCATCAGAACTGCTGCCAATTTTCATGCCGCTACGATCCTTGGAAGATGGATAAATTAGTTACCTTAGATTCCATTACATAGTTAGTTACATACAGGTCGACCTAATAAATGCGTGTTAAAATCACGATAATCGTGATGGTAAAACTTCAAAATTTTCGTAAGAAATCAATGGTTATATATTTAGTTTTATCCTCTAATAAGATTTCATTAGAAAACCTTGTTAGAAAATAATTTTTTGTCAATTTTCCTCAAGTTCCCTTTATACATTACCGTATCCCTTTGTGTTCCGCGTCGGACTTTAACCCTCTCGCAATTCTCTAATGGAACAAAATACAAATAGAAGGACCCGACCCAATCAGGTTATTGCCCACACGTGGAGATCCAGTTAATTAAGGTAATGGTATTTTCAGTTTATGACGTAGTTTACAACACTACATACATTCAATTTGCGTAATGAAAAATAAGCAGATTGAAAATATGGACTGGATTTTTTAGGAGCCAGAAAATTGTAGTTGGCGGCGCGGAATTCAATATCTCCACGGACACAAACCTATCAATATCTATTCAATTTTAAAGTAGTAAAATCAAAATGTCTGTACATTGAGAATATTTTTCAAAAATGATTGTAACGGACTATTGGAGGTCACTGAATGGAAATATATTTTTAATGGTTTTTTTGTATGTTTGTATGTGTCGTGGCGGCTTCATCACGTCAAATCCGCTAAATGGATTTCAACTATTTTTGGTACACAAGTAGCTAGGTATCTCCAGATGGTTATAAGATACTTTTTACCCGACTACGCTGAAGAAAAAAGAGGGTTATGATTTTTTCCTCCTCCGCGGACGAAGTTTGACGGCACCTTCTAGTTGTAAATATGACTATTACAATTTCACCGAAAAAACTATGTAAAGACATCTTCACTTAAAATCGCTGGTCTGTTTGTGAAAAAAGAACCGTCCAAGTGTGAGACGGACTCGCGCACCGAGGGTTCCATACAAAATATACGCTACAAACCGCCATATCTATGAAAATTCAGTGTTAGCAGAGCCCTACTCATAAGCAAAATGTACGTAGTGTTCGGTCATTTTACATTGGCAGGCATAAAATTATTGTTTTAGTATTTGTTGTTATAGCGGCATCAGAAATATATCATCTATAAAAATGTCAACTGTCTAGCTATCACGGTTCATGAGATTCAGCCAAAAAACGGCAAAACAATCACGTTTGTTGTATAGGAGCCCCCCTTAAATATTTATTTTATTCTGATGTGTGTATTTGTTATTATAGCAGCAAAAGAAATACATCATCTGTGAAAACAATTGTCTAGCTATCACAGTTCATGAGATACAGCCTGGTGACACACAGACAGACAGCGGAGTCGTCGTAATAGGGTCCTGTTTCACCCTTTTGGTACGGAACCCTAAAACCAGTAGCTCAAATGGAACTAAATTCAATGGAACTAAAACATTTTTCGCCACATTTTATGTATAGCTACTCAGCCGGAAATCGTGTTTATTCCAGCGGCTATGCCAAAGTTCAAAATTCGAAGTTCGTAACTTGATACCATCTCCTGCATCTCCTGTAGCGTTACCATGAGTTTACAGTGACCGTACTTGCTAGCGACGGTGTAAACGATTTGTATGGAGATACGTACAGCGCCTCTAGTGCTTACGTATGGAACTAAAGCTCGCTAGTATGAGTCCAACAGTAAATTACGTATCGAAATATAAGCGCTGGTGATCTTGATGATGCCTTGTAGAGAGGTGAAACATGTGTCGAGGATTATACTGTCCGATTGTTGTATATGCATGCGATTTTTTTTGGATACTGTATGAAAATGTGCGCATGTGAGCACGATTTATTGTAACATCTAATCAAGACAGTAATTCGCGGAAATTATATTATCGTTATCATTTATTATTTCAAAAATGAATAATAATTTCGGTGACCTTGAAATAGTCCATTTAATTTTTTTTTTACTCTAATGTACTGACATTTCATTTTCACAACTTTCATCGTCATCATCAATTCAGCCATAAGACGTCTACTGCTGGGCACAGGCCTCCTCAATAGATTTCCACATGGGTCAGATAGAGGTGACCCGCATCGAGCGAGTCCCCGCAACCCTAACCAGGTCGTCTGACCACCTCGCGGGCCACATTTACAACTTTATAATGGTATAATTTCGTGCGAATCTCACGGCGTGTCGCTAGTAAAGTATGTCCTGTACCTATCTACTTTTGTACTGAAAGGGCAGTATGACGGATGACCATCCCAGTTCTGGCCGCTGTCTTCAAACTGACCCCACATTATTTGATCACTATCCCTAGTCCTTAAGGCTTTGAGAGAAGATCTATAATTGTTTTGTCTAGCGCCCATTTTACGTGGTTCTTTGTTATCCCTCGATCAATCTTACCCGACTGCGGTGAGGGAGGAAATATTATTTATGTACGACAATGTCTTATCCTAAAGGCAGTCATAGACAATGAGTTTCATGCGTTTCAGACGTTTCATGGCTATCTATATTTCTGATCTAACATTTTACAAGGGTTCATACTAGTTAACAATACTATTATTACTTACCTTATATACTATTAGAAAGTTGTTAAATTGAAATTTCTGTAATTTAAAAATATTTTCATAAAAACAAGTGATGAAACGGACTATTTGAAGGTCTCACTTTATGTTTAAATAAAAATAAATAAATAAATATTACGGGACAATTTTACACAAATCGAACTAGTCCCATGGTAAGCTCAATAAGGCTTGTGTTATGGGTACTAGATAACGATATATTTAAGAAATATATTTACATAAATACATAGAAAACATCCAAGACTCAGGAACAAATATTTATGCTCATCACACAAATATTTGCCCTTACCGGGATTTGAACCCAGGACCTCAGCTTCGCAGGTAACATTACTCCCGCTGAGCTAAACCGGTCGTAAAAAATGTTTGTATGTGTCTTTGCGGCTTCATCACGCAAAAACGGCTAAGGTCATTTTAATGCTTCTCTAAGTATGGAAACACACAGTCATCTGAGCATCTAGAATTAAAACTACACAACTGCAATCCAAACACTATACACTGTAATTCTACCATTATTGAAAAAGTCCCATCTATAAAATACCTTGGCATTGTACTTGACCATAGATTGTCCTGGCATGATCATATAGAGCACCTAAATGGGCGCATTAGGAAATTAATGTGGATCTTTAAAATTTTAAAACATGTGGCATCATACAAACTCTTAAAACAAGTTTATATTACTCTTGCACAATCAATAATGACTTATTGTATACCTGTCTGGGGTGGTGCAAATAAAACTAAATTCCTTGAAGTAGAGCGGGCGCAAAGGTGTCTACTTAAGGTAACCTTCAACAAACCCTTTAGATATCCCACAACAGACCTTTACAGAGACTGTGAACTCCTTTCAATGCGTAAGTTGTATATTGTACTCAGCGTGACTAAACTTCATAAATCTCTAAGCTATGTGCCGCAGACTGTTATGCGCAGACGAAAAGCCAAAGTAGCCCCTATCCCTTTTACTAAATCTAGTTTCGCCATGAAACAGTTCGCGGCACAAGCTGCCTACCTATATAACTATATTGATGTCCATCTTGATATTTACCCAATGCAACTTCACAATTGTAAAAAGGCAGTTAGCTTGTGGATCATGAATTTAAATTACGAGGAAACTGAGGCACTCCTAAAACATCTCTCGTAAACAATGTATATATATATAAATATAACATATGTAATGTAATGAATTTAAAATATATTAACATAATCAAACTGTCTAAATGTAAAAATAAAAACAAGCACTCACTCATGCACATTCACACACTCTTGTACACACATTCTAGTTAAGTAGATATAGTAGGTAATTAGCACCTAAGTAATTTTGTATTTATTTGGTTTATTGTAAATCTCCGAGTGATGGAAGAGCGGGTCGTTCCGACACAAGCAAACTGTGCTTAAAGGAATGTCCCAACACTTCATATTGTAACACAAACTTTTAAACTGAATAAATATTTTTGATTTTGATTTTGATTTTTTTGAATTATTTATTTTTAACACGCGTTAACTACCTGGGCATTCACAGATGGCTATAGGATACTTTTTACATGACTACACTGAACAAAAAAAGAGAGGGGTTCTGACTTTTTTTCCTTCGCGAACTAAGTGAAAGGTGCCCACCTTCTTGTGATCTATAAAACCATTTTATTTTGCAAATACATTCATACTAATCCATACTAATATTATAAATGTGAAAGTGTGTTTGTCTGTCTCTCTGTTACCTCTTCACGCTTAAACCGCTGAACCGTTTGGAATGAAATTTTGTATGGAGATAGTTTGAGCCCAGGGGAAGGCCATAGGCTACTTTTTTCCCTGAAAAATACTCTTATCCGCGATAAATGAATTTAAGGCGGACTAAGTCGCGGGTAGCAGCTAGTAGTAAATAAACGCGACAGTTACTGATTGCAGTCAATTTTAATAGTTTTATTAAAATTGAATTCCATAACGGTCAAAATAAGTATATTATGTTTCGCATCGCTGCACTGAAAGTTAATCGTTGCAGTCATACCATTAAAATTGTAGATAATAAAGTTTCCTGTACGTGTACAGTCAGCATAATAAACATCAGCAAAGTTTAGTAGCTTGTCGCTTTACCTCCTTGACGAGCAAGCGTTTTAAATAGCTCGGGTGACTAAAATTCACTCTTAGAACTCTGACTCTGGGAAGTTGTTTGTGAAAGTTGACTGTCAATGTTACTCTTGGTGACGCATTCATTTCTAAAGAATTTTACGGAATAGTAACGTTGTCACTGCTCATGTATCGATTTTACATTTATGAATCAGACTTAATGGTCCCAGTGAAAGTTTGATCCATTATGACATCTGTATTCAACGCTGGCTGTTTGCCAAAATAATTAACCCTTATCGTAACCCATTCGTCACCATTCACTCGCGCTTTTACCCCTTTTCTTTTAAAAGATCTATGGTTCTCAAGTCCACGCTTTCGCTCCTAGGGTCTGGGTCACCAGTGCTTAGTCATATTCAGAGGTCGGAATAGGTAGAGCCTATCAGAGCCACGCCTCTAGGAAAAATAAAAGGGAAGCCGAAGCGTATTAATTTACTCATATTTAAAGAAAATGGTGGTTATAAGCCTTTCCTTGGGCAACCCGGTGGGAATGGGCTTATATGGAGGCCACGCCACTGGAGCCTATCTTCCTAAACTCCGCGGGAGGACGTAACTAATGGGGAATGGATGAAAATTTTCAAAAATCTTGAAATTATGTTTATAGGTAGGAATAAGCCTTCTTATTGTCAGAAAAAAATTACAGATTTTTTTGTGGCTTAGAAAAAAATTAAAATATGAAAAGGTGTTGGTGGGCCTATATACCTGCCTTATACGGTACGGCAAAGGCAGTATTGATATATTCGATTAAAATGGCTGTAAATGTAATCTTGTTCTTGCCGTACCGTATAAGGCGGGCATATAGACCCACCAACACCTTTTCATCTTTTTATTTTCTTGTAAGCCACAGAGAAATCTGTAATTTTTTTCTGACAAGAAGGAGGCTTATTCCTTACTATAAACAAAATTTCAAGTTTTTGAAAATTTTCATCCATTCCCCATTAAAATAATGAATTATATTTATTGAATGCCGAATTTTCCGGATGAGTTATCTCAACTATTATAAAGTTGTAAAAATGAAATGTCTGTACATTGGAGATATTTTTATAAAAATGATTGTTACGGACTATTTGGAGGTCACCGAGACAAAGTACATGTATTTTTTGTATGTTTGTATGTGTCGTTGTGGCTTCATCACGCCAAATTAGCGAAGCGAATTTCAACTATTTTTCTTCTTCGTATCTTCAGATGGTTATAGGATGCTTTTTACCCGACTACGCTGAAGAAAAAAATTGGGTTATGATTTGTTACTCCTCCGCGAACGAAGTTTGCGGGTACCCTTTTACATACATGACTTAATCAACCATAAATACCACGAGTCCATGGGAATTTCTTACTTTTTACCCAAAATGGAGGCTTTGCAGGGCCTTGTAGAGTTTTACTTTAAATCACGCTTTAAATAGTGAATATGGAATTCTCAACTACGAGTAAATTGTTTGTGATATGATATATCTTTCTTTCAGAACCACGTCTCATTCTGATTATTATAATAAACTTCTTGATCTGATTCTGTAACTCAATTGGAAGATCGTGCGCCCCGGCAAGGCACAAGGCACTGGTTCAAATCCAGTCCAAATCTTTTTTTTTCTTTATTTCAATATTTGTATTTAAAGGAAACTTGATGTTTGTGAAATTCTTACTTGACTTTATGCCCTTATATCTTTACATGTGTTACTATAGCTTGGCTTTACATGAGACCTGAGGCGTTATTGCCTAACGAAATTTTGACAATTGGTATGCGAATCAACTGTCATGCCCATACAAAATCATGACACTTGTCTCTGATTGCGAACGTCAAACGCGTTATTTAATACGGGGGCTGATAACTTTTTAACATAGACAGCACAAGCTTTTGGGCCAACAACCGACAGAAGATTGTATGTAATCGGATTAATTTATTCACGAACCAACTAGCCACGTATCGTGTTAGAGCACATATCCCCGAACAAAGAGTCTCGCAGCTTTGACCCGGGCCGTTGGTGATGCACAAAGTTTGTCAGCTGCGCGCATAAATAAATATCGACGGATTTAATGCTTGTAGTTTACTAAAGTGATTTTCAATCAATATTATCCTGATTTTCTAGTGGTTACAAACCGAGATTTTGATTTCAGGACTTTAAATAAGAAAATTAAACCAGATGTATATTCGATACCACTGATATTGAAGAGCTACTGACATGTTTAGAAGGAGCCCGTTACTTTGCCGAATTGGATTTGAACTCAGGCTATTGGCAACTTAGCCTAGGAAAAGAAAAAGAAAAAACAGCATTTATGTATATGTCAGTCGGGTCTGCACTCTTTCAAAAAACTACACATGGGTCTCGTAACAAGCATGGCCCACTTTCAGAGGGCCATAGACACAATTCTAGATCGTAGATTTTCGGACTTAGGTGCACCTCGGATGGGGGCGTAGACGAGAGATAATCTGAATCGATTATGGCTTAAATCTTTGTGGTATTAATCATAGGTATGATGTAATTTTGCTTTATTTTGTAGGTAATGAGTCATTCGCGAATCTTTTGTATATCCTTCATTAACTTGGAAGAGGTGATAGATATATTTAGTCCACATAAAAGTAGTATTTCGCAATAAGACCGCCTCGCCTTACCTCTCCTTAAATGTATTTTCTTTCGTACATTGTATTGTAAACTACGAGTACTAGGCAAAGTTGCAGCTTTTTACGGTTCCCTATCAAAATTTACTTGAGATCATTTTCACACTTTGTTGCCAAGTTGCTGGTTTCTAGTAGCTGTTCTTGTTGACTGTATGATTAAATGTGTATAGGGTGAAACCAGAGCTTGCGTCGGTGTGTCCCAAATTCGGGAGCGCATAATCTCGGAAATTAATACGCTTGGAAGTCGTACGCGAGTATCGTCTCGCGTAACAGAAGTTTGTTTACTTAAACCGTCGTAAACTATGATGAAACGAGACAAATTTTCATACAAATTGAATTCCTCCATTTCACCCCGTTACGAATAGGAGAGACTCTTAATTTAAAACTAAGAGAACTAATTTCAGCATTCTTGGACTTTCATCCCTGAAAGGGTTAAAATAAGGGGACAGTCTGGGGCAGAAGTACAATGGCGCATAAAGGGTGTTGTGAAGCGCTGAATAGAACTTTGAAAGATATTAGAGGGAACGAAGTTATGATGGGTGGAGTCACTATGTTGTTAGCTGGAGACTTTTGTCAGACTTTGCCCGTATTTTCGAGGGGAACTCGAGCTGATGAAGTTAAAACTTGCATTAAGGCTTCAAATATTTGGCCTATAATCAAAAAACTCAGCCTTAAGAACGGGACGGATAAAAATAATTTTACGAACCCATGAAATATTCCACCCTGTAGGTATTGACTTAAACGAGTGTTTGCTCACGATTTCGATTTCTGAATTATGATTGTTTTTAGATTTTAAGTAGATAGTTTGTATCACGCGTTGGACTAGTCTGCGATATACATATATTTATGAAATTTGGAGTATAGATGTCTTGTATAAGCCGCTACTTAATTTGGTAGTTAAATTATAAAGATAAATCTTTCTAACTCCATACATGTAACTGAAGCTGAAAATGTTTCAACATAACTATTTGCGATCTCAGTGGTCACTAAATATCCCAATGTCAGCTAGAAATTTATCTACCCATTTTGCATCTACCGCCCACTCGCACTCACTCTCATCAATTAAAAGTTCATAATTACTCCCCTCCCTCCCTAGCCTCCTCCCCTTTCCGGACACGGACCGATATTAGAAAGATAATTTGGATTAATTCATCCTTCCGACATTTAGCACTTCCAGAGGCAGAAATTTAACTGAGAGGAACAGATAGATAGATAAAACAATTATTCGTTTGCTACCCACACGCACAACAAAAAAAACAGTAAAATAGTAAAATTAAAACTACGTATAAGCACAAAAAAATTAAACACAAAAAAAGTAAACTCAACGTCTGCTGCAGCAAAACAAAAACATTCGCAGCTGAGTGATACGCTTCGCTCTTTCGAGCTCAATAAATACTGATCGATGATGATGAATCAAATGGGAAAATGCTTTACCATTACTGCAGGCAGACGTTTTTGAAACATTTCATTTTTTTACTGATGTTAATTCATGAAGAACCAAGCGAATAATGGAATAAGCTATTTGATTTTTTTATTGGTATGTTATAAAACGACGTTTAAATAATAGAAAAAATGCTGAAAAAACTACTATAATATCATAGAAACTCCCCGAGATACAACGACTTTAAAAGCACATATTTGCATTTTCCCAAAAAACGCTTCATACTAAAGCCTAACAAGCATATGACGTCACACGCTACTATCTTGTATAGGTAAAATATGAAATTTGTTCTGCAGCTATGTTAAAACTTGCGTTTATCGAAACGGTTTATAACAAAAATCACAAAACATTTTATGAGTTATTGAATGGTATTATTAGTTACTAGATGGCGCCCGCAACTTCGTTCGTGGAGGAGAAAAAGTCACAACCCCTCTTGTTTTCCTTAGCGTAGTCGAACAAAAAGTATCCTATAACCATCTGGAGATACCCAGCTACCCGTGTACCAAAAATAGTTGAAATCTGTTTAGCCGATTTCGCTTGATGAAGCCACAACGACTCATCAAACATACAAAAAATCCAGAAAAAATATTTATCGTTTTAGTGACCTCTAAATAGTCCGTAACAATATATTTTTCTAGATATCTTCTATGTACAGACATTTCATTTTTACAACTTTATAATAGTATAGATTAATATTTTCAAACTTTAAAAATGGACTTTTCCACCCAACTTTAAAGACTCATCATAAAACAAACTAAACGTAAGGTATCGAACTCGAAATTTTAACTTTGTTGTTTATTTCGCTTGTTTTATCAGGATCTTATATTATTTTTACATTTTTTTCCTACTGTCAAATACCCTATTCAAACGTGCCCAAACCAAAGGAAGCCGAAGCGAGATGCAAAAGAAAAGAAGCCGGCAGTTTTTACGAGGCGCACCGGTTCCGCCGTCCGGGCCCGGGACCTCCGGCCATTGCGATTGCTTCCTGGTGGCTCAAAGCACCCTTGTATCGAACCGAAATAGATTTGAACTCTTCTTCTTTGTCCTCGCCTTATACCAATTCAATTGGGGTCGGCTCTCCTAATCAATCTTTGCCAGGTCATTCTGTCCTGGGTCGTCTGTGGATCTAGTTGGGCTGCTTGTAGATCTTTATTAATGGTTGCTGTCCATGTCAGTCTGGGTCTGCCTCGTCCTCTTGATCCGGTTTCAATGTCGAGCACCTTTCTTGTCATGTGATCTTCCGGACGCCTCATAACATGGCCGTACCACCTCAACCTAGTCTCACGCAGCTTTTCCGGTATTGGTCTCACTCGAAAAGTGCCGCGGATGTGCTCGTTTCTCCCTTTGTCAAGCAAGGTAACGCCTCCTGACCATCTCAGCATTTTCATTTCGGCTACGTGTAATTGATTTCATATTACAATTTGACCAATTTCTTCACAAAAATTCCTTCAGTTCTTTTAGGCGTTAAGAATCAATACAATAGACTAATGGACGGATGAACGGACATGACGAAACTATAAGATGTTTTTGCCACTTTGGCTACGGAACCCTAAAAAAGAGAGTGAGTATAGCTATCTTATATCTAATTTCACCATGGTCTGTTAAGTTACGGCTGGTAAATGACTGGTTTCGCCTGTCAATATTGACGTGATATCGACAATCAATAATGTAACAGGTGCAACTACGTCAGCGGAGGAAAAAAGACTAATAACCCTCTTTTTTTCAGAGAAGTAAAGTAAAAATTATCCGATAACCATCTGTGGACGCTCAGCCATACTAATAAAAATAGTTGACATCAATATAGCCGATTTGGCGTGATAAAGCCACAACGACACAAACAAAGACGTGTCCTTCAAATAGTTACCATTTTTTTATATTTTCAATGTACAGATATTTCATATCGACAACTTTGTAATAGTATAGATGAAGCGCTGTCTGCCCGTTTACCATGACTCAACAGAAAGCGGAGACTCATGACACAGCATCTCATGTAATGTACCATCTATATTGTGTGATGCTGACTCCATTTAACCAAGTCAATCTAAACGGAACAGACAGACTCGATCGATAGACAGACGGCCAGACGTTATGATTATGATTCACGAGTTACGTATGTTGTTGTATATTAATGTGAAAGTGTTTACTGGGTTATCCTTACGCGCTGAGACAAATAATAATAATAATAATTCATTCTAGAGAACTAATCGAAAGAGGTACAAGTATAGAATAATCTATAATAAAAAAATTAAAATAAAAAGGGCGTTATATCATCACCCGACATGTTAAGGTCATACATCGAGATCTTGAGGTTTTTTTTAGTAAAATGGTATCATGACTCCGGTAAGGAAACTGGATTTTATTATTTTAATTTATAATCGTAAAAAAATTAACAGGCATAATGTTTTATTATATTAGTAAATACAGTTTGTGATATTAGTGCATAAAGAATGATAATTTTACAAACTATATTCCATATCCATATCCATACTATAATATACTGTATACTATATACTATATACTATATACTATATACTATATATACTTATACTATATACTATTATACTTATCATACTAATATTATAAATACGAAAGTGTGTCTGTCTGTCTGTCTGTTACCTCTTCACGCTAAAACCGCGGAACCGATTTGAATGAAATTTGGTATGGAGATAGTTTCAGTCCCGAGAAAGAACATAGGTTACTTTTTATCCCGGAAAAATACAGTTATTCGCGATAAACGAATTTAAGGCGGACGAAGTCGCGGGCATAAGCTAGTATATATATTTATATATATATATATATATATGTATATATATATATATATATATATTTATATATATATATATATATATATTTATATATATATATATATATATATTTATATATATATATATATATACATATATGTATACATAATATTATAAATGCGAAAGTGTGTCTGCCTGTCTGTCTGTCTGTCTGTCTGTCTGTCTGTCTGTTACCTCTTCACGCTTAAACCGCTGAGCTGATTTGGAAGAAATTTGGTATGGGGATAGTTTGAGTCCCAGGGAAGGACATAGGCTACTTTTCATCCCGGAAAAATACCCTTATCCGCGATACCGAATTTAAGGCGGACGAAGTCGTGGGCAGAAGCTAGTCCCTAATAAAATAAAATATTATACCTAGTAAATTTTTACGATTATAAAATAATATACTACAATCCAGTTTCCTTACCGGACGCATGATTCCATTTTCCAATAAAAATCTTAAATAACGATGTATGACCTGCCTAAAATGTACGGATATAGATATAATAGCCGCCGTCATAACCTCCGAACTCGGTCGGTTACACCTCGGCAAAACGAGAGAGAGATTTCAATAATAATTAATAGCTTTATTTAACTTCACATTTGCATGTATATTTGCAAATTATTATTTAATCAGGAACACTAAAGCAAAAAGGGTTATGCGTTTTTCGTCCTCTGCGAACGAAAGTATAGTTCTACTATAAAATATTATATGAATTTTCACATGTCACTGTCGGATATGCAAATCGCAATCAAGTATTCGGCCATGTCTGATACCGCTTTCCATTTCATGCACTTTCAGGCTTCACACACAATCGTAACGAGTATCTGCAAAATACAGCAGAAATGACAAAAACCTATGTATGTTCTAGTAAATCACACACTGAGGACCTATATTTGCATGTAAAACTGCATGCAATTTGCTTTACGGGTCCCTTATCACGTGGCATGCAAAAAATCTAATGTGTAGTGTAAATTACTTACGAGCTTATAGCTGGCTGGACCACCACATCCAAGCCACGAGATTTGTTAATGATTCGATTTGCATATTTAGTTGTTTTTACAAGCTTTTATTTAACTTGCAATGCATGTTTGTTCGGGTGGAATCTTGTAAGTTAAAGACCTACTTCTCGGTTTCCGATTGAGCTAAAATTTGGCATACCTACTTATGTAAGTTTGGTGACAATGCATTAGCACAGTTTAAAAAGCATACAGTGGGTCGACGGTTTTAACGTTTGTGTAAATGACAATGACATGCCCCAAGCTACCAACTAATACGGACTATGCAGCTCGGGCTCGCCCCTCCCGCGTTTCACCTCTTGCACCCCGCACGATTGAAAGAAAAAGAAAGAAAATACATTTATAGCTCTGTCTAGACGGCTTCGTTGAATGACTGTATTGTTTCTAGACTGTTGCAATAGTATGATACCATCGATCTGATTTGATGATGGAGCAGGAACGGTGGTTGCAGTAACTCTGTAATAAAAAAAATCAATCCTATCGAGTTTGGGCTCTTTAGAATCATCTCTGTGAGTAGTTGATGGATGTTCAGAGAAAAGTACAGTCGGTAATAAAAGCTTGTCACATTCTTTTTCTGTCAGAAACTTATTTTAACTACAAAATAATACGTCATTCAAGTTCTATCTAAGAAATGAATAAGCGTGCAAGGTAAGTGTGTACCTTTTAGTAGAGAGTCTAGAAACTTTATTTTATCAAATAATTTTCTAATATTTTCTTCTGTTTCCGCGATTATTACTCATTTAAATCAACCCGTGACCATGGAAAGCTGAAAAGCTTCGGAAACGTCGGGAACTCAAATGAGATAATATACGCGATATAATCCGTTAAATTGTTTTATTTAAATAAATAATTTCCTGTTAAAAATGACATTCTCTTTGAAGCTCACCAATTACCTACTAAGGTGAGCTTATTCCTAACTTATAAGTAAATTTGTAAGTAGTTAATAACTATACAGTACGGAGAGTGGTGTGCGGTCCACAAAGGCACTGCCTACCCTAAACGACCATGGCTATACAGGCTAGACTTGTGTAGTTCGCGAATGAATGATACAAATGTAATATATCAGTTAGAATCACTCTTGACTCTCTAGGTCAGTTCAGATTCATGCAGTTCAGTAGTTCACCCGATCACTCACTCACTCCTATAGAGTGAAATGTCATGCCGCTAGGTGAATCAATATTTAAACCCGCGAACGGTGCGAAATTATTTTTTCTCAATAGCTCAGTGAGTGAATGAGTGATAAAACCATAAGTGATCTAAACTGAACTAGTAAACTACAGAACTAAAAGAATGATATGTATCTCGGTGAGCGAAAGATGCAGATCACTCTTTTCTTTTAGTGACACATTCTGCGCATTACTAAGATAGGCATAGAGAAACATCCTACCCTTAAGCCCTGAACGACCATGACTATAGGTACAGAAAATCTGCCTATCTTGGCTAAAATCCCTATTCAGGCCACTGAGTACGGACACTAACAGAATTGCCAAATAAACCTTACTAAGTATCAGCATGACTGTGTAAGCAAGGCGGCAGCACATTAAATTACAATGTCTGATGACCATTATCGGGGCACATTACTACAGATAATGCAAATGTATCATAGCACGAACACGCATAGCGTCGTCAAAACTTTATTCTGCAAGACTTTAACCCGTGGAGCGTTATGTCAAAAGGAAATACAATGAAAATTCAATCACAATGAATGTGGAAAGTAGGTTCTAAATTCAAAAACCGGCCATTTCGGACCATGCTCAGTGTAGGGTTCCGCAGCCTTACATACAAAAAAATCACTACAGATGAACAAAATACGATATGAAAAAGTGTACTATCAAAAGAGCATATCTGCACGGCACTTACGTCCTTGAGCTGAGAAGTGCAATTTTTTGGCAATAACTCAAAAACGGCTCGATTACATACTCATACCAAATTTCAGCTTCCTAGTACTAATGATCACGGAGCTAAGCCGCGGACGGACAGATAGACGGACAGACGGACATGGCGAAACTATAAGGGTTCGTAGTTCACTACAGAACCCTAAAAATCGTAAGACGCACATGTGTGCATCTAGCACGCTTCACAGGTTACATTTTTTACATGTCTGATTTAACAGTAAACAGAAAAACATTCACAATCTAGGTAATGACATAAAAATTTATACTCGTATTGTAACACAGAGTTTGACTGTAACACTTTCGCAGCCAACCTTTTCGTGGCGCAATGCACTTTCCTCAACATACGGGGAAACCCATAGTATCGGCTATGCGTCTACGAGCAGAGCGCCCGCTAGGCGGGTTCCTGGGGAAAAATTCAACGCGACCCACTAAATTGCAAGCAGGATTTGAACCTGCGAAAACTACTTACATTACAAATCCAAAAAAATCAAAAGCCCGCTAAAATAATATCCGACCGTCGACCACGAAATTATGAATAGTTTAGATGCTACGATGCCACAGACAGATACACGGATACACAAATACGAGGATACACCGGTCAAATTTATAACACCCGTCTTTGTTGGTGATGGTTAAAAGACAAACGCAAGAATTTTGAGCAATAACAAATCGCTTTTAAAGTTGTTTTAAAGATTTTGATCGTATAAACAACTGAAAGCAAAGAAAATCGCGCTGCAGAAAGTAACATGTGCATTCAGTTTAGTTATTTGTTGGTTTGTGTAACTAATCATATTACGATTAATCTTTCCTTTCGTGCACGTAATATGCTTTTCTTTCATCAGTTATTACGTTAGCGCGGGAACTGCGGCAAATAAAGTCTTAAATTACATTATTAGTTGGCTTGAAGCCAAGCACATTGACTGAGACAGTCTCATCAGAACAGGGTATTATAAGTGTTCCTGTGGAATGGAATAATAATATAACGGGATACACTAGTGTATTGGCATTTACATAATAAATCTTCAATCTGCACCGACTGTACAGACTTCGACAAAGATTTCTCTCGGCCCATCGAGCCAATTTAAACTTTAAATCTCATGGTCACGTTTAAAACTCGAATGGCGGTTAGTAGATTGTAAAATGAACTTGTGTCGCCATTAGTTGCTCACGTGGGATGGATGCAGCTGAAATCAATAGAGCGGACTTGTTGCACGGGCGAGGTCGCTAACCGTTGCCAGGATACGGCACGGCTCCTGCCCGCCTCTGCTCTCCTGGTATTTTGTGGTTTGAGTCCCTTCGAAATGGTGGAAAAAATCCACATTGTTTTTAGGCACACCCTGGATTTTTTGCAAGTTTCAGTACGTTTGAACTCCTGTTATTTATGTTGCCTTGGTGTTCTGCGGTTGAGTAAGTTTAAGACCCAATTTCACCATGCTCTGTTTTATGTAACACTAACCACCCGATCATGTCTGTCAAATGATCATTGATCACCATTGATTATACGCCTGTTAAAAACTAACAGAGAATGGTGTAATTTAAAACCCAAAAGCAGTTGCGCGCTATCCTAGTAATAAGTAACGGCTGCTATAGAACGCTGACTGAGAGAATTACCAAGAAAAGGGCACAAAAAATTACATAGACGAGTACCAAGTTTCGGGTCATTAATTTTCTTATACAAGCTAACACGGTTACGTGCCAATGAATCCCTTCTATTTGTCCATACCAAGATTTCATATACACACAAAATAATTAAAACCCTAAAGCCTAGATTCTCAACCGAAAAATAGTGTAACTAACTCACACACCTGGAATCCACCCAACGACCTGCGTTGACCCGGCCCGGGCTGCGTTGCCACGGGGAATCAGGTCACCTAGATAGGCTTACGTGTTTATTCTTTGTTTTCGGAGGTTATATTAATCACCTTCCATAAGCAACCTGAGATACATACACATTGGCTAAGCTATTATTTTATATTGAAATCACAATTATTGACGGCACGTTGCCTAAGTCGGTTACACAACGGTCTACGAAGCTGACGGTCCCGGGTTGGAATCCCGACACGAGCAAGTATTAGTGGCAGGAGCATATTAGTTCCTAGGTCTTCAATGATTTTCTATGTGTTTCATTATTATATTAATCTGTAAATAAGTATATCGTCGCTCGTCTAACAAGTACCCATAGTACAAGCTTTGCTTAGTTTAAGTGTGTGTGTAAGATCGACCATAATAATTATTTATTTATAAACTACAGAATGGGCAAGTTCATTCTAGAAGAAGTAGTCATATCCCCTTTTTTTCTACGGCGTAATAGGATAAAAAGTATCCTATAAGTCCTATCCGTATCCCAGGCTGGGCAACTACCATTTGTAGTTACCCAGCCGTATACCAAAGATAGTTGTCTGTTTAGCCGGTTTTTCGTGATGAAGCCACAAAAACACGTACAAACATGCAACAAATAAAATATTTTTCAATTCAGTGACCTCCAAATAGCCGGTTTTACTTAAAAAAAAAACAATGTTCCGTACATTGAATTATTACAACGTATAGATAAATTATAAAATTGATTTTTTGATGTAAATACTTAAATATATTTTTCACACCACTAAGTTCTCCATGCATTTTATACAACATATGCCAGATATTGGGTACCTCTATCGAAGATGTAAAACCATGTAGACAGTAAAAAATCACAGAACATCTAATGGATGATGATTCCCTGATACACGTGAAAGTATCTTCTTGTACTTCCACGCCGTTTTGCTAACTTGGCTTTTAAAGCCACGATTGCCAACCCACTGCCAAATATTTACAAGCAACGTAATTCTCTTTTAAAATCCACTATTGTTGACAGCAATTTACTATTTAATACATTGTCATCCTAAGTATATGTATACTATTTTAATTGCTGCTACTGGAATTTTAATACATTTGAGAGCAAAAGATCGGGTCGGTAAAATACTATCATATGTATTTCCTAAAATAGTGCAGGATGGTACAGTTTTTTAATTCTATCATAATTTTTATTAAATTTTACATCTAAACTGAATAAATGACCGTTAATAAAATATAGTTGTTAGGTATAAATCCGACTCGTAAAAACCCATGAAAAAAAAGTCGTTAGCGGAGCGAATTATTGCAAAAATCGACAATTTTGGATATTGTTATTTGGGTCGGGCAGCGGAGCGTTTTGACTGCCGCTACTTTTATGTAACAAACTAGAAGGCGCCAGCAACTTCGTTCGCGGGGGAGAAAAAGTCATAACCCTTAATTTTTCCTTCAGCGTAGTCTAACCATCTGGAGATACCCAGCTACCCGTGTATCAAAAATAGTTGAAATCCGTTTAGCCGATTTTGCGTGATGAAGCCACAACGACACATACAAACATTCATAAAATCCAAAAAAAATATTTTTCGTTTTAATGACCTCCAAATAGTCCATAACAATCATTTTTTTGAAAATATCGTCAATGTACTGGTGAATAAAATGTCAAACGCATCAGAGTTTTAGGCATAAGGCACATGCAAGGCATCATTTTCTATTTCTATTTAATATTTTTATCGAATTTACATGTATGATGGAAACCAAGGATGTAAAAGATTCGTTACATAAATAAAAGTGCCGCGGTTGAAACGCTCCGCGACCCGACCCTTTTCTATTATAAGATCGCGGAAATTGGTATTACAGTTGGGTATTGCAAACAATAGTGTACTATATAAATAAAATTAGTTTTTAATAATAATAAAAATATATTGCTGTTATTTAAATTAGGGCGACATTTGCTCTCAAGTGTATTGTAACCATAAGTAGAAATATCAAAAAAAGCCCAAAAAAGTTTAGTTTTACGCAGAGCTTCCCCCAGCGAAGAGCAGAAGAGCTTCCAAAGAGGTTGGTATACCCGGCGTCCTAGGAACGTCCTCTTTGATCTGGACGACGAGATTACAGCAGCCATCGAAAGGATGGCTACTTCTTGGGTGAGGACTAAATTGATGGCAAGTAGTTAAGGCATTTCATTTGCCTAATTGTAATTGACTCCGTTGTGACACAAAAATTATTGCCAACATTCGTGTCACAACGGGATCCATTAAAATTAGGCAAATGAAATGCCTTAAGTACTTGCCAAAAATGTGGTTCTCACACACTTGTAAATACGAGAACATTTAACGAAAATTATTTTCATTATGATCGGATATATTCCGTTCTTGCAGCAGCGCTTCTCAACAAAAAGACGTAAGTGCCATGAAGATACGGTCTTTGGCTGGTGCTCTTTTTCACATTATACGATTTTTTATCTGTATAGTGCATTTCTTTGTAGTAACGGCTACGGAACCCTACACTAATCATGGTCCGACATGCTCTTGACCGGTTTTAAGTTTTACGCCCAAATCTCTAATATTTCCATCAAATGAACCAGGAGTTAAAAAGCACATTATTCTTCTATATTTAAAATATCTTTGAAGTTTAACAAGCTGTCGACCTAGTTTCAGGTCGATCCTAGAATGGCCTGGAAAGCCTGGATGCAGCCAATTCCGAGTAAACCGAGTTTTATCGGAATTTTACAATATAATTTACGTCATGCGCCGCTCGGGTTTTGCTTTACTACGAAAACGTCGCCTGGGTGCGGGATCTCTAATCAATAATGTATTCTTATACATACAAAGACCGAAACAATGAAAAAATTACAAGTCTCCGACTGAATTTGAACCGGTGCCTTGTGACTTGCCGGGGCGCACGCTCTGCCAACTGAGCTACACAGTTCGGTCAGCTTGTCTTCGAATTCTGTGACCATTTGTTAATGGTACTACAATTTTATCCTAACAGAGCGAACTTTACAGTTGCTACATGTTACCGAGTGATAGTGACGTCTTGTAAACATTGAATTTATATGAGTATCTTAGGGAAGAAATTTACTTTAAAAATCATAAAGATCGTAAGGGTAAACACCTGATCGTAATGGAAAACATCATGATTTTCATATAAATTCAATTAAAATAGTTTTTATTCCACATGTACTAGTTAACTAGTTAATAAATTTTCACACTGTACAATCAGAGCAAAGAAGATCGGTTTACATCTTACTTTTATCAATTTTAATTTTATTTCAATTGTAGTTATAATAAAATATTAATAAATGCTCTGTTTCTTGACACTGAAACGGGTACACTTGTTGAGCTATTTACAAATATTCGTATTAAAGTTGCCCGTACCTATATACCTAGTTACATCAGTTACATGTAATATCCTTCTCACTGTATCACCCAGTCAGTACCTACTTCTCTTCTTCATCGTCGCTTCCTCATGACTCAGGTTCATGACCACTAGAGGCCATAATTTTGCACACCAAAACTCTCCACTCCACACGGTTTTCCGCTTTCCGGATTGACGCCTGTAGAGTTTCCTGACAAGCTTCTTTCACGGCATCGGTCCATCGGGTCGGTGATCTTCCGCGGCCTCTTTTTCCTTCCACATGACCAACCACGATGAGCTTTTCTAGATTATGTGGCTCTCGTCTAGCCACGTGACCAAAGTACTGCAAGATCCGCTGTAGGCAAATGGTCGATAGGCGACACTTGATCTTCAATGCGGCCAGAATCGACGCATTAGTCAGTACCTACGAGTACATCGAAATAGGTGATCACTGATCACCAAGCCAAGAAAGGACTTTGTGTCAATTTCTGACAACGGGGCAATATGGACCGAGCGCGAACTTTTAGGGGGGAAGACAAAAATCAAGCCCCGAATATTGTCTTGATTTCTAGTCAGAAGTGTATATTTTTTATAGGTGGCGTTTACTAAACTCTCAAAGGGATCGAGGTTGTTAACTTTCGGAACTGGTTATTTTTTATGGTTCCGTAGCCAAAATGGCAAAAACGGAACCAGGCATTTTACTCAAAAAGTACATGATGTATATTGACGAAATTAGTAGTGTAGGTATCTTGTATAAGCCGCTACTTAATATATTTCTAGGGGGGGGGGGGGGGGGCAAACCGTACTACCGAACTACTTATGCTAACTTTTATAAACATGGTCAGCCCACATGTATTGATATGAGGGGGGGTAAAAATTTAAAGTCTGGCTGCTGGGTCAAATGGGGTATCATATGAAAGGGCTTGACCTGCACATTTTCGAACAATTTTTTTATTGTGATTAGTTTTTCTTTTATTAAAGAAAATGTGAAAAAAAACACCATTCCCCCCTTTATCTCCGAAGTTTACCAATAGAAAATTTTGAAATTTTCACAAATTGTATTAATAAACATAAATATTACACGAAAATTATAGCCATGTCTCTAACTAGCAAATTTTAGTTTTAATTAGCAAAAAACCTATTTGAACAACCCGGTTGCGTTAAGTTTTGTCGCGTTCCGCTCATTTTCATGTTCCGCCTGAGCCGAGCGTGCAAGCGAAAGCGCGGGATAAGCGATAAAGAGGTACAATCGGCCTAAGCGTTCGGCTTGTGACGCATCTGAGACAGCTGCAGCACACAACGACGTTATCACGTAAAAGTATCGTCCGTAAACCGACTTTACAAACAACCAATTTATTTGTATGAACGGCTTCGGAACCCTACACTGAGCATGGTCCGACATGCTCTTGCCCGATTTTTAAGCTATTCGTGTGACCCAACTGTAAAACTAGGCTAAACACAATTTACTCTAAATCTCCTGCAACATTCATTAATTTACCGAAACGAGCTAAATTGTTTGATCCGGTGTAAAACGGCGCGCTCGTTTCGGCCGGCCGGATAAAAACGCCATTTGTCACGCCGAGGTGTGGACTCCCGCCGGTAACTCGTTAGGGTGAGCTTACTGGTAAGCGCTGTTTGTGACCCGGTAATAAGTTTTCTGAGCAACAAGTTTGTTAGAGTATGAGAATACTAGTTACTAATACTCTCTCCTGACAGATTTCGGCCACGGCGACCGCTTCAACTTCGTATATAGTAGCTTTTTTATGTTATAGGGGACTAACAAGCAGACGGATTGCCTGATGGTAAGCGATCTCTATCGCTATTAGACACTTGCAACAAAGGGGTCCACAAGCGCGTTGCCGGCCTTTCAGATGGGAGTTTTTCTTGAAGGCTTGAAGGTGGCATCGGTCCGGAAACACTGCCGGCGACAGTTCAATCGTGCGAAGCGGGAACTTTCTTGTAAAACGCACACTCGGCGCTGACGGATATATAATTTTATGTTTTTTATGTTAAATAAATCGTTTCATCGGAAATCTGCTTGTTTTTTCGAGCCTGCAATATCCCACATTCGTGATACCTGTGGCGACCATCCAGCGACCGTCATCTTAAAGTGACAAACTTGTCATCTGTAATGCCAGTAGCACATCGATAGCCAGGATCCAGGGTTCAGTTACAGGGTTCTGTTACGTTTTCAAGGTTATTAAAATTAGACTATATTTCACTATTACAATGTTCAACCTTCAATTCGTTGAAAGTGAGACATGGTAGAATATTATTTATATTCATTAAATATTATTGTTATATTTTATTTTGTTATATATTATGTAGATATATATATACATATAATTTGTACATGGTGCTAGTTTGTCTATCTTCCTTATATCTTCACTCACTTGCTCAAAGGTTAACTGGAAGTGATCCCTAATAGGGATAAGTTCGCCTTTGTACTTATATCTTTTAAGTTTATTGCTTTTGTAACTGGTTACTATGTACAATAAAGTGTTGACATACATACATACATGGAACCTTATAATATTGGGCCAGCATCATGGCGACTCCTACCTTCATGATTGTCGCGTCATAACCGTTATTAATCTGCGTCGGACCATAAATAACAAGGTTGATTACGCGACAGAGGGTTGGACGGCTGTAGACGGTTAACAATTCAGTATATTAACGCTTCTAAATAATTACATTCCTAATGGGATGAGAGTATCTGAAAGGAAAAGCAAATGAAATGACCATGTTTCGTAAAACGTGTCACTAACCTCAGGTGAAGTGAAAACAATGGTCATTGTTTTCACTTGGTCACCAGATCCCTTCTTTACGCATAATCATTGAAACTTGAGTCATAATGTAATGAGTCATAAAACAATTTGTCTTAATTCTGAACCAGTGAAATTTTCAGGATCTTTGAAAATCTCATCCTATTGAACCCTAAACATAGGTTAGGGTTAGGTTAGGTTTGTGTTGTGACAATCCTAAAAAGTTAACTGTTTCGTACAAAGATGCGATTATGATTAACAAAAATTCGGACAAATACGTTATGATTTTCGATTTTATGGCAATCAATATACATCCCTTTGTGACACCAAAGAAAGAAGCAATGGATACCTTAATTTTTTGGATAGAGTTAATTATTTCATTCTTGTGACCGACTATGTATCTTATTGCTTGTTAAGTAGCCATTGGGAACAGGGGGTTTGAGATAAAAAGTGCTCCATTTTTGCGTGAAAGAAGTACATATTTTGTATTTATGCTATATATGGGTTACAACTTATCAGCGAGGGCATTCGTAGAAAATAGATGTGTAATCGGCAGCAGGCAAAAGAAGGTAATGTCTCCTCTCCCTACAGCTCTCTCACTCCCAATATTCCCATCGCCATATGTACGGTACGGTTTAAAAAAAGCTGTTAGAGATTTCAAAACATTGATATTAATTTTCCTTCGAGACCATGGACGTAACGCAACGTCCGAAACGTCGAAGAATTACCAACGAAAGGTAATTGAATAAATCATATTTAATCGCGATTAAGCTCCGTTTATTGTGTTGTGATATATAAAGATTTCAAATCGAAAGATCACCAGTTGGTGCCTTCGTAGCATGAATATCATGAAAAGAAGTGTCAAAAGGCAAAACCCTGTGCTGTGTTTGTATGGTTTGGGTAGTAGAAAGTGATAGAAGATTACGATTGTAAAGTTTCAAAGGAAATGTGCATGCGTAGAGCGGAGCGGTGATCAATAGCGGCCGCCGACCCCTGACCTTCCGCGGGCGGCCTACATCGGGGACGATACTCGCTCCTGGCCAATTTACCCTAGTGGCTGCACCAGAAGCAAACTGCTACTACAGGCGTAGTGATAGTCAATTATTTGGGGCATCAACAGCAATACAAAACATGAAACATAATTTTAAAACACTACAACAAAAGCTATAACAGATGTCCATAAAAGTACAATTTAGTGGAACAAGTTACATAAAAGTGAGTAGATATTATAAGAAAATAAAATACATTTGACATGCTCAAATATTAGAAGAAGGGTGCCCCTGTATGTGTGTGTTATGTGTGTGGAAGGAACATTTACCCAGCAGTGATCTAGGCTAAGAAGTAAAGACCGAATACGTTTCTTTGAGCTTAATTTGGTGCAGTCAAACAAATCACTACTGAAAATTTGTTTATTGTATTGCCTTAAAACCTGAATTAATGAGGAATTTTGGGCATATTTAGTCTTGACTGTCGGGAGGCTACAAAGGCAGTGAAAAGTTCGAGTATTTCTCTTGCTGGCTCAACCTACCCCCTTCACCCTCTGTAACCTAATTGAGACAGCAAGATTAATACGATAGCAAAACATTATTCACTTATTTAATCGTATGGCGCATATACACAAAACATTTCCCTGGGGATATCTCTACGTATTGTATACCCCGCGTACCTTTTGATAATAAAGTTTTAAAAGTAGTGGTATGTTGACAACTTTTCTTCTTTCGACCTTTCAATAATATTAGTTAATATTGGTAAAAAAATAATTCATCAGTCACACGTTCTTACCTTGCACGGGGATACGGGAAAATTAACAACTTCGTTCTAACGCTATGTGAATACTTGCGGTTATTCATATTTTCATAATGCAAAAAGGGACCACACAACTTTAAAGGCTCATAAAACATGCTACTCGTTTTTTAAGATTTCTATCACAGAAAGTACCATTTCGCATCAATTATTTTTTTATTTGAGTACAATCAA
This sequence comes from Hedya salicella, assembly GCA_905404275.2. Classification (NCBI taxonomy): domain Eukaryota; kingdom Metazoa; phylum Arthropoda; class Insecta; order Lepidoptera; family Tortricidae; genus Hedya; species Hedya salicella. The sequence continues at coordinate 1,815,339 of FR990103.1, forward strand.
CATCCCTATTGTACTCTTGCGTACGCTGTTCCTTTGAGCACATATACGTTAAAGTAACAACCAGGGATAACAGGGGCAGAATTACTCTAGATGCTACATAACCACTCTGTCAAACATATAACACAAATAAGAAAAAAGACGTCCCGTTGTGGGACAAAGCTGTCTTTTTCTGTTGTTTACGATTTTAGTTGCATCAGACCTTGAAAAACTATGTTCTCAATCATCTTGCCTGAGATCGCTGATGAGGTCTGCCGCAGCACTGTTCTTGTTTTATGTTATAGGACGCAAACGAGCAGACGGATCGCCTGATGGTAGGCGATCACCATCGCCCATAGACACCTTCGACATCAGTAGATTCACAAGTGCGTTGCCGGCCTTTCCGGTTAGAGTACAATCTTTTCTTGAAGATTTCAGTTTTGTGGTTTCCTTTCTGTTTGGTGGGAAGAAGCAGAGTTGCCTCATTAAATCCGAAATAACTAGTAAATGTACTCGTATGCCCAAAACATACACATGCCGTCACTGCTGTGAATGGTTTCCCTTCTGTTTGGTGGGAAGAAGCAGAGTTGCCTCATTCAATCCGAAATAACCACTAAATGTGCTCATATGTCCAAAACATGCACATGCCGTCGCTGCTGTGAATAGTTTCCCTTCTGTTTGGTGGGAGGAAGCAGAGTTGCCTCAATCAATCCGAAATAACCACTTAATGTACTCATATGTCCAAAACATACACATGCCGTCACTGCTGTGAATGGTTTCCCTTCTGTTTGGTGGGAAGAAGCAGAGTTGCCTCATTCAATCCGAAATAACCACTAAATGTACTCATATGTCCAAAACATACATATGCCGTCACTGCTGTGAATAGATTAGTGGTGGTTAGGACGTAAAACCATAAATGCCAACCCTGTGGACTGCGGTGGAATACCCGTATGCTTTACTAGCATTCCCAATTCACCGGTTGTCATACCCCCACAACGAAACCCATTAATGCTAAAACTCTTGCTTAACAGCTGGTTACCGAGTACAATGTAAAACAACTATATATAATTTTATTACAGGTGATGACCCTAATTCGTTAAAGTTCTCGTCATCCAATCAACATAACTGGAAAAAATGGGAGCAGCTGTAACAAGCTCTGCATCGCGTTTAGATTCTTCACTTCTGTTACAGCAAAGACGGTAAATAAGATAACACCAGTGGACCAATAACTGTCCCTGATAGTGACGGATTAACGTAACCTACTTCCACGGATATATCGAAACAAAGAAGGGATATTGGAGGGGTTCTAGAAAGTTCAGAAAAGTTTTCAACGTTGGCAAACAATACATCAAAGTTGTAATTGTAAAATATGAGACGGGTGTAGGTAGAATAGAATAATGATTTGCCGCATTTTTTTTTTATTACTTGAGATCCTGATAAAACGAGATAGTACCACAGATACAAAAGAAAATAAAAATAAAAATTTGAAGACTACCTTGGTTGGCGGAATGACACGAGACACATGGTTTTTTGTTTATATCTATCTATCAGCCACGGACGTCCACTGCTGAACTAGGCCTCCTCTATAGCTCGCCACGAAGTGCAATCCTGCGCAGATCGCATCCACTGACTCCCTACAATCCTCACGAAGTCATCTTTCCACCTCGTCGGGGGCCGAACCACGCTGCGCTTTTTTATGCGTGGTCGCCACTCCAGGACTTTCCTGCCCCAACGGCCATCCGTTCTCCGGGCTACATGGCCCGCCCATTGCTACTTCAACAATGCAATCCTGCGAACTATGCCGGTTACTTTAGTTCTGCTAAATACCTAAACAAATAAACCATAATATTTTCTTCTGTTTCCGCGATTATTACTCATTGAAATAAAACAATTTAACGGATTATATCCACCCGTGACCATGGAAAGCTGAAAAGCTTCCGAAACTTCGGGAAATCAAATGAGATAATATACGCGATATAATCCATTAAATTGGTTTATACTTATCACTAAATAAACCATAGTTCGATTTGTGTAAAATGTCCTCTAATATTTATTCATTTATTTATATCCAAAAAGGGCCCTGAGAAATGCTTTGGAACAATGTTTTTGCTGGCTGTTTTGCCGCAAAGGATGTAGTCCGCAAAGTAACTATTTAGGTAAGAACTGGCGGTAAGCCAGGAAAACAGCTACAGTCTAAATGCCGAGTCATTTGGCAGATTGCATCGGAAAAACGTCACAACCGTCACTACTATTGAAAATACGAGGACCTAAGGATTTAAATTTCACTTTTATATTAAACTAAACCTGACTAAACTAACAAAATAAATATGACAGGACAAATATATACAAATTGAAATAAAACAATTTAACGGATTATATCGCGTATATTATCTCATTTTAGTTCCCGACGTTTCGGAAGCTTTCCAGCTTTCCATGGTCACGGGAGGATATAATCCGTTAAATTGTTTTATTTCAATGAGTAATAATCGCGGAAACAGAAGAAAATATTAAATATATACAAATCCAACTAGTCCCACGGTAAGCTCAATAAGGCTTGTGTTATGAGTACTACACGACGATTGTATACCGTGACCGTTAATAACCCGAAAGATTTAAACCACATATTTTTGACGACTGTACGAGTAAATAATGTTATATCAACATGGGTCTAATTATGTGTCTTAATTAAATTACTATTACATTACGAATTAAATTTTATTAATTGCCCGCTTCTTTGTGAACAAGCCTTTAGGTGGGAATCTCAAGTTGAAGAACAGAGAGCGAGCATGACACTTCACGAATCGCTTCGAAATCATACGATGAAAGGCGAATGGCGTGACTTGTATTCCATGAATGACAAGAAGTGTCAAGTTATGTCTAGCACGATGTTCGTGTTGAAATTATTTTTATTTATTGGCACCACAAAATACCACAAATACTTATGTATCCAAACTTTATTAGGTGCTACGACTACTAACAATCACAACCATATATTGTTAGGCATGATAATATTCGAAGGAAATCATACTACTTATTTTTTTACATCATACTTACCTTTTACCTCATACAGGAAAGGGACTTTGTTGTAACAGCGATCATGCTAACCTGTACCTACAGTAAAATAAACAACAACATGAAACAGTTACGCATTTTTATTACGAGTAATTTAATGAATTAGATTTTCAAAATGTGTACCGCCGTTTTCAGCACAAATATTCAATCTTGAACGGATTTAATGATTCAAGTTAACATAAGTGTTCTTGATTTATTCTGAAACCGTTTGAATTCTTATTAACTACTCTTCTCTGGAGTTCGCAGGTGTTGAGTAAACCTTATCTTTCAGAGTTCCCCATAGAAAGAAATCTAGCGGAGTTAAATCCGGTGACCGGGCAGGCCATGCTAAAACTTCGCTCCCACGGCCGATCCATCTCTCGGGGTATTGTTGGTTCAGCCAATTACGAACATCCAAGCCGAAGTGGGCCGGGCATCCGTCGTGCTGGAACCACATAGTTCGTCGGGTTTCCAAATCGACATCTTCTAGCAGGTCGTTTAATTCATTATTTAGAAATAATAAATAGTTGTGAGAATTCAATCTATTTGGAAATATGACGGGACCTATTATTTTATTCCCAATAATGCCAGCCCACAAGTTTACGAAAAATTTGTGCTGGTATGAATTTTCCCTTTTCGCATGGGGATTTTCTTCTAACCACATATGCTGATTATGGGAATTAAAAACTCCCTCTCTCGTGAACAACGATTCATCTGTCCATAATATCTTACTTAGAAATCCAGGATCTTCCACTAATTTCTGATTCATCCTTTGGCAAAAGGCAACTCTAGCTAGCCCGTCATTGTTATTTAATCCATGTACTTTCCTGTAGTGAAAAAAAAGCAGGCCGTACCTTTTCCATAGCCCTAATATTAGCTTATAGTTAACATTGACCATTCTTGCTACAGCTCTTGATGACAAAGTTGGGTCTTTTGTTATGATGTTTATTATTCTGTTCTCTGCTTGTTCATCTAGATTTATAGCCTTTTCTCTGTGAACTTTTCCAAGCCCTTTTTCGCGAAACTGTCGATGGACATCCGCAAAAGTCGAATGGTGAGGTATACGACGGTTTGGGTATCGTCTTCGGTATTCGGCGACTGCCTGGAGCGAGTTCCCATCACAAAATCCGTACACAAAGTGGATATCTGCTAAATGAGCCGAAGGATAATGCGGCATAGCGAATATTATTTATTACAGTCAATAAAATGTTCAATGTTATTTTATCTTGCGTGACAATTAGTTATCATTTGTAATGTGTCATTTTAGTGACAAAATGCCAGTTATAAGAAGAACCACTCTCGCGACTTAGAACAGAACAAACCTAATTATCTCTATTCTCAGTGATAACAAAAAAGCTACTTGAGATTGAAGTGTGTAAGATAAGATATTATAATTATTCGGATTAATGTAATAATTCGGAAAAATATAACATGCAACTAAAATACAGTGTAGTGTACACTGTATTTTAGTTGCATGTTATATCCTTTTATCTCGTGATGAAAATATTTTCGGTAGTAAAAACTTTTTGTACATAGATACCAAACTTCTTTATGAAACTGGCTAACAACCATACAGTTAGTGCATCTACGTGTAAAAGAAGTAGGTGGCTACGTCATGCTCACGCCCTTAAGGTGTGTTACACTGGAGATTTTTTAACTTTTGATTTGTTGTAAATAATTAATATCTCCTTAATTATGAGTTTTTGGACTATATGTTACATAACTTTATATACTCTAATTAGGCTCCAGTATCGTTAGCTTGAATCTTTCGGGTTATTAACGGTCACGGTGTATTTAATAGATACATTTACTTATATACCTGCATACAAAACACCCAAGACTCAGGAACAAATATTTATGTTCATGACACAAATATTTGCCCTCGCCGGGATTTGAACCCAGGACCTTCAGCTTCGCAGGCCACTGAGCTAAACCAGTCCTCAATATTATTAATAGCTAATAGCTAGATAAGAGAGAACAGCTAGTACCAGAGGACTGCATTCGTGTAGTGCAAGACATGTATTTTAATACCCACACAAAAGTCAGAAGTCCAGCCGGTTTTAGCAAGGAATTCGCGGTTGAAGTGGGAGTTCACCAAGGGTCCGCGCCCAGCCCTCTTTTGTTTAATATAGTCATGAACTACATCACTAAAGACATTCAGCAGGAACTACCTTGGAACCTCTTATATGCCGACGATATTGCATTGGTTGCCAAGTCTGCCGAAGAATTACAAGATACTCTAAGCGAATGGATCAGTGCATTGGAAAACTCGGGACTTCGGGTTAGCAGATTGAAAACTGAACATCTAGAATGCAAATTTGGCAGCACGGCAAGTATACGCAATCTATGCTATCCATCTGGATAGCATAGATAGCGTATACACAAGTGCCAAAGATCGATCTATTCAAATATCTAGGATCAATTGTTACACCCGATGGAAACGTAGAAGCAGATGTGGCACAAAGAGTCAACGTAGCATGGCAGAAATGGCGGACGCTCGAAAAGGGAATACACGCGAGACCTTTTAGGAGGTTTATTGTTACATACATTTTTATCTTGTTTTTATTTAGAAATTTCATTATAATTATTGATTGCTTCCTTTTTATATTTGATTTATATTATTATTAAACATTTTTGTGACTAATCAACGATCTCATTGTGAATGCGTATACTTTTTAACATGGAAAATATATGTAATTTTTAACAAGAAATATATATATATATATATTAAAACACTTCAAGGAAGCCCTCTACCAATTTTGAAAATTACACGAATTATTTCCGCTGATTTTTCTTATTTTCTCAGGTTAGTGAGATATTCAGATTGTGCATCGTGCAAACCAATTAGGACCTACCTATATGGATGTGGTTGTATGAGTGGTGTGTGTGAGTGTGAGCGTGTGTATGAGAGATTTTTAAGCAGCCCTAAGGGGGTGTTCAACTTCGGCGTAGATCATGAGAATTTCAAAAAGTTATGAAGTAAATGTAAATAACAGATGATATTACTACGCGATAAGTGAGGTCACAGCCATTGCACTAGTGGTAGCCCTGCTAAATTTATAGTAGGTCGTCGTGAGGGTATATAATTAGGTCACTAGGCTACAAATTAATCAGGCGTAAGACGAGGTGAGTGTAACGATTTGCGGCGACATAAGCCTGACTACTGCGCAGAGCGGAAGGCGCCAATATCCGGGAGGGGACGGAATTAACCCTAAAACTGGGCCAGTCGGATTTAGTTACTTTATTAATACAGCTCTAAGTACCATACAACAACCTGTTCCGGGCGATGGTGGGGCTCCCTATACTATGACTCTGCAGTGCCTCTGGCATGTTCGCTGAGGCACACACTCGTTTTTTTTACGTTCATGCGCAAGAAAGTTGGGTGTCCTATACCTAAGCTGAGTGGGGGGAAGCACCAACCGTCTCCTGCAGGTAGTGGCGGGCAGGGCTGCATGCCCCGAGTGCACGTGCATTTCGGTGAATCAGCTGGCTGTGCTAGTTATTTTAATTATACAATCGAATTATGCCCTCAATGTTTTTGGCGAAGGTACACAGTTTCTCTGTGCCTGTATGGAGCCATGGTCGTTCAGGGTAGGCAGTACCTTTAAGACTATATGGATCGCACGCTACTGAGGGCAGGGGCCCAAGATTGCAATGATGATAAGATTGACGTATCCACTTCCTACTAATAGGTATTATAAACACAATACATCTATATTATTATACAGTTATAATAGTGAAATGCCTGTACATTGAAGATATTTTCAACAAAATTATTGTTCCGGACTATTTGGCGGTCACTGAATCGATATATTTTTTGTATGTTTGTATGTGTCGTTGTGGCGTCATCACGCCAAATCGGCTAAACGGATTCCAACTATTTTTGGTACACGGGTAGCTGGGTATCTTCAGATGGTTACTTTTTACCCAACTACGCTGAAGAAACAAAGAGGTTATGACTTTTTCTCCTCGCGGACGAAGTTGCGGGCGCCGTCTAGTATATATGTTTGTAAAGATGTTTGAATGTTTGTCACTCAATATCGCGCATATCACCAAACGGATTTGATGAAAATTGACACAAAGACCAGGGTCATGAATTAAAAGATACGATATTTAAATCATGCTAACCCGTGCGATGCCGCGGATAAATGTTAATTAATGCAAATGCGTAGACGCCTTAACAGCATTCGCAAATCGACGTAGCCCCGAGTTTTCCCCATGTCGATGTTCGCCACACCGCTCGACAGGCATCAACTGATAAATTAATTATTCATTTCACACCACCCGGAATCTGCCCCAAAGTCGCAAACTATCCCCGAACGTGTAACACTTACTCGTGTGCCGGGTAACTTAGATGGAATCGGAATTGATGAGTGACAAAGTATCTAATATGTTCTTTAGATGCGAAGGGGGAAATTAAGAATTTAGAGCAGTGGTAAACATTTCTGCTGGTTTATATTGTACTAGCTTCTGCCCGCGACTTCGTCCGCCTTAAATTCGTTTATCGTGGATAAGTGTATTTTTCCAGGATAAAAAGTAGCCTATGTCCTTCCCCGGGACTCAAACAATATCCATACCAAATTTCATCCAAATCGGTTCAGCGGTTTAAGCGTGAAGAGGTAACAGACAGACAGACAGACAGACACACTTTCGCATTTATAATATTAGTATGGATTGTATGCCGATAAATAGACATTTGAGAAGACTGATTTTAACGAAAATCTTGCTGTTTTAGCGTCACGATCTGACTGGATTTCTGGTTCAAATTCAGTGGGAGTCTTGAAATTCTTTCATTATTTAATATTTGTATTTATAAGAATTTTGAAAGACTTCTGGCTAAATTACATAGAAGACAACTGTTTACATCTATCTGAGATACATCTCGCGAAATAGATAATCAATGCGTTTAAACCGGCCTTTCGTCATGGAGTTATTAGAAAATAGAGCCTCTTGAGCAGCGGAAATGTGTAAGAAATGCGTCGTGTCTTTTAAAAGATACAACAATTTACTGCTCAAAGAATCTGGAAGAATTGGAAGTTCCTACATTTTCCACAGTCAAACGATCATAAATAGTCTTCTAACGAACCCACCCAGAGCTATCGTGAAGACTGACAAGACAACACTGGTAGTCTTTTAGTACGCTCAGTAGGTACTCACCCCGCTGCGATGCCCCACTGGCCGGAGGCGGCCTCCGCGGCGTGTTCGAACAGCGTTAGCCCCACCAGTGCCACCGTCGGCGCGATGGTGAGCGGCGTCACGAACTTGAGCACGGAACCGATCACGCCGAAGTATCCTGCCATAATACAAAGACAGGTTAGCCATACCAAATAAAAAAGAACTTTTGCTGTGATACCAAAATTGATGCCAATGGGCGTTAATTGAACTCGAAGAGTAAAAGGGCTCATTGAGGTTTCTTATTTTTTAAGACAATGGTAAAGAGAACCAGTTAGACAAATGCCAACTGCATGTTTATCTTAAACGAAGGCGCAACTTCGTTCGCGGAGCTCGTCATCCATCATGCCTGCGAACTGCTCAATCGACGGGCAGGGACGGTCTGGCATAGAATGGCCAGCGTCGGTACCAAAAACCAGATGGTGCCACCCTGCACGATGTACAACCATAAGTAGCCTACAAGAAAGTTACTAGGGTCTTAGAAACGTACCTAAATAGATATATCTGGAAGACTGCCAATAAAGCATTAGCCTCCTGATACTTTACACACATACACATGACTTGCTCATACCAGGAGTCTCTACTCATCTGCCATGGCAGCTAGTACCAGATTCCTCCTCCTAATATTAAGGGAAAGGTCCTCAACACTTGTAATCTTAACCAGAAACATCTGGAACAGCGCCAAGACGGCAAAGGCTTCCGACAGCTCGCTTTTGCGACGCGTCCACATGAGCCGCCTCTCATCATCTGTCATGCCTGGCAACTGTTCCATCGACGTGCAGGGACAGGTTGGCACAGGATGGCCAGCGTCGCCACCAGGGACAAAATGGTGCCACCCTGCACGATGTACAACCACTGGTACAACCGAAAGAAAGTAACACAGCCTTAGCCTCCTGATAGTTTGCACGCATGACTAGTCCATACCAGGAGTCTCTCCTCATATGCGATGGCTGCTAGTACCAGATTCCTCCTTCTGATGTGAAGGGAAAGGTCCTCAACGCTTGTAATCTTACCTAGAAACATCTGGAACAGCGCCGAAACAGCAATGGCTCCTGACAGCTCGCACATGCGACTGGTCCATACCAACCGCCGCTCATCGTCCGTCATGGCTGCCAACTGCTCTGCCGGCGGGCAGCGCCAGGCTGGCAGCCCCAGGATGGCCAGCGTCGGCACCAAGAACGAGATGGTGCCGCCCTGCACGATTGGCAGCCGGCAGCCAAATGTGGCTTGCAGCCAGGTGATGAGTCCTGGAAGATACAATACAATACTTTTTATTATACACCAAAAGAAAATAACATGAGTCCACCTAGTCGGGACGCTGCGTTTTCCTATGCAAGCGTCACTCCAGGACTTTACTGCCCCAACGGCCATCCGTTCTCCGGGCAACATGGTCCGCCCATTGCCACTTCAACAATGCAATCATGAGCTATGTCGGTTACTTTGCTTCTTCTGCTGATATCCTCATTTCTGATTCTAATCATCATTGCCACTTGAGTCTTTTCAAATCTTTGAGCTATATCGTTTACTTGGTTGTTCTACTGATCTTTTAATTCTTGATTCAAGGAGACTACTGGGCACAAAGGCATTGCCTACCCTGAAAGACCATGGCTCCATATAGGCACAGAAAAATTACCTTGGTCAAAAACCCTGTGTACGCTACTGATGGTGCAGGACCTATCATGGTGATATTCTTTGGGAGGCTTATGTACAGCAGTGAACGTCGTTTGGCTAATGGTGATGATGTTGAAATGGTTATATTCATATATATTTTTAATACTATCTCCTATATAAAACCGAAATAAACTAAGTTCACACTTAAGTTCTTTAAAATTCATCTCATTTAAATTAAACGACAAATTATTATATGCGAGCAGAATATATGATGAACTCTATAAAGGACGAAATGACCTATAACGGACCAAGATTGAGAACCTTATATCAATAGATTAAGATCTGTCACCGTCTATAGCTACCGAGAGCAACTCATCCATATAAATAAATAAATAAATAAATATTACGGGACAATTTTACACAAATCACTCTAGTCCCATGGTAAGCTCAATAAGGCTTGTGTTATGGGTACTAGGCGACGATATATTTAATAGATATATTACTTATACACATAGAAAACATCCAAGACTCAGAAACAAATATTTATGCTCATCACACAAATATTTGCCCTTACCGGGATTTGAACCCAGGACCTCAGCTTCGCAGGCAACGTTACTCCCACTGAGCCAAACCGGTCGTCATAAATAAGCAGTAAGTATATCTATTGACTTTTAATGCCCTTTAAAAAGTAATATCCTTTGGTTTTGGACTGTAGCCGTGATCTGCCTCGCCCATATAAGAAGCATTAAGTATGTATAGCCATCGAATGTTTTTAAGATCTTTCGGTTTTGGATAGTAGTTGTCTGACTTAGCCAATATAAATATGTCGAAAGTAAGTAAAGGCTTCGAATGATCTTATGATCTTTCGGTTTTGGACAATAGCCATAGTCTTACTCTTCCATAGAAGGCAGGAAGTATATATGAGCCTCTAATGGTCTTAATGCCTTTTGGTTTTGGACGGTAGCCGCGGTTGTGGCCCGCGGCGATGAAAGTTGCTCCCGTTTGTGATTGAGGACACAGTTACAACAAATAAGTGCTCGCAGATAGTGCACTCGATAGAAACAACGCTTGAAACTTAAAAAATTGCTTATACTGACTGACTCTTTGTTCGCTGGTGATTCTACCTCCGCATTCTTTCCTTGCGACCGCGTCCCCATCCTACTCCAAGAAACCGCGATGGCATTCCTGTCTGTGGGTTTGCAGAGGGGTTGCTCCGAAACTCGAAAATCGAAGTTAGTAACGTACTGACCCTCTCGCTCCCATGTTATGCTATATTTGAGTGAGCGGGAAGGCGCCATACGAACTTCATTTTTCGAATTTCGGAGTAGCCCCCCAGGATGGCTGGCAAGAGCTGGAGAGGAATGTGGCGTTCTCAGTGGTTTAAGTTTGGAGAGGTCTATGTGCTGAACATAACCCTCTCAAAACTTAGTGAACTCTGACTGGATAGTGGACTAAAGTAGGTCGTATTGGGATCGAAGGCGACTGGTTGCTATGAAGACGGTATCGCCTCGTAAGCCCATATTAATGTTTTTACTAATTATCTAAGTCACGTCGCAAGCTCGTATATAAACACGATCGTATTTTCTACTGCATTGAACTCCCGCCGTAATCCTGCAGATATTTGTATTTGATTTGATAACTGTGAACACCATGCACATGCAAGTGTTGCACTGCCTCATCTATAACCCGTGTAGTATTGCTCATAATTAAAGAATTCTTACCCTTATGCGATGGTGAGTCTTTTAATTCGTCCTAATACACAACAACGGAACTATTTTGTAACGATAGATATTATCTATACTAAAGTTGTTAAAATGAAATGTCTGTACATTCAAGATATAAAAAAGTGATACGGACTATTTAAAGGTTGAAATTTGGAAAAGAAGACTATATTTTTTTTCGGATTTTCGTATGTGTTGTGGCTTTATCACGTTTAAACGGCTGACTGGATTACAACCGTTTTTGGTACACGGGTAGCTGGTCATAAACAGATGCCTATAGGATACTTTTACCCGACTACACTGAAGAGGGAAAGAGAGGTTACGGGCACCTTATAGTAGGCAGAATATAATCCGGAAAGGTTACATACTTACATAGCCTACTTTTTATTCTAAAACTATGCATATTATAAAGGATAACCAAATTGTAGGTAGTTTTCGCACATAATCAAATAACATGACAAGATGATAGAAGCGTTTTTTTTTTAAGTGATCAGATTGTTAGTACTAAGTATTCTGTGTCAGACAGTACATTCAACGCAATGTAGTTGCAGTTTACGCTGACTTTCATAACCGGGGGTGTAACTCAGTGGTAGAGTGTCTGCTTCGCATGCTGAAAGTCCTGGGTTCAAATCCCAGCACCTCCAAATATAACTTTTGTATAATAAAACCACCTGAGTAAATTTTGTGGAATTGAGTTTTTTTTAACGACAAATTAATATGAACACCCCAGTTTTCTTATAAAAATAATACCAGAACTTCGTCAGCGGTGGAGAGAAAAATCATATCAATCAATGATCTATTATTTTTTAATACAATATGAAAAAGTGCAGTAGCATAGGGCGTATCTCCGCGGCACTTACGTCCTTTTACTACAGATGAAAAAAAAAGATTTGAAAAGGTGCTCCAGCAATAGAGAATTACGTCCTTTTGTTGAGACGCGCAGCTTTTTGGCGGTATTGCCAAAAAGCTGCGCTAACTAATTTTCTTTTAAAACTATTTATTAAGTGTTATCTTTGTGATTTTTTTATAGTTTCGAAGTTATACGGCTTAGAAAATAAAGGGGGGGAGGAATTTTTTTAGAAACCTTATTAAAGTGTTTTTAAAAGTGTTATCAAAATGCATGTGACATACGGACGGACTGACGGACGCGGACATGACGAAAATACAAGGGTTTTTTTTACTACTACTACTATTTAGACTACGGAACCCTAAAAAGTCCAATATTTAATGACATGTCAAGCCTGAAGGCATTTAGAAATTTAGTTTTTAAATAAAATGGCACGTAGAATAAAAACGGTTTGCCATCCCTGAACTAAATAATTTTATTCGCGGTTTATTTGTTTAACATTTTTTTAACTGTCTGGTGAATATTTCATGATAACACCTCTACATGACCCATTAATGTCCATTGGTTGGTAAAATACCTATTATGTATTAGCAAAGACAAATATATGTCAAACACAAAACGGCAAATAAATAGGGTAGAAAGCGCCAGCAAACTTCGTCCGCGGAGGAGAAAAAAAATCAAAACCCTCTTTTTTTCTTCAGTGTAGTCGGGTAAGAAGTATCCTATAACCATCTAGAGATACCCAGCTACCCGTGTACCAAAAATTACGGAAATCTGTTTAGCCGATTTTGCGTGATGAAGCCGCAACGACATATACAAACATACATACAATCCAAAAAAATATTTTTCGTTTTAGTGACCTCCAAATAGTGCGTAACAATCAATTTTTCGAAAATATCTTCAATGTACAGACATTTCATTTTTACAACTTTATAATAGTATAGAACATATGGATATAAATTTTACCAACGTAATAGTTGATTGTGGTTTAAGAATCCAATGATTGTTGAACTTCCATTAAAATCAGCTCACTCCAATTTAGAGTATTACAAGAAGGGCAAACTCAATGAGGTAGCAAGTATTTCTGTTTCGGTATTAAATACATGTGAATTTAATTGACGGGCAACAACACAAAAGGCTGGCTTAATGCCACTGCGGGATATGCAACAATCAACATAATGATGGGGTTCCATACGGCTGAGGCATGTTATTACACCATACATTTTTATTTTCTCCCGGGACCGTTCATGAGGTACGCAATTATACGGGAATATCACTCACACCATATTACATCATTTATAAAATGTACTTTCATCCGGGCTATTAGGCAGACTTATTGCTAGAGAGAAATTTAATTCAGTTCGCGAACATAAATAACATTATGCTTATAAAAATGATATGTATGTGTATCCCTAACTTATGCCAAAAAGCAAAGCAGTTCCTCACCTCCACTAAAAACTCCACGGAAACCGAAATCCAGCGCTTCCACATTATGGTGAAATAAGGATGTTGACTGTACTCAATTATAAATGAAATTTTGATGCAAAATGGCAGTTTCTATGAGGAAAATCCTAAATAAAAGCCTTTAAAGTGGGAAATTTCATTTAATATTATGATAATATAAATATCTAACAATACCCTTAAATATCCCATGAAATTTATGGCAACTTTTATTTTGAAACCGTTTCGATAAACGCAAGTTTTAACTTAGCTACAGAACAAAAGTTCTTAATTTCCCCATAAAAGGCAGGAACATGTGACGTCACACGTAAGCTTTTGTACCAAGCCTTTTTTGGAAAAGTCTAAAACTGAGATTTTAATATTGTTGTACTCCGGTAAGTTTTTATGAGAATGAAGGAGATTTTTCACCAATGTTTCTATTATTGAGAGGTCGTTCTTTACTATGCCACGGAAAAAATTGACAACATCCCAACTAGCGCAGAGAGTCTTAGTTCCATAGCAGCACATTAAGCCCTGGGGCCGAGATGGCATACAGATGCATTCCCCTCTGCCAAAGTATATGAATGTCAGGTCAGTTTATTACTACGATAAATTATCAGTGTGTGTGTTTCCGTTTGTAGGTGGTACTTATTATTGTGTGCGTGTACAGAAATAGGAATATTTCCGAAGTGTGCTGCATGTGTTTACCTTGACTCGATAAAAATGCATGAACATTTTTGTTCCGTCTCTAATGATTAAATGCCAAGAATAGAGTCCCCCTCACACTATGTCCGTAAAATACATAGAATCACGCCTCTTTCCCATAGGCACATACCACTTCTATACCCCTGCTACGAGATTGGCATACCTCGTTCGCGTTCCTCGGTCATCTCCAGTGTGTTTTTTCTTACGGCGAGGGAGGAGATATACTCATCGTATACTGCCAGGCCCGTACCTGACAGCATGCCCGACTCAACTGGGAATGTTGCTGAGTCACTTTACGGACTAAAACCTCTCTTCATGTAATGTGTTAGAGCAAATGTGATGAGTGTGCAAACTTACAGTTGTAGCGGTTTTTGTGATACGGTTAATTGGACAATCGGCTAGACTAGAGTCCCCCTCGCATCATATCCGTGACATACAAACATAGAATAACACCTCTTTCCCATATGGGTAGGCACAGATATCCACTTAATATTACGAGATTTACATGCCTCTTTCGATTCGGCAATTTTCACTAAATTTCCCATACACGCTCGTCAGTTTAGAGTACTTCTGACATGGCCCTTCTTTAAACGTTCTCTATTTGGTCTAGGAATATCCAATGTCCTCTTAGGTCTTCCTCTTCCAACATTTCCGGTTACACTCGCTTCATATATACTTTTCGTTAATCTTCTTTCATTCACCGGCAAACATAATCAAACCATCTCAACAAACCTTTTTCTATAGTCACCACATCTTCTTTTACACCATAAAGTTATTTGAGCACATTATTAGTAGCTCCCAACATTGTAGCTTAGTTGATATTACAGTTATACTAGTTATTTGTATCGCACTGCCGCGGGTCATCGGATGGTTTCAAACTGCGCCTGACAGAAAATAATGAGCAAAGTTGCGCCTGATCGCGTCGAGTCCGGCCGCACGCCACAGGCGCTTACTGTTCAACTACGGACTGTTGATGTGCTAAGTGCTAATGAGCATTAGTTTTTTTAGTTTCTATACATTAAAATAAACCTCAATTAAGAACCAATAATCATTAAATAATATTGGTAAGGTGCGTTGGGGTAAGACAGACGTAGGGAAAAGTTGGAAAGGTTAATTTTATTTCGACGCAAAACAGATCATTGTTTTATTTAAATGAGTAATAATCGCGGAAACAGAAGAAAAAAAAGCTGAAAATCTTCCGAAACGTCGGGAACTCAAATGAGAGTACAATCCGTTTAATTATTCTATTTATTTCAACGCCTTTAAGAGCAGCATATCGATAAAGTTTTAGTCGTTTCATCTCCGCCAACGAACCTCAGCAAATAGGAAACAAATTAAGGATGCGTAAAATGATGTATGTACAAACTTATTTAGTTATTCACTGATTAATTGAACTTAGCGAATCTAGTCAAAGTCGGTTCATAATAATTTGAGGAAGTAAAATGAGATTTAAACACCAACGATCAAATATTTTATAAATACACACTAATTTGTAATTAGCGTTAAAACTAATTAATGACTTCATTACTTTTACTGTTAATTTCATTACTAATTAGTTTAGACAGGTACCTTCAGCATCAAATATTCTAGCTGTAGCATCCAAAGCGCCAAATATGCTTATTATAATAAAGATGTGTTGCGAATATATTTGATACTGACTGTACTGCGTAACTAGCAAGAATGTTGTAGCAGGTAAATAGCCATTTTTTACTTAAAAACTTACGAGTTAGGAGTACCGACATTATACTTGTACCAGTATAGATGTTCTACGATTCATGGCACATTCACTCGTGTTTTTATTATTAAATATGTTAAAGCAAACTTGATATTATTTCAAAATATAATACGAGTATCAATTAAGGGAGTATTAATTAGGGGAGTAAGGGGAGAAAGGTAATAACAGCTTATCCGGCCCAAATGTCAACCTCACCTGCTCGCGTTCGGTGGTTCGTATGAATAGCCGACGGCGATGTCCACAAGCCATCGCGGTGCTCCCTGCTAGATAACAAACGAGGCTCTGACGACCGAGCCATGGCGTTATAACCATACATCCGACCGCGGACGAGGTTACAGCGGCCTTGAGGTTCAAATACCCTCTAAAATGTCTGGTGCAGAAAGCCAGGGGAAACTACTGCACTATGTTCCCATAGAAAGTCGTCATGAAGGTACAAAATAATAGACAAAGGTGGAGATGTAATCCGCTTAGCAACCGGCGCCGTTCTGCGTCCGGGGCAGACGGTGTGAAATGGGCTACCGGCCAGAATGGTGTGGGAGACCAGGCATCAACTGGAAATCGAACTACTGGAATCACTTCCGCAATGAAAATGCAAAGTGTGCAAAGGATTGGTACATGGAATGTGCGTGGACTGCTTCAAAAGGGTAAACTTGATATTCAGGAGAAAGAAATGGAGCGATGTGGAATAAGCGTCTGCAGTCTAAGCGAGACGCATTGGGAAGGTAAAGGCCATTTTCACACCGAGTCGCACACTGTCTACTTTTCTAAGAACAATGACAACAGCAGAAATGGAGTCGCCTTTATCTTGCCGAAGAAAAATAATAGCTGTGTGATAGGATATGAACCAGTGAGCGATCGAGTGCTGAGTATTAAGCTAAAGGCAAAGCCGATCAATTTGAATATCATACAGCTATACGCACCGACTAGCACAGCAAGCGACACGTATATAGAAAACTTCTACACTGAACTGGAATCAACCATAGCCAAAATCCCTAAAAGGGAGATACTGATCATAATGGGCGATCGATTAGGCGATTTTGGGACAGCGTAATGAAAGAGGGGAAGACTTATACAATTTGCCGCTGAGAACAACTTGGTGATATCAAACAGCTTCTTCCAACATCATCCAAGAAGACTATATACATGGACTTCCCTGATGGCAACTATCGGAACCAAATCGACTACATCATGACTGGTTCGAGATGGAAAACTTTCATAAGAAATGTTCACACTCTTCCCGGAGCTGATTGTGGATCAGACCACCAACTTTTAATAGCTAAAGTTCAACTCAAAGCTGCTAGGAAGATTGAGAAGCAAAAAAGAATCCAGCCCCCGAACAAAATTAAGTCTGTGGCTGCGTTCAAGCAAAAATGGCATCAATGGACTAACTTAGATACTCAATCTGGACCATGCTAAAGAGCTGCTCGAAACTGCCGTGAAATAATCTAAGCCCACTGTATCGGTTCACAAGCGTCAGCACTGGATGACTGATAGAACTCTTGCCTTTGTGGAGGAAAGAAGAAACATGAAGGCCCGGGGAGCAGACGTAAAGAACTTGAACACAATATCTGCCCGTATGGGATCGCAATAACCACCTGCAGGATTTATGTGCAGAAGTTGAAGTTCACTCTAATAGATACTAAACAGGCGACCTACATCAAAAAATAAAATACATCACCAAAACTCTTTCCATCAAAACATGGGCCATAGAAAACTCAGAGGGAGAACTGCTGACTGAAATAGGTGCAATATCTGAGACCTGGAAAGACTACTGTCAGTCATTATTTGAGGATCCTCAAGCTCACAACTATCTTTCGACGGAGTCCAAGGGCGAAAAGGAAGAGCCGTGCATATCGAAGGACGAAGTGCGAGCCGCTATCACGCGACTAAAAAGCGGAAAAGCTACAGGAAGGGATGCCATACCGATCGAAGCCAGCAAAGCATCAGGGGAGTATGGCGTTGATATTTTTCATACCCTGTGTAACAAAATTTGGGAAACAAGTACTTGGCCCCGAGAATGGACACACACTGTCTTTGTTCCTCTACATAAGAAGGGTTCAACTAAAATATGCAGTAACTACCGCTTAATTGCCTTAATTTCACATGCAAGTAAAATTACACTGCATATTCTGAACGAAAGATTAAAGTCTTACTTATCTAAGGAAATTGCTCCTGAGCAAGCTGGCTTTGTAAAAGGAAAGGGTACTCGTGAGCAAATCTTAAACGTGCGGCAGATTATTGAAAAGGCCAGGGAGTTCAACAAACCGACCTATATTTGCTTTGTTGATTTTTCAAAGGCGTTCGACTCAGTAAAGTGGCTTTGGAAGACTCTCTTGACTATAGGAACACCTAAACATCTTGTTCACCTCCTTAGGAAACTTTATGAAGAAGGAGCAGCTTCGGTAAGAACAAACGACGTGTTGTCAAATAACTTCCATCCAAGTGCCAGGGTCTGTCAAGGCTGCATTTTATCGCCACTACTGTTCAACATCTATACTGAACTTATTATGAGAATAGCACTTGAGTATTGGTCTGACGGAATCACTATTGGAGGCTATAAAATGTCTAACTTGCGTTATGCAGATGATACCACCCTGTTCGCAACTACCATCGACAATATGGAATCCCTGCTGAGCAAAATGGAACGAGTTAGCCTTGATTTCGGTCTGAAGATAAACCGCAGCAAGACAAAGATCATGATTGTCGTTCGAGCTAATAATAACTCGCCCGAAGTCACTAATATTGCGAATTACGACGTCGTTCAATCATACATCTACCTCAGGGCACTGATATTGAACAGTGGTGGATGCGCGGATGAAATCAAGCGGCGCATGGCTATCACCAGGTCCGCCATGGATCTGCTCAAAAAAATATGGAGAAACAGAAACATCACAAAGGCCACTAAAATGCCACTTGTCAGGGCATTAGTGTTTCCCATATTTCTCTACGGTGCTGAGACGTGGACTTTAAGAGAAAGCTAAAAGAAGAAGATAGACGCTTTAGAAATGTGGTGCTGGAGAAGAATGCTTGGCGTAACCTGGACACAGTTCCGAACCAACGCGTCAATCCTCCAAGAACTCGGTATCAAGCAACGTCTATCTTCCATCGTCCAGTGTCGCATTCTCACTTTCTTTGGACATATCACACGTCGAGAAGACACATATTTGGAGCGACTTGTAGTGCAGGGAAAAGTTGAAGGCACAAGAGCACGCGGCAGGTCACCAATGCGTTGGACCGACCAAGTTAAAACTGCACTCAATGGCCCACTCCACGAATGTACGAGAAGAATGGCGACTGATTGTAAAGCTTGCCCAAACACTGATGATGTGACGACCGCGACCACTCTGTCAAGAGTGTGACGACAAAGGAGAAGAATCAATTTTAACTATGTAACTAGGCCTTCGGTAACATAATGATACAGGTATGTTTACCCCTGCAATGCAACTTATTTATGATATCAGCCCTTTATCGCCCACTGCTGAGCATAGGCCTCTCTTCGTGCACGTCACTTATCCCGGTCCTGAGCCAATCTCATCCAGAAGTGACCCGCAATCTCACGAATGTGTCGTCCACCCAACGAGCCAACGGACGCCAGGCACTTCTTTTGCCCGAAAGCGGCCACCATTCAGTTAAGATTTTGGCTAATATGCTTAAATAATTTATGCTGCATTTTAACTCAGTACACGCCATTTCCTAATTAAATTAAATTAATTTATAATCGGTTTGTATTACAATTTGCAAAACCATAAAGTTTAATTATACTAATTAAAGACGACACAAAACGGGATTTTTGCAACCGGGAAATGTATTGTTATTTACGATAATTAAATACAAAGGCAAACTGTTTACAGTTAGTAACCAACAGTGTTGATTTAAGCCAATCCCTTGTATCAATCTCAACGGACATTTAATTGTTTATGCAGTTCTAATCTAGTTAATAAAACCTAATCATGGCTTGCACTCGTCTATTGTTCTAAGACAACGTAAACCTTACTTCATGATTTTTGTCATGTCACTATTATAACCTGATAATAATACCTACCTATAATGACTTAAGTCTAAGTCTAAATAAGCGTAAAATAAATTGCACTAGTAAGTATTAATGGCAAGCTCGTCCCTTACCTTACATAATTAAAATGGGAGTGACAGTTTTTTGCACTCAGTCAACATGATAGTTTGTAATTTACCTATCTATTATCGAATAACCGTTCCGTTTGGCTTTGCCGTAGTGGGTAAAAATCGAACAGTGCGAACCAAGAGCGTCTTAAAATGTATAGGAATTGATAACAGCACCGTTATAACTGGGTGTGGCATGCACATCTGGTGTTTGGCCAAGGCAATTTTTCTGTGCCTATATGGAGCCATGGTCGTTCAGGGTTTCATGGTAGGCAGTTTCTCTATGCCTGTATGGAGCCTTGGTCGTTCAGGTAGGCAGTGCCTTTGTGCCTATATGGACCACACGCCACTGATAACTCGCTATCTCTCGGACAATATACCTAGGTCGGACTGTCGTTGTATTCTCAACATTAATGAACGGTCGACGGATTAGAACATTTTTTTGTACAAGTATATAGTGCAGATATACACAAGGACGGTTAGAGAGGTTTTACCCGATTACGCCAGAACATAATAGAGGAATGTCAGAATTATTTCGAGTCTTCTAAGTTTGGAGCCAAGTAGGACCAGGTAGGTCATCCGCTCCAGGTGCAACCCTGATGCTGATGACGATCTTCAGACATGAAGGACTGAGCCCAGGGAGAGAGAGCACCATTTTACGGTTCTGCCCTGTTTCTCGTCTTTGACTAAAGTTGTGGGTACTATGTAGAAGTCTAGCATTTGTTTTCCGATTTTTGAACAGTCCTCTAGTTTACTACTAACCTAAGATACGTCGAAATCGCGTGCCGCTCACCTGTGACGAAAATCATGGTAGAGATGATGTTAGAGCGGTCAGGGTCTGTCTCCTGCATGCAGAGAGCAGGACACAGGATGAACGGGATCGCTACTATGGCGCCGATCATTGTCAGGTAATGCTGAAAAAAATATACTTATAAATAAAGATACGATAGATCTTACTTATTGAGCTCTTTGAGTAAAATACTGGAGTCAAACGAGCAGACAAGTCACCTAGTAGAAATGTGCAGATCAAGCCCTTTCAAATGATACCCTTCTTGATCTAGTAGCCAGATTTTTAATTTAAACCCTCCCTTCATATTGGTCGTTTTTTTAGGAAAAACAATGTATTTTAAAATGTTTCCTTTGAAATACATTTGGGCTGACCATGATAGTAACTATTCCAAATTAAAAACAGATAGCATAAGAAGTTTTTGAAAATAATTAAAAAAACAAAAAACCCGACTGCGTAAAATAACTAAAAAGAAAAAAACAAGTCCAGTACCCTAGAAATTTGTTAAGTTATAATAGAAACGTTTCATGATTCATGATCGACACTCACATAAAACAAATAATATGGAACATAGCGATTTTAATCAGTCGGGACCCATTGCTGGGAAGATTCGCGTCGATCTGTTTTTCTTATGGGTCCCGACTGTTTAAAATCGCTATGTTCCACATTAGAATGTATTATTTGTTTTATGTGAGTATCGATCATGAATTGTGAAACATTTCCATTATAACTTGACTGTTTTTTTCTTTTTAGTTTTTTTAAGCAGTCGGGGTTTTTGTTTTTTTAATTATTATTTTTTTACCTTTTTGGTACGGAACCTTAAAGACCAAAGTTCATATGCGTATAATGGGGATGTTAACTGAACTAAAAAATAATAAAAAATTTGATGGGAAATGGTAATTTTTATGACGACAATCCTAAAAAACAAGTTTGAGTTTGATAAATTAAAAATAAAGGTTCCCTCCCTATTATAAAGGTTCCACAGTGACGATGTATCAGTGCTTCCCTTTAATCCGAATATGAATCAGTGACCTAATTCCTTTGTAATTGTAACCATCAGTCATCTATAGAATCCGGGCCCGCGCTGTATGCCGCTTTGCCCGCTTCATTAGCCCTAATTAATGCCATCATTCATTAAAGAAGGATCGATCATTTAAAGAGCAGTTTTCACTCAACCGGCGGGAACTTTTTAATGAAGTGAGAATAGGCGTTGGAAACTGCGATTTATTTAAAGGGTAACAGAATAACTTATTTTATAGCGTGATTTTAAAATATTAAGTATCTGAAGTGGCAATAGGCAGGGCACATAGTTGGAAGAACTGATGGCCGTTGGGGCAGAAACGTTCTCGAGTGGAAACCGCGTACTGGCAAGCACAGCGTGGGAAGGCCACAACTACACAAATAAACATACAAAAGCCCCAAAACATATTTTTGCTATAGAAACCTTCAAATAGTCCGTATCACTTTTTTTATGGTTCCGTAGCCAAAATGGCAAAAACGGAACCCTTATACTCGCAGTTTCGTCATGTCCGTCCGTATGTCACAGGCATTTTAATCAAAATTTACATGATGTATATTTGATGAAATTTGGAGTGTAGGTGTCTTGTATGAGCCGCTACTTAGTTTGATAGTTAAATAATAATAAAATATATTTCTAGGGAGGCGGGCACTCCATACATGTAACCGAAACTGATTTTGTTTTGTTTGTCATTTATAAATTTGTGGCACATATTTTGAGAGATGTTTTAAAAATATTTAGATGTTTCATAAAAAGATGATATAGTAAATATTTTCATTTCATGTTTTTTCATCTGTACGTAGTGCATTTTTTTGTATGAACGGCTGCGGAACCCTACACTGAGCATGGTCCGACATGCTCTTGGCCGGTATTTTTATGTTATAGCGGTCAAATGAGCAGATGCTTTGCCTGATGGTAAGCGATCACCGTCGCCCAATAGACACCTGCAACACCAGAGGAGGCAAAAAGGCGGGCGCCGTACTCCCACGGTCTTTGCATATTAAGTACATATGCAACAGTTAATCTGAAGTACCAAGGCCACAGAAAACTAAGGCGGTAGCTGCGTACCTGCAGAGCCATGAAGATGCACAGATACCACGCGGGCACGTCGTCGATGCCGTAGGTGACATTGCCCTCGCGAGCCGCCTCGCCGTTCTGTTTGCCTGGTACATCCTCGGCCACCTCGGGCTCACTTATCTGCGAAAAATGACATTAAATGTGTTTAAAAATCGTTACATAATAGGTACCCATCACATACTCGTACAAACTGTAGATTGTACGCGGTCCATTCCTGTCCCTGTCACAAAAAGAAATATTCATCTGAGAATTACACACATAAAATGAAGTATCTTAAGGTCGCGGTTCGTCATTGCGCCATTAATTGGGACCTCGTCGTCTTTTAGTACTCAAAATCATAACACTAGCTTTATTGAGCTTGTCATGGGACTAGATCGATTTGTATAAACTTGTCCTCTAATATTTATTTATTTACCTTTAATCTTTAAAAACAGGGGTTCAATTCTTGGTTATAGGATGTCAAACATTAGAAAGAAAGAAATAGATTCATTTAGCACTGTTATAACCGGAATTTAATAATAATATTATAAAACAAGTAAAACAAAGGAAGTGCTCGCCACTCAGCTTAATGTCACAGAGTACCTACAAGAATTACTCCGTGACGCTGGTTTTCTGTAACGCCTGTTGGTCATCAGACCAGGGGTAGAGATCGTTTTACACAAAAAAAATACTACGTTACGTTAAAAAATATGTTACAACTCAAATTGAAATTCGAGCTCAAAGGAAGGAGTCATTAGGAACTTTATAGTCGTGTACCTAACCCAAAACATAGACTGTAATATTATTTATTTTTATTTATTTTATATTTTATTTATTTGGCACACTAAACAGATAACATTCAAAATAACATATAACAATACATAGAACAGGCTTTGTAGAAAAATGCCATCCAAAACAAGTATGCACAACATGATTAAAACAATACAGTAACGTATCGTAAAATACCCTAAATTAAAAAATAACTATTATCAACATGGCCAAACTGTTAAATATAACATAATAATTATTTTCTGAGCATCTCAGAACAGAATTAATTTGCATTATTGCAACGAGTAATAATTAACAATATTAATAATATTAACAGGTGTTTAACGCGAAAGCACTTCTACAATCTGCCTCCTGAATACCAGAAATCGTGGATTGAAAATGTCAATTATCTAGGTATCTCAATATTTATCGCCATCGTTACAGAAGGCAATAGATATACCAAAGAGCTGCAACTTAAAATTTATCTACCTTTTCAACACCCTATATGTACTCGGAGTTTACTTACGAACGTATGTAAAGTGTATGTGACCTTTAAGGGAACCTCTAATATTGGCACGATTTGTTGATCACGATAAGAAGGACACGCATGGCATCGACTCCGGCTGCTTGTTAGAGTTAAATGTTAGCGCCACCGTGTTAACAGTAAACATACAGTATGCAAGAACAAGGTCGTTTGAATCTAGATAACGACTTACTCGGCAATCTCGGCATGTGGACACATGTCCATGTCCATTATGTTTTATTTCAGTACTAGCTTCTGCCCTCGACTTCGTCCGCCTTAAATTCCTTTATCGCGCATAAAAGTATTTTTCCGGGATAAAAAGTAGCTTATGACCTTCCCCGGGACTCAAACTATCTCCGTATCAAATTTCATCTAAATCGGTTCAGCGGTTTAAGCGTGAAGAGGTAATAGACCGACAGACACACTTTCGCATTTATAATATTAGTATGGATATCACAATTTCTCATAGGTGTCTTAAGTTCAACTGCTACATTAGTTATTTGTTATGCAAAGTTGTTATTTGGCGCGAGTGCTCGAATTGAAAACCGAGTAAGCGAAGAAATCTAAAATTGAACCACGAGCGGAGCGAGAGCGTAACGAGGCTTAGGCCTCTTAGGCTCAAGGCACGAGAAGTCAAATAATTTTGCAGCCGTGCGAAACACGCAACTTTTTACCTTGCTCAAAAATGTGAAATGTATGAAAAACTATTAAATTATACTATAACAAGCCGATTATTTTTTTCATTTAAGTAGTAGTAACTAGTGATAATCAACCTACGAAACAGACTGATAACAAAACAAACAAATAAACATAAAAAAATATTAATTCGAATTTCAAATGACTTTTCCATGCTAGCGGATAAAACGAACTTTTCCACGCAGATTTGGCTTGAAAACAGAACTTCTCCGAGCTATAGTGAGGTGAAAACTTGAACAGTTTATTTCCAACTTACGTCGACTTCCATTCTGCGCCAATAATTAACATAAACAATGCACTTTCATTCCGTCTTGGTAAAATTTATCTATCGATATTCAGATAGTCTACAAAAAGTTGAACACAATACACCGGCCAATGAAGTACTTATTGCAATAAAACCACTCAATGCACTCGCCCGGTGGTCACACCAACACGATAAATTATAATGTATCTATCGACGAAGCAACCATGTTGGTACTGCTTTGCTTAGGACGGCAAAGTGTCATCTATACTATTATAAAGTTTTAAAAATGAAATGTCTGTACATTGAATATATTTAAAAAATACTGTAACGGACTATTTGAAGGTCACTGAATCGATTTTTTTTGTATGTTTGTGTGTTAGTATGCGTTGTGGCTTCGTCACGCTAAATCAGCTAAACGATTTTAAACTATTTTACGCTCAAGAAAAAAGAGGGTTTATGACTTTTTCTCCTCCGCGAACGAAGTTGCGCGACTTGTGGACATCTTCTAGTCTATAATATAACAAAGTTGTATAAATGAAATGTCTGTATGTACATCCTAAATGTGAAAGGTTGTGACGATTTCTGGGTAATGGATGTTTGTTAGTAATACTTAATAACGAGCGTGGAAACCGCCGAACGGATTTAGACGAAGCTTGGCAGACACATTACTTAGACCAGGTCAGGAATAGGAGTAAAACATAGGATGCTCAAATTTCGGAGAGGGTGAACATAAGGGTGATTGGGCGTAAGATGTATATATATATAATAACTAGCTTCTGCCCGCGACTTCGTCCGCCTTAAATTCGTTTATCGTGGATAAGGGTATTATTCCGGGATAAAAAGTAGCCTATGTCCTTCCCCGGGACTCAAACTATCTCCATACCAAATTTCATCAAAATCGATTCAGCGGTTTAAGCGTGAAAAGGTAACAGACAGACAGACACACTTTCGCATTTATAATATTAGTATGGATATTATACTTAAGTTAAATGATCTGATTAGGTTTTTCTGGGTTTTCCCTAATCCTTGCAACAAATGTTGGATCATATTGTATGTCTTCCAGCAAAGACTTCTCTCAACTGACAATTTGAAAGTGCTTGTACCTGGGTACATATTGTATGTCTTCCAGCAAAGACTTCTCTCAAGTGACAATTTGAAAGTGCTTGTACCTAGGCCTATTTGAATAAAGAATATTTTGATTTTGATTTAAATTTTTATTTTGAAGACTGGAAAGGCAAAAAAATACCCGAAAATGCTTTTAAAGGCGTTGAAACACTACTCCCCGAAACGATTAAAAAAAAGTTTTTTGAACGTAGATAAGCGGAATTCTAAAGGTGCGTCCACTTTTGTATCATTTACCCGATCGGATCTTCGTCGCGTGGCATGATCGCGTGTCACGATCAAGCGTTTGGACGTTGCGCCGATCCGATCGCTCGAAATCCATGTTGCTACGCGTATCACACACTTAGATCGGACAAGCGCGGCGATGATCGCCGCGCCGACAGTGAGCGTCCAAGCAGCGCGACACGCAGTCATGCCACGCCACTGTGATCGGATACGAGCAAATGATACAAGTATAGACGCACTTTAAGGATTTTTATCCGACAATGGAAATAATAAAGAGGGTTAGGACTTTTAATCTGTACGAACAAAGTTGCGGGCACCTTCTCGTATTCTGAATACCATTAAGTAAATTGAGCCCGTTTGTCATGTCAACTTGTCACGCCTAGCGTGGGGATCCAATTGCATAAGTAGGTACACATTGTTGCATTACATGCAATGGATTGTATTACTTGCAGATTAAATAATTTAAATATAGCAGATATTATCTTCTTATACATATACTATCTGGAAAGAATATACAATGCACACTTCTGACTTAATAATCCCAATTAATAATTTTGATATATTCAACAAATAAATGCAAATTATAATCAGATATTTAAAATAATATTATTTTTTAAATCAAATTTGGCGATCTCCCGAGGTGACGGGGTGCGACGAACAATGGACAACGATTTTTACATATTTTTGGTTTATTTTTGTAAAATTTTGTATAAATAAAGTATCTACTTGGGAGCGCTGCCTATTGATTATGATAACAAAACTTGCCAATACAAAACCAGAAGCTGTGTGCAGCCTTGCTATTGATATAATTTTGTAAATTGTAAATGTTTGTTCTGTTCTCACTGGTGAGATATTTAAAAGGTATACTTGTAGAATAAAGCTTTGAATTTGGAATTTGTAATCTGACCCGTTGACTCGCATTATCTATTCGTAAATTAAAGAGTACATCTTGCTCTCGATTTTGTAAAAATTTTACAATCTGCTTGACGAACAGTATACAGGGTGATCAATGCAAATGGGTCAGTAGGGAGAACATAGAATCTATGAGAGATAGCGAAATCTGTTCTAAGGAACCATGGCGTCGATTTGAAAATTAATAATGGTTTTTCAATTTTTTTTAACTCTAGGTAGAATTAACCGTTGCATCCAGGAAAAGGCTATATTTTTAATATTTACTTGAATAAAATAATTATCATATTTTTGAGTTTTTCTTTCAATTGTTAAATAAGATTCCATTAGAATGTCTTCCTTGTGACTTATGATTCGCGCCATCAACAATAACAATGAAAAAACTCGCAGAATTTATAACAATTGGAAATTTTGACCAGGTGCGATTCCCGGTTATGAATGAAATTTTATTTAAAATAATTGAATTCCATTATTATTAAATCTAAAATCGACGCCATGGTTCCTAAGAACAGATTTCGCTATCGCTCATAGTTTTTGACTTCTCCATACTGACCCATTTGGATTGATCACGCTGTATGTATTTAGACTTCTGGTCTCCAACAAGTGCGACTACTTCACGTGTCTAATAATATCAAAGACAATACCACGCTAGACGTTAATTGCGTTGAAGCTTATTTGTCTTCATCATGTCCAGTGCTGGACACAGGCCTCCTAGAGAGGCTGGAGAGAGGCGACCCGCATCCAACGAGCCCCGCAACCCTAACCAGGTCGTCCGACCACTTTGCAGGTGGCCTTCCCACGTTACGCTTGCCGGTACGCTATCTCCGCTCACGAACTTTTCTGCCCCAACGGCCATCGGTTCTGCGAACTACGTGCCCTGTCCATTGCCACTTCAGTTTGCTTACCCGGATTAGGTACCATGTCGGTGACATTGGTTCGTCTACGCATCTCCTCATTTCTGATTCAATGTCGTAGAGAGATTCCGAGTATGGCCAGCAGTCAAACATCAATATATAAAGTTGAAAAAACCGTTATACATTAAAGACATTTTCAAAAAAAATGTGAAGCGGACTATTTGAAGGTTGAATTGAAAAATATTTTATTTTGTATTTTTTGTATGTGTGTATGTTGTTATGACTTTTTTCTCTTCGAACGGAGTGATAAAATCTTTGAAAGCGCTTGAAAAATTAGGCATTCGTTTATATCCAAGGTCGAACGAATCAGAACGAATAGTTTCATTTCGGCACACGATATGACGTCATAAATATCCTCCATAAAGGTGTCATTTGCATGCTTAGTACTATAGCAGACAATGCTTGGTTATTTTTGCAATACCAAAAAAACACTTGAATACATTTTGCATACATGCTTTCAGCTTTAGATCCGCCTGACAAAAAACACATTTTGATTAATGCCTAGAGAAACATATTTTTTCATGGTTCAATTTCAGTTTTCACCATTATCTAGATAGACGTCCACTGTTGGACAAAGTTTCGTCACCTAAGGTCTCACCGGGAGATTAGCGCTGGTTTTCGAGATAGCATTATTTGTTGCTGCGAGATATGATCAGAAATGAGGATATCCGCAGAAGAACCAAAAGTAACCGACATGGCTCGCAGGATTGCATGGTTGAAGTAGCAATGGGCGGGCCATGTAGCCCGGAGAACGGATGGCTGTTGGGACGGTAAAGTTCTGGCGTGGCGACCTCGCATAGGAAAGCGTAGCGTAGGACAGCCCCCGACTAGGTGGACGGATGTTCTCGTAGGGTCGCGGGGAGTCGGTAGATGCGGTCTGCGCAGAATCGCACTCTGTAGCGAGCTATAGAAGAGACCTGTGTTTAGCAGTGGACGTCCGTGGCTAATAGATAGATATATATAAAAAATATATAACCATGTCTTGCTTGAATCGACCGGAAATTAAATCCGAGATTTCCCACAAAGGGGCTAACATCGTCAATGTCACCGTTTACCGTTATCGCTAATCTGTCTCGTGTCGCGACTGTTAAACTAATTTGTTGCTACCAGTTTAATAGTCTATTAATAGTAATTGTAAAATAGCGTAGGTATGTGGCGACCCCACGCCCGCTGATACGGTCTGCCAAGAAATTGGTCTACCACTTGTGAACCTTGATACATATGAAATAGAGACGAAAAGCGGTAGAATTTTAGTGGCTTCGCCTCCGCACACGTCTCCCCATGGTCCGGGAGACGTTGCGACATATAGAATACCTAATAACGACTATTAAACTAGTAGTAACTAATTTATTGACGGTTATAGACGCCAATGATCTTGATGACGATTTTAAGTGTATATACATTTTACATAGAAAACATCTAAGACCCAGGAACAAACATTCATGGGTTCATCACTCAAACACTTACCCTGGCAACATCGAAACCGGGACTGCCAGCTTCGTAGTACAACCAACTGAGCCAAACGTTGCGTATGTAGACTTAAGTAAATTTAGTTCCTAATTGGCCTAGGTTACGCAAAAACGAAACAAGCGTCAAAAAATTAAGAAATGGCTTTTAATATTGTGATTTAAAATCGGGTTTTCTGTATGAACTTAGTGTCGTTTGATTCGTTGTTACGTAACACCGTCCAATTACAAACATATGTAAAACTTATTTGCTACACCTGAGAAGGGCCCTTCTGACTAGATTTAAGTGTGTACTTGGTTTGCAATAAATATGTTAATGATCTTAAATTGCCCTTATCGGTTATATTCTGCAGTATCTAAAGAAACTGCACAGGGCGGTTAGAAAACTGACTAAGCTGCGCCAGGTACCCCCCTGTAATCCCCATCTTACTCACAGTACTGATATGACAAGACGGCAGAATCGCTCATGATCAGAGTAAATGGGAGTAAAGTATTTAACTAATGGAGATTACCCGTGTCATTACCGAACAAATTTTTCATGCATTTTGAGAGGGGAGTGAAGTAAAGACGTACAGCACACTACGGAACTATAGCTATTTCTGCAAACCCACACAGTTAAAAGTAATCACTTACCAACAAAAAAACTGGTCATATGGCTACCCACACAGACAGATATATGGTTATAATTTTCCTGAAATATTCATATTAACTTATATAATTCAAGAAAATTTCAGATTTTTCGATTGGTAAACTCCAGAAATAAGGAGGGTATGGTATTTTTTTTCACATTTTTCTGAATAAAACACAATTTAAGCACTATAAAAAATGTGTTAGGATAGGTAGCTTTACGTACGTGGTACGGAACCCTTAAAACCACCCACACACCGGAGATTTCGCGATTACTTTGGCAAATGTATTAGTATTACATCTCCATTAGTTAATGCTGAAAGTCAGAGTGTTATAACATAACCACTTAACTTACCACATCTCGCACCACGTTCTCCAAACCGATGTGGACGTTGTGATGCGGCATGCTTCAACTGCAACAGACACGGACATATGGATAACAGGGCACATTCCTGAACAGTTCACGCGCGAGTTGAACCCAAAATTAAGAAATATCAGTCACTCGTCCAAAATGCTTATTTCTGTTTAAATAGCAAAAGCTAACAGCCATGTGGCTTCTTTTTATTCGGGGTCAGAGGAGCTTCTTGCTAAAAAAGGATAACAGATTTTCACTAAGCGACAATAAATGTGGATAAACATATCTTCAGCTCGAATCAAGATGGACCTCTAGTTTGCCTTCTTTCACTCAAACACGGATCCCACACAAATAGTAGGGCCGGTATTCGAGTCGCTGTCGCATCTCTTTTGTTGTCTACGTGAAACGTAAGGTATTTTCACGGACATCGGCACATGAAAACGGCAGAACTGATTTTATAAAGCTCTTATAAGCATAGCACAAACCGCACAAACGTCTCGGTTCTTAAAGAACTCAAAATAGAGAGTACCCAGCGCCTGGCCTTTATTTGTCTACACCGTGTAGTGAGTTATTTTGACCACATCGATCGAAGAGGAGCAAACAATCTCGAAAAACTGGTAGTGACGGGAAAGGTCGAAGGCAAAAGAGCCAGAGGCCGAAGCCCGAAGAGATGGCTGGACCAGATCTCCGAACAGCTGGAGTTACCAGTCAGCGCCGCCCTGCACCAGACGACGGACCGCATCAGTTGAAGGCACACTACTAAAGGGTCATAAAAGGAGTCACGATCCACAGCAAATGGGGAACGATTAAGAAGAGAAGAGAGTATAGGCATAGCGGAACCACAAGGTCCACAAGAAACGTTGTAGGGTAAACAGGTATTATTTATAATCTTATCTCACCACCTACTCATTCCTAGCTATTCTGTGTCATTTTCACTACCCAAAGGTTGTCAGGAAGATATCGCTCTTTAGTGCATGAGTGTATGTACCTATATTTAAGAGTGTAAGGAATGTGCAATCGTGGCTATTCAAAACCGGCCAAATCGGACTTCCGGTCTAAATATACGCTAAAAACGATCGTTCCTATGAAAATTCAGTGTTAGCAGCCCTAATCCTACGCAGTGTACGCGGCGTGTGGACACCAATCTATAATTAAAATTTTCAGATTTATACCGTGGGTTGTGCTGTAAGGGCTACCTTCATATCAAATTTCAAGTTTCTAGGACATCTGGAAGTATCCTATAGATTTTCCATGGACGGCAATTTGTATGGAAACACCTTTTTTTATAGACTGTATCCTTGGATTGCGTTGGCTTAGAAGCTTGATCTTTTTTACAGCTTCCAAGGACCGCAGACATAATAATTGCAACGTGATACTGATACCTCTACGCATTCCTGAGAAAAAGGGTCTTGACTGACAGACAGACAGACAGACGAACAAGAAAGTGATCCTATAAAAAAAATAACTAGATATTACAGGAGAATAGGGTCCTGGGTAAAAAAAAATCTAATTAGTTATTGAAATAAAACAATTTAACGGATTATATCGCGTATATTATCTCATTACAGTTTCCGACGTTTCGGAAGCTTTCCAGCTTTCCATGGTCACGGATGGACTGAGAAAAGATGTATATTCCTCTGTCAAAGTTACAATTTGTGCAAAAGCTGGAAAGCTTCCGAAACGTCGGGAACTAAAATGAGATAATATACGCGATATAATCCGTTAAATTGTTTTATTTCTAATTAGTTCGATTATCAAAAAATATTGGACACGTATTATTTATTTTGTCAATCCAACTAAAAATTACAAAGATAAAGCGCGTCAAAGTTTCGATGTGGGGGCGCATTATGTCACGCCGTGCGATAAACGGTCGCACGGCGTGACGTCACGGGGAACTTTAACGAGCTATATTTTCATCATTTTTTGTTTAATTGACAAAATAAATAATACGTCTCCAATATTTTCTGATAATCTAACTGACAGTCTCATTATATTTTTTTAGGGCACGACCCTATTTTACACAAATCCAACCAGCTAGCCCCATGGTAAGCTCAATAAGGCTTGATATGGATACTAGACGACGATATATATGGATATATTTACTTATATATACATATAGAAAATATCCAAGACTCAGGAACAAATACTTATGCTCATCACACAAATATTTGCCTTTACCGGGATTTGGACCCTGAACCTTCAGCTTCGCAGGCAACGTTACTCCCGCTGAGCCAAACCGTCGTCATCATATTAGGGTTCCGTTTTTTTTCCTTTTGAGGTACAGAACCCTAAAAATACCAACCTTAAAACAACACATCCAATATCCTGCATACAATGTAGCTGGCTCATAAAACACTTCGGCACGAACTAAATTTCCTTTACCACTTATTCAACTTTTTTATTTTAACACATTTTCACCTAGCACTAGTTTTAAATAACATCCACTTTATCATTAAAAATAAATATTCCTTCTCCGAATTCTAAAACTTGTGTTTTTTACTCTATAACTAGTGAATAACTTCGTGAGATCTAAATGATATATAATTGCAACGGAATGTCGAACCGCGCGCATTGAAGCGCGGTTTCGTTGTGTTTATGTATTAAGAATCCGAACATGACGAGCGGTCTCGACACTCCGATAATGAACGAAGGAAACACCGGCTTACCCCCTTGGAGAATAAATAATTAGCGCAAGATTAACGTTATATTTTCGGTCAATGTTGATGTATTAACGCGTTCACTGTACGTACCAAACGATCTGACAATGTCTTTGGTCCGCAATGCGCATCCAATATGGAAAAGTGACTCCACAGTGGAGGCATGGACTCTTGACAAGCAAATGCGTGACCCACCATTGCTGGCACCCGGGCAGGGAACGAGCAACATTATGCCGTATATCGAGATACTGGCCTTATTATTATTCTGAATGATTCATGTAGGTATGTATGTAAATACTTCTTCTTCTTTCGCGGAGGAGAAAAAGTCATAATGCCTTTTTTTTCTTTAGCGTAGTCGGGTAAAAAGTATCCTATAATCATCTGGCGATACCCAGCTACCCGTCTATCAAAAATAGTTGAAATCCGTTTAGCCGATTTTGCGTGATGAACTGATGAAGCCACAACGACACATACAAACATACATAAAGTCCAAAAAAAAGTATAGATATAGATAATAACCAGTTACAAGTGCAATCAACTTAAAAGATATAAATCAACTTAAATGTATAAAGGCGAACTTATCCCTATTAGGGATCTTTCCCAGTTAAACTTTGAACAAGTGAGTGAAGATATAAAGAAGATAGACAGACTAACATTATGTACAAAATATATAAAACACTAAACTAAACACATATGAATAAAAAAATAAAAAATACATAATATATAACTAAATAAAATATATCAATAATATTTAATAAATATAAATAGTAATTGATGCACGCAATTTAGGTAAATGTCCCAATGTTCGACACTGTATCGTTAGTTTCAACTTTTAACCTTAATCCATAGAAATATAAATAACTAGAAGGAGCAGAAAAGTCATTACCCCTCTCTTTTTCTTTATCATAGTCTCTGAATATATTATCAATTTTACCTCGTTCTGCAATCACTATTTTATTTTTGAAGGTTCATTTTATTTTATTGCTGTGGCGTCTCGGTCACATCGTTAACTTATCCATTGTCTTGTTTACCCTCAGACTAGGTGGAGTAACGATCTGCGCAGGGTGGCTGGCAAGAGGTGGATGAGATTGACCGCGAATCGCGCTCAGTATGTAACTTAGAGATACCATGTCCAACAGGGCACTGAAATAGCCTGATGATGGTGATGATTGGGTTGTTTGTATGAAATTTTGATACTTTGCGCTTGAATATGACCGCTGAGTTGACCCATGCACAAAATGTATTTCTTTAGTTGATTACTGTTTAAATTTAATGTATTTTAATGAAACAGCAAAAATAAAACAAATGACACTTTGTCAACTATTGCTATAGAAGCAAAATTTAATGTTCACAGTCCCCATACAAAATGTTTCGATTTCCTCGTACGTCCATGCTCCAAGTATGGGTCACGGTCACGGTCTATAGTGACCCTAGAGTGGGGCACGGACTTGTGAAGATAGTTCGTCGTGATCCATGTATGAGGCACTGGACTGTGAAGGTGTTAAATCCATAAGTAATCAACACTGAGAAACCAGTTTTCTTAGTGAAACTTCTTCAAAATCTACCTATAATATTTTCCAGTCATAACCATACGAGGAGTCCCGCGCAGATCGGCCACACTAATAGACAGTTGGCAATAATTGTAATGATAAAATACTGGTCTGTTATCGCCCGCCGCGAAACGGCAGTTAACAGACAGCGACAGGCGTGGAGACGCCATCCTTAAATAATTGATTTATAGTAGAAACTATTTAAGCTGACTGTTTACCACTTGAGAGTTTTTCTTGTGAACAATACCGTTGTTATAACTAGAAAAGTAATGTAAGAATCACACATATTTAGGTTACATTAGCGGTTACGCACGTCGTGAAAGCCGAGTACTGCTCGAGATGTTTCGGTCCATTACTAGGACCGTAATCATGAGCTACCGGTGGACACCGACGCTGCCCGCTTCGCACTGCGCGCCAAGTCTTCGACAGCCTGGCTACTCGTCAGGCACAGGCGTGGGCGACGAATGCACTTATTACTAAAACTCCGATGTCCGTGAGTCACCCAGGCTGTATCTCATGAAACGTGATAGCTAGACAGTTGAAATTTTCACAGATGATGTATTTCTGTTGCCGCTATAACAACAAATACTAGTATAATTTTATGTCTATCTGTCTATTTCAGTAACCAATATAAAATGATCGACTACCGCGTACATTTTGCTTAGGAGTAGGGCTCTGCTAACACTGGGTTTTCATAGTACGGTCGTTTGTCGTTTGCAGCGTATATTTTGTATGGAACATTCGGTACGCGAGTCCGACTCGCCTTGACCGGTTTTTATTGTAATTAATAATGTCGAACCAAACCATGTCGAGCAGTACTCTGCTTTTAAGACGTGACTTACTGCTATTGTAATCTCAACAATACCGTTGTTCTCTGTGGTTTAAGTGTTTATTCTGATTTCAGAGCAAATGAAAGCAAGTAACAAAACAAGAGATTGCAGACTTTAACATTTGATAATAATTTCAGCTGGAGAGGAGATATCCTCGCCTTCCTCAGAAAAGTCAACAGAAATTTGTATTATCCAGTGTTAGCAGAGCCCTGATCCTAATCAAAATGTACGCAGTGTGGGATCATTTTATATTGGTTAATGCACCTCTGGCACTGACACAAGTGCGATACAAGACTAAGAGGAATTAAGTGGCATTTCGATAAAAATGTTTTGAAATCAGTTGATGGCATGACCGGAACTGAGAAGCAACGGCTACGTTCATTTCATACGCACACACTAGCGCCATTCTGGACGGACTTGGAACTATTATTCACTGCTTTTCGCTGGACACTTTTTCATTTGTTTTCCTTCGTCCTTCAAAACCGTACTCATCCACGAAATGACTTTTCCCGGCCTCTGCAGTAATATACTATTATTCTATCGAATACAATTATTATAAGAACTGAATTTATTGTTTTTATAAGAATTGAAAATTAAAATGAACGTGGTGGTAACTACTGGGAATTTTTTTCCCATCTGTTTCCACTAAAGAAATTGGTGGTAACAACTGGGAAAAAAAATCCCAGTAGTTACCACCAATTAGTTTAGTGGTAACAGTTGGGAATTTTTTCCCCATTGGGAACAAATGGGGAAAAAATTCCCAGTAGTTACCACTGGTGACAAGTTGGTGGTAACAGGTGGGAATAACCCCTATGTTCTACGGTTTTTCTATATGAGTTTGTCCTCTTCACCATAGAAATAAATACATATACATCGACTCCATGGAGTTTCTGGTATTTAATTGACATATGCATGCTGCAGTCTTAATAAATTGATTCTCGTTTATTCAAAAGGACTGTGAATGCCTTGACTTGTTCAGTTTCGCTCGTTGCTAATATACTTACCGCATTCCCGAAATAACAGATTTTGCAAAATATCGGCTTATCAATATATCACACTCTTAGCTTACCACATTCACCTTGTTCACCAGGTTATAAAATTGAAAGGTACTCATGGAATTAAATCGTTTTAGAATATCCTACCTAAGTCAAGAATGTTGTATAATATATCAATTTTCAGTTCTATAAATCGGTCAGAAAGCACACATTAAGCAATAATTATCACCATATAAAAACTGTTATCACAACACAATAGGTGCAATAAGTTTTTAATTAATTTATAATGATTTACAAAAAAAATACTAATCAGCGATCACTTCCTATCCTAGACAGTAGTTAGTATCAAAAAAATGACTACACAGAGTACTTAGGTGCTGCAAGGCAGTTAAGAATTAAAATATGATTCTATTATAAAATTGTAAAAATGAAATGACTGTACATTGAACATATTTTTCAATATAATTCGACTATTCGAAAGGTCACTAAATCATTTTTGTTTGTCCAGGCTTCATCACGCCAAAACGGCTAAACGGATTTTAACTATTTTTGGTTAGGGTAGCTGAGCATTCACAGATGGTTATAGGATACTTTTTACTCGACTACGCTGAAGAATAAAAGAGGGTTATGATTTTTTCTCCTCCGCTGACGAAGTTGCTTATATATTCACGGTACATCTCACGCAAATTCTAGTACGTTTCCGACTTGGTTCGTTTGATTACAAGTCCAAATACAGTACGTAGTTTCTTATCAGCTTTAGTGAAATAATAGTTCTCCATTGATCTCTCTCAACATATAAGTTGCAAGATATACGTTTAAGAAGTGAATAACTAAATGATACGAAATAAAAACACAGTTCTAAAAAGAACAAACGTCGTTTTTATTTTCGCAAACCTGTTATTTGGCTTAACATCTTATATAACAATGAGATCCTGGAATCAATTTTCATCCCTTTTCTGTTGTAAATGCATGTGACATATAATTATGTCGTTATGTATATATACATAATAACGCAAAGGAGAGCAAAAAGATAGCCCCCTTCTGACAATTAAAAGCATTTTACAATCAATTCAAACTTATCTAAAATCATCAATAATCCCAATAAAATACCGGCGAAGTGCGAGTCTGACTCGCGCGCCGAGGGTTCCGTACAAACTTTCACTTTCCCCGACAACTGGCCGGTTAAGTTAGTTACGGTTTATCTACGGCTCCGGATACCAATCAGGTGCAAACTTAACATTAAAAAAGTAATAAGTTAATAACCCAATTAGATTGAGTATGTGCATGGTATTTTTTCCACATTTTTATATAATCAAAAGTTAACTAGGGTAAAAAAAATGATTTACAATGTGCAAATCAAACCCCAAGATAGAATAGCGATCCTTTTTAATAGAATATTAATACATGTATTTTTTTTTCATTCGCAATACACATGGTATTTAATATTCCGAATCTCAAATGGATAGCATAAGTAGTTCCTGAGATATATTGCTGTAAGTGTCGGACAGACAGACAGACGAACCGTCGCACCATAAGGGTTTTTTTTACAATTTTGGTACGGAACCCTAAAAAGTTAAAACTAAATCAAATTAATTGATCGTTCCTTCATAAGCAATGATTAGTTTCTAGTTACTGCATGCAATACAATACAACAATTTTCGTCCAGAAACCATGTTGTTGCACCACCACCCAATTTTTGGGACTAAGTATGAATTAAGTTCGTTATTGAGTAATATCCTGATGTGTAAAAAAATTACACGCATGTCTCGACCCCCAATCGTGATCATTAATGGTATTTTTCTGACTCCCCCCCCCCCCCCCCCCCCCCCTTCCACCCCGATAAACAATAACATGATTTCTGGACGAGCCCCAACAGAACAGTACAATAGAACCAGTACATATATAAATAAGACAAAACTAACTATACATATTTTAGTGAAAAAAAAAAAACAAATATCTTTCTTTTAATAATTTAAGAAATTTACACAGATCTGCTCTGCATCTAAGTTATTCAAATGGAGAAGATGCGTTATTTTTTACAAGCTTTTATTTAACTTGCAATGTATGTTTGTTCGGATGGAATCTTGCAAGTTAAACTTGTTTAAATAAAACAATTTAACGGATTATATTGCATATATGATCCCATTTGAGTTCCCGACGTTATAATTTAAATTATAATATACGCGATATAATCCGTTCATTTTTTTTATTCAAATGAGTATTAATCGCGGAAACAGAAGAAAATATTAAGTTAAACTTGACCTACTTCCTGGTTTCCGGTTGAGCTAAAATTTGGCATACTTATGCAAGTTCGGTGACAATGCAATAGTACGATACCATCGAGCTAACTGACAATGGAGCAGAAAGGTGGTCATAGGAACTCTGTAATAAAATAATGCAATCCTACCGAGTTTGGGCTCCTTAGAATCGTCTCGGTGAGTAGTTGATGGATGTTCAAAGAAAAGTACAGTCGGCAATGAAAGCATGTAACATTTTTTTTTGGACAGTAACTTATTATCAATGATACCAATCGATCTATTTTATTATGACTAAGTCTGTTTATGATACCCATTGAAAATTAAACACTAGAAACGTCATTAAAATCGAGATTCAAAGACAGGCATAACGGCTGAACGTTAATACGCCTCATACAAATTGACCGACGGTACAATGAAGGCAAAAAATTACAACTTTACACCTAAACGCACTTTTTAACGGCCAAAATAAGAAAACGCCCGAACACCCACTCCTCCATACACTTGTGACATGAGTGACGTCACGCGTGTCGCTTCTATCTTCTCTTCTGACTATCATATCATTTTAAATATAACTAAGTTACGATTCTTGTCGTCCATATTGGACGGGCGTCATGAATCGGTGTTGTTCAACTCATTGTTTTAATATTTTTAGTATAAAACTGTACCTTGGCTTAAAACCTTGACGCTGACAAAATTGTGCTGATGGACAATAGCCATTAAAATTATGAACTGAAGTTCCGCTTCATGGAGTATAGGAAGGTAAGAAGAACAATCTCATATTGGAAAACAGAAGAAAGTGTCCATCATGTCCATGTTTATTGCATTCCAGTAAATAATAGTTTCAAATCCGTCCAAAATGTAGCAAGGTAGTATGAAGTCGATAACAAATTAGTAAAACATGTTTATAGAGATGCTATTCCATCCTTCGGTCTTCTTCTGATTTAATGGTTGACTGGTAGAGAATGCCTGGCATTAAGTCCGCCATTTATACATTTTTCGATGCAATAAACTTTAAATAAATAAATATTCAATCGTGTATTTTTCTTGCATCGTTTTGGATTTTTTTTGAGCATTATTATAATTTATTTTCCGCACTTGCAACAGAAGCGCCACCAATTTAACGCCACTTGATATACAGAGATTGTTCTACTTAGTTTCTACGCTCCATAGGTATATAAACAACACTTAGAAGAACAAAACATAACCTTACACTTTCAAATATTGGAAGAAGGGCAATCTCAAAGAGGAAACAGTGTCCGGTCGAAAAGCAGTAAATAATAGTTCCAAATCCGTCCACAATGGCGCTAGAGTAGCAAATGCCTATGAAATGAATTAAGCAGTTGCTTCTCAGTTCCGCTTACGGCAACAACTAATTACCAGTGGTTTGGTTTCCATATAAGCCGATTCCCACAGGCTTATAACCTTTTTAAATATGAGTAAATGAATACGCTTCGGCTTCCTTTGTAGTTTTCTTGACGCCACGCCTCCGCTAATTACAGAACATTTTACCGCAATCCTATACTCAATGCTTCGTTCTTCTTTAGATATAAATGTTTAATCGTGTTCAATTTTTTTTTCTAACATCGGTGTTTTTTCATTATTTCGGTAAGATGACTGATGTTATGTTCCGCTTAACCATGTGTCTTTTAATGAGAATGCTCAAGTTCGGGTTGACTCTTGTTAGGATGACTAGATAGGTCCGAGCGAGGAGCGAGTGAGGGCGGCGCCGCGCAGCCGCGAGGGCCGCGGTGTCGCCGACACTGCGTCTGCTATTCCTGAAAGTAACACGTTCGTATTAGATTATTTTTTAAAAGAAAACGAATAGGGCTGACGTATGTAAAATTTTGCTTCTGTGGTAAGAATTCCACACATCAAAGCGGTTCCTGTTTGGACCATATCGTGCTTAAACCTAATCTTCCAGCGCAAGTACGGTCAACATCAAAAGTAGATGATAATTTTTAGTAATTTGTCGCACTGGCGTAACAAAACTACGACAATAGGGTACATGCATGACATTTTTTTATCGCTTTTCTTAACGAAATATCAAAATACCGTGGACTATTTCAAAATGTGACATTAAAATTAAAATCACCCAAGAAATACGTATAATATAGGCATTTTAAACTAGAAATTAGACAGAGAAATCCGATATGCACTGTTACGTCACAGTGCACTCCGGCCATATAAACTCCATATTAAATTCTGTTTTGTAAGAAAGGGATAGAATGAAATGTTTGATGGCTTATATCTTCGTTATATTTATAGCTATTCCAAAAAATTTTTTTGTCTACTGTCTGTTACATGAATAAGCTTTTAATAAAGCAAAAATAAAAATTCATGCATATTCCCTATAGGATTGCTTTAAAGTAGTGAAAGTGACAAGGAACTAAAATGACGATCTACTTTTGCTGTTGACTATACTAATAAATAACTCCACAGCAACCAATCACAGAGCTTCCCTACTAACCGCGTGAGCAGCGCACGCGCTGTGTGTGGTTCACACCCGCGGCCACGCGTCAGTTGTTCTAGAACTTTCGCAGAACGCACACGATGATACCAAATATACCGATATTTAAATATACATTTTCTTGAAAATCTTAATCTGACTCGTTATTTAGTATATCCATAGCAAATGACCATACACGGTCACTGCTATCAGCAAACTGTATTCAGAAATTGCAAGGGTATCGTGGCATCGCGTCTTGGCATCTACACGGTACACTTGGACTGGGGACGGGTCACGTCGCGTCACGTTTCAATAATGTGTTTCCGCCTTATGTTTCTTATCATTATCAAATTAACCTTTTGAGCGCCCAGCGTGTCGAGGGGAAACCTTGCGCCACACGTCCACCAATAAACCAATAGTATGATACCGTATAACAACAAATGACGTCTTAGCGTCTGAGGCACAATTTTCTGTTGACGTGATTTGCCGTCTTTGGCGCTCAAAGGGTTAAGGAGAAGCGTCGCGATCCCACAAGGTTCAAAAACACTGTAGTAATGAAACTGTTTTACATAAATTCATGTTTTTGAAATGTATTTTTGCGCATCACTTCAGAACGAGAAGCACCTATTCGACTAATTCATTTTCTGTTGTGTTTGTATGTCTGGAGTAGGTTTTTATGTAAAAAAATATAATAATCACAATAATACATTTTATTTATTCAGACACGAGACCCATATTATGTTAGTATTTAATGGAAAAGTGAAAATTTTGGGTTTGATAAATCTCCATATAAAAAGAGTGAGTGGGACAAAGATATACGGGAGATCTTTAAAAAAATTGGTTGTCTGTAAAGTCTTTTTACGGACGATAATTTTACTTGATAACGTCATAAGAAAATATTGATGAAAAATTTCATATTTTTATGAATTCACAAGCCGAACGCTTAGGCCGATCGTGCCTCTCTATCGCTTGTTCCGCGCTCTCGCTTGCACGCTCCGTCTTAATAATAGAAATATTGGTGAAAAAATTACTCCAATATCATAAACACTCCCCGAGATACGACGTTAAAAGCACATTTTGGACTTTCCCAAAAAACGCTTCATA
Organism: Hedya salicella; assembly: GCA_905404275.2. NCBI lineage: Eukaryota > Metazoa > Arthropoda > Insecta > Lepidoptera > Tortricidae > Hedya > Hedya salicella. Next base: position 1,858,263 of record FR990103.1, read on the forward strand.
CTAAAGCCTACAAGCATGTGACGTCACACGCTAGTATCATGTATAAGAAAATTAAGAACTTTGTTCTGCAGCTATATTAAAACTTGCGTTTATCGAAACGGTTTTATAACAAAAAAATCATTTTTTTTGTAATTGTAATATGGGTTATTGAATGGTATTATTAGTTATTAATATTTTCATACTTTAAAAATGGACTTTCCTTTCTTTCCCACCCAACTTTAAAGACTCATAAAACAAGCTACACGTAAGGTATCGAACTCAAAATTTTAACGAAGTTTTATATTTTGCTTGTTTTATCAAGATTTTATATATTTTTTTCATTTTTTTTCTACTATCAAATACCCTATTTACCTTTTGCGTTTTCTTTGAGGTCTTCCTTTGTTGTGTCGTCCGATACGCGGTCGCTGAGCGCGGGCTCGTGTGCCGCCAGCGCCGCGGCTTGCTGCTTCCTGCAGAGTTCACAAAGAATAGGGTATTTCTACTCTGTTTGAAAAACTACTTTTTTGTAAGGTACTTTTTGTAGGTTTACGTATTATGTCGGATACAAGTCGTGCGCTCGCAGGCCTTTGCCTTGGACACTTCAACAAGCTATTAAAAAATATATATATTATAAAATATATTTAAAAAAAAACATTTAACTAGAAGACGCCCGCAACTTCGTTCGCGGATGAGACAAAGACATAACTTCTCTTTTTTACGACAGCGTAGTCGGATAAAAGTATCCTATAACCATCTGGAGATACCCAGCTACCCGTGTATCAAAAATAGTGGCCTTTGAAAGTATCTTCAATGTACAGACAATTCATTTTTACAACTTTATAATAGTATAGAAGAGACGACTGAATGTCATCCACAGACAGTTACAGGGCAATTTTTACCCGACTACGCTACAGAAAAATGGGTTCCGATTTTTTCTCCTCCGCTGACCAAGTTGGGCACCTTTTCGTACTGTTATAAAGATTGACGACCGGTTTAGCTCAGTGGGAGTAACATTGCCTGCCAAGCTGATGTCCTGGGTTCAAATCCCGGTAAGGGCAAATATTTGTGTGATGAATACAGATATTTGTTCCCGAGTCTTGGATGTTTTCTATTAAATATATCGTCGTCAAGTACTCATAACACAAGCCTTACTGAGCTTACCATGGGACTACTTCGATTTGTGTAAAATTGACCAGTAATATTTACTTATTTATTATTTACCTGAGTTCTTCAGCCATATCCTCATCAATCTTCTTCATGATTCTCTCGGCTCTCCCCCACACATCGTCTCTCACCAGGTCACGCATATGGCTGCGGTCCACAGCCTTCTTGTAGTATTCCTCGGCCCAGCTAGACGGGATGTACTGCTCGCTGTGAGGCGACCTTGCACTGCTATCCGGTTTTGACTTCACACTATCATCCAACTTCGACTTAACAGGTGACTTCTTTGCACAATCTAAAGAAATACTCCCTTGCCCATTCGATGAATGTACCGTGGATGGAGACTTCTTTTTAAACATGAGAGAGCCTTGAGATTGCAGCCAGGTGGTAACTTTGTTTACGGAGTCTTTTCTTCTTGTGGCTTCCTCTTTATCGACTCCTTTTGACTTTATGTAGTCCTCTGGCTTGCATAGCTTCAGGGGCGCGTGGACTATCTGATTTCGATTAGTTAGTGCCATGATGGAGGCTATGGCCACATTACGGCCTCGACGGGGCTTGTTAGGAGTGGGTTCTTTATTCTCCTTTGTTTGAGCCTTCGACTTTGGGACGAAAGTAAGGGCTTTGGGATTCAATTGTGGTAAGTCTGTGGGGCCGGCCCTACGATTTATTTTTTTGATCTCAATGGGCCCAGTAGGGATGTCTTCGTCGGAAGCCTCTTGGTCTTGCAACTGTAATCAAAGCATCTACATTATTCTAGATGTAAAACAATAAAACTTGTAATAATGAAATTATTTATGCAGCGGTCAACCATAGACAAGATGGAACGCATTTATTCCTCATAATTACCAGTGGTGTGGCGTCCATATAAGAATATAGTCAGATTCCGACCGGGTTGCCCAAGGAAAGACTTATAACCACCTTTTTACATAAATATGAGTAAATGAATACGCCTAGGCTTCCCTTGTAATTTTCCTGACGCCTCTGATTATTATTGTATTTAACAAATGTACAAATATCAAATTTAGCCTAAGATGAAAAAAGTTTTATATGTTTTAGATATTGAGATGCAAAATTACTGTATTTTCTTTCTTGTCCAAAAGAAAATCAAAACATTACTTTGTGAACCTTGTGATTCTTTACGGTTCAATGAAAAAAAAAATGTATCATGACTATACACAAAAACGCCCTTGTTAGCGGCCATACTAAGATGTTCGTACACTTGTTACTCCTGCCTACATTTGTGACATGAGTGACGTCAAACGTCGCTTGATTTGTATCGGGCGTTTTAACGCCTGTTATGCCCGACTTTCAATCTCGATTCTAACGTTTCTAGTGTTTAATTTTCAATGGCCATCATAATTGATATTATTTAATGACCCACATATTACAATTATTTTAGTCAAAAGAAACCGGATCAATTAGTATTATTGAAAAAAAAATGTATCCAGATACTCTATTTTGTAGCAATACATACTGGTTAGCTATTTCAAACTAAGTACATTTGTTAATGATGAAAAGATGAGATTTTTAATATTCTTTAAAAGACGTAAACAAGTTCTCACCAGTTCCAACATTTTCTTAATTCTCCGCAAGTCTGGGCCAGCGCTGAAGTCACCGTCGCCGGTCCAGCGCCGGTAGTACTCCTCCTCAGTCTCTGTAACATTTATTGACAGCATTTAATTTTTTTAATAATAAAATAAATACATAAATCTTTAATTTATTTTCAAGAAAACCAAAATCAGCTTTAGGGTTTTTTATAGCTAAGAACTGATATTGAAAATGTGAAAATACAAGGCAGATTATCTCATTATCATTGAATTATTATTTTTATGCTATAAGTTCATATTTGGAGCAACACAATTAAGTAAAGAAATCTAAATTTATTGATCAAACATTTATTTTCAATAATTTAAAATTTGTATAAATATTCGGCTGCACACGCGTGAAAGAGTGTTTAGTGTTGAGTGTGTCCTCCATTTAATTCAAAATAGTTTCAAAATAGCTAGTCTGATAAAACATCTTTTAGGTCTTTTTTGGACCTTACTACCAAATCTATGAGACGCTCATCTTTACTAACAGACATAGCCTCAGTATGGATTGTATGTAACTTGATATAGATGAGTGTATTTACAACTATATATAACAAAATAATATTATATTATAAAATAAATAATAATAACGAAATATTATAACATGCTTACAGATAATAAATGTCCTTACCTTCTGTAATGTTGAGGGTTGGTGGCTTCCCGCCAGCAACGGTGGAGTCGATGCCGCCCGGCACCCAGCGGCCTTGGGCGACCGACAGGTCCCGCAGAATTGCAGATTCATCGGTCCAGGGGGATGTCATACCGGATTGTACAATGCGAAACGTATATACCGCGAAAAAACCGGATAAGTTTTATCACCAAATTTTAGAATGTATTACTGGTTGCTCTACCAATTTTGAGGCTTAATTTCTACCAAAATGTCAGTTTTTTAAGAGCCCCGGTGAGCTCGGCCGAATTTCACCATCCCATAAAAACTGAATTTTGTTCTCATTTTAAAATTATGACTTGGATTGTAACAAAACTTTGCATATACCATGACATTAGGTATATCTAGGCTTATCTAGTTGTTTTAAAATGAGAGTGTAACTATGTATGTTTGGAGACCCGAGCTTACCGGTGACTCTTAATTTAATGGCAAAGTTCAGTGGTGGGAGCGTGAGTAGAAGGGCTAAGATTCCACATGTCATGGGATGGAACAAACATGTCAGTGAGGCTCATAGGGTTGCCAGGTCTAATCTTCCACAATGGGTGTCCTTTGATACATAATTGTCTGGTAATGTTTATGACGAAATGTGTAAAAGTAGGCAGATAGTTAAGTCACATTTAAAGTGGTGCCAAGACCACCAGGACCAGATAAAAATGGATGCCCTGGCTGAAAGCATCCTAGTGGAAACTTTTGTGGTTTTTGGCAGGGAACCAGCAGAATCCAAGGCCAAGGTTACAATCCAAATTTGGTTATGATGTGATGTAGTATGACCAAAATCAAAATCAGCATTTTTCACAAAGAGTGTCATGTGAGCACGAAAATATACAACAAAATGCCAGCCGACTTAGGAGGTAACTTCTTAACTGGTTTATTAACAAATGTGTATACAGTACATATGAGTTCCAAAGTACTGATTAATTATATGTTGTGAGTGACTGCATAGTGCTACATTTAATGGATTCAACTCGAAAATTTATAGTTCAATTTCAATATGTTAATGAACATTATTTATCATATTATATTATATTACACAGTGACTTACTCCTTAATTTGCAATTTTGATTACTATTTTTATTTAAGATATTATTCAATTTGACATGCTGTGACCAATTGTCATTTAATTATTTAATATTTAGAATTCAGATATAAATATTGTATGCCTCTCTAAGGCAGGACATGATGATTCTGTATTTTTTTTTAAGATCTGTATAGCTCATGACTGACATGACCATACATTAAATATTATTTGATTTGATTTGAGAATGAATGTTAGACCTGGTATCCCATTGAGTGTGGGGGGGTGTGAGTAAGCGGAAAAGTAGTAACCGCCAATGGGGTTACCGCTTTTTGCCATCAATATCGAGACAGATCTGGTCACGACGGCCTCAGCAATGAGCATCTCCAGTACGCTGGGCCACATACATCAAGACTTCTGGGAATGTTCTTCTCTCTTTGTAAGTCACTTATACCTACACGACGATTTAATGCTATTTATTGAAGGGGAAAGAATCCCAGTCACAAAAGTAAAGCACACAAACCATAACATGTTTGGATTTTTTTCACTTCAATTTACGCTTAAATACGGGAAGGTAAATCAAAAGTTTACAAACAAGTTTTACCTATTATTCAATATACTCTTTAATTTTTTTACTGAAACGTCAAGTCAAGTACAACATAGACAATAGTAACCATAGAACAAAATATTACGTTACCCCAATTGTACACACTTGTCGACAGAGATATGCATGACCGACATGAACGTCTTCTTTTTCTTTCTTTCAATGGTCTCGCTAATGTAAAGGATGGAAAACTTGTCCTAATTAGGATGCTAATGACAGGGAAGTAGCAATACGTTGAAGTGAGACCAATTCCCCATTTTTTTGGATTCAGCAGTGTAATACGCGCTTTAGTCAAATAGGGGTGTTGACTGAAGGGTTACTCCGAATCTCGATTATCGAAGTTTGTAATCCCACTCTGTCTCAAGTAAGAGTCTGGCAAATGAAAGATGAGAATGAAATCAACCGTGAAATTTAAAAATTTAGCTGCAGTGTGCCTGTATGAACTAGATATAAACAAATTTAAATGCTTTTCTCAGTAACTAATAACTTAATAATGAATGACAAAATAAACTTTTAAACAAAAAAATAAAACCGACTCCAAAAAAACTAAAAAGTGAAAAATAATGCCATAATTCAGTTTCTTAAAATTACTTACAAGTAACCGTTTGTATACTCAATCTATACAGTATCTTTCTTATCTTTCTTATCTTTCATTTGCCAGACTCTAAACGGTATTTGAATGGCGCCATACAAATTTCGAGTTTCCGAGTAGCCCCTCTGTACTCAAATAAAAAGTCTACTATACATCGTAAACAAATTGTTTTCGATACTTTACGAGTAGCTTGTTTTATGAGCCTATAAAGTTGGGTGGGAAAGTCCATTTTTAAAATATGAAAATATTAGTAACTAATATTACCACCATTGAATAACATTGAAAGTTTGATTTGTGTCTATTCTTTACTCTTCTAATATTGATTGCCACGATCCTGCACCAACTGAACGTTTCTCTTTGGCCCGATGGTTGACTGGTAGAGAATGCCTTAAGGCATTAAGTCCGCCAATTGTATTTTAGTTTATTTGTTATGCAATAAAGATTAAATAAATAAATAACTTGTTATGACACCATTTCGATAAACGCAAGTTTTACATAGCTGCAGAACAATGTTCTTATATTCCTCATACGAGGTAGGAACATGTGACGTCACAGGTTCCTAGGATTTAGTATGAAGTGTTTTTTGGGTAAGTCCGAATATGTGATTTTAAAATTTTTATGACCTCGGGAAGTTTTTATAAGATTGAAGTAGTTTTTTCACCAACATTTCTATTATTGAAAGGTCGTTATATACAGAAAAAAAGTTGTCAACATCCCTATTCGTGAAATTGTGTGTTCTTAATTTACAAATTACGAGTAGAGTTTGGCAAGCGAAACATGATATTAAAAATATGCGGCAAATTTGAAAACATCATGACCTGGCAATACGTAATGCATAGAAACGAAGTAAGTTTTATAATTGACAGCTTTTTTAATATGTAAAATTGTTGCCATATAAAGAATTCTTTTTCAAGGTCAATATCATGTTTCTCTGGCCAAACTCTACCTAAAGTAGGATTTTTAATAAGCTGGAGTAAACTGACGTTTACGGACACACGTCGACCCTGAGGAGCTACTCCGAAATACTTTGAAGTTCGTATGGCGCCATCTCGCTCAGTAAAATACGGTATAACATGAGAGCGAGAGGGACAGCACGTTACGAACTTCGTTTTTCGGGTGTCGTAGTAGACCCTCCGATTACTTCATTATGGCAGAAGTACAGTATTTCTTATGAATAAAACTTACCATAATGTCACCGGTTACAATTGTTACAAGTAATTCAATGTATTGTAAAGAAAATCCTAGAAAAATATTCACGTTGACACCTGTCAGTTTACGCCGGGTAATTAAAAATCCTACTTTAAGTGATGGTGTTGCATTGTTTACAATATCATCTGTAGGTAGTCGTTAGTTTAGCCAGAGAAACATGATATTGAACTTGAAAACAAAAATCTTTATACGGCAACAATTTTACATATTAAAAAAGCTGTCAAATTATAAAACCTTAGAGGTTACTCCGAGAGCGAGAGGGACGGCACGTTACGAACTTAGAATTTCAAGTTTCGGAGTAACGCCTCTACTTCGCTTCTATGCATTGTATTCCGTATTGCCAGGTCATGATTTTTTCAAACTTGCGCATAGAGTCGGATCATTTTATCTCTTCCAAGCAAATAAACTGTAAAATATATAAAAACTGAAAGCACAAGATGACATCATCTTGCGCATCTTTAAAAAGTGCTTCAATGAGTAAAAAAGAAATGAAATTCGTGTTTCTATAAACTGTTGCTAAAAACGCATTTTTTGGATATGATATCATTTTATTGAGTGGGGGGGGGGGGTCATTCGATTAAGGTGGTTGGATGATTTTAGGGAGGGGGGTCAAAAATCGTCAAAAATAGATGACGTAATTTATGAACAGCCCCTTAGCCGCTATCGAACTTTGGATAAATATCTTGCGTGGGGGGGTTACTTTAAACCGTTCACTTCGTCCAAATTCCCATTTTGTAATATTCCTAGCTTGTCACCAATCCCATTTCGTCCAGATGTGATTCGATTCCCTTTCGTCTAGTTCCTAGGTATGTCACTGCCAATTTTGCAGTACAAAATGTACTACCCCATCACTTGCCCCCAAATTGGAAGAACCGATACAAAAAAAACCCCGTTCTTTATATCTAGAAAGGGGTCGTCCATCATTTACGTCAGGCATTTTTATAAATTTTTGGATTGGTGAGATTTTGTGAGATTTGGCCCGTCCCCTACCCGTCCTCCAATCTCACGTGAGACTTATTGATTTAAACTTACACGATCTTCACTCATTATCACAACACAACAAAACTTCTCTTCTCTTCTTTCTTCGAGACCATGGACGTAACGCGACGTCCGAAACGTCGAAGAATTACCAACGAAAGGTAATTAAATAAATCATATTTATACGCGATTAAGACCCGTTTTATTGTGTTGTGATAATCACGTGAGATTTTTCTAAATGAGTGTATCTAGTGTAAATGCGTCGGATTTATTCTAAAAAACATATTTAGCTGAATATTTTTATTTCAAACCACGTTATTGTATTGTGGAATATTAGCCATATCTGAGTAACGAAACAGGTTTTACTTAATTTAACCCTTTTTTTGCAATTTAATACTGTTTCTTCGTTTCATGGATGTTCCCAATGACAATGATAATTTTTGAATCATAGCGAAGAACACTCTAAATAAATTCGCCTTTTAAACACAAAAAAACTAAATATCAAAATCGCCCCAAGCAGCGCTACGATGCCACAGATCGACACACAGATAGGTACATGAACACGCAGCACACACGTTAAACTTACTCGTATAAATCTTATAATGCTCCTATATTCTTAAGAAGCAGATTCCATATTTGCCTCAATCCATTCCATCCATATCTTCTTTTTACTTGTAAATATGTATACTATAGGTATCCGAATTCTCTACCGTTATCTATCTATCACTATAAAACGGTAAAAAAAGAAAACGTTGTAATTTTTTTAATGAGTGATAAATTGATAATAATCTCGGAAATCGAAGCGAATATTACAATTTTTGTAGTTGTAAATATAATTAGAGTTCAAATCAAAAATCACAAACACGTGGGCTGAATAAAATCAATTATTGAATCGATTCCTTGGTGTACTTAACGAAAGTTACTTATACAACATATAGGTGCGGATAATTTTCGTTACACAAAGAAATCAATAAAATTTTGTTTGAATTAAAGCCTAATGTAATTTTTTTTATAACAACCCCATACTTGAGTAACAAGACTAATCCATACTAATATTATAAATGCGAAAGTGTGTCTGTCTGTCTGTTTGTCTGTCTGTTACCTCTTCTCGCTTAAACCGCTGAAACGATTTGGATGAAATTTGGTATGGAGATAGTTTGAGTCCCGGGGAAGGACATAGGCTACTTTTCATTCCGGAAAAATACCCTTATCCACGATAAACGAGTTTAAGGCGGACGAAGTCGCGGGCAGAAGCTAGTATGAAATATAACGACCCGTTATCAACCCTAAGTCTTACGTATAGAGCTATAGGCCACTTCTCGAAAATGACACGCAACTTTCATCTCCTGTTGTTTTTTATAACTTTGAATTTTCTCTAATGGCAGGTGGACATAATAATTATAATTTACATTTACGAAAGAAAACAACTGAATACCTATATATTTTTACACTTCATCATACCAGCTAATGGTACATTACACCGCTTTCTGTAAAGTCTCCCGCACGTCCACAAACTAAGTAAACCAGTATAGTCGACTGCATTGAAGGCGACCGCTTAGTAACCGACTTCCAAAAAAGGAGGAGGTTATATGTTCGACAGTTTGTATTTTTTTTTATGTATATTCACCGATTACTCCGCCAATTGTGTACCGATTTTAGAAATTCTTTTTTTATTTGAAAAAAATAGCAAATAGAATTTTCGTTTAATATTTATGTTTATTAATACAAATTGTGAAAATTTCAACATTTTCGATTGGTAAACTTTGGAGATAATTATGGTGGTATTTTCACATTTTCCATTTAAATAATTCTAGAAAATTCCATAAAACGCTTGGTAAACTTCGGAGATAAAGGGGAATGGTATTTGTTTCCACATTTTGCTTTATAAAACGAAATTTAAACACAATATAAAAATTTTAAAAAAAAGTTCGAAAATGTGCAGGTCCTTTCATATGATACCCCATTTCACCCAGTAGCTAGCTACTTTTAATTTTTATCCCCCTCATATTCGTCGTTTTTTTATAAGTTAAATATATATTTTTAAATATTTCCTATGCAATACATGCGGGCTGACCATGTTTATTAATATTCGAAATGTCAAATAGTTAGCATAAGTAGTTTCTGTGATATGGCGCTTTAATAGTCGGACAGACAGACAGACAGAGTCGCACCATAAGGTTTTCTTTTGTACCTTTTTGGTACGGAACCCTAAAAAAAAGGCCAGTGCTTAGGGCCGGGCGACCGGGACGCCGCAGTCTAAGAGACGTTTGCTGTATGGTTGCCTGCTTAACCGCTCAATCTATGTCTCGTCCAGGGCGTTACGCGGTTAAGGCCGGCCCTGCCAGTGCTCATCCTCAATATGCGTCCCACCACCAATAATCCATGACTCTCCGCACATATTCCTGCCCCTTCCTCTGCAGCACAAACCCGCAGTCGTACCACCGCGCATGCTGCTCCCACGGCATGGCCTCAGGCTCCCAGTCCTTCAGCCCGCCTCCACAGAAGAAGCACTGCGTACGGTCGCCAACGCCAGTGTAGAAGAACCCGGCCTGGGCCAACGCAGGGGGCCTCGGGCGGATGTAAAGTGGCCAATGCTTGAACGTCCTAAGTCTCGCGACTTCGGTCTCGTAATGTGGGTATTTGCATTTGTACTGCGATGCCATCTAGAAGTCGCAGATAAGTAAAGTTCGTTAAGGTGTCTGCAACATTCTACTTCTTAAGAGTCCCCAGTAAGCTCGGCCCAATTTCAACTTCCCATACAAACGGAATTTCTTTCTTATTTTAAAATTACGTGTTGGATTGTAACGAAACTTTGCATACACATTAACATCGTATATCTAGGCCTAAAACTAGTTTAAATGGCTGCAGTTTATAAAACAAACGAATTTGTTATGAAAAACTTAAATTCGCTGTATTTTTTTACTCTGGTATCTGAAGCTACATAAAGATGCGTCCACACTTGTATCATTTGTTCGTATCCGATTACCGTGCCGTAGCATGACTGCGTATCGCGCTGCTTGGACGCTTACTGTCGGCTCGCCGAAAATGCCGCAGTCTTCCGATACAAGTGTGTGATACGCGTAGCAAATGGATTTCGAGTGATCGGATCGGCGCAACGTCCAAACGCGTGATCGTGACACGCGATTATGCTACGCGACGATGATCTGATACGGGCAAATGATACAAATGTGGACGCACCTTAAACTAATTACAGGCCTGCATATATCTAAACTTATTCTAATTACAAAGTTTCAGAGCAAACTAGCTAGTCGTTTTAAAATGAGAGCGTAACTACGTTTGTATGGAGAACCGAGCTTACTGCGGACTCTTAAGGTAGCATTCGGTTCTTGGCGACCGCGTCACATGACGGTGACCTGCGCCCACAACCCACTGTTTCGGCCGGACGCGACGCGGTCGCTTCAGAAGCAGTATCGTCGCGCGACACAATGGCGGCGTTTTCTTCGCAGGAGGATGAGATATTGGTGGAATTATATTCTTCTCCCTCCAATAACTACTGAAGAATTATTTTTCTATTCGTACTTAAAACTTCCGACATCTTGAAACACGACTGTTCTGTAACTGCAAAATATAGAAAATCTAAGCTTGGGTCGTCGGTCGCCTCGCCTTGGTAGCGTTGGTCTGAATGCCATCAGGCGCCTGTCGACCATGGTCGCTAGGTCCCAAGGCCGCAGTCGCGCGTCGCGGTCGCCGACAACCGAATGCTACATTTACGGGCTAACTAACAAATGGGATTATTATGAAGACCAAACTGCTCCCATTTGTTTCGTTTCGCCAAGGTTTCCTAGAGGAGAAATAATAATGAAACAGTTAAACGAAAAGAAGGGATACAGCTGGAAAACATGGTGCAGGTGGAAAACTACGTTTTATTCCGTTTTTAGAGCTCCGTACCCAAAGAGTAAAACGGGACCCTATTACTAAGACTCCGCTGTCAGTCTGTCTGTCTGTCTATCTGTCAGTCCGTCTGTCACCAGTCTGTATCTCTTTGAACTGTGATAGATAAATTTTCACAGATGATGTATTTCTGTTGCCGCTATTTTAACAACAAATACTAAAGGCAGTATACTTTTATGTCTGTCTATCTATGTCAGTAGCCGATATAAAATGTTCGAACTGCGTGTACATTTTGCCTAGGAGTAGGGCTCTGCTAACACTGGATTTTCATAGATACGGCCGTTTTAGCGTATATTTTGTACGGAAACAGGACAAATATAGTATTAATGTCGGAAGCACTGCCCCATAGTAGGATGCCGTACGACATAATACTGTGGAAATAACTGAAATAAACTAATCGAGCCGTTATCACGTCTGTTAATTGACGAATCTTACTTACTGCAAAAGCTGCAGAACTCAGTCTATTCGAGAGATGAGCAATATGGGGATCCCATTGGAGCTTAGAATCTAATGTTATACCGAGAAAGACTGTACTATTAACTAGTTCCAGTTCCTCACCTTTACCAATAACGCTTGCTTGCTCGTGTTTTACGTTACTCGTGACAAACTTGACACATTTAGTCTTTTTCTCATTCAACAATAAATTATTTACATTAAACCAATTTACTACTTCACAAATTGCATTGTTTACGCTATTGTAGGATCATTGATTTCGTACGACTTTGAAAATTAGAGAAGTATCATCTGCAAACAGAACTATATCATGGTGGGTATTTACGAGGTGTGGCAAGTCGTTTATGTAGATAAGGAACAGGAAAGGTCCCAATATTGATCCCTGCGGCACACCCATAGAGACTAATGACCCCGGTGATCGCTTTCCATTCACGTCAACCCTATGTATTCTACCATATAAATAAGACTCTAATAAATTTAGTGCTGATCTTTTAACTCCGTAGTGGTGTAACTTCCTGATCAGTGTCTCATGACTAACGCAATCGAAGGCCTTAGATAAATCACAGAAGATACCTAAAGCATCTCGCGATTCCTCCCAGGCATCGAAAATGTGCTCAACTCCGGCGTTGGATGTCGAGCGACCTCGCGTAAAACCAAATTGCTTACTATGCATCAAATTGTTCTAATTGAAAAGTCTTAACAATTGATATAAAATTAGCTTTTCAAAAATTTTACTAAATGTAGTTAGTACAGATATTGGTCTAAAGTTAGTGGGGTCAGAGGTACTACCTGATTTAAATAAAGGAATTATTTTGCTATGTTTCATCAGATCTGGAAACTCACCGCAGTCAACACCGTTATTGAATATATCTGCCAAGTCAGGCGCTATGACTTCTATTAGGGATTTGACAGCATGGACTGAGACCCCCCATAGGTCATTGGTTTTTTTGACATTAATTGATTTAAATGCCTTTACTACATCTGAAGGACCAACATGTTCAAAATATAAGTCCTTACTACATTCTGGGACGTTTTCTTTTAACAACATATCGGCAGACGAAGGTGATGAATTTAAACACTTTGTTGTGGATACTGATATATCAGTGAAGAAATTTTCTAATTCTGTTGCTACATATAAACTAGAATTTATAATTTTGTCACCAATTTTTAATTCTAGATCACTAATTGCGTGCCTCGATCTACCAGTCTCCACATTAACCACTTTCCAGGTGGTTTTGATAATATTACAACTATTTTTGATTTTCTGGGATAAATAATTACGTTTGGCAATATGACAATCAATTTTGAATTGTTTCGAATATTGCTTTACATGTTCTTTAAATTCATCACTCGTATTAAACCGCCGTTCCTCATACAAGGCATACAGTGCTTGTCTACGTTTGTGTAAGTCCGCAGTAGCCCATTCGCTAAATACTGATGCACCGCCAGCCACAACCGATTTGGAAGTAAATATTTTATTATAATGTTGCATAAAAGTAGTAAAGAATTAATTATACATGTTATTTGGACTCATATCAGAAGACGGAAAGGGTAGCGTCTGAAGCAGATGTTGTTTCAATCTTTCCACACGGTCTGTGGTTACCGGTACAAAAGTAGTTTATTTTTTCACTATATTTTCTCTTAATATCTCAAATATCATTAATTGGCCTAAATGAATTGATTCTAATTTACTGATTATACTTTGTTTAGAAGGAGATATATCAGTGAAAGTGTTATCAATACAGGTGGCGCTGGTATCGGTCACCCTAGTAGGTTCCATAAATACGTGGCTTAAATGAAAGGATTTGAAAAGATTCAACAATCTAATACTTAGTGTTGAATTTTCCAAAAGATTTACATTGAAATCGCCGCAAATTGAAATTTATAAAATGGTACTAACCTTATGGTCCTTGGAGACTGGAGGGAACTGGATCCTAATTGATCAGTCTTGACATTACTGAATCCATTTGAATTACTTCCTAAATATCATCCATCATTGCTCAACAAACATCTCTCCCAAAATTTCCAGAATATTGATAACATTTCATGTTGCCAAATGCGTCCTCCCGCTTACTCGAACGTCATCTTCATTTGAAAACGATCCTGTAAATCGTAATATTAATGGAATAATTGAAAGTTTTTCATGATCTGATTTATCTTTTCCCCGCGAAATTGAACAGTGACAGTACAATTCCGACGCCAGTGATGTCGATAGGTTTAATCGAAATAACAGGCAAATTTATTTGTGTCAAAAACCCATCCTTATCATGGCAGCGTCACTTTTGGGTAATGGAATGGGGTAATGAAGAGGAAATCGGGGTTATGATAGCATTTCCTATCGACACTTTAACCTTTCATTTTGGTTTTTAAAAGTTTTAAAAAGTAACCAAACGTGAAATGTTGATATGACAGAATGGAAGTACACATTACCCGTTAAAGAATGCAATTCCTGGACTGACCCCTACTGTGAATATTGAGATCGCATTTGCACTAAATCGTAGGTTTCAATCACAAGTTAGTGGTTTAGGCTCCCGTTTCTCCAGCAATAGTCGATTTTCCATCCGAAACACACCCCGGTGAAAAGCAGAGATTGGGGCTCCATGTCACATGTAGGTTTGCTGACCAGGAGCCAAAACCCCCAAGAGCTTGGATCCCGGGGCACCATCTAGCTTGCCAATGGCAATGCCACTGGGCCGATTAGCAGAAACCAGGTTATTTACAACTTGCGTGGATCCCACTGCTATTAGATCCTTGTCGCATTTCCTTTGAGCCTTTTGAGAACGTTTAGCGGCCAATAATCAAAGGTTAAAGTTTCAATAAGAAATGCATCATAACTACAAGTTGCCGCTTCCTTAACCCTTACCATTACCCAAAAATCACGTTGTGTTCGATATGGATGGCTGATTGGCCCAAATAAACGTGTCATTTCCATTAAAACCACAGCATTACTATCGGGCACGGGCCCTGTCACCGGCCAAACTAACACCTCGGTGACAAAATAATCTTGATCATAAAAAACTCGTAATTATTCCAATAATAGTATGATTTACAGACATGTGTTGGGTTTCCTTTTTTTATTTCCACATGTTTTTCCTTGTTTCTTAAGTCTGTCTGCAACAAAACAGTATTTTTAGGGCTCAGCAGCCGAAATAGCAAAAACGGAACCCTTATGGTTTCGTCATGTCCGTCCGTCCTTTTGTCACAGGCATTTTACTTAAAAACTCAAAGATGAATTTTGATGAAATTTGGAGTATAGTTGTCTTGTATAAGCCGCTACTTAGTTTGTTAGTTAAATAACAAAAAAAATATTTAAAGGGGGGCGAAGGGGCGCTCCATATATGTAACCGAAACTAACTATTTTGTGGCACATATTGCTAATGTGTGGCACATATTTCGACGGGTTAGGGTCTAAGTTACATGAGGTCTTAGTTGTAAAATGCCCAAGCGTGTATTAAAATTACTGGTTATAAAATTGGATTTAGTTGTATGCTGATGCTGACGTCTTTGTTTGCAAAACCGCTGGGTAAGCAAAATACCCTAATTTATTCAAAATTTAAAGCAGATTGACTAAGTAGCGGAACATACTGATAGTAAAATGACAAACTAGGCATAAGACCGAATATTAATTATTCCGACTAAACTTGCCGCTTGAGTTAAGTTTGCCTCTGGTATCTATGGCATCACATACAAATGAGGGCAAACTTAACCAAATCGGGTTATTCAAAAATGATTTTGGTGATTAAAAAAAGGTAACACAGATAGATATCCTTACTTCCTTACTATATTATAAACGTGAAAGTATGTATGTACCTACGTTCCACTTAATCTCAAAAACTACTGGACGAAATTTTATGAAACTTTCCAGTTATGTACCTTATATATCAGAATAGGACATAGGCTATAATGTATGTCAAATTTCATCCTTTTTAGGGACGAAAACGGAGATGAGAATATGTATGGACAGTAAATATTGAAAGACATAAGCTACTTTTTATCCCGGAAAAATACCTTTTATCCGCTATAAACGAATCTAAGGCGGACGAAATCGCGGCCGGCCGCTAGTATGGTTATATTTTCGTGTAATATTCGTATTAAATTACATAATTCTAGAAAATTTCAGAAAACGCTTGGTATACTTCGGAGATAAAGGGGAATGGTATTTGTTTCCACATTTGACACACAAAGAAACGAAATTTAAGCACAATATAAAAATGAAAGAATATTGTCCGAAAATGTACAGACCACAAGCCCTTTCATATGATACCGTACTTGACTAGACTTAAGTTTTGCCCCCCCCCCCCCCCCCCCCCCCCCTCTCCCATATAGATCGTATTATTAAAAAAAAATATTGTAAAATGTGTCCTTTCCAATACATGTAAGCTGACCATGTTTATAAACATTCCAAATTTCAGATAGATAGCATAAGTAGTTTTTGAGATATGGCGCTCTAATAGTCGGACAGACACAGACAGACAGAGTCGCACCATAAGGTTTCCTTTTTTACCTTTTTGGTACGGAACGCTAAAAAGACGATACATGGCCACTTACAAGTCACAACCAGTAGAAAAAATTTAAATCCCACCAAAAATATTTCATGTAAAGTTGGCAGCCACGACTAACATGCTCATATAGCTTTCGGTGTAAAAAAAGTTATCAGATCCCAGGAAAAGCCAAGCCCCTAAGCGCTCACTTTACTAACCCTACTTAATATGGCATCAACTGGCTTCAAGTCCCTAAACCCAGAATTTACTTTTCAAACTTCTACTAACCAAGGCCTGTAGTCAAAAGCACTTTTGACTAATTTAGCTGTAACATACTCGTATATATACATATCAAACAAAACATTATTCTTCGAAAGATGCAATTAAAAGAACCAGATATGAACTCACCAGAATCGACGAAATACTTTTTTCTCCGTGCGACCCCGGAAGCTTTCCGGAATGTTTCAAACATGCGAGGAAACTGCAACTTTATAAGTCCTTCCGCCACATTTATAATTTGAAACAAGCCTAATCTACGCATGCGCGTGCTATGGTACTCGCAAGTTTTGGAATGAGTGAAGAAACCCCACCGGTATTTCCGCTATAACAAGCCAACAAGGATGACCCAATTTTTTTTACTTATAGAGAACACTTGATCAGATCGGTTCATCTGATTAGGAGTTAATGTGCCTGAAACACAGGACGACACGTTTGGCTCACTAGGCTGCACAACGGCTACGGCAACTGCCTACGAAGTTGGCGGTCCTGGGTTCGAATCCTGGCCAGCGGGCCTATGATGGTTGCGTTTGTCACGCGATAAATAAGTGATATAGCTGCCGTCACCTTCTGACACGTATGTGAGTGCGAGAGTGACAGGCGCGTTATCATATCATTTATCGCGTGATAAACGCGACCATCATAGGGCCGCTGGGCAAGTGTTTGTGTGATGAGCACGAATGTTTGTTCCTGGGCCTTGGATATTTTCTATGTATTTAAGTAGGGGAGACCGGGGCAAAACGGGATATCTAAGGGAAAAAATATATATAAAGAAAATTAAACTGTTTATTGGAATAAATTTTACATAGATAGTAACATTTATAAATCAATATAATATAATCAACTTGTTTTACTCGCTAAATCACCTGATTTTGGTTAATAATGAACAACAATTAGGAACTAAATTTTCCCATCTTACCCCATAGCCCGGGGCATAATGGGAAATTGCGCGGGGCAAAAAGGGCACACATTTTAATCGGGCTGACAACGTTCATAAGTATGCGCATCCTCATCATCCTCATCAACCCCCTAGCATAAGAATTGTGAACCCAGCCGAGGCAAACATTTACAAATCATCCATCCTTCGACTGACTGTGAATACAAGTGCCCGCAGTAAATGCAAGCGCTCTTCTTCTTGGGATGAATCACTCTCACTTTGTTTCTAGAGCTTCTTATTTTTATTCTTTCCATTTTGGCTGAAAAAACGACAAAATTAATTAAAACTCAATACCTACAAAATTTTGAACATAAATCGTAAACAAGGGGCAAAACGGGATACTATCCCGTAATGCCCCGACCATTTTGCCCCAACGAATATTTTTTGCAATAATGCAAAGCATTCCTAACCTAAAGCTGTGAAGGTTATAAACAGTGTTTAATATAAACATTTGATCTTTCTTTACGGTGCCTAGGTAAAAATATTGCAAAAACATGATTACTTACTTCGTAACACATCGATAGTTGTCGTTCAACTTCGGAATATTATTCAAAATATAAAGTTTTTTCACTCAGAGCAGCCAAAACAAGCAGAGACACGTTTTTTTCCACTGACCGGCGAAATGCGACTGAAGTTCGAAGTAATGGCGCTGCCGTAACTCAATAGCGTGCAAAACTCATGCACACCAGCATATTTCCCGTCCTGCCCCGGACCTCATCTTGCCCCGGTCTCCGCTACATATTAATATTTATCTATATATTATGTATCTCGTCGATTCGTCGCCTAGTACCCATAGGTCGATTTGTGCAATATTGTCCCTAAAAAAATAAGTCGCTTATAATGAGTAAGCTGTGCGCAAGATGGGTGCCGCGAATGCTCACCGTTGAACAAAAGCATGACGATTCATCACGATGGACGAAACATGCGTCCACCACTTCACTCCTGAGACGAAGGAACAGTCGAAATAATGGACTGAAAATGGAGAACATTCTCCAAAGAAGGCGAAGTCCAAGTGATTAAATCCAGCCCTGCTGTTAAGCGCCATTTTATAATAGGACTTCAGTTTTGCAGTAATAGGGTGCCACACTAAATAGAATTGGGTCAGTTTGGGTCTCAGATATAAAAGCATGCCCAAATAGCGTCCGTCTGTAAGGATCTTCTCATTAGCCGTAGGATTTAGGCCCTCTCCGTGCATAATCGGATTAATTTTAATTAGAATGAATTTAAGTGTGGCTTCTGTATCCTCGATAACCCAGCATAAAACAATGCAAATTTATATTACCCGCTAAACAAGATTTCGGATATTTGATCTCTACGAAAATTATGACCTTTTTAGGGTTCCGTACTCAAAGGGTAAAACGGGACTGTCTGTCTGTCTGTATGTCTGAGTGTCTGTATGTCTGTATGTCTGTCTGTCTGTCCGTCTGTCACCAGGCTGTCTCTCATGAACCGTGGTAGCTATAAAGTTGAAAATAACAACAAATACTAAGAACAGTATAATTTTATGTCTATCTGTCAGTGATCAATATAAAATGATCGAACATCGCCTACATTTTGCTTACGGGTGTGCGGCCCTGCTAAGTGCTAACACTGGATTTTCATAGATACGGCAGTTTGTAGCCTATATATTGTACGGAACCCTCGGTGCGCGAGACACAGCAGGAAAGTAAAAAAATAACGACATTTCTCAATTACTCTGTGGTGACCTGTTTGTTACGCATGCATGTTTGACCTCCGCCGCCGCGGCGCGGCAGAGCACAGCTCACGCACCATGACAACGTCAGAAAACTAACAACTCTGTCACAGCTACATACTAAACGATCGTGAAATCAAAATGCCAAATATGATCCCATGATTTCTGGAGGAGCCCTTAATAGTGTACTTGGTAATTTCTTTCATTTTCAAACTGATGTCGGTTGATCTGAAGTTCTGAACATATTCGAATAACTACTTGATTGACAAGATCTATTGTAATACTCGGATTGTTAAATAGTTGTACTCAAACTCAAAGATTAACTTTGCTGGTTCTTGCCAAGTCGGTCTATTGACTAGCTAATAATATAAGACATCATTTCAAGCAATTAATAAATAAATAAATATCAGGGACAATCTTACACAAATCGACCTAGTCCCAAACTAAGCAACGTTTGTATAATGGGTACTAGGCGACGATATACATAATATATAGATAAATTATATTACTTAAATACATAGAAAACATCCAAGACCCAGGAACAAACATTCGTGCTCATCACACAAACACTGTTTTTTTTTTTTTTTTTTTATGGCTATTCGATAGATTGAGCCAGTGTCATGTCGATTTGTTTATATAAAAAAAAATACGTGTACACGAATATGGAGAGAACTTACCTAACTTAAAAGTTGCTACTCCTGTAAGAAAAAGCTACAAAATTAATTTAACAATACACAAGTACGGGGGTTAATCACACAGATTTATATATTTCAAACTAACGTTAAGAATCTGAATTTATGTTAACATTTGGACGAGATAAAGAAAAAATAAATAGAGGAGTTATCATACTGTATTACAAATAAAGGTATGTAATATACATGCACATATTATTTCATATTTTTAAATTATTTTGTTCACAGAATTTGCCTAAGGCCATGAAAATATATTTGTCTTTAAAAAGTATTAGGTCTAAGATGTGTGTCGGGAACTGGACGTTTTTTTTTATCAGTTCCTGATATAAAAAGGAGTGATTGAGTAAAGGGCATGAAAGAAAAATATGATTAAGATCGCCGTCGTCCAACCCGCACTCACAGAGGGAGGAGTCTCGGATATGAATTTTTCCTAAGTGCGAAGGAGAGCCACAATGACCCAGCCTCATCCGTATAATTGTCGAGCAATATTGTTTTGGTAAAAATAACTTTCCGAACCATGGCTTTCTTGAAACTGACGGTTGAACTAGTGAGTACACCCTTCCTCTTTTCTTGCTAGATGATCTCCACGAGGAGTTCCATGCCTGAACTAACGAATTAGATGCAAAAGGGACTAAATCATGGCAGTAGTTACGGAAAGGGACCTTGTCACCACACACCACCGCATCCTTAGCGACCTGATCCGCCTTTTCATTGCCGTAAACTCCAGAGTGACCGGGGACCCACACTAACGCGACTTCATACCCTGCTTTTTTACATTTCAATAGGAGCTCCTTAATTTGGTATATAATTGGGTTATGTATTCTGACTGAAAATGGATTGGACAACAGAGCTTGTAAACAACTACGTGAGTCAGTCAAAATTATAGTCTTTTTCAATTTAAAAAGTGATACATATTTTACACTCTCTAGTACTCCTATACATTCTCCTGTGTAAACCGAGGTTTCAGGAGGACATTTCACTTTTTGAACTATATTATATTGCGAGTGAAAGACTCCAACGCCCACACAACCATTTGGGGATAGCTTCGAGGCATCACAGTATATTGTGTTCCAGTCGTGCCATTCACGAGTAAGAATCTGACGGAGATATTCATCCGCATGTGGGTCATTGTGACAAATATCAAAGTTGAGAATTACGCGAGGGTGGAATATGATGGTTTCGTATTTAAATTCGAAGAGAGGAATTCTTAAAGAATGATAAGCTGGGTCTTTTATAGACTGGAATTTTATAAGACTATTAACGAGGCATGGAGGACTCTTAATATTCCTGCAAGTAGCTTCTTTAAGGTCAAACAGACGATGAATTATGGGATGATGGGAAATTTGGAGGGAGCGAAAAAAATTGTTATCAGCCAAAAACTGTCGGCGAAGTCGGAGAGGGGGGTCAGCACATTCCACCTGTAAAGCGTTAGTTGGGCTAGACTTCATTGCACCAGTGATGATCCTTAGAGCTTTGAATTGAATAAGGTCAAGTTTTCTCAGTCCCGCTTTGTTTCCTGGCTCAAGAAGGAACGATCCGTAATCTAGCACACTTCTAATGGTTGCATTGTATAGTAAGCGTAAAGAGGTAGGGTGAGCCCCCCACCAGACACCAGCTAAACATCTAAGGGTATTCAGGCCTCTTTCGCATTTTTTGATAAGATATTCGAAATGAGAGGATCCTTCCAATTTCGAATCCAAAACGACTCCTAGGAATTTATATGACCAACGAACCGGAATGACCGTATCACCGATAGAGACTCTAACAAACGGAATATTTCTTTTTTGTGAGAAGACTACTACGCAACTTTTTGAAGAAGACAGAGAAAGACCTCTACTAGTAAGCCAGGCACTCAATGAACGTAAGGAGTAAGATACAGTTTCCGCAGCATGATCAATGTTTTTATTTGAGGAGTACACAAGTAGGTCATCGGCATATTGTAGAATTTGACATCCCTGAACTGAGTCTTCTAAATCATTAGTATATATATTATATAGTAGAGGACTCAGGACAGATCCCTGGGGAAGGCCTTTCCATACTATTCTTGATGGATTAATATCAGGGTCTCTTCCACGAAAACTAATCCGCCGCTCTGAAAGAAGATTGCCCACAAGACAGGCCAGCCTCACCGGAATTCTCAGCTTATGGAGTTTCTCCCTGAGGATAGGGAG
Source organism: Hedya salicella (assembly GCA_905404275.2). Taxonomy (NCBI): domain Eukaryota; kingdom Metazoa; phylum Arthropoda; class Insecta; order Lepidoptera; family Tortricidae; genus Hedya; species Hedya salicella. Next base: position 1,880,672 of record FR990103.1, read on the forward strand.
CTGGACATTGTCGTAGGCGGAATCCACATCCAGAAACGCGGCAACTACTGAGGCACCGTTCGCAAAAGCAATCCTAATGTCGGAGGTAAAAATGCTTAGACTATCAATTGTGCTCCTTCCCTTTCTAAACCCAAATTGAGATTCACCTAACAATCCCTGGCTTTCTAGGAACCATTCGAGTCTATTTTTGGCTAAATGTTCAAGGATCTTTGTCAGGACAAGGCAATAGGCCGATATGAGTGTGGATCATTAGGATCTTTGGAAGGTTTCAGTACAGGCATGACTAGTTGGGATTTCCAGGAGGGTGGGGGTAGGCCAGAGAGTAATATGCCATTAATGAGATCTAGGAAGTATAAAAGAAAGGGATCACCAGCTTTGGCTACAAAGGAGTATGTAATCCCGTCAGGACCCGGAGCAGAATCTTTGACAGACGAGAGGACATTCTTAAGCTCAATTAAGGAGAAGGGTTGATCCAGGGGGTCCGTTGACTTATTGTTAAGGAGGCCTATGGGGGAGTCTAAGATTAACGGCACGTGAGGGGGGGCTATTTTTGCCAAAAATGATTCCACCCAGTCATGTGAAGATGGATAGGAACTACTACGGTTATTATACGATCTCCTATACCTTCGGATATTATTGTACACCACAGTATCTGGAGTTGATGGGTTCAAGGTTGCATAGAATGATTTCCAACCATCAGATTTCTTTTTATTTAGTAAAGACTTTGTTTGGGACATTACCTTGGTCAATGTTTGGAAATTTTCTGTTGACATGTTCCCTGCATACGTACGTTCTGCTTTCTTTCTGTCATTGACAGCCTTAGTGCATTCCTTATCCCACCAGGGAGGCGACGCAATCTTACCCAAAGCAGTGTTCTTAAGAGGAAAAATATTTTCCGCCGATAACTTAATGGCCGATATCACTGCGTCCGAAATAGCCTGTATAGAGTTTGGAAATATGGGCGGTAACTCTTTAACCTCAGAATCCAGGTATCGTGTATAACTATCCCAGTCCGCACTATTAATATTATATATTAATAGAGGTTTTGTAATGGGAGGATTCTTTGGGGATTTCAATGAAATTCTTAGGATTATAGGAAAGTGATCGCTCCCGTAGGTGCTCTCCAGGACTTCCCAGGTGGTCAGGGATGCAAGGATAGGGGAAGATAATGTAAGGTCTACTGCACTAGTGGATTGATTAGGTAATGTACGCAAGGTAGGAGACCCCGAGTTCAACAAACACAGATCTGCTGAGTCTAGAATTTCTAAGAGTTATACAGCAAGCGAGTCGTTAATATCACAGTCCCAAACGTGATGATGAATATTGAAATCACCCAAAATTATGACAGGAGTTGGAAGAGTTCGTATTATCTGTTTAAGTACTCGAAGAATATAAACAGATGGATAAGGTATGTGCAATGATAGAAAGGTAATACCTTCTACTCGAGCGCAAATAGTGTGAAAACCATGGCAATGTAAGGGGATGGGGAAATTAGTATACGATAAATGATCTCTAATGAACAGGGCACATCCAGCTCGTCCATCGGCCCGAGAGTCCAAAAAAGATACATAACCAGGTAACTTAAAGTTGGAATTGTTTTTTAACCATATCTCTGATATTGCTAATAGAAAGGGATTATATTTATTAATTAAGAAGATAAGATCATGTTTTTTGTTGGTTACACTACGGCAATTCCATTGAAGAACTATTAGATCCATTATTGAAAGAGAGTTGAAGGAAAGATGAAATAAACGGGGCGACGTGGGACAGCAATGAGGGATCAGCTAGAGGGCTAGAGGGAGAAAATACTTTTACGAGAGACGAAATCATTTTAATAAGCTCTCTTATTAGATCCTCGCTTGATTTTTGTTGAGGGTGTTGAGAAAAGACTGGAAAGGAATCAATGCTAGGGTCCCTCGTAATAGAATTGTGAGTTTGCTTGTCATAGCCTTTAGCTAGTGATGGCGGAGAGCGGGGGGTTCGGTAAACGTTTTTTTTATAGGAGGTAGTTTCTTGGGGTTGGGTCGGGGGAGAAGTTGCTACTACATTTGCATAGCTTTTTTTGCTTATTTTTGAATGTAAACTAGATGCCTCCATGTAGGACAAATTATCATCAACCATAGTTTTCTTGATTGCTAATTGGCGGTTGTACTCCGGGCAACTTTTGCTGTTTGCAAAGTGTCCAGAGCCCAGCCCCTGAGGACAATTGCAGCAATTCACCTGATCTATAGTGCAGGTGTCCCCAGCATGGGAGCCACCGCATCTGAAACAACGGGGGAGAGACCGACACTTTTCCTTGGTGTGTCCGAATCGGCAGCACTTGAAGCATTGTATAGTTGGAAATATATATTGTTCCACGGCTAAGGAGTTGAGGCACATAAATACTCTTTTTGGCAAGATTTGTCCGTCAAAAGTTATCACGACCGTTTCAGAGGGCAACCAACTGAAACTGCCATCAGGGTTGTTCTTTTTAAAATTCAATCTTCTGACTTTAACAGGGTGTGCATCCCCACAATTGACTGGAACCTTTACATTTTCTAGGACCTCTTCAGGTGACCACTCTGAGGGGACTCCTCTCACGAGGCCCATGCGGGTCACATTAAAAGAAGGTATGAATGCCTCATATTTATGGTTTATTAACGTGACTGACTCAATAAACTGGTTTGCATCTACCCCAGAATGAAAACTAATTGTCACCCTATTTCGCCCTATCCTCTTAATGCTACCCTCTATTATGTTGGGAAATTCCCGTTTTCTTTTTTCAATGAAACATCCAAAAGACACTGGATGGAGAACCGTACCGGAATCCGGAGACGCCTCGATTTTTTTAACGTGAATAACAAACGGTCCGCGGTCATTATTGTTATATCTTTCACGCCCGACTGGCGTGAAGGGCGAGGTAGGAGTCTGAGTTTGAGGAACAGATTCGCTCGGCGAATCCGTTATTAGATGCGCTGGAGGCGTGGGTAAAATTGCTGATGTAAACTGATTTATTGACAGTTGACCCGGCGGGAGTTGTGTATCTTCCACTTCCGGATCCTCTGAATGCCTCTGAGAGGGCGGGCCCGAACGGGAGCGAGATCGATTAGCCTTATCCGACGCATTACTTTTCTTCGGGCGACTTTTCCTTTTTGCTCCTTTACTCATTTCTATAGGTGTGACAAATTTCGCCTGGGAGTTTTCAAATTTTTCCTGGTCTGAAAGACTAATCTCCCTTAAAAGGGGGCGAAAATTGCCATCCCCAGGGTCATCTAAGCCAGCACCCTCAAACATGAGGATGCTGGCGTGGACTACCCACTAACACAGATAAACTACTTGGGAACTAAACACAAGGACAACACATAAATCCACTTACCGCTCCACCACCAGCTAATTAAAATATGGAGTAGCAACTATTTATACACTACTTTCACTAATTTTCATCAAAGAAATCTCTCTAATAACTATTTTATTCTTTAGAACTTTTTACTACAACCGTCCGCGATCGACACTCTACCGCCAATGACACAAACACTTAATTGGTAAGTATGAGCCAAATAAAAGGCCTTGTTATCGCATCTGTGCATGTCTATACTAATATAAAATTGTAAAAATGAAATGTCTGTACATTGAAGATTTATAAAAGTAATACGAACTATTTGAAGGTTACTGAATCGAATAATATTTTTTTGCACTTTTTGTATGTGTCGTTGTGGCGTTATCACGCCAAAACAGCTAAACGGATTTCAATTATTTTGGGTACAGATGGTTATAGGATCCTTTTTTCCGACTAGGTATGGTGACGAAAAAAGGGTTATAATTTTTTTCCTCCGCTGACGAAGTTGGCACCTTCTAGTTTCGTAATATAAAAGCACCAGCGGTTGAAACGCCCCTATGGGGTTACTCCGAATCTCGAAGTTCGTAACGTGCCGTCCCTCTTGCTCTCATGTTAAACTTTATTTGAGTGAGCGAGATGACGCACTACGAACTTCGAAATTCGATTTCAGAGTAGCCTCTCGGGCCTTACCTATAACTGAGGATTATCATAAACCTGCTGGGGTCGTTAAATGACCTGATAAACGTAATACGATATTACTCCGACCTCTATAACTACAAAGCTACCCCTTTACAGAATGATATCATCACCGGTCAGTATGGGGAACTTTAAGACTATAATGGAAATGTAAATTTGATTTAGGGTGCTATCATAAAGTTATTTTGTACGTCCAGGTTCACTTTGTCCACATTCCCAACTCGTCCTCATTTCTAACTCGTCCACAAACCCACTCACACCTTATAACTCTCGCTTATCTCACTTCCATTTTCGAGATGCTGATTGATAATAGGAAAAATTTAAGAAAATTCCAAAGTAAAATACATGCTCGAGAACAAATCTTTGATATTTATTCCAGAATTTCCCGATGTTGTTTATAGTTTACGTCTGTATTCAGAAAGAATTATGCCGCTACTCAAAAATTTCAGACTCAATCCTTATAATTTTTAATTCTTCCATCCGTGCGTTATCACTGTTTGGGAATAGCGGGAGGCGTTGTACAAATTATTAATTTATTTATTTTTATTTATTTATTTATAAGTATGTTCACGCAGCATTACAGACTAGATCTAATACACTGTGAAACTAAATATAAACTTAAGCTAACAATCAGATAGGGACACTAGTTATCCTGTCATCCATCAACTCACAGTACTTCAAACACGCATTACATACAGCCGTCCATCGCCACGCAAACAAATCGCATTCCGGTGTTGACACCAGAAGTGCATTGAGCAACGTCAAGGCGCGGAGGAGCGGTGAGTTCCTGCGCGACACAGTACGAGCTGCAGGCACGGCCAACAACACGACATCCGGAACGTATAACCTTACCAAATTATCCACTAGCTCAAGGCAATCAGACTCTCCTCGCAGCACGCGGCAGACTAAGGTAAGCAGACTCAAGTTGCGCCTCACTTCTAGGGAATGGAATCCCAAGGTTCCGAGAAGAAACTTTGTAGGGTATAAGTATGGATAGTATCTATAGATTTTTTTGTATAAAACCCCTCAAAAATATTTTTTGGACTTTTTCCAAAAGCAAGCTGTAGGAAGACTGGCAAGGGTTCCAGACTATAGCGGAGGACTCCAATTTACTCCTTACTATAGCATTATATAGCTGTTTTATAACAGACGGGTCGTAAAACTCTCTGGCATTGCGCATAACAAAACCATTAAATGTCAATTTGCTAAAAAAACAATTCAGGAAATTGGCGCAGGAAACGTTATGGCGTACCTACTCGTAACCTTCGTCTTGTTTATTTCTGCAACACCATCTAAAGCGCTGCAAAAGTATAAAAATATAAGAACATTACATGTATCAAATTAAGTAATCATTTACAATTTTAAACTGAAGACAGACGGACATCCATCCCCTCGCAGAACCACAGATATTCATCACTCAGTACTGTTACAATAGTTTGACAAGTTCTTTCGTGATACTCCCATGATCTGCGGGCGACAGAGGGGGAAAAGGCAGCGGGGGTGGGTATAAAGTGTGCGTGCGTCAACCTATACCCATCTGCTCGTAAAAATATCACACTTCGGGGCTGATGGGGGCGTGTTCAAGAAGCGAAAAGAACGAACCAGTGGCGATTCTCTTCGAGAAACGGTTCGCCAGTTCGGTACCGCCAACAGATAACGGTCACGAGGTCGAAAATTAAATTTAGTGAGCGAGGGAACATACAGGTACTAGCTGCCCCGGTAAAGGTGCGTCCACATTTGTATCATTTGCCCGTATCAGATCATCGTCGCGTGGCACGATCGCGTGTCACGATCACGCGTTTGGACGTTGCGCCGATCAGATCGCTCGAAATCCATATTGCTACGCGTATCAAATACTCCGATCGGACGAGCGCGGCATGATCATGACGTCCACACTAGCGATCATGACACGCGATCATGCTACGCGGTTATGATACGCCGCGAGCCATCTCTAGTCGGTTTTTGCCCGATCATCTTCTGTCTCGTCCATTGCAGCTACGCGTGAAAGAGATGGCCGAGAGGCGTGGCTTGAGTCGCTAGCGCAGGTGTGTTACGGCGAATTTCCAAAGTACTGCCATTTTTAGTTGCTACGCGCGCGGTGCCGCCGACGCATGGGCGCTGCCGTCCGCGCTGGTGCTCGGCGCTCGCGGCTTATCAGCTGTCGTAATAATGATCTTCAAGTTTCTGCACGGGTGTTAACCAATTTGATGTGCGATCGCAGAGTGCAACAGTTTTACACGGAACACAACGCTACTACAGAATAACGATCACGCGAAAAATGATGATCGGCGAAATGCCAAAATGGTCGGAGCGGTGAAACGATACGGCTAGCGTCCAAACTGCAGCATGCAAAATGATCAGCGCGGTGATCGGATACGATGATACGCTACGGCTTAGTGTGGACGCGTTTCTTGACGCGGCGGCGCAAATGATACGGAATGTCGACAGTGAGCGTCCAAGCAGCGCGATACGCAGTCATGCCACGGGACGATGATCGCATACGAGCAAATGATACAAGTGTGGACGCACCTTAAGGTGGCATGGCATTCCTAGATGGGCTGCAGACCGCAACCGCACGTCCCGCTGCACTCCTTAATCTAGGAATGCCACCTTTCTCTAGATATCGTGCGTTCGACAAAAAAAAATACAAATTAGATCTTACAACACCCACCCTCCCCTTGGGATATTTTGTTTACTATATATTATTTATATAGTGCGGCGATTAGGTAGATTTAAAACAATACCTAATGCCTCGTATATAAAGAAAACCAATAAACTATTTTTTGATTATTTTAGGGCTCAACCGCTTGCAGCACAGCAAGCCAATAGAATAACCGATCACTGCCATTTTTATTTCTGTATGGAAATGTATTTACAGCGCAGGTGCAAGTTTTATTTGAAGCTAATAAATTAAATATATCCAGTTTGTATTCAGTAGGCAGTGAGAAATAGGAATGATAACTACATCATACATATAAACAGGATTATTTATGGGCCTTGGAAACATCGATATAGCTTAGAGCTGATTCACACTTTTCTGATAAACGCAAGTGGGAAATGTAGGAACTCGCAGTTGTCACTAATTATTAATCAAAGTGTAAATCAATTGTAGTTTGTTTTTCCTGTTCCATCTTATTTAAGCCTTATACACTGAAAAAAATATGAGCCTATCAAGTGGCTTTATAGCTTGATTGGAAACTTAATAGATTTGATCACAATATGAACAAACAAACTCATCACTCACATGGACATGATTGCAGTAATACGACTTAAAATTATAAAACATTTGAACATTTTACAATTTCTAGGGTTCTATACCAAAACTGGTAAAAAAGGAACCCTTAAGGTGCGTCCACATTTGTATCATTTGCCCGTATCAGATCATCGTCGCGTAGCATGATCGCGTGTCACGATCACGCGTTTGGACGTTGCGCCGATCCGATCACTCGAAATCCATTTGCTACGCGTATCACACACTTGTATCGGAAGAGTGCGGCATTATCGGCGCGCCGACAGTAAGCGTCCAAGCAGCGCGATACGCAGTCATGCTACGGCACGGTGATCGGATACGAGCAAATGATACAAGTGTGGACGCACCTTTATGGTGCGACTCTGTTTGTCTATTCGACTATTAAAGCGGTATCTTCGATTGAAATAGTTTCTTACGTCCAAGGCAAAATGGCATGGTGCACCATCACACTGTAGTACTATGCTTCTGCGTGTCTCCAAGTCCACGTCTTCTAACAGCAGGGGCAGATCGACGCGTAGAAAATTTTAAAAGTGATTGCCGCCCAAGCGGTCTGGCAGCTGAAAGGGCCCGATTAGCGGAGAGCCCGATGAAGAAACTATTTCAATCAAAGGTACCCTGAAAGATGGATTGGTCGTTGCGGCCGGGGTGACGCCTGCCTTATAGCCTGGCCTCCACGGTCCCCCGACCTAAACCCCATTGATTTTTTTTGTATGGGGATACTACAAAGACCTCGTCTACTCAAGAGAATGCCGCAATTTGGACGAGTTAACCCGGAAATTGAGAGTAGCAGAAGAAACCATTAAAAATAATAGAAGTGCACTCAGACGTTTAAAAGACAACTTTTTTCGGCGATTTCGCACTTGCATTGAGCAATAAGGTGGCCATTTTGAAAATTTCTTGTAATTAAACACCTTGTAATTGGTTTTACTTTGTTTTTATTAATCATCATGTAAATTAAAATTTTGCACTTACCACATTTAGATTTCAATTTTTTGATTGAAGCCTTATGAATAATAAAATGAAATTTTCAGGGTAGCTACCTGATAGATAGAGCAAGTTCCTCAAAGCCAAACGGTAATTTTTTAAAGTGATTTTATCTTTTTAAAGCTCCTTGAAGTTGTGAACATATTGGGTAATTTTATCATTCTTGGCATTAAATTTTTTTTTTATTCCATTCAAAGATCTAACGAAGGTAAATGTTACCATACTGAATTGGCCTATCTATCAGCTTAGCACACAAAAAAATCAAGCATCTACCGCAATCATTCACGTCACCATAAATAAAAATCTCATCGTACTCGGCGATAGGTGAAGAATTAAAAAAAAAGTCATAACTCCGAAAATACGAAAAATCGCGGAACATACATGGGGGTGATTTAGATAGCCCTCTAGGTCCTCTACGTCCCAGCTTCAGTATATCACTACTTCTTGGGACACCTTGTATATGAAAGGGCTTGATCTGCACATTTTTGATAATTATTTATTGTGATTAGAGTAAATAACACCGTCCCCCCCTTTATCTCCGAAGTTTAGCGAACGAAAATTTTCACAATTTGTATAAATAAACATAAATATTACACGAAAATTATAACCTTGTCTCTAACCAGCAATTATTTTTTCAATTATCAAAAAACGTTTTTGATCAACCCGGTTGACTTAAGTTTGCTCCTCATTTCTATGCAATACCATAGATATCAGGTGCAAACTTTACTCAACCGGAACTGGGTAATATAATAATGTTAGGGTAAGTGAAAGTTTGTACGGAACCCTCGGTGCGCGAGTTCAACTTGCGCCTGGCCAGTTTATTTTAATGTGAAAACATCATGTTTGTGAATCACAATCGGTCTGATAGTCTAATGGTTCATTTCATTGGACGCTGTTCCGGTATAACAGAGACGCTGGTTCGATTTCGGCTTACACTGAGTGGATCGCAATATTTTTTTCTACTTAGACCTTTGTATCAATATAATACGAGATTTTTAAAAGCATGTGAGATGTTTTCACATTACAAAAAAAAACAATAATTTGCATGTTGACTTTTATGACTGAATACTGTTCTATATCTATTTGAAAAGTTAATTGTGTACCTATTGTAATATTCTAGCACATACATATTTGTATTTCTACTATTTCGAGGGTTCCGTTGGCACCCTTTAGAATCTGGTGTACCTACTCACCGCGTGAGACCCTACAAAAAGAATTTGTAAGCACATAAAGTAAGATATTTAATTAACTTGAGTAAACTTTTACGAGTGCGTACATTACATAATTACTACTACGTACTAGTTTAATTCATGTTGTTGCTTTGGTATGGTATAGTTTAATTAATGTTTTAGGTAGTTACCTATGTGTACAGTATAAGTATATATTATTATGTACTGGGTGGTTTTGTGGTCTTAAGCAGAAGTGACGGGGGCGATGGGGAGAGTCACACTGAGAAACTTTTACTTTTAATGGTGACAACCACGAAATCGTGAAAATAAGTATATAACTAACATATATAACTTGTTTTTCTTACTAAGCCATATACAGAGCAAAGCAAAAATATATACATTCGAACAAACAGTACAAATGTCACATCGCGGTTTTAAAAAATATATATCTAAAAACCGGCCAAGTGCGAGTCGGACTCGCGCACCGATGCTTGCTTCCCTACAAAATATACGCTACAAACGGCCTTATCTATGAAAATCCAGTGTTAGCAGAGCTCTACTCCTCAGCGAAACGTACATACGCAGAGTTCGATCATTTTATATTTTTTACTGACATAGACAGACAGAGTTAAAATTATACTGTTTTTAGTATTTGTTGTTATAGCGGCAACAGAAATACATAATCTGTGAAAATTTCAACTGTCCAGCTACCACGGTTCATGAGATACAGCCTGGTGACAGACAGACAGACAGACGGACAGCGGAGTTTTAGAAATAGGGTCCCGTTTTACCCTTTGGATACGGAACCCTAAAAACAATACGACGTAAAAATAAACCAATCGATTATAGTTTCTTTGCTGTTCCACCCGAGAAAATCTATTATATTTTCTCGGGTGGACGCCGGACCGTGAACATCTCCTGCATCTCCTGATGATGCCTCGTAGAGAGGCGAAACACGTGTCGAGGTTTGTACTGTTTGGTGTTGGTTTGTTGTGTTTGCATGCGCATTAATTTCTTTTTTTTTTATGGAATCTGCATGAAAATATGCGCATGTGAGCACAATTTATTGTCACATCTAACAAAGACACTAGTTCGCGGAACAGCAAAGGAACTATAATCCATTGATCTAGTATGGAATTCCGCAAAGTAACGCCTGAATCTATCAATTATGTAAAAATAAACTATAAAATTAAACCTCTGTTAAACTTGATGTTCCCAGTTCTAACGTTAGCCACGTTAGCCATAGCCATAATACGGAATTCCAAACATTCAAATCTATAATGCAATTTTCTTTTCCACATGTTCCATTTTCATCAGTGAATACTGAATGAATGTGAAACACGGCTCGTATCGTTCGTTAACGAGTTTATGCAATTCTCATCACGGAAAATACAAATTGCGTTGCAAATGTAATTGAGCCGATTTGGAAATTTTAAATGAATAAACAACCTATTGAAGGGATATTTTTATTTAATAGGGACACATGAAAATTTTGCTGTTTGTAGATACATTCATTTTCAACACAAATAGTTCACTTTATATACTTACAACTTTGTTCGCGGAGAACGAAAAAATCTTATCCCTCTTTTTCCTTCCGCGTAATCGGATAAGAAGTATCCTATAACCATCTGTGGATACATTAGCCACCCGTGTACCTACCACAAAAAGTTGAATTCTGTTTTGCCATTTTGACGAGATGGATGAAGATACAACAACACATACAAACAAACAAAAGTATATTTTTACTAGAAGTTGGCCACAATTTCGTAAGCGGAGGAGAAAAAAATATAAACCCTTTTGTTTCTTGAGCGTAGTCGCATAAAAAGAATCCTACTCCTAAGCAAAATGTACGAGGTGTACGATCATTTTATATTGGTTACTGACATAGACAGGCAGACATAAAATTATACTGTTTTTAGTATTTGTTACAGCGGCAATAGAATACATCATCTGTGAAAAATTCAAGTCTATCACGGTTCATGAGATACAGCCTGGTGACAGACAGACAGACAGATGGACAGCGGAGTTTTAGAAATAGGGTCCCGTTTTACCCTTTGGGTACGGAACCCTAATAAAATAAACCTTTATATTGCAGATCGAGGCATTGATATTAGGTATATGCAGTCTTTGAAACGTGAAATTTGGCCGGCGCTGGCATCAGTCGTACGAATTTTCGATGACGTGATTTGCCGATTGTGGCGCTCAAATTAAACACGATCGTATTGACGGGGTTTTACGTGGTTTTACTGTATTAGCTCAAGACACTGGTCCTACCACCGACGATGAGCGAGACACTAGAAACGAGTTGGCGAGCAGCGAGAAGGGTGTGTAGCTCCAATAGTTTTGTCGCTCGGCTATAAGCGAGTGTTCGAGTGCGACTGGCTATTAGTCGCACCACTCGCTCGGTAGCGCTGTAAAATCACCGCTGGTTGGTTTCGCAGCGTGAGTTCTAACTAACCGCCAAGCGAGCATCGCTGAGCGAGTACCGCTGAGCTAGTTCTATCGTATCGCTGCGACACACTAAGTAGAGAGAATTTCTATGAAACACAATTTTTTGTGTTTGTGTTTTTAATGTGGGAAAACCAACACCACATTACTATATATATTGTGACATACATAAAATAGAGGAATCGCGTTTCCTTTCCACGTATTTAATAATTTCAGTTCCACGTAAACACGCTGTTTAGGCATGCGAAACGTGCCTACTCTATGCCTCTCTGACTATCGCTTAACTTATATTCGTTCGCACACGGCACGTGTAGTGCTAAGGTTGTCACGCCAAGAATATATCGTATATATATATATATATATACGTGACTAAAAATGTTTAATTTTGTCCTGTATTCATGTCAATACGTATTTAATTTAGGTACAACTTACATCTAGGTATTTGTCCCCAAGAATCATACTAGTACCTACCTGTTTCTATTTATTGCCCCAAAGTTATTTGGGATTTGCATATTTGTCAAAGAACCCTATTTATTATTATTTTATATATGACGAGAAAAAATCACCTCCGCATACCTGCATACTTTAAATCAATTTTCTAGGCGTTGGTAAGAATCCGTTTATAAACAGTTTTGGTACAAATACCTAATTACCCCGGTAGTTTAAAACAATGTACCTAAGTTTGTACAGGTAAAGTGTTTTACCTACTGTGTACTTTTGTAGATGCTTAAATCTTATAAATTAACTGTTTAAGTCACGGAAAGCACAATTTCATAATAAACACGCCTCCTAAGTAATAAAAAAATAAACTTACTGTTTTCAATTTAACGGCAACTTAAAAAAGATTACTTTCCGTTCTATAATATGTATTGAAAGACAGAACAATTCACGTATCTTCTTTTCGAAGTTCATGGCGCTTTTATAATCATTAATCAATTGTTAAGGTAAGTATATCAATACCTACGACACGCTCCGAGACCGATCGAATCCCGACGGCAGATCGCAGCGTACACATACTTACTCGCTCGGCGCCGGCCTTGTACTGATAGCATAACCCGGTCATCCGGTGAAAAGGTAAATATCTCTGTTCGCCCCGCCCACTGCAAGCCCTCTGGCCAAACCAATTTGGCAAATCAGTTTGACCACGAGGAAAGAGGGGACAGACAGACAGAGTCGCACGCACCATCAGGATTCCTTTTTTACCATTTTTGGTTATTAAAATTATGAAAATTTACTTAAAAAACCCCAAACCTTTAAAATTCCCGCAAAAGCAATGACATTCACGAAAAATTATGAAATTGTACATATTTTTTATTTATTTACAATTAATGAAACTTACGTGAAATTACTTACATAAGTTCTCGTCAGTTTCCTTGCTTTTTCGGGAATTTTAAAGGTTTGTGTTCTTTTTGCATGTAAAATTAAACAATTTTTAACAGTGTAGTATAGTTATGTATGTATACATAGTTGTATCATGAACGAACTGGAAGCTGTGCGAACCAGAATGTGACGAGTGTTATGTCATTCATATATATTTCTAGTTTGTCTGTGATTAAAACATTAGTATTTTTTTACATAAAGAAAACAAAATCTGGGCATAATCATTTTATTAGAAAGTGCACTCCATTCGGGTACTTTTACACGTCAATTTTAAAAACTATCGCGATTCGGATGTCATCGTCTGACATCCTCGAAGAACATAAATTCCGAGTCTAAATCAAAATAATAATTCGACTACAAACTAATTACAATAAAATATGTGAATAAAATACACTTGTTAATAATAATTACCTCTTAGAACGGAATAATAGGTATACAAATTGCCCATTAATATAAAAAAAGGTATACAGTAAAACCAAAGTATTAATAGTACTCGGCTGTTTATTGCTCTCTCTGTCACACGCACTTGGTAATATATTTGTCTCTCGTGTTCCATAGAAGTTGTCGTCGTGCCGAGTCCTTTAAGTATTTTGGTTTTACTGTGCTAAATATTTTATGTTAAAATTAAAAATATGCAAAACTTTAAAAAAATAAACAAAATTGACTAATAAATCCTATATGTTGCCACTTCCTATAGGTCCAGCATTGAAGCTATAATTATTTGTAATACGGAGATTTCATAATATCGTCAGTATAACGTTGTAATTTCGGCTACCAGTAGGTTTTGTATGCATTACCAACTAACCTACTGACACACATTTTATCGTAGTTTTTATTTTAATCAAATAATTGTTGACGGTAGCGACTTGAGCGCCTAACATGTTCTTGCAATGAGTCACTATCACTGTCCATCGTTACATTCTCAGCGTCATTTATTAAACTAGAATTTACCCGCGACTTCGACCGCTATACCAAGATTCCATCCCTTTGTATCCCCTTAAGTGATGATTTCCGAGATAAAAACTGGTCAGAGCTTTAAGCGTGAAAAATAACAGACAGACAGAGTTACTATCGCATTTATAATATTAGTATGGACCAGTACTACTTTTACCACACTATTAGAATAAACGGTAGATCCATAATGAGAAAAATATCCATCCTGCACTTTACACTAATTGTAACGACTACAGTCTATTTCGGTCTACCAGCGATTCAGAAGTGACCATATTTGCCGGAAAGAAACTCGACAGAAAGTCAAACACAATTCATTTATATCTATTGCCAACATGTAGGTAGCACACCATAGTCATATTCGGCCGGTACAATTATGCTTACTGGAGGAAATGAATTATTAGAAAAAAAAAATTTCATCATCAAACGTCGCACTCCAGCGGGCATTTTGCGGGCACGTCAGATGTATTTGTACTTAGTATTTGTTACCTAGTATTTGAAAAATGCAATTCCAAATTCCTTAGTTTTTAAGTAATTTGCAATTGCATATTACAAATACTAGGTAACTAATGCTATAGCATTAGTTTTAAGGAATTTGGAATTGCATATGACAAATAGTAGGTAATAAATACTAAGTTCAAATACCCTATTCTGACAACTCGAAAATTAATTGATTTATTTGTGAACCTTACCATCTGACGTGCCCGCAAAATGCCCGCTGGAGTGCGACGTTTGATCATCATACTAGAGACTTTCTATTACAAGGTACATACTCTTCTTCGTCATTTTTCTCTTGACAGAGTGATCGTGGTCATCGTTTCATGTGATGGCAGCAAGCTTACCAACACGCCTCCTTACCAAAGTTCAAGTACACTGCAACAAAAAAATTCAACTTTGTTTGCAATTTGCTTAATAATATATTGCATAATACAAATGTCTAAATGTACAAAGGTGGAAAATGCCTCATTATCATTATCAAAGTATACATCGGTCAAAAAGTATGTAATAATTGTTAATATGTTATAATGAACAAAAGACAAAACAGTTGGATGTCACAAAAAACTAAGAACATAATTGTATGAGGAAAACAATGAACACAAGATAAATGGTCAAGATTCAATGGGTCCCAAAAGCCCTTTGTCAGGCTTTGTCAAATTGTACAAAAGCCAAAAGATATATGAATTTGAACATGTGCATATTAGCGGGTGCCAGAATGTTCAATGTGTAGGACTAACCCCGAGGGTGAAATTATGTGTGTTAAGCTATAACTCATCTGGGAAATCCCAAACACCCCACATTCAATAAAAATAATTCATTATTTTTGGTAGTTATAAGTTTATAATCACTCTTAATTATGTCCTCCGCGAAATTGAGGTAAATAGAGTCGGACCATTTTATCTCTTCCAAGCAAATGAACCGTCAAATATACATAAAAACTGAATATGGCAATGTTTTGCATCTGTCACAGACGTCAAGTTGTTTACGTGTCTTAAGAAACAATTTATCTTTACGTACGTTGGTTTTTTTTTAAAACTAAAGGTTTAAATATGGGAAAACCATATAAAAGTGGTCAGCGGGAACTGCTTTTCCGCATGATCATTAACTTCGATGCTGTACAGCAACAGCAAGAAGCGATTATCGCTGAAAAGCGGCAATGTTTACATTGCATTAAGTCTTTAGCTGGTAACATTAACCAATCTTAGTATATTTGAATAACACCAATATGGTTTTTGTTAAAATAATGTTCAAGTGAAGCCATTTAGCTTTTAGCAGTCTCCTAAGTGCACTGAGAATATATTATGTGGTGTTAGTGACTTATTTATTATTCTTATTAAATTACAGCTGGTTTAAATGATGATCTTAAGAGAAAAATGAAACTCGTTCTAAATATGGTAGAAATAAGTAGTTATGTTTCATGTAGGTACCACATTATTAGATAGGAAATTCTTGGTGAAGGTGAATTATATTAAACAAATATATATATATTTTTGTATAATATATTTGCTAAATGTAATACTACATGTTATTTGCACTTTGTTTAAAGGTTGAAGATAATACATAAGTATCAAGACTATTAAGTGCCCTATATTCAGTGTTGCCATATACCAATGCACAGATAAAACGATTAAAATTGGTGGCGTAAAGATATTATAGCCAGACTTATAGGCAGCATCTATTCCGACCTCTGCTGATTATGGAACGGTGAATAGTTTTTAGAAATTATCCCAAATTACAAATAGGCATGATAACGGGGTAAGAAAATCATATTATTAATTAGTCCGTCGGTTACATAATAAAAAAATATTGGACACGTATTTTTTTCTTTTTCAAAATAATAAAAAAATACTCAGATAAATCGCATTAAAGTTCAGGAGTGGGGGGCTTGTGACGTCACTCCTAGGTAAAGTTCGTACGTAGGAGTGACGTCACGCGACATTTTGACTCAATGTATCGCCTTCATTTCTTGTTTACGTAAATAAAGAAAAATACATCTCCAATATTTTTTATTAAGGCCAAGCCACACCGGATGCGTGCGCAGCACGTGCACGTGCGCGTGTGCGTGGCGTGCACAGCACCCTTGTCAAACCGAGAGCTGCGCACGCAGAGCTGCGCACGCAGTGCTGCAGAGCTGTGCACGCAACGGTGGCGCACGCTGCAGCACCGTTGCGTGACTAGCCGCCATTTTGATTTGCGTAGTCTTTTCATTATGCTCGATAGCAGTTTGTCAGACGAAGAAGAAGCATTACTGCTTCTACTTTCAACTCAATTAACTCGTGCAGCGCCAAAAAGACTGTGGTTTCATGAAAAATGCAAGCAGACAAAAAGTACAGTGAATATCACAACCTGTGCCGCGAACTAGAATCGTATGAAGATCGTCTTTTTTCTTGTATTTTCATATGTCCAGAGCTTCTTTTAAAGAACTCCATGGATTATTGGAGCCTTGTATATTGAAAAATGATACGAACTACAGGAAGGCTAGTTCCCATAACAAGCTTTTATACGACAATTTTTTATAATGTTAATGTTTTTAGTTATAAATACATTCGTATTTGCGCATAGGTTCTATATTTTTTCCTTTTATTTGGCAATCCATTACAAAAACCTCCACGCGCCCCGGCCAAGTTGTAAATAAACACAAGAGAGCTGTACAGCACCTGCGCAGCACCGAGCAGTGCGTGTCCCGACCTGTTCGGTTCGCCGTCTCATAGGGAACGCCGGTAAATACAACGTCATCACAGCACTCCGCTGCGTGAGCGCGTGCACGCAGCACGCAGCCATTTTGTCTCGACGGAGCTGCGTTGCGTGCAAGTAACACGCACGCGCACGCCACGCAAGCGGTGTGCCGTCTACTATGACATTTCATACGATACAACGCGCACGTGCACGCGCTGCGCACGCATCCGGTGTGGCTTGGCCTTAATCTACACGACGGAGTAACTATTATTTAGTCATCATCCCTATTACTTACCCCAATGCACCTTATTACATCTTAATCTTTCATGCTATTTAGCTACAAAAGTTGCGCATTCTTACGAGCACCAAAAATTTGAAGCCTAGTTGCTGTCCTAAGCAGAAGATAGAGTAGCATTGCACTAGGAATCGGGCAGTAAACATCTTTTACTAGTTTCCCACTAACCTAAAAATTATTACAAACTGTCACGCGGTCAGTACAATAAAACATACAATTGAAAACATATTTGTTGAGGGGGTGCTACTACAGTATTGAAGGAATATTTTCACAAGATTAAAAAACTAATTTTTACTAATTATCAATGAAAATAATGTACATGATCCTTGATTTAGTTTTTTCTATTATTAAGTGCATGTACTTATTTGAAACAGAATCATTGTATTGTTCATGAATAAATGATGAATTGAATTGAATTGATGCATTTTGGGATTTGTAAAAAGTTACCAGAAGAATAAGCCGCTCATTGCCTATATTTAATACCCACCTGTTGACTACTCACTCTAAGCGTAAACTATTTAGGTTAAGACGACGTAAGTACTTACGTGCTAACATAAAGATTCGTTTTACACTGAGTCGAGCAAATAAGCTGTGTCAGATGTCCCAATTCGTTTCAGTTTAACACAAACATTCCTTGTATGGAATGGCTGACTTGAATTACAAAACTGCACCGCCTCAACTGTCGATGTGCATTGTATGGCGCAATTTATTGACCTCGACGATGGATTCGAGTGCATCTTTTTTTATTATTATTATGATTTCTACAGAATCAATTTCATTTGGTAAATGACAACATTACGTAATATATAATAGTATAATCGAAATTAAATATACATAATATTAATAAATGATTTATCAAAATTATCTTTTAAAAACTAAAAATCTTTGATTTACAACAAATTATGAGTTTTTGTGCTGATTCTTCTCTAAAATTATATAAAATCTTACGTAGGAAGGGGGAGGACTCCCCATGAAATCGCAATATACTGAGATTCAAAGTGACACTATACAGAATATAAAATCATTCAAATAGCGACGTTTTGTGGTTTAACAAAATTTTTTATTTTCAAGCAATTTTATTTTGTATTTTGTCAATTGAAATATTGGAGGCCCCAATGCAGGGCCTTCAATATTCTCTCTACCCCTTCGGCAATAGCTACGCCAATGATCCTGATTATCCGTCCGACGGCACCCGGAGTTTTATCACAGGAGGCCCCGGAGCACGGCCCCATCTAGCCCTTTGGTAGCCACGCCATGACGCCACTGATAACGGTCAAAGGGCCTCCGGGGCTTGAAGGCCCCTGGGACACGGCACCGTTTAGCCCTTCGGTAGTTACGCCACTGCGACCTTTGCTATCCACAACATGCCATGAAGTGCGGTGTTCATGATAACGTATTTTTATCACTTTTTTACAACTTCCCACAAAACAAAAATTACTTCAGCGTAAACATCCGCCCTCCATACATTACTTTTATTGGGGGCGAATTACCAAACCTGTCTGGAACAAGAAGGTTTTAAGTTGCAACACGATGGTTCAGGATATGCCTACTCTAAAACCAGTGGAGTTACAGTTACTCCTGACCAAATGCGATTAGGAGTCAATGTCAACAGGGCCTTGCGGTTCATTCGGAGCTTAATTGTGGCATAAAGGGACGTCCTCTTAGATAAAGCCGATCTATAAAACTGGACTCGCACGCTACCATTAAATGCCGCATAAAGCAATCATCTCTTTTAGGTATACCTACCACTCAAAAAGTTAGTTATATGATACTTTTTACCCGAGTACGCTGAAGAAAAAGAAGAGGGGTCATGACTTTTTCTCCTCCGCGAACTAAGTGGCGGGCGCCTTCTAGTAATTTATAAAGGCATAGAAGATATTTACGATAGACAATATTGTAACGGAATATTTGGATTTCTTTTTGAATTTTTTGTTTTTTTTTTGTGTGTCGTTGTGGCTTCATCACGCCAAAACGGCTAGACGTGTTAGTAAAATGATAAATATTTCTTGATTCAATGACCTCCACCAAATAGTCCGTAACAATCTTTTTTTTTAATATCTCCAATGTACAAGCATTTAATTTTTAAACTTTATAATCGAAGTTATACGTTAAATAAGAGCCACAAAATATGTTCCCATTCTTGTTACGAAAATTCGAAACGTGCAACCATATAAATAATATTTATATCGCCGCATATTTAGTTTTTTATTATGAAGTATTAATATTATTAAGTGGTCGTAAAAACCGAATGTCCAGCTTTCTTATGCCGTTAAAATATTACACCTGTCGTAGGATTAAGGTGGACACCATTCCGATGGCCCAAAAGCTGTTTGTATTTGAAGCTAAATTCCGATTTTAGCGTCCGTTCATTTATGGATTGTATTCATTTCGTTCTATTAATATATAATATTATAAAGTAAAAAATGAAATGTCTGTAGGCACATAAAAGATATTTTCAAAAAATTGATTGCTACGGGCTATTTGCAGGTCACTAAAACAAAAAATATATTTATTTGGATTTTTTGTATTTCTGTATGTTTGTATGTGTCGTTGTGGCTTCATCACGCAAAATCGGCTAAACAGATTTCCACAATTTTTGGTACACGGGTAGCTGGGTATCTCCAGATGGTTATAGGATACTTTTTACCCGACTACGCTGAAGAAAAAACGACGGATTATGACTTTTTCTCCTCCGCGAACAAAGTTGCGGGCACATTCTAGTATTTAATATACATCAATAGACGCATGAGTTGACTGCAGATTATAAGGTCTGAGATTTTTTTGCGGGGGTAGAATTCGCGCAGGGGATTGCATTTTTACGATTTACAACTAGAAGCCAACGTCGTCAGCGGAGAAAAAAAGCAAAACCCTTTTTTTAAGCGTAGTCGGATAAAAAGTATCCTATAACCATCTGGATGCTCAGCTAGTGTACTAACAATTGTTGGAAATTGGAATCCTTTCAGCCGCTTTGGCGTGACAACGACACATGCAAAAAATCCAAAAAATATGTATATTTCGATCCAAAGCCTCCAAATAGATTTTTTTTTGAAAAAATATTATGTACAGGCGACATAAGTGGGTTTATCGTATGTAATTTTGGTAGGGTTAAGTTGAACGGTAACCAAATCCTCGGACAAAATTGTGCAGCTGTGAAAGTTAGGTCTGGATGTTGAACGCTGTAATCCAAATATACGTTTTGAATCGTTTGTATTCTAGTTTTTATATCGTTCCATTCTTTACAAAATATCGGAATTTTCCTCTTGTCAGTATTTTGAATAGTTTTCCCGAATATGCTGTTTATGAAGAGCTTATAAAGATTTTTTCGAAGGCGCTCGTTGCTTGATACCCTCTTTATTGTAGTTAGTTCGACGTAGGGTTTAAGCCATGCTCGTTGGTGGAAAGATTAAATTCTATTAATATTTTTACATACAAGGCCGTTTCCCAGAGTCTAAGGTTCACAAAGTGAACTATATTTTTGATTTTATCTTCGAGTGATAATAGTTTCGGCACAAAATAGATAATCACTGTGTCGTGTAATGTTTGGGATATATTAAATCTACTTCCAATATGAAGCCTCGTTCAGAGTCTGGTTGGTGGGAGAAAATGTCGAAGAGTTCAATTTCTTCTTTAGTCATACGTCTAAAATCTTCAATCGGTAGATGATTCATCATTGCCTAAATATTGTTAATATCTTGGCATTTGATAAATTGGCTTTCTTCATGCGGATTAGAAAAAAATCATAAATCGATTGTTCGCTACCGATTGTCGCTTCATCACTTTACTCACAACGCCCCTTATATCATGGACCTATAAAATAAGCGGACGGAGTCTTTAAAACATGAAAGTAAAGGAACCATAGTAAGTCACTATCTGTCAAATCGCTTGTCCTTACGAGAGACACACACACATTCAAACCATAGTAAGTCAGTCGGCCGCCATAACTAAACGAGACTCCGTCGAATACAGATCTCTCAGAATGACACAATATAATTGAAATATGCCGTCTTGGGCTGTCCAACGTTGTTGGAACCACAGCGGAGTGAGAAAAAAAACTCAGAGCGTTACTTTTTATAAGTAACAAACTCGTAAATCAATATTATTTTCAAATTGAACATTTTAAATTGTCATACGATAAACTTCATACAACGAAACCAGTGTGCTCAATTAAAAAATGGGTTACTTATAGTTGGAGATTTCTACCAACTATCTTTTGACACATGACAGCACCCATATAACGCAAATGTGCACGTTTTATTGAAGCTGTAATTAAAATATCCAATAGTTCTCAAGTTTCACAATTACCGAAAAATAATATATATGCCCATTTTAGCCCCAACTAACTCAATATTTAATTTTTTTCCAGCACATTCGTATGTCAAAATCATTATACGCAAACAGTTACGTTCTATGACCTTTTATTTTTAATTTTAGAGCGGTGCCAATTCCATCTTTACGAATTGGAAGTAAATTGAGCAAATCGATTATAATCGAATACTTCCAGGTACTGAATTACAAATATCTAATAAAAAAATCAAACAAATCATGTATGCAATCCGATCCGACTTAAAAATTAAGCAAATTACGAGTAAACCTGTCCTCATTTAATAATGTGTCAACAACAGTATCGATATGTGAACCATGGAGAACGGAGATAAGGAGGCCAAACCCATATAGTCAAAAAGTGTCCAGCGGATGGAAATTGATTGATGATGCTGAATATCGGCTAGCAATTTTGCTGTTACCGTAACTATATGTTGTGGCGGTGGAGCTGCCGCAGCAGCTCCCGGCACCACGTGTCGGTGACTGCCGTGCTCGAGTGCACGGCAGTCGGAGTGTACCTATGCAGCTCATTTTACCTTCAGTGTTTGTCAGTTCCTTAATTAGGAAATGGCTGACGTGTCCGCTCAGATTATGGAATATTATCGGTAAAGCTGTTGGTATCTTATGATTCAAGTTGCAGGCATTGTGCGCTTGCGCTTTACCTTTAATTTTCCCCGTCAGATGACAGTGATCGATGACGCAATTATCATCCAGTGGTTCGTCACAAATATGACATATATTAAAGTCCATTACCACCATGCTGTCTTCAATTGACATTGGAAGGTAGGTCGATGTGAGCATTCGGGCGATATTTCCGGCCTACTTATGATTTGGATACCAACTTTACGAACTGTCTAATGGCAATTTTATTTTTATTACTATAATTGTGGATATCAGAATTCTTAGTGAATGAGTCCAAGTTCTTAATAACATAAATAATATTCTCATAAATAAATTCAATATTCATTTAGTATTAAAAACCCAAGCTATTGCACCCTCAATCATGTTGGAATTACTGGCAGTCCAAAAGATGTGATAGCACGTATGTCACATTAAAATTCCGTCAGTGAGTTTCTAGTGTCAGAACGTGAAAACGTGTAACAGCGCCGTGCGCATGAAAATTTATAATAAACTGCTATTTTCGGTAAATTCTTTATCGTGTAAAACCCCAGATACAGTCGTGGAGGCCTCCCGGAACTCACCATCCCAGCAGCAGGTGAGTAATTCCGAATTATTGTCTCTGCGATAACTTGGGTAAAAAATACAGTCCACAGAAACGTGGTTTTACGCCACATTTTTTGGTCCTTACGACTTCGGATTTTCTGATCCATTATTAAATCCGAAATTTCTGACATAAATTATATTTCTAAATTAGTTGAACGCAAATTTATTAATACTTAGTGTGATTCGTATTCACACAGTATTGCACGATATTTTACCGAAATAGCATAATTCTAAACATTCAGGTAAATATACAAGAGGAGCAAACGTCATAACAAAGCAACACAAAAAGCGTGCCACGTATCAAAAACCAGGACGTAACCGACAAAAATGACAAAATGAATTATCAAAATATATTTATCCCTTTTCCGCCTGGAGTCGCGTTGCGCGAGGTAATAGTGCCATCTTTGTCTGTCATGAAAATATTTAGGGAACAGACCAGTGTTGCTTACGACATAGAAATATTTCCCCTAAACAACGAATAATGTGTTGAAATATGTACATAAATAACTCTGCTAAATATATATTTATGAAATTAAATTGAATAAGGTACAGTCATTTAGATCTTTTTCATTGATTGCTTTCAAAGTTGTTATCTGGTGCTCTTTAAACATGAAACAATCGTGAAAATTAAAAAAATGGCAAACATCTTATAAAAAAATTGTTTCTGGAAGGAAACGAAATATAGGTATTTTGTATTCTCCAAAAAAATGAAATCGTCATTGAAATTAAAAAAAGATAGATATTACAGACATACATTTTGATAAATAGCAGCATGTATTTTTATACTTTTTCTAATTAAATTTTCACATCATAGGAGTTACGAATAAAAATTTTCATAACATTTTCATGTTGGATACCTATACTGACCCTCATACATATATCAATTATGAAAGTAATCAGTATATTAATTTTAATAAGAAGGTCAAAAGTATGGGTCAAATAAGCTAGAATCTCCCAAAAATACGGTTAATTGAAATAATGTTTTACTAACAACACTAAGAGTCAAAAATGCCGACAGTTGATTTAATTAATTTTTCGTGTTATTTACATGAGTTTGAGTGTAGAAACAGTAAATTCTCATGTGAAAAGTAATTCCGTGTGTTTTGTTGTGATTTTCGCATCGCGATGTGCATGGTTTTACGCGCATTTTCCAATTTTCACGGACTAGTTTGACGGTCAGTGTCAAATTGTCAACTGACTTGAGGTAAGCCTGATAGATGCCTACAGACTTCTATCAAGTTACACGCTTCTGGCTCCTTACTGCGGATCTAGTGTAACGTATATATCAATGATTCTAAAGCGATCAGTTGCATATTGTTTGTCCGTGACAGAACAATGGCGAAAGGCGAAGTTTAGTTTGGATAGTTTAGACTCGGTTCAGAACTATATGGTACAGTTCTCAGAACTCGATGACGCACGTTGCGACTTCGAAAAATTCGTAATGGAATAAATAATGCTTGAAATGCAGTCAAATCCCAAGGCTAGGCCTTTGACGAGAGCATTAGATAGTTTCGACGATTTATATCATGCTTGTAAAAAAGTAGCTTTGAACTGTAACCGCATAGGTCAGGAGCCAACTGAAAAAATGACAACTCGAATGATCGACGAGTGTCAAGTCAGGCCGGTCTTACCGAAAATAACATTATTTGAATTTGATGGTCAGATAGAAAATTGGACTACATTCCATGATACTTTCCTGTCTTTACTCCACAATCGGAAATTTGAAAATATAGATAAATTCCATTATCTGCTGTCTTGTGTGAAAGGTCCAGCATTGAATATGGTCAGGAGTCTGCCGATCACGGCTAATAATTACCCTGTAGTCTGGCAAAGCTTGCTTGACAAGTATCAAGATGTCAGGGCTTTGACCGGTAGGTATCTGGAGAGAATGCTGAACTTTTCACCTTTTACAAAGGATACTGTAGCAAACCTGACTTCGTTTGTGGAGACATTTGATCATTCATTGAAAGCGATTCAGGCATTGCAGATTAGAAATTTGGATGACTATCTGTTTTGTCATCTTGCATTACGCGGGCTAGACAGTCATACTCGAAAATTATTCGAAGAAAGCCGCAGCCAAAATAATTTGCCGACTTTCTCAGAAGTAATGCAATTTGTAAACAAACAAATTAGTCTTAGAACATACATTTCCTACCGCTAGCTCCTGGTCTAATTTCGGCAATCAACAAGCCAAAGAAACTACTGTCACTTTTCAAAAGGACAGGGACGATGTGTCGATAAATCTGTTGGGCCTTAAATGGTCTCCGGTGTTTGATGCTTTCAGTTTTTCCTTGAATAAGCATGATACCATTAACACTAAAAGATCCGTGCTGAAAACACTCGCATCTATATATGATCCCGTTGGATATATAACCCCGTGTACTTTCCTGGCTAAATGCATTGTTCAGGATCTCTGGAAGTTAGGGCTGGGTTGGGATGATCCACTGCCACCTGAGGTATGTGATCAGTGGTTGGAATTCGTTACTGAATTACCGCGGTTGTCTGAGCTACAAATTCAACGTCATGTACTACTTCCAGAGGTAACACAATGCGAGCTGGTAGGATTTAGTGACGCGTCTTCTCGTGGCTATGCTGCGTCAATGTACATCATTTCTCGACGTCAGGGTGAAGTCAAGTGCAGGCTGTTGATTGCTAAGTCGAAAGCGGCACCTATCAAGGTCGAAACGATTCCAAGGCTAGAGCCCATGGCTGCAACTCTCCTTAGCAAACTTATGAAGTACATATGTGAATGCTTGTCACGGGTTAATGTCACTAGAATCACAGCACTAACGGATTCCTCTATAGTTATATCGTGGATACAAACAGACGCTTACAAGCTGAAAACGTTTGTGTGTTACAGAGATAATAGACTCCATTCCTCCTCATGCGTGGCGTCATGTTAATAGTGAAATTACATGGCAGATATTGCCTCACGAGGGGATTCTGCGGCTCAATTCATGGCTCTTAGCTCCCAATGGTTTGAGGGGCCTACTTGGATGTATGAGGAGCGAGAAAATTGGCCTATATTTACAAACATCAATAGAAACGAATCTGAAATTTCAGAACTGTAGCCGAACTCAAACACATTTAATTTGCTAACACAGAAAACAGAAGAAGATAAAATGGAGTTTACTGAACAGATAAGCAATCAATTTTCCTCTTATTCGAGAATGCAAAGAAGCATCGCTTGGATTTTACGTTTACTGCGGCGATTTCGTGGTGACGTTTCTGTCAGTAGTCAAGGAGTTCTGACGACTGATGATTTGAATCAGGCTCACGATTCAAACTCGGTAGGATTACGGTAACTTATTACAGAGTTCCTATGCCCATCTTCCGTCTCCACCATCATATCAGCTCGATATTATTATAATATTGCATTGTCACCAAACTTACACAAGTATGCAGAAATTTAGTACAATCAGAAACCGGCAAGTGGTTTTAATTTAGCTTTAAAGATTTGACCCATACAAACATAATAACACGGCATCAATAAAAGTACGTAAGCTTCATTTTTGCGTTGTCTTAAATTACTACAAAAGTTATGATTGCTAGTGCTAGTCTGGCAAATGAAAGATGAGAATGAAATCAACCGCGAAATTTAAAAGTGTAGCTGCAGTGTGGCTGTATGAGCTAGAGTTACACAAATTCATTGCTTTTGTCATTAATTATTAAGTTATTAATGACTGAGAAAAGCATTTGAATGTGTTGATATCTAGCTCATACAGGCACACTGCAGCTACATTTTTTTCGCGGTTGATTTCATTCTCATCTTTCATTTGCCAGACTCTAGTAGCTGATTGTCTGTTTGTATTTAAGTATTTAGCAAGCTATAATATATGCATACTCGTATGGTCGTCTAGTATTCACAGTATCAGTATGCTACATCTTAATTGGGGACTAGTTTGATTTGCGTAAGGTGATGATTATTTAAATATAAAATAAAACTGATAATTCAATTTAAATACTACGACAATTCTGCCCACAAAATTTCTCTTTATTGCATGTGACCATCTACTACGTATGCGTTTTCATAGTCGCCGTCATGTTGATACTATAAAACGTCAGCGCTAGAAGCCAATCATAGCCAGTTATTATGAAATTGGCCAATCACAATTATTTGTTTTGGGTAATAGAAATTAGACTGATATTTTGGCCAACTCTTATTGGTCACACAACGCACATGCGGATTTAGAATATTTACCCCGTTTTGTAGTGAAATTTTGTATGAAGCTCGCGTTCTATGTTTTTTTCGTTCACTGTTTTTGTCTGAGTAAATTAGTATCTAGCAGTATTATTAATGCACATGCATATAAAGGCAACACAAATATTGTTTTCTGCTACTTCAGTATGCTTACCCTGTTTGCTATGTCGGTGAACTTGGTTCGTCTACGAATCTCGTCATTTCTGATTCGATCTCGTAGAGAGATCCCGAGCATAGCATAGCCCTTTCCATAGCTCGCTGAATGACTCTGAGGTTCCTAAAGAGGTCCATAGTTAGAGACCACGTCTCGGCTCTGTAGGTCATCATAATAATCTTCCACGTGATGATTTTACCTCCGACGATGATGAAAATGATTATTTAAGCTCTTGAGATGATTATTGTGTAATGCGTATTGTGTAATAATAATATTTGGCTCGAGTAGGTAAATAAAGGATACCTATAGTAATTTGAAATTATTTTATTCATTTTATTATATAAGGCAAACCAGAGTTCAACAAAGCATTCGTTTGCCTCCTGTGCCATAAAAAAAGCGGTAAGCAAGTAATTACAGTTCTGACGCTTAAGTGAGCCTGCTTCTGAGGTATGGAAGCCCTCGCGTACCGCCCCCATACCTCAGGAACAGGTTCAGTTATGCTTTAGGACTATAATACCGTCGCTGCCGAGCCCAATAGGCATTGTAAATAATAATAAATTATTAAAATATTTTATTATTAACATATACGTACACAAATATAAGCATAAAGTAATAAAAATGTTCGTTATCGGTATAATTTCAAAATACGGGTTCCACGGATGTTGCATATATAATCTCGTCTGTCAAGGTGTTTCGGCAGGAAAAGCCTTGGCAGACTTATAACGAATACCTAAGGTATTATTATTATTTTAATCTTAATTGTTTTATATACTCTGACATTTAGAATTCTATTCTAGACACATTCTAGATTATTTATTTTTTATTGACAATCCTTTTGGGATTTTTCTTATTGATTATTTTAATTTTAAAAATGATGATTTTATCAATAATATTACACTTAAGTTAAATGATCTGATTAGGTTTTTCTGGGTTTCCCTAATCCTTGCAGCAAATGTTGGATCATATTGTATTTCTCCCAGCAAACATTCACTCCATGTAACTGACATTTCGAAAGTGCTTGTAACTAGGCCTACTTGAATAAAGAATATTTAGATTTGATTTGATTTGATATATATTCCTGAAAAGAGGGTTCATACCTACCGACTGGAATTGGTTTCATAATGGTATCAGATGGGTTTATTTAGCGGTCCCGATGGTCACCTTTGACAGCGTCTGCCGAGCACTTCTGGCAAAAAAAATACTGGCAGACTTCGCTTTTCTGTATCTACCAGTAAATTTCTAACTGATGCCATAACTATTATTTCGGTATCAGATGGGTTAAGTGACACCCCCCTTTTCGCACCGGAAATGGCTTTCTTTTTCTTACTTTCGGCAAGTTCCGCCGTGGCAGACTAACAAATTCGGACTACGCATCACTTTTACGGGACACCATTGTGCATTTCATCGCGGTATCAATTCGAAATTTTGCGGTCCGCTATCCTACTATAGTCTGTATGTCAGCTGCTTGATTTAAAAATGTATTTATAGTAAAGATGCATCCAGAATCGTTGCCTACTTATTACTTATTACCATTCTTCAAATCAGTTGCTAGTATTTGCACACATTCAGAACAATCTGTCTCTACCCCGCATAATTAATGTGCGACCAATTTCAATATTAAAATAATTAAATGACTACCTTATATTATTCAGCGTCCTTGCTGGCCAGCATCTTCTGCTTCAACACTTCGTCTCTCTCCCTCAGCTTCCGCTCCAGCATGGTCCCGAGGTCTTGCCTCGAAGACTCCGACCGTTTGGCGTTGCTCTCATATTTCCTCAGTAGCTCGTCAGCGTACGTAGAAGGTTTGAAAGGTGTATTAGCCTCCCTTTGTTCTCTAATAGGTTCTTTCTTGTCTTTGCTCACTTCGCTTGTGCGTGATGATGCCTATGAAAAAAAAGAGAATTAGAATTCAATAACAATCTACAGCATTTGCTGTCAATGAACTTTAAAGAGAAACTCACACTAGATTTTCCTTTCTTCTTAAAGATGACAGATTCCTTAAGAACCAAAGGTTTTTGCAGCTGTGGCGTCGGCTTCGGATTTTCCATGCTATTAAACCAGCCTGTTACTTTAGTAATCGAGTCTGGTTCTACGTCATTCAGATCTATTTCACTGCTCGAGGTCGTAGGCACAACATCCTCTTCAACTGTTCCATTTATTGGAGTTTCCTTTTCAACATTGTTTTGTTTCACTTCAGTCTTCAATGGAAGACTTTCGTAGTACTCTGGTTTTATTAATTTCATCGGTTTCTTATCAGCCGCTTGGCAAAGTGACCCCATTTTAAGTAGAGTAGCTATAGCTACATTTTTTTGCCTCTTTGATTTGAGTGAATTGTCATTTGATGAGGCAATGATAGTGGACTTAATTTTCTCTTGAATTTCTTTTATTTCGTCCGCTTTATTCGTCACTTTATCGGGATAACACGTTACTATCTCTTCAATTTTCTTTATTTTATCCACGTTATTTTTGGGTTGGCTAGGAGAAACCATGTTTGTAACTCCTGATTTATCAATTGTTCGTTTTGGAAGTACATTGACCAGTAAATTAGGCTTCACTTGTGGAGAATCGTTAGGTACTACATTATTATCATTTGTGTTCGGAGATTTGTTTGCCAAGTTTGAAGTTCCAACGTTGGTAATAACGTTGCGTCCATTTATTTTCTTATCGTTTCTAGTTTTAAACATACTATTGAAATTCTTTGGCGTAATGACGTACTGGGGAACATTTTCCTTCGTTTTGGAACGAAGACGACGGCCGTTGTCCGCATTAAAATCTCTTCCCGGAACGTATTCTCCTGCGCAAGGATTCAATTTGCTTATTCTAATTTCGTCAGTGGCCTTGTTGTGATAAAGGGTCATGGGTTCATTGCGGTCCACTGATTCGTGCATGTCGTTCACCTGCAACAAATAAATGTCTACAAATTCTGTATTTATCTCGATAAAATAAAATTTACCATCATATTTTTTTATTTTGCTTTGCGAATGTGTTTGTATTAACTCGGATATTCCCGCCGGTTCACGTGAGCTATTTTAACCCTCGTCAATAGTGCCTTTTTTAAGAACAGAGAGGAGTGGCATTCCCTCGTGTCAGAAGCAAAGATCCTCTTTGAGTCACCGAGCCAGTTTAGTATAAGTAGTTTTATATTTAAGAAATCATATCATATCATATCATTTATTCGTAAACAATTTTACATTGTGTTTGAAATCTGTAAATAACATACAAAAATTACATAGTTTAATTTTAACAACAAAATTTCACCCGTCTCACAGTCTTAAATTAAAGAAAAGTGGGCAGCAGAGCTACAGGGCGGTAATTATTTGGGTTGGTTTTAGAACCTTTTTTATACATAGGTTTAACAATAGCTTTTTCAATAGGTCTGGGAAAACCCCTTCGTTAAATGATTGATTTATTAAGATAGTAAAAGGTAATGCTAGTTGATCCGCACATTGTCTTAACAGAGATAGGAGAAGTTCGTCTAATCCGTAACTATTTTTATTTTTTAGATTTTTAACATTTTTGTGTATTTCCCTGTAGTTTACAGGGCTGAGAAATATAGAATTTGGTATTGGGTTTTGCGCAGGCTGGCGACAGGGCACGCTACCCTGCCCGTTGTCCGTACAGGCGGTCTTTTCACCTACGGAAGCGAAGAAATAATTGAAGTAGTTTGCAACTTTTTTTGGATCAGATGAGAGCGAGTTGTTTATTCGCAATATAATGTTATTTTTCTCTCTTTTTTGTTTTTTGTTACTACGCTCCCTAATAATATTCCACATAGCTTTAATTTTGTTGTCTGATTTTTTTATTTTCTTGATGTACTGTATCTTTTTTGCGGTAACTATAGTTTTTTTTAGTTTTTTTTCATATTTTTTGTAATATTCTGTGAGTATAGAATTATTTGATTTTATTGATAATAGTTTTAGCAGTCGTTTGTTTTTACATGAAATTTTAATACCAGGTGTCAGCCATTTTTTCTTGTAGTTAGTTTTTAATTTAATTTTTTTCTTTGGTATACATTGTTTTAAGGTTTTATCTATTATTTCACTAAATGCTTTATAATTATCATTTACACTTTTATCTAGGGAAATGGTGTTTTGCCTATTTATGTTATTCAACTGGGATTTGAATTTTTCTTTCTGTCTTTTTACCGTCAAATCTAATAAGGCCTGTAGTTTTATTCTAGCACCATTTTCAGTTACGTCAACATTCTCTTTTGAAGGATAGCACTCCTCTTTTGCTTGCTGGATAGCGTAATATGAAGGATATAAATTCACTCCTTGGTCACTTGCTGTATGGCGTAAAGTAATGTCCTGCAACTTTGAAAGTTTTAGAGAAGTCATTAGGGCTAGAGCCTTTGATGGAGACATTAACTTGTCTATTTTATTATTTTGTATGCAACGGTTTACCTTATCTATGTCTTCCGGATGATTCAGTAAATGATCAATAATTTTGCTTATGTTCACATTTGCACTGTTCTTTAATCTACGAGAAGTAGCTGCAATCAATTCCTCGGGTGATAAGGATTTGTTTATCCGCTCTAATCGTCTTTTTTCTGTCTCGAAGACAGGTCTTCAAAAGGTTTGCGAGAACTTGAGGGTGTCGAATATTGAAATGTAAGTTCTTCGGTGGTTTCTGCTGGTTCAATAATTTCAGCATTAATAGTTTCATGCTCTTGAAAATCTACTTCTTGGGCGAAAGTTTCATTTGGCCACACTATGGCCATGTTAAGCCAGTTACTGTAAATCTTCAAAAAATTATCAAGTGTTCGATTAGAATCTTTCCATTTTTTATGTACCTTTGAGCAAAACCTTTGGCAAAACTTCGAAAAGTTGGATGTATCTTCTTCTCGAAAATTTATATTTTGTTTTAAATACTCACATAACTTTGCACTATCACTTACAGATCCTAAATTTTTTAATGCGTAAAACAGATTAATATTGTTCACAAACTTTTCCATTACAGTATATTATCAATGCTTTGTTTTCTAGAAACTAATTATTTGTTAAGTAAATTTTCATTTTATAGCTTATTGAACCCCCACTTAACCATTACTCTGGGATTAACCCTTTACGGTAGGTACCCTCATTAATGATATGTAAATAACTAACGATAAAAAAAATAAGGAATATGATCTGAGCAATTAGTATAAATGCATAACTTGCATTATAGCGAAGTTGCTAATGTGCCTATTACTTAATTACATATTATTGTAAATGTTAGTATTTCTAAGTAAAAAATTAGTGAAACGATTTGAACGTTCATATTTTAACGACACATAATTATTTATTAGCACATAGTGAACGTGCTCACTAATATCCATGTTTTGAAGCGTAGAAGAAGGTAGTGAATAATATAGATTTTTAAAATGCATTTTTTTATTTACTTTTATCGTTAGTGTTGATTTCAAGTATATTTTAGCTTTTTGTTACTATCAATAAAAACACCGCAATAAATGTTTCCATTTCAATGTAATTTTTAACTATTTCCTTGTAAAAAATTGTTTTTATCTTTATTAAAATATCAAATATATGTTGTTTTTATACTAAATTGTCATGAATAAACCGTATTTTTAATGAAAATAAAAAAATATAAAGAATTAAGAAAATTTTTGTATTTACTGACTTGATTGGACTATAAAAAAAATCGGGCACCTACTGAGATAAACTGTTTACTGTTTTCCACTGTTCTGAAGTACGACAATGATATTCTTAAGGTTTGAAAGGAGGATCGGTTACAGTTTTCTTGCAATAAGATACCTATTTTTCAGTTTCACACAAAAAAACACACTTTATTTTTTTCTGCATAAAAATTATATAACATTTTTTATTCCTTACATCATTAACAACCGAAAAGCATTTTTTAAAATACGATTTTTGGAAAAAAATGCGAATGTCCAATTCATTTCGATGGTATTTTGCCACTTTCTGCCCGCGACTTAAATTCGTTCATCGCGGATAAGGGTATTTTTTCCGGGATAAAAAGTAGCCAATGTCCTTCCCCGGGACTCAAAAACTATCTCCATACCAAATTTCATCCAAATCGGTTCAACGGTTTAAGCGTGACGAGATAACAGACACACAAACAGACAGACACACTTTCGCATTTATAATATTAAGTATGGAAGATAAGACAGGGGTCTAAGGTTCGATTGCCTTGTAGCGTAGCGTAATGTTTAATTCGTACGGAAGCATGTCTGCTTTTAACGTCATCGTTGTGCTAGGCGGTAGGGCGCCGAAGCGTCCAGGTGCGTCCACATTTGTATCATTTGCCCGTATCAGATCATCGTCGCGTAGCATGATCGCGTGTCACGATCACGCGTTTGGAGGACGTTGCGCCAATCCGATCACTCGAAATCTATTTGCTACGCGTATCACACACTCGTATCGGAAGAGTGCGGCATTATCGGCGCGCCGACAGTAAGCGTCCAAGCAGCGCGATACGCAGTCATGCCACGGGACGTTGATCGGATACGAGCAAATGATACAAGTGTGGACGCACCTTAAAGGTGCGTCCACACTTGTATCATTTGCTCACTGTCGGCATTCCGTATCATTTGCGCCGCCGCGTGAAGAAACGCGTCCACACTAAGCCGTAGCTTATCACCGTATCCGATCACCGCGCCGATCATTTTGCATGCTGCAGTTTGGACGCTAGCCGTATCGTTTCGCCGCTCCGATCATTTTGGCATTTCGCCGATCATCATTTATCACAACAGCTAATAAGCCGCGAGCGCCGAGCACAAGCGTGGACAGCAGCGCCCATGCGTCGGCGGCACCGCGCGCGTAGCAACTAATAATGACAGTACTTTGGAAATTCGCCGTAACACACCTGCGCCAGCGACTCAAGCCACGCCTCTCGGCCATCTCTTTCACGCGTAGCTGCAATGGACGAGACAGAAGATGTGTGGAAGATCTGTGTTTTATGTGGAAATAAATAAATAAATAAATAAATAATTAGTTAGTGCTTTTAAGGGGCTACCCGGAAAATTTCGGTTAATTTCACTGTATCTAAAGTGATATAAAAAGATTCCTCTTGGTGCAAACCACGTAATATATATATATATATTGTAGCTTGGTATTTGGCCTATATTTTTGTTAACGGGAATGTTATAAAACTTAATAAATGAAGAGAAATAAAAGATTCGTAAAGTGCTTTTTCTGTATAAAATTGGTATAGGCTCCCCGTCCAGGGACCGGTCCCGTATCCCCTTCGAGGGTTTTTGAAGGGGTTTCGTTCGACTTTGCTAACCAAAGCCGTTCCCGTTTAAAACCCCTTCATAAGGCTTTTTAAACGACTTTTAATACGGATATCGGTATACCAAACAGATTCTTGATACCCTTTGCTAAGCGCTTAAAAAGTCGTTCGAAATGCTTACCTCTTGAAGGGGCTTCCCTTATAACGCTTGTGCCATTTTGATCCTTGTAACAATAAAAATAAGAGCAATATTTCAGTATTTACGTTGTAGGCGTTTCGCGCGGTGTAATGTGTATCGGCACGCGCCTTGACGTTCTTTGATAATGCCGCTAGCCGCCGTCGCTTGCGATAGAAAGTATCTTATCAAATCGTAATAAGGTTTAATTCGTTCGTCGTTATCATCCTCTGTTTTTAGGACATATATTCCCCTCCTACTCCTCCTAGTACTAAAAAAATAATAAAATTAGTAAGTATACCGAAATTGTTGGTAGCTTTTTTATTTTGATTTAAGTCTGCGGACACGCGCGTCGACGCTGTCATCCCGTTTTACCGGCATGATTTCTCAGATTAAAACTGTAAAAATATTCTCTTATTCTAAAATATTTACCTCATGTTATCACTATTATATCAGACACTTTGTCGTGCGTACACCAGACAAACTATACAGGGGGTCCCAAGAAGTAGTGATATACTGAAGCTGGGGGGTAGAGGACTTAGAGGGCTATCTAAATCACCCCCATGTATGTTTCGCGATTTTTCGTATTTTCGGATTTTTTATAGCCTGGCCTCCACGGTCCCCCATTGATTTTTTTGTATGGGGATACTACAAAGACCTGATCTACTCAAGAGAATGCCGCAATTTTAAACACCTTGTAATTGGTTTTACTTTGTTTGTATTAATCATCATGTAAATTAAAATTATGCACTTACCACATTTAGATTTCAATTTTTTGATTGAAGCCTTATGAATAATAAAATGAAATTTTCAGGGTAGCTACCTGATAGATAGAGCAAGTTTTTAAAAGCCAGACGGTAATTTTTTTTATGTGATTTTATCTTTTTAAAGCCCCTTGAAGTTGTGAACATATTGGGTAACTTTATCATTCTTGGCATTTGATTTTTTTTTATTCCATTCAAAGATCTAACGATAGTAAATGTTACCATACTGAATTGGCCTATCTATCAGCTTAGCACACAAAAAAATCAAGCATCTACCGCAATAATTTACATCACCATAAATAAAAATCTCATCGTACTCGGAGATAGGTGAAGAATTTAAAAAAAGTCATAACTCCGAAAATACGAAAAATCGCGGAACATACATGGAGGTGATTTAGATAGCCCTCTTGGTCCTCTACGTCCCAGCTTCAGTATATCACTACTTCTTGGGACACCCTGTATAAGTGCTATACGACTTCCACGGACCGACAATAGTCAGCAACTAACTCAAAAATTGCCCCGCCTAACGAAATCAGACCGAAATAGGTAACTTATAGATCTCAAGGTTAGGGAAGCCAAGGGAAACCCGTTCCTGAAACTAAGCAAGGCTTGTCGGCTATCCAATATACAATTAAGCCGTTCCAAAAGCTTATTTAAGGAAAGGGAAGCCCCTTCCTAGATTGAAGTGACCGCGTAAGGGAAACCCCTTCCTACAGCTAAGGCAAATGAATGGGAAAGCTATTCAAGTGGTAGGCATGTGCCCAAATGGGCTATTTAATGAACGGTTAAGTCGTTAAATGGATTTTGTCTGGGAAGAGGTTGACCGGTCCCTGCCCTCGTCAAGCAGACATGGGCTTAGACATGGGACTGAAACCAATAAGTGAGTAATGATGTTGACTTTAAAATTGTCAACTGGTTTTTTAATAGGTTCTATGGTTTTTAAGAAAAGTAGCAAAAACTGTTTTTTTTCGTTAAAATAACAAATATAATCTTGGTTTCGGTGACTCGTGAAGAAACTGAAAGAGTATATTGGTAACAACAGTGGTTGTAAACACTATGAGTCATATACAACACAGAAAAGTGTAGAGCTACGGATCGAAGGTCATTCCCATATGGTAGCCCCTTAAGTGATAATGCTCCTCAGTAACGATAGTACAATGCGACCGCACAAGACCGTAATAAAAAAAGCAAATTAATTTAAACTTAGCGGCGGAAAGGCAGTTGACGGTACACACACAACTACAATTTCCTTGTGCGTATACTTACACGATACTCTAATTTTTCTCCAACGATATCGTGGGCTGAGGTCGGCTGCGGCAACTTCACGATATATCGTTATCATCATCAAGTAAATATGAAAGCTGCTCCCCTGCTCTGATGATTTTGGGTCATAAATAGCATGGAATTATAAGAAACAAGGATATGTTATTAATAGAGATGGGCCGATTATGGATTTTGCCGACTAGGAAACTAATCAGCGCTGAGGTGGCCGACTAATCGGCAAACTAGTCGGCAACGCCAATCATTGATTTCGGCTAAGTTCGGGTGAAATCGGGAACGTTCGTTTCAGCTCGCTGTCGCGCCTCGCGCCACTCGTCACGTCTTCATGTTTTGACAAGTTTGTTTTGTTTAAGTTTTAGTGATTTACCTGCTACACCGGCCGGCGTGTTTCTTATAGTAAAAAAATCAAGATAAACATTGAAATTATCTAATCGTTGTATTAGTGAAACGAAAAACTTGATGTAAATAGTGGTATTTTTTTTTTCGAGTAAGTCATAATGTGCCGAATATTCAGTATCTTTTGCCGACTAGTCGCCGACTATTAATGTGGCTGGATAGTCGGCTTTCCCGACTAGTCAACACATCTCTACCATCTCTAGTTATTAATGTTACCACGCGCTTTTATTCAACACACACATTGACATACATAGTTGCACACGCAAAGAAACGCTCACGAATACGATAAGTATCTAAAACATTGAACGAAGCGCACTCATTTGCTGGTCACACACACTCCAGCGCTACGTGTTGCAATACACTAACACAGGGGTCGGTAACCTGCGGCTCGCGAGCCACATGCGGCTCTAGAGAAGTTTTTTTTTATCGAAAAGCACTATTTATTGTTGGCAAGAAATGTGTTTGTGGCTCTTTAAAGACTTTAAAATTTTGTAATTTGTAAACTAAAAAGGTTGCCGACCCCTGCACTAACACATCAGCAGCAACAAGTGGCCTTGCAGCAACACAATCGAAGTACATATTTAACTTTGGGGATGGGACTTGACTAACAATTAAATATCGATGTACGAATGAATGAATTAACGTAAGTAGGTAATTGATTTAAAATCAATATGAGTATTTACATACATACATACATACAATCACGCCTTTTCCCCAATGGGGTAGGCAGAGACTACCTCCTTCCACTTGCTACAGTCCTGGCATACAACTGCCGCTTCATTAACATTCATTAATCTCTTCATGCGTGCTCGTCGGTTTAAGGTGCGTCCACATTTGTATCATTTGCCCGTATCAGATCATCGTCGCGTGGCATGATCGCGTATCACGATCACGCGTTTGGACGTTGCGCCGATGAGGATCGCTCGAAATCCATTTTGCTACGCGTATCACACAGTTATATCGGACGAGTACGGTATGATCGGCGCGCCCACAATAAGCGTCCAAGCAGCGCGATACGCAGTCATGCTACGGCACGGTGATCGGATACGAGCAAATGATACAAGTGTGGACGCACCTTTAGAGTACTTTTCACTTGCCCTTTTTTCAGAATGTCTCCAATCTGATCGCGAAACGTTCGTCTAGGCCTTCCTCTTCCAACATTTCCACTAAGTAAGTGGGCGCTCGGCGTACAGTACTGAATTTATATGGCCGCGCGAACCTGCCTAGAGGTGCGTCCACACTTGTATCATTTTCTCGTATCCGGTCATCGTGCCGTGGCATGACTGCGTATCGCGCTGCTTGGACGCTTACTGTCGGCGCGCCGATTATGCCGTACTCGTCCGATATAACCTGTGTGATACGCTTAGCAAAATGGATTTCGAGCGATCCGATCGGCGCAACGTCCAAACGCGTGATCGTGACACGCGATCATGCCACGCGACGATGATCTGATACGGGCAAATGATACAAATGTGAACGCACCTTTACGAGCCCTTATAGATATTGCCCGGTTTTTGGAGTAGGACGACATTTTTCGTCTGGCAGTGAATGTGTTATACCTGTGTTACCTATATCCATAGGAGAAAATGACTAAATTCCCTTTCAATGCTGCAGCAACGAATACTTAATTTAGCCTTTCCTGTTTCTTATGAATCCGTGATTGTTTTAATAAATTGAATTTAAAAGTCGATATTTCTATTCCGTATATATCACGTGAACTGAGACGTCATGGTGTGACGTCATAATGATAAAACAATGCGCTGTCATCTGTCAGTCCAGTCGTAAACAACAATCATATTTGAAAGTGTTAGGTTATGTTTTCTTCCCTAAGATTTGTTTACATACCGTTGTATGATGTTTGATTTAATTAAACATGCTGAACAGCGTTTCCGCGGGAATAAAAAAAGTTTTAATCTATACTATTATAAAGATTTAAAAATGAAATGTTTGCAACATTAAATATATTTTTTTTTTAATTATTAATATGGACTATTTGAAAGACACTGAACCGATATTTTTGTATGTTTGTATGACTTGTATGTGTCGGTAGTGGCTTCATCACGCCAAATCGGCAACACAGATTTCAACTATTTTTGGTACACGCCTATAGCTGGGTATCCACAGATCGCTATAGGATACTTTTTAGCCGTCTACGCTTTCCGAAAAAAGAGGAGTTATGACTTTTTTATATGAAGAAAGCGTCTTTATTTCTTTTTTCTGTGGTTTTTTATTAGGAAATCAACATTTGAATGTACTTTTTTAAACAGAGTAGAACCACCTACTCCACATGGATGTAGCAGACGGAATCTAGTTTTTTTTTTTTTATATCGGCCTGTGTATATGTCCCACTGCTGGGCAAAGGCCTCCCCTCTTTTTGGCCGCTCGTCGCGCGGAGTGCATGTTCCTGCCACGCGTCCTGAAATGCGTCCAGATTATCCCGCCATCTCTTCTTCGGTCTGCCTCTGCTGCGGTAGCCATCTCGAGGCGTCCACTCAGTAGATAATTTGGCCCAGTTTTATATTATTACTAGCTTCTGGTCGCGACTTCGTCCGCCTTAAATTCGTTTATCGCGGATAAGGGTATTTTTCCGGGATAAAAAGTAGCCTATGTCCTTCCCGGGGCCTCTAACTATCTCCGTACCAAATTTCATCTAAATCGGTTCAGCGGTTTAGGCGTGAAGAGGTAACAGACAGACAGACAGACACACTTTCGCATTTATAATATTAGTATGGATGGATTTAAAAAAAAGCTTACCATCTTTAGCATTATAGAGATGCCGTCCAAGTCGGGTCCCGTGGCGTCTCCAGCTGCAGAGCATGCCTGCCCTCCGGAGAAGTAGTGCAACTCATCCTCTGAAAACAAATGTTATTACAGTACAGTCAACTCCTATCTTGTTATCAGAACACAACAAAACGAGGCTTAATCGCGTATAAATATGATTTATTTAATTACCTTTTTGCTCAGACCAAGCAAAAAAGATAGACATGACGTTACGAACAATCTAGTGAAGCCGTTTTTTTTGGTATGGTTTTGACAAATCAGACAACTTCACACACATGATTTGTTTGTATTTGTAACGCGTGAAGTTGGCTTTGGTATGGTTTTTTGTGGCCTCACTACATTGTTCGTAATGTCATGTCTATCTTTTTTTTCTTAGTTTGAGGCACTGGGCCCAACGCGAGCGAGTACGCTATGAGCTATCGGCTATTTTCTAGCTCAAGAAACGAACAAAAGATAATCGCTTTCGTGTAAATAAAAGAGAGAGTTATACATATGTTTATAGTTTATAGCTGGCTGGTCACACCGCCGGCGATCTATCTCTCTCTTTTATTTACACGAGAGCCATTATCTTTTGTTCGTTTCTAGGGCGAGAAAATCGCCGAGAGCTCATCGCTTATCGCCGGCGGTGGAACCAGTGCCTG
This sequence comes from Hedya salicella, assembly GCA_905404275.2. NCBI lineage: Eukaryota > Metazoa > Arthropoda > Insecta > Lepidoptera > Tortricidae > Hedya > Hedya salicella. The sequence goes on from FR990103.1 coordinate 1,921,463, forward strand.
AGCCTTTTTGCGATAAAGCCCCGTTTTGTTGTGTTGTGATAATGAGTGAAAATCGTGTAATTTTAAATCAATGTTATGTACCTATCTATTAAGTAAAAGTGTGATCACTTTGTCACCTTATTGCATTGTAATAAATAAGGTTTTGGACATAAAGGGCGGATACATTATTCTTGTTTAGGTTTAAGGTGCTAGGTATTATACATTTTACATGTATTTTGGTTTGAGCTGATGGCTTCGTTGCCAATAAAAAAATGACACGTGTCAACTGACGACAGTCGACAGACATGAATCGGTGTGGATCCACAAATTATTTTATTATTTTTAATATACCTACAACCGTAATTTTCCTAATGAGCAGAAGCCATTAAACTTAAAAACTCAACTGAAATAATGAACATTCGATTACAAGTCAAATTTGGCTAGAAAATATTAAAGTACAAGTAACACGCTGGAAGAGATAAATCAACATACACAATATGTGCAATTCGTGAATGTGGCAACATTGTAACGGACTATTTGGAGGTCACTGAATGGAAATACATGTAACCGAAAGTGAAAAATAAATCATCAAATATTACGACAGTTCTTTTTAAAAGACCAAAGTTTCTAAACAGATCTTTTGATTTACAACAACAACAACAACAACAATTCTTTATTGCACACCAACAATAGAAGCAATACAATAGAGCCTTAACATAAAATAGGTAAACAATAGGCGGTCTTATCGCTAAAGAGCGATCTCTTCCAGACAACCTTTGGGTAACGGAAATGACATAAAATAGCTAGAAATGAGTAGGTGGTGTGATTTAGTGAATATTTTCCGAAATAATCGCTCCCTGTGTGTCCCTGTGTGTCCCTCTATTTTCTAAACGGTATGAAAATATGAAACAAATTACAAAGATTAAGTCAATCAAATCAAATCAATCAAATCAAAATATCCTTTATTCAAATAGGTAGTAGTCAGTTACAATGAGAGAAGTCTTTGCTGGGAAACATACAATATGATCTAACATTTGTTGCAAGGATTAGGGAAAACCCAGAAAAACCTAATCAGATCATTTAACTTAAGTATAATTATATCGAATATCGTCTTCCTTACAGAACTACGTTTAAATGTTGTTTATATAATACTACGTAATATTATGAATGTTATTTTAATATTTTTATTTTTTGTTTTCTCTAAAGCTTTCGTACTTTAGAGAATACAAAAATACAGTACTATGTTATCTCTTCTATAATGTTATGTTACCCTTTAATAATCAACATGATCATGTTCAGTTTTGACGATGCAAAAGTGATACTTGTGATCCTATTTGAATAAATAATCTTTTATCTTTTTATCTTTATCTTTAATAAGCTTAATAAATACTTTCAAGGAAAATTGTTTTCAACATGATTGAATATACTGTTTTATCCTAAAAGACGTAAGTGCCGTGGAGATACGCTCTTTTGCTAGTGCACTTTTTCATATCGTATATTTTTCATCTGGAGTGCATTTTTTTGTAGGAACGGCTGCGGAACCCTACGCTGAGCATGGTCCGACATGCTCTTCGCCGGTTATTTTTTGTTTGACCTGACCTGACTAGTAAAAACTGTTAGAAAACGGAGAAAATATTTTGTACTCCGATTATAAACAGCTGTTACGGAATCTTAGACTTTCTCTCTGGTCTAGTAGTCAGGTCCTGACCAGAGCCAACATCTGTTGACCATCGACATCGGTCTATTGCATCTTAAGAGTCCCCAGCAAGCTCCGCCGAATTTCACCTTCCCATACAAACGGAGTTTCGTTCTCATTTTAAAACTACGTGTTAGGCCATCAACAGAAAAAGAACAAAAAACAAAAGACGGTTGACGCATGAAAAAATTTTCACGTTGTTTGGTCATCGTTGGTACTTTTCAATAATTTAAAAATTGTGTTTTAATACTGCTAATTGTTCGTTTCTCTAATCATTTTGGCTATTCATATGGACTTTGACTTGCATTACGATTTGGATTAGTGTTATTACCTGGAATCGACGACTTGGCATTATTTAACTAGACTTCAGTTTGCGTGTAAGTGATCATGTTTACTTCACGTGACTACGCAGAAATGCATTACTATTACGGTTATGCTAGGGGGAATGCGGCGGAAGCTTCAAGGCTGTACCGGGAACATGTGGAACGAAGAGGCGGGCCTCAACCTGAAACGTTTCCTGACTATCGCATGATCTTAAGAGTACATAATGCGTATTTGGAAGGTTACATACCGGGTACCAGATCAGGCCGTATGGCCACTATGCCGGATCCTGATGTAGTAGATGCAGTGGTTGAAGAAGTAGAAAGAGACCCGTCGACCAGTGTGAGAGTTATGGAATGTCGTACCGGACTTTCTAAATCTCAGGTACACCGTACACTACAGAGCGTAGGATATCATCCGTTTCACATTAGAAAAGTGCAACAGTTGAAACCGGAAGATTACAATCGGCGAATTGAATTCTGTCAGGAAATGCTGAGGAGACAAGCTGAAAACGAAAACTTTTTTAGCCAAATCTTGTGGACGGATGAATCCCATTTTAGACGCAATGGGATTTTTAATATGCACAATTCTCACTCATGGGCAATTGAAAATCCAAATTTAAAAAGGGAATCGACATTCCAAGAACACTTTAGTGTTAACCTTTGGTCTGGCATACTTAACGGTCAGCTAATCGGGCCATTTCAGCTGCCAGACCGCTTGGGCGGCAATCACTTTTGAAATTTTCTACGCGTCGATCTGCCCCTGCTGTTAGAAGATGTGGACTTGGAGACACGCAGAAGCATAGTACTGCAGTGTGATGGTGCACCATGCCATTTTGCCTTGGACGTAAGAAACTATTTCAATCAAAGATACCCTGAAAGATGGATTGGTCGTTGCGGCCGGGGTAACGCCTGCCTTATAGCCTGGCCTCCACGGTCCCCCGAACTAAACCCCATTGATTTTTTTGTATGGGGATACTACAAAGACCTCGTCTACTCAAGAGAATGCCGCAATTTGGACGCGTTAACCCGGAAATTGAGAGTAGCAGAAGAAACCATTAAAAATAATAGAAGTGCATTCAGACGTTTAAAAGACAACTTTTTTCGGCGATGTCGCACTTGCATTGAGCAACAGGGGGGCCATTTTGAAAATTTCTTGTAATTAAACACCTTGTAATTGGTTTTACTTTGTTTGTATTAATCATCATGTAAATTAAAATTTTGCACTTACCACATTTAGATTTCAATTTTTTGATTGAAGCCTTATGAATAATAACATGAAATTTTCAGGGTAGCTACCTGATAGATAGAGCAAGTTTTTAAAAGCCAAACGGTATTTTTTTTTATGTGATTTTATCTTTTTAAAGCCCCTTGAAGTTGTGAACATATTGGGTAACTTTATCATTCTTGCCATTTAATTTTTTTTTATTCCATTCAAAGATCTAACGATAGTAAATGTTACCATACTGAATTGGCCTATCTATCAGCTAAGCACACAAAAAAAATCAAGCATCTACCGCAATAATTCACGTCACCATAAATAAAAATTTCATCGTACTCGGCGATAGGTCAAAAATTTAAAAAAAAGTCATAACTCCGAAAAGACGAAAAATCGCGGAACATACATGGGGGTGATTTAGATAGCCCTCTAGGTCCTCTACCTCCCAGCTTCAGTATATCACTACTTCTTGGGACACCCTGTATAAACTAATTACAGGCCTGCATATACCTAAACTTATTCTAAGTACAAAGTTTCAGAGCAAACTAGCTAGCCGTTTTAAAATGAGAGCGTAACTACGTTTGTATGGGGAACCGAGCTTACTGGGGACTCTTAAACGGGCGAAAAAAGTCCAAGATTCTGTAACAGCTGTTCATAATCGGAGTACAAAATATTTTCTCCGTTAGTTAACAGTTTTTACTAGCCAAGGGGTCAAAGAGTAGATTGTTTGACAAGGGGCTAAAATAAGCCATCATGACACGAAGTGATTATTTATTTGGACGAGCGAGGACAAATATGTCTGAGTGTCATAATGGCTTCTAGCCACGTGTTAAACATTCTGCTTTTCACTTCGACTGCGAGAAAATAAAAAAGAACATTAAAATTGTATATGTCATGAAAAACTAAAAGTACAGTTTGAGCAATTCTATCAGAAAGTTTGGCCAGTGTGATCAAGTTGGTTTGTTTGTTTTTAATTATTTGTAAGGAGTATGTAGCTGGCCGCAAATTTTTCTTTTCAGTGTCATAGAGATTTCTATGGGATTATATGGCTTTCTTTTAAACCCTAGGGGCTAAATGTACTATTTTAGTCTCGCTTCGCGAAGCCAATATGGCGTGCTTTTTGAGCAGGAGAAGTGAAAAATATATTGGTCCTAACAAAGCTTAGGGGTGATATCGTTTTATTAAAGTACAAACATTTATAGAAATACATATTAAAACCTAACTAGAAATAGATTAAAAAACTAAAACTAAACTTGCAAAATAAATATTAAAGATAAAAAAATCTGCCCCAAATCGCTATCTGTTGGTATCGTGTCCAGAAGGCTGGCAGCACTGCCACGTTGTATGGCAATGCTGATCCGCTGTGCCAGATATATGATCCAGCACTCTGGTCACGTGTCGCATCCACGAGTCTTTTGGAGCATTCCCTGGAAACTCTGTGGGCGCTTTTCCCCCAGGGTCCCAGGGTCTCGACCCCAAATGGCTCAAATAGGTAGCCACTATTTATGGCTGCGTATTTGTGCCGGTTGACGAGCTAAGCTGAATTGGCGGCAGAGCCCGCCTTCACTGCAGTACCACGAAGATGGGACGGTGCCAGAGTATCGGCACATGTTGCGTCCCAAACCAACGCTCGTCCCATTTTCCACGGCACGAGGGTCATGCCGTCGGGTCTTTTGCCATCATCGCGGGCAAGGCCGGTCGTAAGCTTAGGTAGGTCTTAGATAAGTATTCATAAGAGTCGAAAACGGATATTGACGTCGTATTTCTAAGAAACAGAAAATATACTCTTTTGTGATTATAATAGTTATTTGTATAAGTCAGATCCTTATTTTTTATGTAGTGGCCTCAAAATTGATTGGCACTGAATATTTTAACTTGATTTGGGTGAAGCCCAAAAATGTGGATACCGCAGTTAACCATACAAATCCGAAGAAATTCAATGTTCCGTTGTTCCACGAAAATATTCAATACAGTTGGATAATTGTTTGTCGCACAACGGACAGCTTCATTAAAAAATAATTAATATATACATGATAAAAAATAAATGTGAAGAAGCAAAGTAAAGAAGCTGACCCCACCACCCTGTGGGATAATGGCTAGAAAGACAGAGAGATAAATAATAAAAAAGTGGCCAAGTGCAAGTCGGACTGGCCCATGAAGGATTCCGCAGCCGTTTATACAAAAAAATGCACTACAGATGGAAAAAATACAATATGAAAAAGAAACATTAACAAAAGAGCGTATCTCCCTGGCACTTACGTCCTTTTGCTGAGAAGCGCAGTTTTTTGGCAATAACTTAAAAACGGTATGTCCGATCATGTTGAAAACAATTTTCTTCAATTACGACATTTTCGTATATTTTATTAACATTCTAGATCTTGAATCGGGTATTTTGTTATTAATTTCTCTTATCCTTAAGAGGGTTTATACCTGCTTAACTGGCAACATCGCATATTTTTTGGTTTTACTTGATTATTTTGAAAAATGTGTGTGTAACTTGAACATGTTTTCAATTCATTCATTACGTTTTCGGCACAGTGCAAAATTTCATGATATTGCCACAACCAAAGCTCTAAAAATGAATTTAAATCTATATCTTGTTTTGTAAGAAAATTAAGGCAAAATCAATGAGTACATGAATTAAACACAATATAAATGCTAAAAATGTAGGGTATGTATTGAACATATCTTTAAGTTTCATTCAAATACCACAAAATAATGAAGTAAGAAGACAAAATATGCGACGTTGCCAGCTAAGCGGGTATAAACGCTCTTATACTGTTTTAGAACATTTCAGAAATAGTGTGTATTTTAAAAGATTTAAAAAATACCGGTTCTGATCCCTGGACATCACATCTTCCTACTTTGTACAAAGTATCTTCTAGTTCATAATATATAGGAACAAACATTAGTGCTCATCACACAAACACTTGCCCTGGCTGGGATTAGAACCTGGGACCGCCAGCTTCATAGGCCGTTGTACAACCCACTGAGCTAAACATGTTGTCATTATATATTGTTGGAAAGACATTTCCACGTGTAATACATGTTACAAGCTTTTGTTAAATGCGCCCCAGGTTGCATACTTCTACAACAATCTATCTAAACTTACCATCTGGAGTCTCATGGCGGATCGGGGGAGGTCTCTCTCCTTCGACCACATGCTGGTCGAGTTGTTCCACTCCAGTTCTTCGGCCGTTCACAGAGCGAAGGTCCTTCAACACGTCAGCTTTAGTCAGCCAAGAGCTGCTCATTTTAACACTTACTTCAATTATATATTAATAAAATTTGAATACACTTTTTTGAACTTTTAAGCCTCGAACCACACTTTCTATCTTTCTAACTCAACTCATTAACCGATTAACAAATAAGTCCGAGACAAAATAAGTTGAAAAATTATTAAAACCGAGTCAATTAACACATTTCATTATTTATTTGGTTTCATTTAAATATCACAAATTTCATAATAATATTAATGAGACAAGGCCATCATGGGCCGCCCTCAACGATAAAATTCGTGTGCAGGATGCACTCCAAAGTGCCACAGCCACCACAGTGCACAGTGCAACTGCAAGTGAATGCAATTGCAATACGTCAAAACAAAGAGCGTGCAATACGGCACGTAAAAAAAAACATTCTGTCGAATTGAAAATCTCCTCCTTTTTTTGGAAGTCGGTTAAAAAGTATGAGTCATTAAACTTTAATTTCAACCTTGCATTGTGTCAGTGTGACACTGTCAGCTACAATTTTTTTTTAATTTTTTAGGAGCATTGGTAACGAGGCCATCAGCTCAAACCAAAACATAAAATACATGTAGGGGTAATACAGTAACCGTGAGAATAATAGTACCTTAAACCTAAACAAGAACATTCAGAAACTAGACAGCTACAAATTAGATTGGAACAGATGCGAGAGGCTGACTCATGGTAACCCGTAATCCTAAGTTCGTATTCTAGAATAGAAAAAAAAACATTGCGGCGAATCGAGAACCTCCTCCTTTTTTGGGAGTCGGTTAAAAAGTAGCGTTCTTTGCGTCTCGTCCACTCACTTTCATTCAAGAGTGTACATCATACGTAGTATCTCTTAGTAGTTTGTGGTCCCCTGTCGCTGTCAATGTCAAATCAATATCTGTTTAAGTGTTTATAACCATTTTTTTTTAAAGACGTTCTTATTATTAGGTCTCTTAATTTAATAATAATCCTACTTATTTATATACAATGGGTGATGAAAAATCAGAGGATAATATGACAAGTTTGTCTAGTGCCACAGAAAATTCGAAAATAGAAGATAAAGACAATGGTGACGCTGTGAAATCGGACAAAGTTAAAAGTAAATAAGTTATTTAATATTTTCTTCTGTTTCCGCGATTATTACTCATTGAAATAAAACAATTTAACGGGAGGTCCTCCCGTGACCATGGAAAGCTGGAAAGCTTCCGAAACGTCGGGAACTAAAATGAGATAATATACGCGATATAATCCGTTAAATTGTTTTATTTCAATAAATAAGTTATTTATTTTATATCAACCACATTAATTATAATCTTATAATTTTTCTGTCTCATTAATTAAAAATATTAATTATCGTATCAAGGTCAATCACTGGCTATAAACCCAGATGATTTGTAATTTGCTTTGATACCCAAGACTTAGGGTACTTGGATATAATAGATAATGAAAATACAGGTTGTTCGTTTAAGACAGTACTGATAATAGGGATGATAACTGATCTCAAAATTTGTAAAAAATATGTAAGATCCTGATAAAACAAGCAAAATACAGAACTATGTTAAGATTTTGAGTTTGATACCAGAAAAAAAGATAGACATGACATTACGAACAATCTAGTGAGGCCATAAAAAACCATGCCAAAGCCAACTTTACGTGATACAAATAGAAACAAATCATGTGTGTGAAGTTGTCTGATTTGTCCAAACCATGCGAAAAAAACGGCTTCACAAGATTGTTCGTAAAGTCAAGTCTATCTTTTTTTCTTGGTCTGAGCCTGTGTCTACAAAGAATTACTTGAATGTTGTGTTGAGATTATTAGGATATGTATGTATCAACATATTTATCTTAATAAATTACATCTGTAAATTAGGTGCATAACCCACAATTTACCTGCTTTGCCCGGTAGGTTGACTGGTAGAGAATGCGCTATGTCATTAAGTCAGCCTTTTGTATGATAAGTCTTTCTTTTGGCGTGATAAAGATAAAAAAATTACATATTAAAGAAAATCAATTTTCATGTTTAAGTGTTATAGTTGACGAAATATAATTTGAGCGATTGCTTAGCGCTTTATCTTTCGAGTACAATAGGACAAAAGAGCCACCCATCTCAGTAAAGCATGTGCCATCTGTATAGTGCGGACAACCCATTATGATACTTTGTGTTCCTGGCATACCATACCAACGTTAAAAAAATAAAAACACAAGTTAAAAGATACAAATTAATTTACTTTAAGTTCTACCTTTAATACAAATTACATGTATGTATTTGTATACATAAATGTAAATTTGATTAAAGTTAGAACATAGTAACAGTTAATATTTGAGAATAACAATTCACTCAGAGGAATTGTCCGAGTCCGAGCCCAGTTGTATAACCACAGGAGGATGGGAGGGTAATCTCGAGTACTTGACTTGCCTACCTACATTACATATTGTTATCAAGTACCCACATTTTTTTAATAAAAAACAATAATTAACAGACTATAAATAATTCAAAATATTAATTAAGAAAAATATTTTTGTATACCAGCACTCCTCAAATGTAAGTCTAAGATCCTTTAGTCCAAGTACGCTTTTAGTAAAACTGGTGTTAATGGTTTTATTACCCTCTTGAAATACAAAAGATACGCTGTTCTTACCATTCATCAGCTCAAATTATATTAATTGTATTTCCTCAACTATACCAGTATTGTCTGCAAAAATATTAGATTTTTGTAAAAATATATGTTATAATTATTAATGTTTTTCAGTTGACATACTTCTGAAGGCGACAGGCAACGCCCCCATTATGAAGAAAAAGAAGTGGGCAGTTGACGCAGAGAAGCCCATTGGCTGGATCATGGAGTTTGTCAAAAAGTACCTGAAATTGGAACCTGATGAGAAGCTAGTGAGTGGTGTTCTTATAAATAATATAAATGATTTATCGATTACAATAAGTTGTGAAAATAAAAACCGGCCAAGTGCGACTCTGGCTAGCGCACCGAGGGTTCAGTCCAAAATCTAGTCTACAAACAGCTTTAAACATCCAGTGTTAGCAGATCCTTACTCATAAGCAAAATATATGCGGTGTTCTATCATTTTCTATTTGTTACTGATATAGACAGACACACATAAAATTATACTGTTTTTAGAATTTGTTGTTCGGAGTAGACCTCAGACCAATAAACCTACTGAGTCACTTATGATGTCATAATCATAACTGAATAATTTAGAAACCAGTATTTCTGACTTCGGCTGGCAGGCTGGACTATCCTATCCAGAGAGGCTTCTCCGAAATCCGTAAAATGAAGTTCGTATGGCACCATCCCACTCACTCAAATACAGCAAAACATAAGAGCGAGAGGGAGAGCACGTTACGAACTTCGAGTTTCTAAGTAACCCCTGGGGCACACTGCATGAAACTCCATGTCGATAGAGGTGCTGCCCAGTAAACCTCTCTCTGTCTCTCTCTTTCTTTGTCTTTGTTTAGATGTGTAGTTGTATTTTATTTTTATTAATCTGCTGTTCTAACACAGGGGTTATGTCTATTGTTACTATTGTAGGGCCAAAAATGAACTGAACGTTATCCCCTCTACACGATAGCCGATCATCGGCGAGCAGATGGGACGCGGCTATACGTTAGAAAAAGCACCATATATTTCCATCTCATTCTAACGTATTGCTGCGTCCCGCCTGCTCGCCAATGATCGGCGATCATGTAGCCCTCTACATGATGGCCGATCATTGGCGAGCAAAGCGAGCCATTAGATTCATAAACAATAAGTCCGACCACTCGCTTGCAATTGCTGTTTCTTTTAAAGCGCGAGCGAGAAGGCTGACTTAAGTGTTTATGAATCTAACTTTTAGTTGATTTTGCCCCGGGTATAACACAAAATACGGAGTCACACTCTGAAATAAGTTATAGTTATTTTATTTATTTCTCAAATTAATGAAATCTGTCATATCCTTTATTATTCGTTTTCCAGTTTCTGTATGTCAACCAAACCTTCGCGCCATCACCGGACCAAATAGTAAAGAACCTGTATGAGTGCTTCGGCACCGATGGCAAGCTGGTGCTACATTACTGCAAGAGCCAAGCGTGGGGCTGAATAGACATAGTGTCGGTGAACAACCTGCAGTGTATAACAATGACTTTAAAGCGGCATTGGCTTAGGGTATATCTTTCTTTTTCTAACAAGTACTGTCCATTCCAATAGGCACGTGGTATCCACTATACTTAACGCAAAACGAACTGGCGAGCGAGATTATAATACTATCTCGTTCACACTTGCGTGGTCTTAACAGGTGTGCAAGAGATAGCAGTATCATCTCGGTCGTCAGTTCGTTTTGCGTCCAGTATAGTGGGACCACCGTGTACTCGTTTTTTTTATGGCTATTCGGTAGATTGAGCCAGTGTCTGTCGTTTGTTTAGAAAACATATGTATACACGAATGTGAAAAGACTTACCTAACTTAAAAGTTGCTACTCTTAAGAAGTACTCGTTCTTCACTGCACTAAAAATGTGACGTAGTTAAAGGGATTGGATCCAATCTACACAAAATTTTATTTTCAAAATTAGAACTACAACGCTTTTTGTTTGTATATTTTTTTTATGTGAAACGTCACACAATATTTTAAATCCCTTGTTGGTCGTGGTCCACCTCGTCAGTTCACCTATGTGGACCACGAAAAAATACTATATTGATACAAAGATCTAAGTAAAAAGTAAAATTAATTGTGATTCACTGTAGCCTAAGCCGGAATCGAACCAGAGTCGTTATACTGCAATTAATGTTTGTTTATTCATAGATCTTTGTATCAATATAGTAAATTAGAATTACAACGACAATAGGGAACATGCGTCAAAATTCTTCATCGCTTTGTTTAACAAAATATCAAAATACCGTAAAAACTATTCCAAAAAGTGAAATTAAAATTAAAATCGGATAAGAAATACTCATGATATAGGCATTTTAAACTACGAATTAGACAGCGATTTGACAGAGAGGTCCAACATAGACTGTTACGTCACAGTCTACGACGGTCATATAAACTCCATATTAAATTCTGTTTTGCCAGAAAGAGATAGAACGAATTGTTTGATAGCTTATATCTTGGTTAATTTTATAGTTATTCGAAAAAATATTTTTCTCCCCTGTTTGTTACATGAATGAGTTTTTAATAAAGCAAAAAGAAAAGATTATGCATACTCCTTATTACACTACTTCGTTCACCTAATGCGGTCGCCGAACTTGTTTCAAACTACTTTGGTACTTCGGCCAGTGAACGTTGTCTTCCCATGAAATAATTAGTCAGGTTTTACTTTGCGGAATTCCATGTTAGATTAATGGATTATAGTTCCTTTTGCTTTTCTGCAAAATAGTGTCTTAGTTAGATGCGACAGTAAATTATGCTCACATGCGCATATTTTCATGCAGTTTCCACAAAAAGAAACGCATGCAAATACAATAAATCACCACCAGACTTGAAAGTTTGTATGAGGCATCAATCATTAAAAGGTGCATTCCACCAGAATGTCGGGTACGTGACGCCATTATTTTCATTCGTCTACGAAAGTTAGTAAGTAAATTTTTGCTATGTCAATATTTTATAACTCTTTTGTAATGGTAGTGAATTCTTGGATTTTTAACACGCTTTTATAATCTAACCATCTTCCAAGAATCGTAGCGTCATGAAAACTGGCAGCTGTACGTATTTCTGATGACAATACAATAATATGGTACTGTCAAACTGATCTGATGATGGAGCCGGAAGATATGAACTGGAACTTCATGATGGAACATCGTATCATAGCTGTGTTTGGATTTGTTAGAAAAGTCTTGTAAAGCGTGTTTTTCTAGTGTTTTTTAAAATATTAATTTATTTAATATGAGTTTAAGATAGCTGTCATAGCTGTCATGTACCCGACAAACGTTCTGTGGAATGCACCAAAACAGGCTACGTAGTTCTAGCTTCTGTGGTAAAGCGGATGAGCTTACAGGTGCTAGTACAAGATAAATATGGATTGCAAACCCTTGTCCAGGGGTCAGCAACCTTCGGCTCGCGAGCCACGTGTGGGTCTATAGATTCGTTTTTTTTTATCAAAACGTACTATTAATTGTTGGCAAGTAAATCTTTTGTGGCTATTTAAAAACTTTGAATTTTTTTAAATTGTAATTTTTGACTTCCGACTGAAAACGTGGCCGACCCCTGCCCTAGTCAGAAAGTTAGCAGTCACTAATTCAAAAGAAATAAAGTAGGCAAACAAATATTATGTTCTTTCCCAAAAAGCATATGAGTGAATACCAAAAAGTTGAACCATTTGATAGCCGTAGTTAAGCTTTTCGACATATAAAAGAGGTGTCACACATAAGGCACGACATCATTTCATTAAGTTTTACGCTAACATGAGCCGTATGTCAATGGGCATCGGTCTATATTGGTCTAAATGCCTTGACGCATATATCAGTCGTTGACGTTGAACCTGCGGTGCGTACATATGCGTCGTTGGCGTCCAAAACATACAAACTCGACGAAACTGAAATGTTGCGATCTGCGACGAAAATATTCAAAGGTGCGTCCACATTTGTATCATTTGCCCGTATCAGATCATCGTCGCGTGGCATGAACGCGTGTCACGATCACGCGTTTGGACGTTGCGCCGATCCGATCGCTCCAAATCCATTTGCTACGCGTATCACACACTTATATCGGAAGAGTGCGGCATGATCGGCGCGCCGACAGTGAGCGTCCAAGCAGCGCGATACGCAGTCATGCCACGGCACGGTGATCGGATACGAGCAAATGATATAAGTGTGGACGCACCTCAATATAGTTGAAAGGTTCACTCGCAAATTCATCGCACATCGGACATTTTCATAGAACCGTTTTATTACAATTCACCAGTCCAACTTTTTGAATTCCACCCATTCCTCAAAATACGGGCTTTCAAAAATACCAGAAATGTATCACATTCTTAACAGTATAAATATAATGTGATGAATCGAAGGTAATATTTCGAAAATCTGACGATTTATTGGGATTATGTACAGTATATCAAAATACTGGTATTTTTAAATTGCGCTATTTAGTGGATGTGATATTTTGGGCTCGAGTGCATGCTTGCATCTTAATTTATTAATTATAGTTATAGGTTATTATTAAAGGTTAAACATTACCTATTATCTTAAGCTTATTTAAATGTGATATATTATTTTGTAATTATCATAAAAATATATTTAAAGCAGCCATGTATTTTATCTTCTTTTCATTGCATGCATAATAAAAAATGATTTTCTACAAGAACGAATCTTAAGAAAAATATACACCAATGTTTTTTAAATTGTTGATTTTGTCAGTTTTCCCCAAAACTGCCGAAAACAGTTTAAATAAAACCAAGTATTCCAAAATGTATATAGATACGTATATTAAAGTTTAACAAATATTTCAGTCTAGGAAGAATATTTACTATTAACCCTAAACTAGGGCCGGAGGCGTCATTTCCTATCACCACCTCCACTGATGAAGTCTTTGCTGGTAGTTCTTGTTGGTAGATTATCTGAAAACAAAAGCTTAATTATCAACTCCTCTTTATTCTCACTCCTATTCAAAAGACAATTGCCAATAGACCATGGTTAAGCAGAAAGCGTTTTTGTCAAAGTGACTTAAGTCTTAACTCAATTAGTTTGGTCGCTTTTTGTATTACTAAATAAATGTCTCTGGTCGCTTTCTGCAAAACCACGGTTCATAGGCCATCAACGATATATTTTAATTTATTGAGTGTTCAATCGTTGTTTTGCACTTCTGATGTAAATATTAAATCGTGTTCAAAATGATTTTCCTTGTATCGTAGTGCATATTTTTTGGCATTAATTATGGTAATTTATTTTACGCACTTGCGCTACCTAAAAAACGCCTTTTAGTGGACGAGAGAAACACTTAAAAAGTCACGAAGATCGTGATTGATCGTGAAATATCATGATTTTCATATAAATTCAATGTCTACAATACAGCGCCATCTCTAGCTCACACGTGGCAACTGTAAAGTTCGCTCTGTGAAAGTGAACAATTAGTTCCATAAATATTCGCTATGGCGCTGACGGCAGAAAAGCCGGTTAAAATGCAAAATGTGAAGAACTTATAACAAGTAGTGACTGAACTGTAGCTCAGTTGGCAGAGCATGCGCCCCAGCAAGCCAAAAGGCACTTGTTCGAATCCAGTCGGAGTGTAGGATTTTTTACCAGCTTTTATTTAAGTAGCAATGTAACTATGTATGTTCGGGTGGAATCTTGCAGGCAAAATTTGAGTAAATTCGGTGACAATGCAATAGTACGATACCATCGAGCTGATCTGATGATGGAGCAGGAAGGTGGTCATAGAAACTCTATAATAAAATAATGCATCCATACTGAGTTTAGGCTCTTTAGAAACATCTCGATGAGTATTTGATGGATGTTCAAAGTCAACAGTCTGCAATAAATGCTTGTCAGAAAAATGATTTTTTAGGGCAGAAAGTTATTATCAATATAAAGAGATTGCCCTCCTTAGTTTTGTACTATCCAAAAAGTTAAACGTTGTCAATGGACATGATGGATGGTTTTCATGCATCTGTGTTTGGCCTCATGGTTGTCTGGTAATGAATGCCATTTGGCATTAAGTCCGCCATTTGTACGTACTTTTGTTTTGTGCAATAAAGTTTAAAACGTTTAAAATAAAATCGGCAAACTGCACAGCGTCCAACATTACACAATGAGATCCAGGGGATTGTGAAGAAGTGGCTACTGTCACTGTCTTATAACGACACGGAGGAGTTACTTCTTGCTAGCTAATTCTCTCCCTCCCCCTTTATTCCTATACACACTCACGCTCTCAAGCACACACGCACATACACTCTGTCACCTGTCACAACACTTGTCGCTAGCGTTTGTCGTGTTTATGTATAATGCATGTTTTTCAATTGTATTATAATACTAGAACTTGCCCGCAACTTCGTTCGCGGAGGAGAAAAGTTATAACCCTTCGTTTTTTGTTCAGCGTAGTCGGGTAAAAAGTATCCTATAACCATCTGGAGATACCCAGCTACCCGTGTACCAAAAATAGTTGAAATCCGTTTAGCCGATTTTGCGTGATGAAGCCACAACGACACATACAAACATTCATAAAATCAAAAAAAAATATTTTCGTTTTAGTGACCTCCGTAACAATCAATTTTTTGAAAATATCTTTAATGTACAGACATTTCATTTTTACAACTTTATAATAGTATCGATAAGATACTAGATAATCCTGAACATTTTTAAAACTTCACATATTGCACTCCACGGTCCCAAGATACAGGCTCAGCCTAGTTTGGGATCCGCCAGGTATGTCATACATGTAAACATTGGTATTGGTAACACAAATAAACTTTTTTGATTTTGAAATAAATAAATGGAGAACTGGGAGTGACCTGGGCCTGGCGGCTTGCAGCACTTCTTGCTGGAGGGGGCGGGGCTGGGCTTGGAGGGGGCGGGGCGGGGCTTGGAGGGGGCGGGGCCGGCGGCCAGGGAGCGCGCCGTGTCGCAGGGACAACACGAGTGTACGCTGCTTCGGCTGGTGTTCATCGCTTCGATCTTCTCCACCTGTGTACGTAAAGGTGCGTCCATATTTTTATCATTTGCCCGATCAGATCTTCGTCCTATGGCATGATCGCGTGTGGATCACGCATTTGGACGTTGCGCCGATCCGATCGCTCGAAATCCATGTTGGTACGCGTATCACACACTTAGATCGGACAAGCGCGGCGTAATCGCCGCGTCGAAAGTAAGCGTCCAAGCAGCGCAATACGCAGTCATGCCACGCCACGGTGATCAGATACGAGCAAATGATACAAGTGTGGACGCACCTTAGTCGGGGTGTAGTTTAGGAAATATTTAGCCGTCTGTCATTTTTATACTGATCTGTTTTTGCTGATGGGTCAATCAACTGTTTTCTGTATGTTGCCATGGTTACGTATTCTAAAAAGAACTATTTCGGGTGTGGAGGGGAGTATTGTGGATTGATGTCATGTCTTTCAAGCCTCATCTGGCACCAAAGATTGGTGTATTTTGAGGGTCGGGGAACGGAGTATTGTGAATTGATTGCATCACTGACTTTTCAAGACTTGTCTGACACTAAAGATTAGTGTATCGTGAGGAGACGGGAGAGGACTATCGTGGGTTGATTGCACGACTGACTTTTTAAGCCTGATCTAACACAAAATATTGGTTTATTCTGAGGGGTGGGGAGGGGACTATCGTGGGTTGATTGCACGACGGACTTTTCAAGCCTCGTCTCGTCTGGCACCGAAGATTGCTGTCTTCTGAGGGTTGGGGAGGGGATTATTGTGGATTGATAGTATGACTGACTTTTCAAGACTTGTATGACACTAATGATTAGTATATTCTAAGGGGAGAAAAGAGGACTATAGTGGATTAATGGCATGACTGACTTTTCAAGACTTATCTGTCACCAAAAGATTGGTGTATTCAGCGTGCAGGGGAGGGGAGTATTGCGGATTGATGGCATAACTTCTCTTTCAAGGCTCATCTGACCTTAGATGGCGCCGCGGGGACCCTGTGCTGCCGGTCTCCCGACGCCTTCTTCTCAGGTTTTTCCGCAAGCGGCAGCCGCAATTCTTCTTGAAGATTCTTAGGCGATTTTGCCTGTTGTTGCTTCGCTGATGACGGCTGCTCGGGTTTCTCTTGTTGTAAGTATATCTGGAACAGGGATATGGCCTAATGATCCGAGAGAGGAATTTCCTCAACTCTTTTGTTTAAGAAAGAAGAGTTTCCAAGTATACATTGAAACAAAAAATACTCAGTATAACGGTCACAAAAGGAATGTTGGCTATAAGAAAACTATCCGTCCGCGTGAACTAGTTTCACGTGCTATTTTCCTGGTAGGTGCCTATATCTGTAGTCGTTATGGAAATCCTTGGGGTGGCCTTTGTCCAGCAGTTGACGTCCTTTGGCTGATATGATGACGATGAGTTGCCTATGTTCGCAGCCAATACTTGCATTAGAGTGTGTACCGGATGACCCCATAATTATAGAATTATATAGATTTAATATAGGAAATGAAATATCTAAATAACTTATAAGCTAATAAAAATATAAATTATTCGATAACTTCATTTCATACCTTTCCATCTAACCCCGATGGAAAGCTATGAAATCATTACTTTGACTTAACAGTCAAAGGAATAACTCTTATCTAATCAAATATCAATTGTATGAAGCCCATAAGGCGATAAAATACATAGTGGAATAATGTATGTAAACTTTCCACAGGTATTGCACAACATTTGCAACTATACCATAACATTGGTAACTTTCCACAAAAACCCAATATGTTGCACAATAATTGTTAATTAAAATTCTAAGAAATAATAAAATTACCCCCTCCCCAACCAATATACGGCTCGAGTATAAAAGCCAAAGCTAATTCAATTGATAATAACCCCACTATATGTGGCATACGAATAAACACATAAATATAGAAACAGCCCCCATACTATTGATGTCGTAACTACAAGTTATCGGTACTACTTACTAGCCTTTGAAAATACTTACAAGAAATAATCGTCAAGTGAATTAGCTTCAGTCAGATAGATATCATAGTTAAAATAGGAAGCCTAAGTATTGGTTTAGGAACGGGATTTCGTTATAAACTGTGACTTTTTATTCTCTACTTCACCTACACTGCTCTTAAAGCTATCGAAAGGGGTTCAGACTGCTTTTACAGTCCTCAGTCTGCACATTGGTCACTTCGAGCCGGATTGATCCTAAGCTCAATAGAATAAAATGTCACAAAGAAACGGAAGTCCGTCTCCGTCGTCAGTAAGGACGACCGACACCCCCGGTGGTATTACCGATACCTCGGAGCAGAGCTCCGAAACGACCACGACCCAGACCTCCGAGTCGTCGAGGGTCACCAGAAGTGCTGCTAGAAGCGGCGCTACTGCGCCGTCGCTGGCACCTCCGCAAGCGCCTCCTGGTGCTGGGCGGAAGCGGCTGGCGGCGGCGCAGCCCCCTGGAGCCCTGCCCGCGCCTACTGGCGCACAGCAGGCTCCAGCTCCGGAGCTCCACCACAAAGTGCAACAGGCGGGCCCTAGTCCCGGCCCGGCTTCCGCGCTCCTCGCGGGCGCCGCCGGCGAGACCCAGGACCCCAACCAAGCACGAGCCCCCGCCGATGTCGTAGCGTCGTCACAGTACGACGCACAACGGTCGGTGATGGCACCGAGTACCGTGGTCGAAAAACCCATTGCGCCCAGAAAGACGCAATCAAAGGCCTCATCGCGGAAGTCGACAAAGGAGAGGCGAATCCAATTGGCAAAAGCGCGGGAAGTGCTAGCTGCAGCCAAACTAGTAACGCTTGAAGCGGAGCTAGAAACTAGTGAAGAAGAGGACAACGCAAGTGCCACGACGGATGTGGATACAAGCCGGCAGGTCGAGACCTGGTTGGACCGGCACCACCTCCCAGCCCTTGATTTGAATCCCCATAATTTTTCTTCTCAGTTACAGTATACGACGGGAGCGCCCGCTTTTACGCAGGCGCCCGGCGCGCATGCGCCGCCCGTCCCTGCGGCCACGATGCCCCCCGCGCCCCCTGCGCCCCCCGCGCCCCCCGCGCCCCCTGCGCCCCCTGCGCCGATGTACGCCGTGCCACTACAAGCGCATGCGCCGCCCGCGCCTGCGCCTACGGCCACGCAGTACCCAGCGCTCCCGTCCGCCGTGCTTCACGGCTCTGCGGGACCCGCTGCGATGGATGAACTGGCGGTACAACCGTACGCGCCGAGCAACGACATCATGACCATCACAGAAGCGATCCGGAATGCCATACTGGCAAGCAAGCAAGATCCCCATTCAAGAAAAACGGCGGATCTACCAGTCTTCACAGGTTCCCGACGGCAATGGCTGTCATTCAAGCAGGTATATACGGACACTGCCCCGTACTACACGCCGGGCGAAAATACGGCGCGACTGCAGACAGCTACCCGAAACCTGAAAAATACGGCGATAAGTGACTTCGTCATATCCGGTGCCAAGCCGGAACTCATTATGGAGAAGTTGGAAGAGTGCTACGGCAACACGGCGACTCTTGCGGCGCTGGAATATAGAAATCTCCGTGAGCTGCCCAAGCTCACCGACAACGCGCAAGACATCTGTTCGTTCTCGCTCAAGCTCGGAACGATAATGGCTACGTTACAACTCGTCGACGCCCATGAAAGCAGATATAGCTCAGAAGTCCTGCGATCGCTCCATGATAAGCTAACAGTGAATTTACAATCAAAATGGTATACCTACTCAGCTGACAAACCGAGGCGCGAAAGCGATGTCATGCTGATGGTAAATTTTATGCGAGAAGAAGCCAGATTACGAGAACCGTACACCGTAATCAGTGACGCAACCCAGGTGCCGCCGCGCCATCAGCCCTTCCAGCAACGAAGCCACTTCAACGCGCCCTACGCACCGCGCCCGCCCGGCCAATTTACACGGTACAGTGCGCCACATACATATCCGCAGCCCGCCGCCGTCGCGCAGCCGCGACCCGAGAGGACCCATACCGCCACGGAGAAGAAATGTCCGGTATGTGAGAGTACACAACATAGTGGCGGCAGAGAGTGCGCGACGTTTTTAGATATGTGTGTAGATAAACGGCGGGAGATTGCAAAAACGGCGCAGATGTGTTTCAAGTGCCTACATCTCTGGGAAAAACAACATTTTTGCAAGAAAATGATTTGTTCAGTGCCTAACTGCGGGAAAAATCATCATGTGCTAGTGCATAAAGACAATATTAAATCAGTTACAGATACGGTTGCGAGTGAAACAGTGTTGTGTGCATGGAACCACAATGACTCTCCCTCCGTCGACCCCGTCCACGGTGCCGCCGGGCCTGCTAAGAAGCCCACCTACACGGCAAGCGCGCCGGACGGAGTCTACGCTGCGCCACCACTGCCAACCAGCCCGCCCGCACCTACTGGTGCCGCTTGGAAGCAGCTGGCAACCGCGCAGCTCCTGGAAGCCCTGCACGCGCCTAGCGGCGCACAGCGGGCTCCTTTGCCGGCCCCGCGACTTAGCGCGCCGGCGCCCGAGCCGCCACTCGCAATCCAGGCGAGTGATGTCAGCCGGGCCATCAGCATCAATCGGCGCCCCCGACGCCGCACTCGCCGAGCGCGACGCCGTCGGTCGCGCCGCCCAGCCGCGCAGCTCCCAGAAGCCCTACACGCACCTGGTCGAGCACAGCGGGCTCCCATGCCGGCCCCGCGACTTATCGCGCCGGCGCCCGAGCCGCCACTCGTCCTACACACGAGTGACGTCGGCCGGGCCAACAGCACCAATCGGCGCCCCCGACGCAGCGCTCGCCGAGCGCGACGCCGTCAATCGCGCCGCCCAACCACGCAGCTCTCAGAAGCCCTGCACGCGCCTAGTGGCGCACAGCGGGCTCCTACGCCGGCCCCGCGACTTATCGCGCCGGCGCCCGAGAGGAAAGCGCGCCGCCCACGGCGCCCGAGAAATCGCAGCGACGCGCCTTACACACCGCGTCCGCGCCGCCCACGGCGACAGCGCGCCGCCTGCGGCGCAAGAGACACCGCAGCGCGAGAACAGCGCGCCACCCACGGCGCCCAAGAAATCGCAGCGACGCGCCTTACACACCGCGTCCGCGCCGCCCACGGCGACAGTGCGTCGCCGGCGGCGCCCAAGACAGCGCGCCGCCCACGGCGCCCGTGTCATCACAGCAGACCTGAGCATCGAGCCACAACAGCCGACGTCTGCGAGCATCAGGCAGCATCAACGAGTCACCGGCACCGGCGAAGTTTCCTATGACTAAGGTCATAGTGGCGGGAGAATATACCGGATGACCCCATAATTATAGAATTATATAGATTTAATATAGGAAATGAAATATCTAAATAACTTATAAGCTAATAAAAATATAAATTATTCGATAACTTCATTTCATACCTTTCCATCTAACCCCGATGGAAAGCTATGAAATCATTACTTTGACTTAACAGTCAAAGGAATAACTCTTATCTAATCAAATATCAATTGTATGAAGCCCATAAGGCGATAAAATACATAGTGGAATAATGTATGTAAACTTTCCACAGGTATTGCACAACATTTGCAACTATACCATAACATTGGTAACTTTCCACAAAAACCCAATATGTTGCACAATAATTGTTAATTAAAATTCTAAGAAATAATAAAATTACCCCCTCCCCAACCAATATACGGCTCGAGTATAAAAGCCAAAGCTAATTCAATTGATAATAACCCCACTATATGTGGCATACGAATAAACACATAAATATAGAAACAGCCCCCATACTATTGATGTCGTAACTACAAGTTATCGGTACTACTTACTAGCCTTTGAAAATACTTACAAGAAATAATCGTCAAGTGAATTAGCTTCAGTCAGATAGATATCATAGTTAAAATAGGAAGCCTAAGTATTGGTTTAGGAACGGGATTTCGTTATAAACTGTGACTTTTTATTCTCTACTTCACCTACACTGCTCTTAAAGCTATCGAAAGGGGTTCAGACTGCTTTTACAGTCCTCAGTCTGCACAGAGTGTGCCACACAATTCTGCCGATGCCGTCGTAATAACCTCAGCAAGACCTCTAGCACACCTGCGATACGCGACTGTTTGTCGCGCGACAAAGATTGTCTATCTCTTTCCTTTCAATACAATGCGTGAAAGACAGGTGACGCTATGTCGCGCGATTAGCGTAATCGCGGAGAGTTGTGCTAGACCGGCTGGAGCATTCCGAATGACGCGACTATCTTATCGCCCGCGTATTAGTTACCTACGTGTTCCTGGTACTTCTCAACACTTTCACCACCAGGAACCCGATAGATGGGCGCTCTGATCACGGCAAGCTTTCGCTATATGAGCATTTACCGAGATGGGCGCTCACGAGGACGTGGAGGTGGAGCGACGACTTGGACGTATTCTTCATCAACAAATCGGAAGAGGCATCAAATAGGGACCGGTAGAAAAGGATCTCACAATAACAAATACGTTTTTGATCTGATCCGATTTTGGCCCGTTTCGTAAATCGCCATTGATCGGTACCTACTCCAGTGCAATAGAAATAGAACCAATAGATTTCATTTTACCACTTCGGTGGCGCGATTAATATGTAGGCAGAGGCGGCCTTTAGGGCTGGCGGGGCATCCGCCCGGCGCCTCGCTTTTGTAGGGCCTCGCGCAGCGCCCAAGTAGAGAAATATTACTAATTAAAAATAATAAGGTTTATTTGAATTTCGCGCTTTACGCTTGCAAGGGCCTCGCAAAGATCTACCCGCTCTAAGCCTCGGATTGGCTAAGGCCGCCCCTGTATGTAGGTATACATAATAATGCTAAATTACAGTTTTCTGAAACAAAGGGTTTCTAAGCTTAGCCGGGGACTACTACGGAACCCTAAAATTAATGTAATAAGCACTCTGACGAATACCGAATATGCCTTAAAGCTAATCTGCCGAAGAATCCAATTGTCAGTTTAACGAATCTGGAAAATAATAAGATCTGAAAAATAATATTACCTGTCGAGTAACGCTTCTGGCTCAGACGCAACATGACAAATGAAGGGTCTGACGAAAAACAAATCTGGCAAGAAACAGGTCCGTCGGAGAATGCATGTGGTAAATAAATGATTAGTACGAATCTGGTTGAAATAGTAACTGACGATCAACTAAATGGACCAAAATCGGTTCAGATCCAAACGGTCGACTGTCATCGTGCGATCCGTAGAAAACGTGCGTCAGCCCAACAGTGGGACATACGTACAGGCTTCGCGTAGTGCTCCGAAATCTTGATCGTGAACATTGAAGCCGGCGCGTATGATCCGGTCGTTCTTGCACCTCGATTGTATACGACGTCATAGACATCAACTGCAAACTCATAATATGTGAGCGTTACCTCTGGGGTCGGCTTCACTGCGTGGACAACAATACGGGAAGTGGCAGTCACAAGTCCTGCACAAATGGGCGTGAGTGCGGACGCTAGGGGTCACTTTGACAGTGGGAGGGTCCATCGTAGACCCACCGGTCGGTCACCGGCCGCTTTAACCTGGGCAGCCCCCGGACAGTGAGGTACCTCGGGGGTGCGCCACACGATGACGCTGCCGGCGGCGCAGCTGCTGACGACGTGGCGGCGGTCGGTCACCGGCCGCCTTGACCTGGACAGCCCCCGGACAGTGAGGTACCTCGGGGGTGCGCCACACGATGACGCTGCCGGCGGCGCAGCTGCTGACGACGTGGCGGCGGTCGGTCACCGGCCGCCTTGACCTGGACAGCCCCCGGACAGTGAGGTACCTCGGGGGTGCGCCACACGATGACGCTGCCGGCGGCGCAGCTGCTGACGACGTGGCGGCGGTCGGTCACCGGCCGCCTTGACCTGGACAGCCCCCGGACAGTGAGGTACCTCGGGGGTGCGCCACACGATGACGCTGCCGGCGG
Organism: Hedya salicella; assembly: GCA_905404275.2. Taxonomy (NCBI): domain Eukaryota; kingdom Metazoa; phylum Arthropoda; class Insecta; order Lepidoptera; family Tortricidae; genus Hedya; species Hedya salicella. Next base: position 1,945,379 of record FR990103.1, read on the forward strand.
CGCAGCTGCTGACGACGTGGCGGCGGTCGGTCACCGGCCGCCTTGACCTGGACAGCCCCCGGACAGTGAGGTACCTCGGGGGTGCGCCACACGATGACGCTGCCGGCGGCGCAGCTGCTGACGACGTGGCGGCGGTCGGTCACCGGCCGCCTTGACCTGGACAGCCCCCGGACAGTGAGGTACCTCGGGGGTGCGCCACACGATGACGCTGCCGGCGGCGCAGCTGCTGACGACGTGGCGGCGGTCGGTCACCGGCCGCCTTGACCTGGACAGCCCCCGGACAGTGAGGTACCTCGGGGGTGCGCCACACGATGACGCTGCCGGCGGCGCAGCTGCTGACGACGTGGCGGCGGTCGGTCACCGGCCGCCTTGACCTGGACAGCCCCCGGACAGTGAGGTACCTCGGGGGTGCGCCACACGATGACGCTGCCGGCGGCGCAGCTGCTGACGACGTGGCGGCGGTCGGTCACCGGCCGCCTTGACCTGGACAGCCCCCGGACAGTGAGGTACCTCGGGGGTGCGCCACACGATGACGCTGCCGGCGGCGCAGCTGCTGACGACGTGGCGGCGGTCGGTCACCGGCCGCCTTGACCTGGGCAGCCCCCGGACAGTGAGGTACCTCGGGGGTGCGCCACACGATGACGCTGCCGGCGGCGCAGCTGCTGACGACGTGGCGGCGGTCGGTCACCGGCCGCCTTGACCTGGACAGCCCCCGGACAGTGAGGTACCTCGGGGGTGCGCCACACGATGACGCTGCCGGCGGCGCAGCTGCTGACGACGTGGCGGCGGTCGGTCACCGGCCGCCTTGACCTGGGCAGCCCCCGGACAGTGAGGTACCTCGGGGGTGCGCCACACGATGACGCTGCCGGCGGCGCAGCTGCTGACGACGTGGCGGCGGTCGGTCACCGGCCGCCTTGACCTGGACAGCCCCCGGACAGTGAGGTACCTCGGGGGTGCGCCACACGATGACGCTGCCGGCGGCGCAGCTGCTGACGACGTGGCGGCGGTCGGTCACCGGCCGCCTTGACCTGGGCAGCCCCCGGACAGTGAGGTACCTCGGGGGTGCGCCACACGATGACGCTGCCGGCGGCGCAGCTGCTGACGACGTGGCGGCGGTCGGTCACCGGCCGCCTTGACCTGGGCAGCCCCCGGACAGTGAGGTACCTCGGGGGTGCGCCACACGATGACGCTGCCGGCGGCGCAGCTGCTGACGACGTGGCGGCGGTCGGTCACCGGCCGCCTTGACCTGGGCAGCCCCCGGACAGTGAGGTACCTCGGGGGTGCGCCACACGATGACGCTGCCGGCGGCGCAGCTGCTGACGACGTGGCGGCGGTCGGTCACCGGCCGCCTTGACCTGGGCAGCCCCCGGACAGTGAGGTACCTCGGGGGTGCGCCACACGATGACGCTGCCGGCGGCGCAGCTGCTGACGACGTGGCGGCGGTCGGTCACCGGCCGCCTTGACCTGGGCAGCCCCCGGACAGTGAGGTACCTCGGGGGTGCGCCACACGATGACGCTGCCGGCGGCGCAGCTGCTGACGACGTGTCGTCGGTCCGGCGAGAACTTGGCGCACGTGACGGCGCCCGCGTGCCCCAGCCCCATGTGCGTGTAGATGCCCTCCTGGTACTTCCACAGCTGCAACACGAGCGTCCCATACTAAGCAAAGCTTGTAGGCACTATGGGTACAAGACGACGATATACTTACATAATATATAGATCAATTATAATACTTAAATGGATAGAAAACATCCAAGACCCAGAAACAAACATTCGTGCTCATTACACAAACACTTGCCCTGGCCGGGATTCGAACCCGGGACCTCCAGCTTCTTAAACCGTTGTGCGATCCACTGAGCCAAACGTGTCGTCATGGAAAGTAGAACGGCGTAAAAGAATTTAATACCAAATAGTAGTGTTATACAATGTGCATAAAAATATTTACTACTAGAAGGTGCCCCTAGAACTTCGTTCGCGGAGGAGAAAACATCTTCTGCGTAGTCGGGTTAAAAGTACCCTATAACCATTTGTGGATACCCAGCTACACGTGTACCAAAAATACCAAACAACATACAAAAAATAAAAAATAAATTTCGACTTAGTGACTTTCAAATAGACAGTTGTAATCATTTTTTTTAAAGTATCTTCACTTACAACTTTATAATAATACAGATATTGCCGAAATGGATACAAGACCTTCCCATTAATAAGTTCAAGAATCCATATCCATACTAATATTATAAATGCGAAAGTGTGTCTGTCTGTCTGTCTGTCTGTCTGTTACCTCTTCACGCTTAACCCGCTGAACCGATTTGGATGAAATTTGGTATGGAGATGGCTTGAGTCCCGGGGAAGGACATAGGGTACTTTTTATCCGGAAAAATACCCTTATCCGCGATAAACGAATTTAAGGCGGACGAAGTCGCGGGCAGAAGCTAGTCTATAAAAATAATTCATGAAAAATAAGTAGTCTAAAAAATTACATCGCGTCAGAGACTTTCTATAACAAAGTACCTACAAACTAATATTTTTAAAGTATGTTTCTTTGCTAGTATAATCCATAGGTACATAGAGCAAAATAAGCAGCTCACTGTCTATTGAAATATCTCGCTCTACAATCAGCATCATTCGTGACACTCAAAGTCACCAAATAGTTCGATATACACTAAGTTCCTCAGGACCGCCGGTGGGTACTTCTGCTGCGCGGTGTATGAAAACAGGCGAACAGAAAAATAGGTAGGGTTGGGTAGCTAATGAAACCGATTTTAGTGTTCAGTTTACCTATAGCTTGACAAGTTCTTTCGTGACACTCCCATGGTCTGAGGGCAGGGGAGGAAAAGAAAAACGGCGGGGGGCGAGTATAAAGTGTGAAGTGATAGTGTTCTGTCTGATAACGTTGACTGACAATAATGTAACAAATAAAGGACGTTGCCGCAAGTCATGACTTATAAAACGCAAAAACATTGCATATATTTTAGTACTTAATTTGATATGAATGTAATTTTTCGACATTGTAGTAATTATTTTAATGTAAATGAATTTATTTTGACATATGTATTAGTATTATTAGTTATCTTAGTTTAAATGACATCATATTGACGCACATTGTAATTATTATTTTAATTTAAATGGCATCGTCTCTAGCATGCATTGTAGTAGGAAATTTAAGTTAAATTATATCATTTTTGACATGTATTAAATTAATTTGAATGACGTCGTTTTGACATACATTGTAGTAGTGTAATGCAGGTACTTAATTGAAACCACCACGGAAAAAGTTCAAGACATATATTGGTGAAAGAACCAATCCACAGTAAATATTATTAAAACAGTACGGCAAGCGAAAGCAAAGAATTGCGCAACTTATACTAGGAGTTGCAAACAGTCACGGATTCTAGCAAAACATTAACATTAATATGCACGCTTGTTACTAAGAGCGAATGAAAACTTATTGCTTAAGCGAATAACAAGCGTAGGAAGCTTAATGTGACAGGGTTCTAAATTAAACAAATCAGAAAAAAATTAAGCAACAGAGTTATATAAAACAAACGAAGGGGCATTAATGCGACAAGGTTACAAGTGCATAAAACAAGCGTAAGCGCATTAAGTTCAAATAAACTAGATGAATTAAGCAAAATTATACATATAACAACGAGTGAAGAGATTTAACTAACATTTATGCACTAATCAACAAGCTTAAACTAAATAACAAACACTAGCAATAAATGCACTAACTACCTACTCGTACATACAATAATAGTCGCAACGGAGGCGAACGCCTTTTATTTTATTTGCAAAATATTTTAATGCAATTAATTTAATTTGAATGAAATCCTTTTGACATACGTTGATGTAGTGTAGATATTGAATAAGATAAGTGTTTAGTACCTACCTAAGAACTAACATTATACTCCCTAACAGGGTGTCATGTATCTACTACCTATAATTAACATCTCCTGTGATAAACATGGCTTGTAATGTTGAATAAATGAATAAACTCTCGAGGATACTACCCAAGTAACAAAATTTGGTACTATAAAAGTCCTGAGAACATTTTAGAACGTGCTAATTAGTATTTTCTTCTGTTTCCGGGATTATTACTCATTGAAATAAAACAATTTAACGGATTATATTGCGTATAATCGCGTAAATTCTCCGCCAAGCTAGTGTAAAGTTACTGTTATACGCGATATAATCCGTTAAATTGTTTTATTTCAGTGCTAATTAGTGTTCATGATTAGCACTAAAATGGTGTTGTAAACCTTTACCTAACCCCAAATAGGCCCTAGTTTTATCACTGATCTATTCTATAAACATTACATAAAGGCACTCACGGTGATAAATCAGCTGTATAGTTGAAATGTAAAAGTGACGAGAAACGCTTTTTAGTACTAAAATAGTGCTGTCTGCAACGTTTATGTCACAGTTTGCAACTATAGAAGTAACCAAAACATGTTTATAGTACTATTTTGCACCATAAACGATTCCAGTGCTCTTTTTTATCACACCTGCTCCTGCGCTATTTTGTTAACAAATATCGCTAAGTCATTTATGTTTTATTTCATTCGCCATTTTTGCTTAAGTGACATATGTTATGTAGGTAATAAAAGAACGTACTAAATAACATTCGTGGACCGTAACTCTGTCGGTACTTTCACTTGCGAAAATAATTGTATTGATAAAATCACTATGCTGATTTCAAAGTTGACAATGCCCCTTCATAATTTTCATGTTTTAATTAAATTTTAATTAATAAAATAAGGACTTGTCCCGACTGCAGCTGCTATAGTACACATAGGCGCCAGCCGTGCTGCTAATGTGCTATCACGGCAGAAAACAGCAGCCATATTTTAACATATTAGGGTTCCATTGTCCAAATATAAAATCGTGAAGTCAAAATATTTTTATTTGAATGGAGTTATATTAAATGCACAATGGGGCATAATTTGAGATGTGGTAAATGTGTTACCACACCAATTCTAAATCTGTTGGCTTTCCTTCTCCGGAATATATCCCGATCACAAAAGGAGGTAGCTAGGGCATTTGATAAATAAAACACAAAATTGGCCTTATCTGTTGTTTTGAGCTGTGATAAAGGGGTAGTGTCCTCACTCTCATATTCGTCATCAATATTACTGGTCTGACAAGAAATAACTTTATTGCTACAGCCCTATTGTGGTACAAAACAAATATTTTGTGCAGAACCACGTGCTATATGTATTGGACCCGCTTGACCAGTATGAAACCTTTTATGAAACACTAGTGATATATTTGATACTGAAAAGCTAGTAGAGATCTAAGTAGTCATATAATTATTATTTTTAGTGCTATTATGTCACGCTTTAGTCTCGTAACAGTAACACAAACTCACTTATAGAAGATATTATGCTATTTAGAATTTAAGTTATTTAGTAACTTAACCGGGTAACTTATAGTACTATTTGATACTATAAAAGAGTTTTAATGACTTTTACAGAACTCTAGCCCCATAGCGGTGTTGAGGGAGCTTATAAAAAGCTAAAACGTTACGTAATGGGTCTTCAAAGTCCTTTTATAGTGCAGGTTGATTCTGTAATAGTGTTTTCGGTACTGCTACAATACTAGTACTATAAAAGTTATTTTGACGCATTATTAATGCAAAATAGGTACATAAGAGTGTCAGTAAAGTCGTCTATAGTATTATATAGTACTATAATTGCTTTTTGCATATCTATTTCAGTGCAACACTTTAAAGATTCTATTGTATGGTTCCTTAAGCGTTCTAAGAGCTACATTATAGAACTTAAATGCTCTTTAATCTTATAGAACCATAACGCTCTGTTAAAAACCTTTATAGTACAAGCAGTCACAATGGTTACCATTATAGGCCTACTAT